>CM064868.1:69023537-70223537 GCA_032719365.1 Prinsepia uniflora | reverse complement strand
AATAAAAACTAGGTCTAGCCGTACAAAAATATGAGAGAAAAATTAAAGCATCGTACGCTATCTGGAAGGAAAGAAGTTCAAGAAAAGTGACAACACCATCATGGAGAGAAAGCCAGAGCTAGAATTTGGAGGGTAAAATTTATATGTTTGTAGAATTGCAGGGATGAAGATTATTTTTTCAATTGAACAATCATACTTAAAAGAAAATATCGGTAATTAAAAGACATATTTTTACGTTGGAAGGAATCAAGATCAATGCTTAATTCAATGGAGAATTTAAGAAGTTGGGGATCAATTGACCCTTTTGCCCCTCAATGGATCCGTCAGTACTTGGGATTGGTGATGATGACATTATAGTGTCATCACTATATATAACTGAGTCCAAAGAGAGTGGAGAATGTGTGCTCGTATTGTACTTCTTCACAATCATTGATCAATCAATATAGCAATCATCATACAAGAAGTTTCCTTAATTAAGGCATTTTATTGAACACCTAAAATGCATTGAGTATCTTGCTCATCACACAAATTCTAATTCAATTATCATGCAATATGATCAAACACAAAGAATATAAGTAAATCAAACCCAAACCAATCGTTTTTAGCTACGAGTAAGAATTCAGAGTTGCATACCTGAATTTGCAAGCTCCAATACCAAAGTTCCTCGATAACCAAAAAGAAAAGTAAATAATAAATGAAAGTAGGTTCATTAATCACGTACCAGCTGATAGAGCATGCAGAGGTTTTCCATTGGAATTCCTAGTATGGAGTCGTAACCTTGTGGTGTAGTTAGTATGCAGATCGTAGAAATCAGAGAGCGCAATTGAAATGCAGCTGACAATTATCTTCCCTTCTTTTGAAAACATATCAAGTATCACACCCACCGCAACCTCTTCCACCAAAATCGCCCGACTGTTATTAATGGAATGCATACTAATTTCATCTCTTTTCGTTTCAGCACCCAAGGCACTAAGTACCACGCACAACGCCACGAAGAAGACTACGGCTAAGTTCTTCTTTATTTCATCATACTCCATTTATATATATAATATATAATTATGTATGATGGAAAAAATTAATAAACAATAATATAAATTATTGATAGAACTGAGCCAACTAGTTCTTGCGAATATAAGCTAATTAGTGAAGTTCACGGAGAAAGTAAATCCATAAATAATATCGGCAACAAAGGGAGCTGCTATGGAGAATACAATACAATGCGTAATTAAGGACCCTCTGGAGGAAACTTGTTCCACATGTCTTACCAACAACGTTTTTGACCAACAACGAGCATCACATATAATGAAAATAAATTCAAATATCAAACTTTTTAAGGCCCATAATAATGGCATATGTGGAAGTTGTGAATACCACATAAAATTAGTATTTGGTAGACTTGGTAACTTTGGACTGGACCGCACCAGTAGATTCTCTGCAAGACTTAGTCTTCTCTGTGTCCTTTAATGATGTACTAACGAGTCTACGGGCACCTCTTTTTGATTGGCCCTTTTAGTGGGGGAATTTAGCAGAGTTTTGTGCTGAGTGGCGCGGCTTCGAACAATCCCCATTGGCATACTTTCTTTGATGTTATTGCAGTGCTCTGGAATGGTAACTCCTTCGGCGATGCTTGTTAGAAGTTGGTGCTTGCTATTACGGTTATTATATTCGGAAAAGTGTAACGATCATATGTTTGGTAGTGTTAAGAGGCCTCCTATCATTAGTGTCTTATTTAGGATTTAACATTAAAGGGGGCCTTATTTTTTTTTACAAAATAATCTTAATTTTGATATATATATATATATATATATATATATATATATATTATTGAAAGAAGATTTTTTTTTTTTTGACAAAATCGAAAAGTAGATTTCATTGATAATTAATTGGTATTTTTTTTTATACTAGTTATCCCAAATTTGCAATTGGTTAGACAAAACTTCACATTTTATTAAATTTCAAAGGCCTTTTTGGTGGTTTCTCAAAAAACAAAAATTGTTTAACGAATTTTTTTTTGGTTCTATTTATTTGTATGAACACTATGAATCATATATTTATATAAACATTATTAATCATATATTTATACTCTTAAGTCTAATAAAACAATAATTTAAGAAAGTTCATAAGTTTCATTATCATTATAAAAATTTATAATTAAAATAAAATAAGTAGGAAATTAAAAATTAAAAATTAAAACTGAACCATGCATTTAGAAATATGGAATAACACATGTTAGGAGTATTTGTAGATAAGAAAGAAAAGAAAAAAATTAACAAAATAGGCAAATAGGGTAAAGAATAGCTAAGAATTTAGATATTTTAAATGAATATATAGTAAATTAGTATAATATCATATATTTAAATAATTATTTTTTAAAATACATAAAATATTAAATAAAAGAAATTATAATAAATGATCCAAACATATTTATTATTCTATAATAAATATTTAAATTTTAATTTAATAATAATTTAATTATATAATAAATAAATAATTGAGTGGGGCCAGGCTCCCCCTGGGCAACGTTTTGGCAAGAATAGAAAAATGGCGCATAAAGTAGGAAGGTTTGGCTCGACAAATTTTTTCTGTTCGTCAAACAATATGAGATTTATTGACGAATATTGCTCGTCGGGCAAAACTCGATCATTTTGATTATATTTTGGCCAACGAATCATTAAACGTTTTCCCGCGAAGATGCTTCGTTGGGTAAAAGTCTAAATACATTAAGTGTCTATATGCGCCTTTCTTCTTCTTCTTCTTCTTCTTCTTCTTCTTCTTCTTCTTCTTCTTCTTCTTCTTCTTCTTCTTCTTCTTCTTCTTCTTCTTCTTCTTCTTCTTCTTCTTCTTCTTCTTCTTCTCTGCCTCTCTCTCTCTCTCTAGGTGTATAAAATCAACAATCATCATCTTAATTATCACCATTTTCACTACCAATCAAACCACTTTCTCTCTCAATCACCAACACCAAGTTTGAAGGTTTGAGAAATTCAACTTTTAGTTTTGAAATTTTGATTTTTCATTGGAAGCTAATTATGTTTTGTGTTTTAGGAAATTTTGTGGCTGATTTGAAGGAATACGTTGCCTCTCAATTTAATTTTGTTACGAATTTTAGATATAGTTATGTTAGGAAATTGTGTATTTATTGTGGAAAATGTGTAGAAATTGTTTATAATTTATGAATTTTTTTTGTAGAAATTGTGTAGGAAATTAGAAAATCTGATACGAAAATAGAAAATATGTTATGAAATTAGGGCAATATAAAATATGTTAGGAAAATAGCAAAATAACAAATATGTTTGGAAAACTGGAAAAATAGAAAATAAGTTACTAAATTAAGGAAAATAGAAAATATGAATGGATATTAAAAATTGGTAAACTCTGTGATATGCATAATTAATATATGTTTGTATTTGTGATTTTGTTGTCGATTTTTTGAGAAGCGCTTTATGTAGTTCTGATGGAATGAATATGTTCATATTTCATAACTGTTAGTACGAAGTTAATCAGGTTGATTAACTTCGTACAATGAAATTTAATGAAAAACTTTATAACCATGTGAGAGTTAGTAAATCGAGTTGATTGACTAACTCTTGAATTGTCCATTAATTCGGATAGTTTGAGGGTGCACATTTATGTGTTGTGTAGTTTGCGATCAACGAGGCTAGGTTTCAATTTGGGAAATTCAGTTTGTATCCCTCATTGTTTTCCAAATGCATACTAGATATTTATTTATAGTATCAACATCATACACTTAGGTAAATGTAAGGAGATGCACGTTGCCAAAATTTCCTGTTTGAGACTTAGCCTCGTAGGTCACAAACTACACAACACAAAAAGTCCACTCTCAAATAGGATAGGGCCAAATAACCAGGGGCATAAAGGGACGAGCGACTTTTGATATTAACTTGCTCTAGTGTTTGGACAATGTTATCTCAATTACTTACGTCGACTCTATTTTTGTGAATGCGGGTACTATGGACAGAGGCTATATGCAAATGATTGGATATGACAGGACCCATCCTAATCCCACTGGGACCACCCGGGGACGTGTCCCACTCCCGTCTGACAACGACTCCAAACATACCAAAAATACCCTTAAACGAAAACTAAATACTTCAAATTAAATAAATAACGTGCAACAACATTGTTCAGAGTGATAGCTGTCAGACAAGAGATAGTACAATACAAAATGTGAGCACAATAGTCAAAGTACATCATTTGGTGCTCAACCTACCCACTAGGGGTGTACAGGTGCACAGCGACTAGTCTAAGCCTCTTCCTCCGGATCATCCTCTAATTCTGTGTCACGGCCTGAAGGGGTCAGTAAAACATTTAAAGAGTGAGTGGACCGAAAATAAACAGTTTATAAATCAATTTCATAATAAAGTAAATCATAAGGTTTTACCCCCTCCGTTTTCCAAATCTTGCATGCATTGAAAACATAGTATCATAATAGAATCATAATCACAGAATCATATAATAATCAAAAGGAAAAACCAACATATTAATGCACTGTAAAACCCAACCCAAATGATGTCACAGTTCTAAGGCTACGCGTTGCCATGCAGAGTCTCACACCTGAGACTCCCCTAGGTACATCAATGCTCGGTATCCCGGTCACTGCCCGAGGTATACTAACATGCCTTCCTGAGAGTAAGCAACCCAAGGGGGTTAACTCCACTCAGTTAGTGCCCCGTGACTACTCCAGGGTCCACCCAGGCCAACGACCCTCCCTGGAGGAGACAAGATAGAAAAGTAGGAAAGTACAGTACAATAACAGTATAGTTTACCCTGTGTCCCCCGGACATCCCTGAACACATTCCACATATAATCCAGACGGGTCTCACGCCCAAAACATCATAATAAGTAATATAAACAGTCTCATATAATACCCATCTATATCATGAGTGGAATAGTAAAACAGTTTATGCATGCAATCCTTTAAGAAATCAAATAGCCCACTCACACACGGTCTTCGCTGCTTACCTATATTAACATATCCGAGAGTCACTAAAGGACCCTACTACTTCAATACTAAAACCCTAGAACAGATCTGTCCCAAAAACATATCCCGGGCACTATTCTCGTGGCTTCAAACCCCATTTTAACCATCCTAACGATCTCCGATCGACACGAAATCACCGTCATTGGATCCGTATCGTCGAAACCTTGAAAATGGTACTAACCCCACCAAAATTACTGTTCACACGTGCCCCCACGTGCGTGGTCAACGCTGCTACAGTGTTGCTGACGTCAGCATGACGTCATCTCTGACACATGTCAGAGGACACGTGTCATGCTCTGATTTGTCCCTGGTCTGACAATCTCTGACATGATGACGTCAGCAGTGACGTCAGCATGATGAGGTCATCAGTGCTACAGTACCGGGTCGCCGTTGACCCGCGGCTTGACCCCGTTCCCAGAATCCATCTCCGGCCACCATTTTTAACAGGGTTTGCTCCTAAAGGGTCGTCTAGGTCTGTTCTATGGATCTATATCCTTAAAAATGGAAGAAAGTGACGAGATTCATACCTAGGCTTCGAAGAAGTTCACGGCCCTACTCCGGTCGTCTTCTCTGGCTGCCTCCTCAGTCTCAGTCGTCCAAACCAGCTTCCAACAGCTCTTCACCATCCCTAGAACTTATCCCAAACCAAGGAAATGAAACCCAGACGTTAAAAAGTCTCCTTCGAAAACTTAGAGAAAACCTGGGCTTCTCGGGTTTTGGTTCGTACCTCCGCCGTGTCGCCGTCGTGGCCTGTATCGACCGTCTCAACGTCATCCTGGGTTCCTCACGGTCCTAACTGGAGCTTGGTTCAAGTCGAGAAGATGAATGGAGGTGGTGAGGGTTTCCTGGATCCGTGTTTCTGCGTCTCGGGTCTAGGGGATTTCCCTGGGTTTTCAAGTAGAGAGAAGGGAGGCGGTTCACGGTGGAGATGAAGATGATGATGGTGGTGACAGTGGTCGACGTCTGGTGGTGAGAACGGTGATTAGTTTGGGTGTTTGGGCAGAGAGAAATCGTGTGGGTTTGTTCACGGTGGAGGAAAATATGTGTGTGTGTGTGTGTGTGTGTGTGTGTGTGTGTGTGTGTGTGTGTGTGTGTGTGTGTGTGTGTGTGTGTGTGTGTGTGTGTGTGTGTGTGTGTGTGTGTATGTGTTATGAGAGAGATGAGATTGTGCAAAATAAAGAAAAGGGGAAAATGAAATGGACGGTTCAGATCAACCTGGGCAGATCAGATGAATGACTGGGGTTAATTGAGAGAAATAAATCATTTAAAAACTGACCTATACGTGTAGACCCAACTTTATTGGAATAGTGTTCTCTAGGATGAGTGACTTGTCACTCATCCGACGGCTCAGATTAAATCTAGGGTTTTGCACATATTCCAATATTTAATTAATATTTAACGTTTTGTTCTCGGTTCGTAAATTCCGCTAAAACGCTTCCGTGACCATAACTTTTTCATAAGAACTCCGATTTCGACGTGCCGCCTGTCTACGGATTCGTGACGTCCCGATCTACGTCATAGTCATTGCTCAAAGTCCTAATTATTTTCCGGGTCAAAAGTCAAAGTTTCCCCCCTTCAGGGGCAAAATAATCATTTTACATTAAATTATTATTAATCACGGTTCGGGTCGTTACAACCTACCCACCTTACAAAAATTTCTTCCTCGAAATTACTCAAACAAATGTGGGTACTGCTCCCTCATTAAATCCTCAGGTTCCCATGTCGCTTCCTCAATATCATGGTTCCTCCACAGTACCTTAACTAGTGGAATCGTCTTGTTCCTTAAGACCTTTTCCTTCCAATCCAGAATCTGCACTAGTCGCTCCTCAAAGCTCAAGTCTGTCATCAATTCCAGTGGTTGTTCTGGTAGTGCATGAGAGTCGTCCCGAAGGTATTTTCGTAGCATAGACACATGGAATACATCATGTACCCTGGAAATTTCTAAAGGTAGTGCCAAATGATAAGCCACCGGACCAACCCTCTCTGTGATCTCATAAGGTCCAATGTAACGGGGACTCAACTTCCCACGTCTTCCGAATCGGATGATCCCTTTCCATGGTGATAATTTCAAGAAAACAAAATCACCAACCTCAAACTTCAAATCTCGAATCCGTCGATCAGCATAACTCTTTTACCGATCCTGGGCCGGCTTCAATCTTTCTCTGATAACCCGGACTGTCTCCTGGGTCAAATCCATCAAGTCTGGCCCCATTACGGTTCTTTCCCCAATTTCCATCCAGCATACAGGTGTTCTGCACTGCCGACCATACAATGCCTCATTGGTAGTTATCCCAATACTCGCATGATAGCTGTTGTTGTATGCAAACTTCATCAATGGTAACCGATCAGCCTATGAATCCTGGAACTGCAGCACGCAGGCTCTCATCATATCCTCTAGTGTTTGTATCGTCCTTTCAGACTGTTTGTCGGTCTGTGGGTGAAACGCCGTACTGAAATGTAAGTTCGTACCCAATGCAGTCTGCAGATTCCTCCAAAAGCTAGAAGTGAAACGCGGGTCCCGATCTGACACTATCGACTCTGGGGTACCGTGTAGTCTGATGATGTCATTAATAAACAGTTGAGCCAAACGGTTGGGCTTGTACGTCTCACGTACATGCAGAAAATGTGTTGATTTGGTTAACCGGTCCACAATTACCCAAATCCCATCAAATCCACTCCGTGTCTTTGGTAGCTTAAAGACAAAATCCATCGTAATATGATCCCATTTCCATTTCGGGATCGGGAGTGGCTGCATAGCCCCATACAGACGCTGTTTCGGGATCGGGAGTGGCTGCATAGCCCCATACAGACGCTGATGTTCTACCTTGACCTGCTGGCAGGTCAAACACTTGCTGACGAACTCAGCTATTTCCCTTTTCATCCTTGGCCACCAATAGTGGTCCCGGAGGGTGCGATACATTTTCTTCCCCCCCTAGATGCATAGCATACGCTGAACCGTGTGCCTCATCCAAAATCTCTCTCCGTAACTCCGGCACCGCAGGTACACACAAACGTCCAAGTTTCACTAACGCTCCATCGCCCCGGACAGAGAAGTCCTGCCGCTGTCCAGTCTCAACCTCACTTTTCTAATCGCAAAATATCTGGTCCTGGAGTTGAGCCTCAATAATCCTATCGACCAGCACTGGTCGTACATGGAAGCTAGCCAACAAAGCTCCTTTCTCGTCCATCTCCAACATAACCCCGCTCTTTCGGAGTTCCACTAACAAGGGAAGATACACCATCTAGTATATGAATGGGATCTGACAGCTTCATTGCCTTTACACGTAGTCATCGTAGTGATGAAAGACGTATCAAGTGTCCACGATGTAAACGTAACAATTGTAGTTGGTTGCATTTGAATATATATGAAGTCCGGAATCATTTGGAATCGAATGAGATCATAAATAACTTCACTAATTGGGTCTATCACGATAAAGAAATATTTACTGCATAGACATTTGGGTTCCCAGGATCTGCCGGGACGAAAATGATTTTGGACGATATTTACTGCATTGAGATACTAACAGTTGTTTTTCCTCCTGCATCGAATGATATGGACAATAAGGCGCCCATATTTCAACTGAAGACTCCGAGCTCCATTACAAGAGATTATTGGAAGATGTTCCCAGCACGAATTGTAATCTGGTTGTAAATCATTTTCGGGTTCTAGGGGCATTTGTGGAGTTGATGTATATGAAAGTTAAGTATAACCAAACGAATAAGCATTGTGATAACGTGAGGGACATCATCATCTGAATGCTCTCTAAAGAAAACCATATGGCTAAATATTATTATAACTCGAATAAGCTATTAAAGGGTCTCGTTTTAGGATATGTCAAGATTCGTGCATGGAAGAACAAATGTGCATTGTTTTACAGTGATTTCGAGGAGTTTGAAAATTTCCCTTGTGCAATGAGTGATAAGGCTCAAACTACACATTAAATTAAATACGTAATTCGAGTATTATGCAATTTAAACCCTATTTGTGTAGATGTAGTATTGGTAAATATAGATCGTTCTTAACTGGGGACAATAGGGAACATTAATCATTTGTTAGTGAGAAAGAATAATGAATAAATGAATAATGAATAAAAGAATTAATGAATTAATGAATTAAAGAATGAAATAATAAAGAATTAAAGAATTAAATGGGGGGTTTGAAAAGATTGTAATCATAAAATAAAGAAAACAAGTAAAAATAATTAAGAACTTAATTCTACTTCTACTTTAACCTTTGTACAAGTGAACTTTCTTCAAACAAAATTTTTTTACCAATACTCTAACATCATGCTCATATTGAACCAATAACGAAATCCTACCTTCATTATCTCAAATACATACATATATTTTTCATATTATAAATGCACCGTACAACGGATTATTACTTACAATATTATTCACCTTAAGTTTGTGATTTAATGCGCCGAACAGCGATCAAACATTAAATCTCTTTAATTCTAGTCTAAATGGCCCGAGCAGCGGATCAACATTTAGCTTCAAATAGAAATTTAAGCACTAAAACTTATGAAATAAAAGAAATTCAAAAAGTAAAACACATGCAGATTGCATTCTTACTTACAAATGTTAAAAAGAAAATACCAACACATATATTGAACTATAAGTAAAACAAATGACAATAACAAGAATTTAAGTAGAAAAAGATGGGTTTCACAAGAATCACCGAATAACGGCAGGAAACTTGTGAAGATGGAAGAAGAAATAGGAATTCGGTCTTAAAAACTCTCGAATTGCCTTAAAATTACTTTGCTTAGGTATTTCTTAAGGAAAGCATAAAAATATGTTTAAGAGCTCTCTAAGAAAAATCACAAGAACAAAGTAAAGAAGAAATGAAATTAAGAACAATAATTAAAAGAAAGCTAATTAATAAGAAAATCTACAAAAAGTTATAAATGGTCCCAAAAATAAAGAAGAAAATAGAAAGAAAAAAACTTGTGATATTTTGTATGAATAAATAAAGCTTGTATTTTGGAGAGTTTTGGCTAAAAAATCGTCCCGATCGGAATTATAACGAATAAATTATGGACGAGTTTAGATGAAATTATATATTTTAATTATTATTATTTCTTTTGCCCAGCCCAAATCCACAAGAACAAGCCCAGAAGAATTCCTGCAGCCCACCAGGTGCAAGCCCAAGTCCATTAGCTAGCAGCCGGCCCATTCCAAATGAATCCAGTACAAAATCGAAGCAGCCCAGCTTCAGCCCAGCGAGCGCATGCCCATACCTCGCGTCAGCAAACGGCTGCCGATTTCCACCAAACTTGTCAGCCACCTGCCACCGAATTCAGACACTGAATTTCTGCAGCTTCTCACCAACCCTTCAATTGCTCCCTTTGCAACAGTTTTTCAGTCATTTTTCTGAATTTCCAGCACCAAACCATCCCTAAAATCATCATTGTTCATCATTTCATTTTTATTTATTTTTATTGTATTTTTATTTTTTTTTATTTTTTTTTTGGTAACTTTTTCTCCCTATAAATAGAGGTTCATTTCATGTAACAAGGGTCCCCATTTTGGCTCTATTTTTAGTAGTTTAGGTTCTTTTTATTTTTCTCTCTTTCACTCTTCATTTAAGTTCATCTTCTTTCTTTTTGTTCTTTATTTTTGGGGACCATTTTAACTTCTTGTAGATTTTCTTATTAATTAGCTTTTTTTTAAATTCTTGTTCTTAATTTATGTTATTTCTTAATTTCATTTCTTCTTTACTTTGTTCTTATAATTTTTCTTTGAGATCTCTTAAACACATTTTTATGTTTTCCTTAAGAAATACTTAGGCCGAGTATTTCTGAAATAATTCTAGAATTTAAGTCCGAATTCTTATGTTTTATCCTCCATCTTCATAAGGTTCCAGCCGCTGTTCGGTGTTCCTTATGAATAACATTCTATTGTTTCCATCCAATTTCGGAATCACAAGCTGTTCTTGGGTTCCGAAAGTGTAACTTTATTCCCTTTACTTAAATTCTTGTTATTGTTTCGGTTTACTTATAATTCAATACATGTGATGGTATTTTCTTTCTAAACTTTTGTAAATGTGAATACAATCTCCATGTGTTTTACTTTTTGAATTTCATTTACTTCATATATTTTAACGCTTAACCTTCAATTTAACCCTAAGTGTTTATGACCGCTGTTTGGTGCACTTAGAATAGGGTTGAAGAGATTTAAATGTTTGACGCACATTGAAATCAATAACGTAAGGTGAATCGTATTATAAGTGTTTATGACCACTGTTCGGTGCATTTATAATATTGAAAAATGTATGCATGTAATTAAGATGATAAACGTAGAATTTCGGGATTGGTTCAATATGAGCAAAATGTTAGAGTGTTGGTAAAAATATGGTTTGAAGAAAGTTCACTTGTGCAAAAGTTAAAGTAGAAGTAGAATTAAGTTCTTAATTGTTTTTACTTGTTTTCTTTATTTTATGATTACAATCTTTTCAAACCCCCCATTTAATTCTTTATTCTTTTATTCTTTTATTTTTAATTTTTTAATTCTTTAATTCTTTAATTCTTTATTCTTTATTCTTTATTCTTTATTCTTTCATTCTTTAATTCATTAATTCATTAATTCATTAATTCATTTATTAATTTATTAATTAATTATTTTATTCATTATTCTTTCTCACTAACAAATTATTAATGTTCCCTAATTTGCCCGGTTAAGAACGATCCTTATTTACCAATACTACATCTACACAAAAAGGGTTTAAATTGCATAACACCTGAATTACGTGTTTAATTTAATGCGTAGTTTGAGTTTTATCATTTATCCCGGAAAGGCATATTGCATGCGTATCGAGGCGGCAACGAGGATGGTCTATGAGTGGACTTTGCTTTCTATATTATAATGCATGCATAACTATTTTATATGTTTTCTATATATGATTTCTACGCCTATGACTATGGTATTTAGGATTGATATATTTGCACGTATTTCGATGTGATTTATCGTATTTATACATATTTCGAGAATATGGCTTATGATATGCTTTGATGATGATTTTGATGGATGATTTTATATTGTTTATACGTATTGTGTTTGATAATGAGTTTGATGACATGGTTTTGGATTTGAAAGTGAATTCGGGCATGAGACCCATTTCGATAAAATATGATTTCGGATATGGATTTATGGATTTGGATTTGATAAAATGGTTTTGAATTGGATTTGCTGGATCTAGATTTGGGTTTAAAGACCCGGTGATTGATTGTGACAAGGGAGGGCCCTATATGTGATTTGAGTTTAAAGACTCGGTTATTGATTTCCCCTGAGGCCTGTTATTGAGTTTAAAGACTCATGAGTTTAATGACTCGTTGATTACCCAGGAAGGCTTGATTGAGTTTAAAGACTCAGATTGATATTGAGTTTAAAGACTCGTTGATATGAGATCCAGAAGGTTCGATTGATTGCTGTGTGTTTTGGATTTATGTGATATCATGATGGTTTTCATATGGTTTTCAGATGTTTTAGACGATGGCCCAGATGATTGGACTTACGGTTTTACACGTGATTTGGATCTTTGATTTTGGGCTGAGTTCCCAGACTTGGTTTTGATTTATGGTTTTGGGCTAAGGCCCAGTGGTTTGAGGAAGGAAAATAATTTGGGTTTTATAAACGGTTTTCTTATGTTGAAAACGAAATGGTTTTAGAATGCATGCATTGATTTTTACGTGGAGGGCATAAATGTCTTTTCTTGTAAATTTTTTTATGAACTTATTTATTTTTGTCCACTCACAGTCTTTTCTGGTTTTTCGATGCCCTTCAGGTTGATGCGGATGCGAGCTGTTGGTGAGACTGAGACATCACACACGATCCACAGTGGTTTCTGCGCACTCTGGGAAGTCAGAAATTGTTTTTGGACCGTTGACCTATGATTCATTGTCTGGTCTGCGTGTCACATGCAGGTTAGACGAGTGTCTTGCCTTCGTGTCGCACTTGGGTTAAACGGAAGCATGACACATCCCTTAATCCAGGGGGGATTGGGGATGGGTCGTGTCAAAAGGAGACCCTAAACAATGAAGAACCTTCCTATTTATAGAGGAAGTACCCAAAAAAAAACTAAGAAATAAATTAAAAAATTACATACAAAAACAATAAAAATAAAATGATGCAATGATGGGTTTTTAGCTGATTTTAGGGATGAAAATATGATGGAAAATCTGCAAAATTGGGGCAGGTAGGTTCAGCAGCATTGTGCAGAGGCTGCAGTGATAGGACTCAGCAGGAGCAGGCTGGGATTGGACAAGTGCTTCAGCGTGGACTGGCTGACAGGCATCCCAGGGATTCAGTAGGAGTGGGCTGACATGGGGCAGGTAGGTTCAGCATGGCTCTGCAGGAAGACGTGGGCGCGGAGGCACGTCAAGCGTTGACACAATTACTGTTGTTCGGTAGGCACGCTCCGAATCAAAAGTTGGGCTGAGAATGGGCAGGAAGCGCGTTGTGGGCTGGGCTTCTTCTAGGCTTTTGGGCCACGATGGGCTGGATCTTGGTTGGGCTGATTCTGGTCCTTACACAAATAGGCTGGATTAATTAATGGATTTGGGATGCTTCTTGGATTGGACCACAAAATAATAGATTTTCAATTTAATATAAGTCCACCAAAATTTGTCCATAATTTCTTTGTTATAATTCCGATCGGGACGATTCTTTCTCCAAAACACTCCAAATTCCAAATTTTATTTAATTCTACAAAAATCCCACAAAATATATTATTTTCTCCAATTGCTTATTATTTTAATATTAAAAGTCAAGTATAAAGGGTATAAAATAATATAAAATAATACTTAATTAACGACCTATCAAATATCCCCACACTTAAACTTTGTTAGTCCCTAGCAAATACTAAAATTAAACTACGAAGTCAAAACAAGTAAAACCTTAACCATTTATCTCAATATTTCATTATTATGATCATTGCATAAAAGATTTTCACTTAAAGAATTTAAGCATATGGAATTCAAGAGTTAATACAAGGCAACAAAATGTTTCAACAAGTAAGATAATGAGTAAATATGGTGAAATGGATCTCAACATGAATAAGACAAGTATGAATCAACTCACAAGAATATGCACTCATAAATTCACTTAATTTGTAGGGGTTTGTGTTTGCACTCAAAGTATGTGAGAAAAATGATCACATAATAGAAATAAAGTACTTTTGCAAAAATCTCAAACAAACACCTCATGATAAAAATAAAACATGCTTACACAAATGAACCAAAACCATAAGCTTACTCCAGTGATTAACTCAACTAATCAAAATTTACCATCTTAAGGATCATAAGGTCTTTACGAGGGTTGTAATGAGACTAAGTTTAGAGGCAAGGAAAATATAGGATAAGTGGTGCTCAAATTCGTTCCAAGACTCAATAAACTCCCAAAACGTATCATAACTTCTCATCCTTAGTGCAATAACATCAATAATCCATTCTTTCATGCATAGGCCTAATTTCATCAAGTTAGGCCTTGTATTCATTCTTTGTATCGGATTTATAAGTATAAAGGATTTAACTCAATCATTACATAATCAAACATTATCACCTTGATAGAGACTCAAAACTAGGCCTCACCATTTGGCCCTGAAGCCCACGGGCTTGTGGGTACTCGGTAGGCCTGGTGACAAAAAGCCCGACCCAGCCAGCTATGGGCCGTGGGCTGGTCTGGTCCGCATGTTGACGGGCTGGACTTGGGTTTAGGGTATTCAAACCTGATAGGCCCGACCCGCCCATGAAAACCCGACCCATAAGCCTGAATATATAAAACAATTATAAATTAAGAATTAATACCTAGTCAAATCTTATTACTACTATTTCAGTCCACACTCCAACCTTCAACCCAAGCTCAACCTACTTTTTATAGAAGTGCATGTTTTTATATACAGTTTCACATCACACCGTTCCATCTCTACCGAAAAGCTTGCTTAGGTCATTGCAATTTAATATAGGGAATTCACCAAATTCAATCTTTTTGGCACACTTTGCTTCTGGTACCTTTACTACACTAAGTGACAGTTATGAGTAGCATAACTCCACAAAGAATCTCTCAGGAGCTAGCCCTTCGGGTAATGATTAGTGACCACCTTACCATGTCTAGACTTTGCGATCGAAAGGTTAAGCAATTCTCCAAACCCAATAGGTCCCCTCCTTACCTTGTCTCAATATTTGATAATGATATTTAAGCTGAACTCACACTTTTATAATTAGGTAGGTAGAAGTGGGCTTAGTAGGCCCGACCCATAAAGTCCAATAAAAGCCCGGCCCTAATCTGACCCGACAAAGAGCATGGATTTTCATATTTATGATTAAGCCCGCCCAACCCGACCCGATATTTTTTAAATTATGAAATAGGCCCGGCCTGACTTGGCCCAAACCCAAAGATTTTGGATTGGGCTTGCCCGATCCGGCCCAATGATGAAGGCTACTCAAAACACTTTTGTGTTTTCCTTTTTTTTTTCTTTTTTTTTTCTTTTTTTCACTTTTTTTCCTTTTTTAAATATCAAGATAATAACATGTGTCAATATTACAACAAAGTTTGAGTACGTAAATCCATATAATACACATAAAAGTCTTTTCAATATCATCATTTTCTCTTCACACAATCTTTATGTCTTCAACCGAGTCTTTGGAACAAGGGTGAAAGATGTCTATACTAGGTTCAAGTGTTTAGATAATCATGGTAATGAAAGAAGGGCTTAATGCAGGCTCAAAGGGGTTAAAACTAAGGGGGTCGCAACTTGTGCGCACAAAATAGGGAACATGGATGTTTGAATTTATGGTGTTAACCCTAATGCCTTAATCATATCCAAAATCAGAGAGTTTATTGACTTAAAAGTTTTGAAAATCACATAGAATAAGTTCTAGTACTCTAGAGTTCATTAAAAGTTATGCCAAGTAGTTATGAGGCATATGTATTTCAATTTAAACAAAGAACTTATGAATCACTCATCAAAGATGTATATAAGGTTCTAAAGCTCACATAAGGTTCAAATGATTCATACTTATCTTAACATGCTCGTTTATATACCAATTTACATGCATTATCTACACGTTATAACACTTAATCACAAAGTATTAACAAAGAAATTCAAGTTGTAGTGATTATCTTTATAGCCATAACATATTCATTTATGTCCATTTATATCATTGCCAAGCTAAAAGGAAACTTAATACTCGTAAAAACACTAAGTTAGAACAAAAAGACTCAAGAAAGAAATTTTTTTTTTATTTCATTATAATTTTTTTACAAAACAATTTTATTGCACAATTAAAATTGTAAACCACTCCCCCCCCCCCCCCCCCCCCCCCACACACACACACACACTTAAATTCTACATTGTCCTCAATGTAGGAAAATAAGAAGTAATTGAACATAGAATTGGAGTAAGGAAAATGATTTACGAAAATAAAATAAGAAAACAATGAATAAACAAAATAAAGGAGAGTGAAGGGTAGAAAGATAGCAAATCTGTGTTGACGACTCCTTCACATCCCGAGAACACATTAGATTGCCTCCTAACAAGCACTTGAAGTTTAACGTCCATCCAGCCTAGACAGAAATGCAAGTTAGTTAGTCAGAGATGTACGTTTGTCAAGAATGCAAATTAGATATGCAAATTTAAGTTAGAGATGCAATTTAGAAATGCAAGTTAGATTAAAGATGCAATGCAAGTTAGAATGAAAGATGCAAGTTAGTTAAACTAAAGATGCAAGTTAAAGTTGTCATGACAAGTAATGTAAGTTAAGATATAAATAAATGTAAACAAATATAAACAATATTTACATGTCGGGGGAAGTCAAAGATATATATAGTTCAATTAACTTCAAAGTTTAGATAGAGATTTCTACGTCCGTGCGGCCCAAGTAAATATCGTAGATTAATTCAACTATTTGGGAAAATTCAAAGGTGACCAGAATAGAAAGAATAAACATAAGAGACAGGGCTAATTTTATGACATCCCAAGGCTTAAACTCCATTGATGTCCCTTTCTTAGACCCAAAACCCGTTATGAGTACCGTCTCTTGTCCTAAACATCACCCTCAAAAATTTCTTACTCCAGAGAAATTAAGATAACTCAAGTGTTAACAATCACCATAGGTGAGAGTTAACAAAAGAGTCTTCACTTGTTACATTAAAGA
Organism: Prinsepia uniflora; assembly: GCA_032719365.1. Classification (NCBI taxonomy): domain Eukaryota; kingdom Viridiplantae; phylum Streptophyta; class Magnoliopsida; order Rosales; family Rosaceae; genus Prinsepia; species Prinsepia uniflora. The sequence continues at coordinate 70,206,383 of CM064868.1, read as the reverse complement.
TCAAAATCTAAATTTCGAAATACAAGTGATCTACATATAGCTGAGACTAATGCATGAATGCAAGAATTATTCACAAGTATGTTTTTATGCACAATTTACAAGTATAACAAAACAATTTACATATGAATAATTTATATAAGTATGAACAATTTATTCACAAGTATGGTTTTATGCACAAGTAATGATATTTACAAAACAATTTCACATTAACAAACTAATATATGTACAAGATTTATTTACAAATATATATTTGCACTAACACAAAGCTAAGATAAGAATTTTTTTTTAATGAAGAAAAAGACAAACTTAAATAAATACATACACAAATAAAATACATAAATAAAATAAATGTAAACAAGTAATATACAAATTATAAATAAGTATAAACAAATAAGTATGAACAAATATAACATGACAAGTATAAAAATTATAAAAAAATATGAACAAGTATAAATGAACACTATGAAACATAAAAATTGTGAACAAGTATGAATAAGTAAGAACAATTATAAACAAGTATGAGCAAGTATGTAAAATTATAAATAAAGTATGAACAAGTATAATAAATGAAAAACAAGTATAAAGATAACAAAAACATGCAAATGAAAATTATGAACAAGTATAATAATCATCAAAAAGTAAGAAGAATAACAAGCAACATATGTACAAAATTTATTCACAAGTATGAATTAACACTAACATGAAGCTAAGACTAAAGAAAGTTGGAAAGTAATTTTTTTTTTCGAAATAATTTTTTTTGAGGTAATGAAAATGTTTTCTTTATTTAAAACAATTTATTATTATTATTATTATTATTATTATTTTACGACTTTTTTAGTTTTTTTTAAATTGTAAAAACAAATCAAAATAAATAAAAGTAAAAATAAAGAAAAGTGAACATGTACAATATGCAATTATGAAAAAGTAAAAAGAATGAACATTATGTACAAGTATGAACAAGAATAATATGACAAGTATAAGAATTATAAACAAGTATAAATGAAAGTCAATTATAAACAAGTATGTATAAGTATAAAATGAGCAAGTAAAATAAAAATTTAAATTTACATAAACAATTATAATATGAACAAGTATATACAAAATTATGAACATTATGAACAAGTTTAAATTAAAAAATAATGAACAAGTAAAGTATGAACTTTATAAACAAATATAATAAGTACAATTATAAGAATCAAAATTATGAACAAGCATAAAAATAAATGAAAAGGTATAAAAATAAATAAAAATAATATACAAGTATAATATGAACATGTATAAAAATAAAAATAAACCAAAAATAATAAGAACAAATATAAAATAAACAAGTATAAAAAATATAAACAAGTATATTAAGAAAATTATGAACAAATATCATATGAACAAAAGTAAAAATTATATATATAAAAAATATAATATGCACAATTTATATACATACACTAACAAATTAAAAATGATTTTCAATTTCCCCGGCAACGGCGCCAAAAATTGATAAGACTCAAACTACGCATTAAATTAAACACGTAATTCGAGTATTATGCAATTTTAACACTTTTTTTGTAGATGTAGTATTAGTAAATAAGGATCGTTCATAACAGGGAAAATTAGTGAACATTAATAATTTGTTAGTGAGAAAGAATAATAAATAAAAGAATAATGAATAAATGAATAAAAGAATTAATGAATAAAGAATAGAGAATTAATGAATTAAAGAATTAAAGAATAAAGAATTAAAGATTAAAGAATTAAAGAATTAAAGAATTAAATAGGGGGTTTGAAAAGATTGTAATCATAAAATAAAGAAAACAAGTAAAAATAATTAAGAACTTAATTCTACTTCTACGTTAACCTTTGTACAAGTGAACTTTCTTCAAACACAATTTTTTTACCAACACTTTAACATCATGCTCATATTGAACCAATAACGAAATCCTGCCTTCATCATCTCAAATACATACATACATTTTTCATATTATAAATGCACCGAACAGCGGATTATTACTTACAATATCATTCACCTTAAGTTTGTGATTGAATACGCCGAACAGCGGTCAAACATTAAATCTCTTCAATTCTAGTCTAAATGTCTCGAGCAGCGGATCAACATTTAGTTTCGAATTGAAGTTTAAGCACTAACACATATGAAGTAAAAGAAATTCAAAAAGTAAAACACATGGAGATTGCATTCTTACTTACAAAGGTTAGAAAGAAAATACCAACACATATATTGAACTACAAGTAAAACCAATGACAATAATATGAATTTAAGTAGAAAAAGATGGTTTTCACAAGAATCACTTAACAGCGGCAGGAAACTTGTGAAGATGGAAGAAGAAATAGGAATTCGGTCTTAAAAACTCTTGAATTGCCTTAGAGTTACTTGGTCTACGTATTTCTTAAGGAAAACATAAAAATATGTTTAAGAGCTCTCAAAAAAAAAAATCACAAGAACAAAGTAAAGAAAAAATGAAATTAAGAAATAAAATAAAGAACATAAATTAAGAACAAGAATTAAAAGAAATCTAATTAATAAGAAAATCTACTAGAAGTTATAAATGATCCCAAAAATAAAGAACAAAATACAAAAAAGAAAAACTAAGAAAGAAACTAGAGAGAAAAATTACACAAAAGGGAACCCTAAACAATGAAGATGACCTTCCTATTTATAGAGGAAGTATAAAAAAAAAAAAGCTAAGAAATAAATTAAAAAATTACATACAAAAACAATAAAAATAAAATGATGTAATGATGGGTTTTTAGCTGATAAGGATGAAAATATGCTGGAAAATCTGCAAAATAGGGGCAGGTAGGTTCGGCAGCATTGTGCAGGGGCTGCAGTGATAGGACTCAGCAGGAGTAGGCTGGGATTGGACAAGTGCTTCGGCGTGGACTGGCTTACAGGCATCCTAGGGATTCAGCAGGCGTGCGCTAACATGGGGTAGGTAGGGTCGGCGTGGCTCTGCAGAAAGACGTGCGCGTAGAGGCGCATCAGGTGTTGACACAATTATTGTTGTTCAGTAGGCACGCTCCAAATCAAAAGTTGGGATGAGGCTGGGCAAGAAGCGCGTCGTGGGCTAGGCTTCTTCTGGGTATTTGGGTCGCTATGGGCTGGATCTTGGCTAGGCTGATTCTGGTCCTTACACAAATGGGCTAGATTAATTAATGGATTTGGGCTGCTTCTTGGATTGGGCTGCAAAAATGATAGATTTTCAATTTAATATAAGTCCACCGAAATTCGTTCATAATTTTTTTGTTATAATTCCGATCGGGACAATTCTTTCACCAAAACACTCCAAATTCCAAGCTTGATTTAATTCTTCTAAAATCCCACAAAATATATTATTTTCTCCAATTTTTTATTATTTTAATATTAAAAATCAAGTATAAAGGGTATAAAATAATATAAAATAATGCTTAATTAACGACCTATCAATGAGCCTATATTTCAAGAGAATAAGATTCCCTGTAAGGTGTTCTGTTATTTTCCACTGAGCTCAAGGTTTGAAAGATTCTACTTGTCGTCCCACACAACCCATCATGTGAGGTGGCACAAGGATGAACGCGTTGATGATGATGTACTAAGGCATCAAGATGATGGAGAGGCTTAGAAGGAATTTGATAAGATGTATCTCGAGTTTTCCATGGGAGCCCAGTAATGTCAGATTAGGACTTACTACTAACAGTTTAAATTCTTTTAGGAGTTTTCAAAGTCTTATATCACATGGTCGGTGGTTATAGTTCCGTATAACTTTCCTCCTCGTAGATGAATGAAGAAAGAATTCACAATTCTCAGTACTTTGATACTAGGGACCAAATTGATGAGTATCTCTATCGATATCTATTTCCGGTCGTCATTGATGAACTCGTGGATTTGTGAAAAAATAGTTTTTGAACATACGATAAGTGCAGTTGAGAAATTTTCACTCTACGAGCAGTCGTAATATAGACAATTAATAATTTTCCTGATTATGGTATGTTGGCGGGGTAGAGCACTAAGGGCTATCTTTCTTTCTCGACATGTAGAGCGGACGTAACGTCCATTTGGAACGCATCAATGGTATGCTACTTGAGCATGAGAAGGTTTATGCCTTAGGATCAATAATGGCATATGCAATCTGACTCATTTGATGGCAAATCAAAGTTACGGGCTTGAAAAATAGAAAGGTCTGGTGATGAGATATTGTCCAAACTAAGCAGTATACATGACTTCGTCACACAAAAACTGAGACCTATTGAACAAGAAAATTAGACAAAAATAGCATATTCTTTTGGTTGGCGTATTAGTCAACATTAAAAATCAGACACAACACAGATCCTATGCACATCAAAAAAAGTATTTCCTAGAGTATTGTGGGAATTCCTTTACCCATTAAAGGCAAGTCAAATAACACCAAAAAAAAAAACTTGTCTATGCATGCAAGAAATGGGGATTTGGCCTAATTTGTGGATAAAAGTCGCCAATAGAAAAAATATCATGACTCATCCAAGTTATACATCCACGTTAGAGAATAAGAAGCAAAATTATGAAGTGGTTAAAGGGTGTGAAATTTCTCGACAGGTAAACCGACAGCATATCCTGAAATGCTAGCACCTATTGTGGTACCATGTCTGGTATGAAGAGTCATGACTATTATTTTTTGTTACTGTGACTCATTTCTATTGGTATTCGGCCCTACTTGGAGCGTAACATTGTTGAGACGATAGTTTATTTGTTTCAATTTTTTTAGATACTATGTGCCAAATCATTGGTAAAGGTGGACCTAGAAACAATTAACGAGGATGAGGCAAAGCTAGCTAGCCCGGTGCATTATCGATGGATGTACCTAATCGAGAGATAGAACTTATTCCTACTTTTGGTACTATTTTCTTACTATCTTGTATATATGTGAATGATAATATATATTTCCTTGCGAAATGTTAGGTACATCAAAGCGGTACGTTCACAACAAGACACTTGTGAAGGCTATGTAGCAGAGGCATAGATTGCAAAGGAGTCATTGATGTTTTGTGCAATGTACCTTCAGAATGTTGAAACTTCCTTAAATAGGGTCTCGTATAACAACAACGGCGATCAACATCCAGAGACCCTATTTTTATTTTCCCAATCCACAAGACCATTCGACACTAGTCCATCTCGGAACCGTTCACCAATAGCGATATGGAGGTGGCTCATTGGTTCATAAAAAATAGCTATAACGAAGTCTGGCCCTTCCACGAGCAGCGTGAGACATTGATGAAGGCCCAGTATCCTTGGAACCAGGAAGAAATGGAAAAAAAAAAAAAAAAAAAACTCTTTCCACATTGGTTTTCAATCATGTTAGTCAAATATTTTATTTGCAATTTTGTTAAATTGTTTTTAAGTTTACCAATTTCAATTCTTGTGTGTATCGTACCATATGGCATAGTTGAAAGATGACAACTCCACTAAGTTCAATACAAAATTAATGCAGCTACCCATTGGCCCATTTTAAGGAGAAATTTTTGTCACGTGAAGATAGTTAAGTTAATGTTCAACGAAGGAGACGAAAAATTATCTACTAAAAATAAAGGGATCTTCACCTCGTGGGACCAGAAAAATGATAATATGGGATTCTAGATAGATTATGTGTGATTAAGATGTTTTACGTAGGTAGCAAGGTAGTCGTCTTGTTTAAGTGACATTGGATTAATACAAAACCAAGTATCCCAACCATGGTCATTAAAAATCATTTATGTACCTCTATCAGCACAAACACCTGGTGGTTTGATAGTGATCTATATATCCTTGCTAGTACAGAAAAATGAGCATTCTATGTGGATGATATAAAAGCAGGTGTTGGTTGGATAGTAGTTGAGATGATTAAGTATGGACCAAAGACATCAACTCATTAATTGTGATTGATGGAATTCTTATTGATCTCGGGGAATTAGAACAAATTGAAAATGATTCTCCAGAATCACGTATTGTGCACATCTCAGATGATGAGCATGATTTAGAGGGGGATCGTGAATCCCACACTGAATAATAAGTAAATATTTTGTTTACATGTATGATTTGATTTATACATGTATGTCTTGATATATATATGTATATATCTCTCTCTAAAGCCAAAAACTTTCATGTACTAAGATCTACCAGTTTTAAAATAGCCTTTTCATTTCAGTCAACCTTTCCATTCCATGTTTTTGTCACTTCATCACTTGGAAGCTCAATGTGTATTAGTGTCCAATATTCACTACACCAAAACTGGGCTATGCACGCCCTAAAAGGGGTTTTAGGGCGCGCGAACGTGCGCCTTAAAAGGCCATGCCATAAAAAAACTCTTATTATTCGAGACACACATTCTGCGCCCTACATGGTGAACTTTAAGGAGCGTAATGCGCACCCTAAATATTTTTTAAGGCGCGCATTGCACTTTGAATACTCTTTTAAGGCACGCAATGCAAGCCCTAAATATTCTTTTAAGGCACGCAGTGTACGCCCTGAATACTATATTTAAGACGTGTAGTGCACGCCCTGAATACTCTATTTAAGGCGCACAGTGCACGCCCTAAATACACATATTTAAGGCACACATTGCACGCCCCAAATGCTCTATTCGTGGCATGCTTTATGCGCCCTCATTGTATTTTTTTAAAAATTATCAATAAGAAATTCTTTTCAATTTCCATTCGTAAACACAATACCTATTACATATATTGTACAATAGATTCAATAAGAAAGAAAGAACCAATTTACACATGGGTATTTAATAGAAAATATATATACCAAAACTCAAAAAGAATAATTCATAAATAGGAACTTGGAAAAGAAAATTAGTATAAATTATACTTCTCACACCATCTCAACGTACACTTATCCAACTTTCCAAAACCCACAAAGTTCCATAACAAAAATCAGTCTAATAAACATTGGAGATGGTTTAAAAGAAAATACAAAATTCTTTCATAAACATCTACCAAGTCACTAGTTCCGATATGTTATCATGCATGCCTTCCATGTTGATATTTTCTCCTTCTAGTTCTTCAACTCTTCGACTCTTGGAGAGCCATTCAATTTCACAAGCTTGACATCTCCTCCAAGTTCCTGTAAATGCAAAGTGAAGTTACAAATAATATGATAGGGAGCCAGATCATCTTTTTCAGAGCATAAAATGAGAAATGGGGCACCTAAATTCTACAAGGAAGAAATTGGATTATGCATTAGTAGAGAGTAACGATCAACATAGAGTTATAGGTGGAAAAAAGAAAACAAAAACTTACCACAGAGGAAAACAGCGCATGCCCATACTCAACACACTTGGATTCAAATCTATTAAGATACACAACGCATCCAAACCAGAAGTAATAATGGAAGGTGAAAACCAAAATCATAAGCATGCGAGGGGAAGCTTGTGCATAATGTTTGGTAATTGTTTAACTTGGAAGTATTTCAAGAAACCTACACTCCAGGAATTGTAAAAATAATTTTTGATGTAACAATAACAACAAATGCCTTGGGCCTCTTTCAAATGGGAATAACAAAAAATAAGCTATACCTTGGGAAGACAAAGACCACAATTTTCCAAAGCATGTCTTTTATTTCTCCCTCCCACATGACATGATGTCTCAACATGGAAGAGTAATTAAAACCCCTTCTTGAAGCCATAGAGAAGTCATTTCTTGATTATTGATCCTCATTAACAGCCACAAAAACTTTGAAACAAAATTCATTTAAAGGAATCAGAACCACATACAACTAAAGCAACGTAATGTAGGCCATCATAGATCAACAAACCTTTTGGAATACTCTCGGTCCTGTCAAACGTCACCCCATACAAAAAAGGGCATAACCTTTCGGAATACTCTTGGTGCCAACACCCAACGTCAGCACCTCATTCTGCGATCGTACTTAGTCATAACCGAGTCGAATCCAGAATCACTACTCGTACTATGCGTCACTCACGTACCTCGTATCATCGTCACGACTGACGAACCCCATCGTCACAATCGTCACGGTAACCTGATCCTATTCAACTTGATAAGACTCGACTACGTCCATCGATAGCAGCGTCTGCCTCACCCTCGTGCAGACCAATCTCAGAAACACTCTGCTAGCGAGACTCCGAAACTACGCGGTCAACACACCGCCGGTACCAACTGCTCAACGAGCAACATCCACCTATCGGTCCACCTCTGGATCCGATCACAAGTACCACACTTCTGGTACTTGTCCAATCAATTACCACTAGGTTATCACAAACCTAGCTGCCCGCTGCAGCCCAACCATCCTGACCGATCCATCGCTCTCGACTCCGAAGAGTCGTCATACTCCAATACTGGTATCAAACCAGCCAATAACAACACTCTGAGGATCTCGTACTCTCGTAACTCTACGGCTCTCAGCCGCTGGCCTCCACAAGAACTGGCCGTACTTCTGGTCCAAAACTACACAAGTGCTACGTGCGCAATCGCATCCTATCGCGTCACACCACATCTACTCTGGGCATCCACTGCCAGTCGACATCCTGGAGGGATTTGACGCACCGAAACATGGCAACTCATGCCAAATAGAATCACACTTTCCTATTCCCATCTGTCGTGACTGTAGTCGTACAAGGTCATCGTAAATTGGGTGACCCTGACCTCTGACTACCATTGGTATTAATCCATACATCCTCTATCTGACACGACAGTAGGGTCACGACCCTCAAGTCGTCATACTGTCTCTACTGATCCACCGGATCCTATTTCCAGTACACTACGGCTCGAAGCCGTTAGATTCCCATGAATACAAATCCTACTCAGGATCCAACCTCGAAACACGTGGCATTCCATGACAATCGAACCTCAACTAATGTATCACGTGCCAAACACCATCTAACTAAGGTTCAGTTCTACCGAATCCTCGTACTAATGCCCTAACTACCATGTTGATGACGGGCTGTTACGACTTTAGAGACATCACATCCTCGACCTGTGCGTACTCCATGCTCTGACACCACTTTGTCAGGACCCATCCCAAATACCCCGAGATTAACGTGGGACGCGCCTGATCCCGTCTGACACGAAGTGTCAGACCATGGAAATTTCGGTCTCTAGCCCTCACTGGGCTTCCAGAGCACGCCAGGATCATAGGAAAAGGAGTGTGATGTCTCGTCTCTGCTACAGCCCGCAACCGCGATCAACCTGAAGGGCATTAAAACACGAAAACTGTGAGTCGACAAAATAATATTTTAATAAAATTCATTTCACAAAAAGATACTTTATGCCCTTCATTAAAAGCATATGCATGCATTCAAAAACTGTTTGTCAAAACGTTCATAAAACCATTTCAAGGGGTCATGCCGGTTCCCATAAACCGTCATGAACCATAAATCCATTTGGGTCCCCGACCCAAAATCACAACCTTAAAACCATAAAACAATGCATGGGAACTCAGTCCAAATCAAACACCAGTGGGACTCAGCCCAAAACCATTCTCAGTGAAATACCAAAACATCGAATACGGGGTCTCTGCCCCAAACCACTTTCTAAAACATAAAACACGGAACACGGGGTCTTTTCCCCCAAATCACTTTAATAAGATTCACATACGTACGCATACGTATAACCCATCCGCGGCACTTCCGAGAAGATGCCAACTCGGGGCACACAGCCCCTAGGGAACACATCCCCGATAAATGTCACAATATCATCTCTATCCTAGTGTGCACACTACCTGGGGTCTCACCCCGAGTCTTCTCCTAGGAATTCTCCATCTGGGATGCTCAATCTTCGAACCTAGTCCGATCATCTCTCCAGAATCTAGTCTGGGACCACATCATAAATCGTAACCTCCACTCTTGGAATGGGATCCCTATGGGGATACCCACTCTGGTCTGTGGATCGTGACTTTCCAAGTCGATGTATGGAGGAGACCATATAAATAATATGGAGGGTTCATAATCATTTTCAAAACTCTTTCTTTCTTTCTTAAAACATTTCTCAATTGGGTCTCATACCCGATTCATCTCAACAGGATTCCTCGAATACGATTCAAATTCATTTCACAGGCCTCAGCCTAAATCCACAGTTCAACAGGGTCTCATGCCCGAATTCTCATTTCGTAAACCGAACTGGGACTCAAGCCCGATGTTACAATCAACAGGGCCTCGAGCCCGATACCACAGCTAACTGGGCCCTAAGCCCAAAACCATAAAGCAACGGAGCCTCAAGCTCGATTTCACAACCAACAGGGCCTCAAGCTCGATACCATAATTCAAATGGGCATCAAGCCCGAATCATAAACCAACGGGACCCTCGGTCCGATCGTATACTCAAATGGACCCTCGGTCCGATTTCTCGTCAAATCAAATGGACTCCAAGTCCGGGAGTTTCCAAATCAAATGGGTCGCGTGCCCAATTTCATATTTTGGAATCCAAAACCAATTCATTAAACCCTCGTTGAAAACCTAGCACGTATAAAACCGAAAATCTCGAAATACGTGCAAATACGTAAATCTTAGGCTATCACAAACAAATGCACTCATGGCATCACAAAGTATGTTCTAAAACAATTATAAAACATTTATGCATGCATCAATTTCGAAAAAAGGGTTCACTCACAGACTGTCCGAAGTCGCGCCTCGATACGCGTGCCATAAGCGTCTCCCAGGCCAATCGTCTCCTCCGAGATTCCCGAACCTGTCCAAATTAATTTAGAGGGTTACTAACTACTTAAATAACCCCTCACTAAAGTCCCGTAATTTTCCGTAATTTCTAACTATTTTTAAATGCGAACCTAAACCTTCGGACAGCCCGAACTATATCGAAACGATGTCCGATTGACACGAAACTAGTCTCAAAATGTTCGTTACATCGAATAGATGATTTCTTGTGTTGAACACATCCCCAAAATGTGGGCCACGCGCCCAAGAATGGTCCTGCACGTGGGCCTCACGCGCCAGGACTATTCATCTTCTCCTTCACGCGTTGAACCGGTCCGGCCGATTCACTCTGTATAGCCGGTCCGGCCACCCTACTCCGTCATTTTTCATCCAATCTTCTCCTTTTCAATCCCATTCTTCCTATTTTCATGTTTTCTATCATTCCCAATTATCAAACCTAATCAAAACACCATAAATCCCATCCATGTTCAAAGGACCTCATGGCCTAAATTTTCATTTTCCTCCCATGGCTTCCACAGCCGTCCAACCACCACTAAAACCTCTTCTAAACCATCCTAACAACCTAATAAGAATCCTCTAATCATTCAAAACGAACCATAATGCACAAATCGATTTAAAATGGAAATTGGGCCTAACCGTGAAATCTTCTCGGTTTCATGGCCGCCGTCTACGGTGGCACCGTTCCTGGCCAGCCACCATCATCATCTTGTCCTCTCTGCCTTCCCTTGGTCTCAGTGATGGTCATAAGGAAGATGGGGTTTGGATGGGGATGGAAGGGAGATCGGGTTTGGTTGTGGGAATGAAGAAAAAATTATCGATGAAGAGGAAGGTGAGTTACATGAAGGAAAAAGGGATGGCCAGTGGATGGGTGACACTTGTCACTCATCCATTGGTCCAATAACAAATATATGGGCCCCACTTAATTCCAAAAAGCATCTGTCTCGAATTTCATGCAATAGTACTTTCGTATTTCCGTGAACCGTAACTTCTCCGTCGAACGTCCGAATTCGGCGTGTCGCCTGTCTACGGATTCGTATCGTCTCAATCTATGTAATGGTCCTTGGCCCTCGTCCATAGGACCTCTCGGGTCAAAAGTCAACTATTTGCTCCTATTCGACCAAATTACCAAAATGCCCTTAGACTTCTGATCGTCATAACTTTTTCCTCGAACGTCGAAATCTAGCGTGCCACTTGTCTATAAACTCGTGACGTCCCGAACTACGTCACAGTCATCGGGAAAAGTTCATTTGACCGCCTGAACAAAAAGTCAATGATTCGACCATTCTAGGGGTAAAATCGTCATTTCGCCCGAACGTCTGCTAATCCTCGTCTAATCCCTGATTAGTCTCACCAATCCGTCATTAATTCTTCATCACGTCCATAATAATCTACTAATATTGAAAGCTATATGGCACCTGCACAAAGTATTACAATTTTTTAGACAGCAGACTAATTTTTTCTTAGCATGTTCTAAATAAGTAAGATTAAGGTTTTGGCCAATTATTTTGTTCTCAGCAATCACCAAAATTCTTACAAGAGAAGATTTTTATTCTTTATTTATTTGGAAACAAAATCTAGATGCAAAGGAACATAAATTATTTTTAACAAACCTCCCTATTTCTCCAAGTGAAGAATCCAAGCACAATACTCTTCATTCGCTTTACCAAGAAATGCTTCAGAATACTTAGTTGGATCACTTGCTACAATTGCAGCTATAACCTTCACATCGTGGATGATCATAAAATGTAAGTAACATAGATTGATTAGGAAGTATCACTTGTATGTATGCTTAATGGAAATTTGGAGCTAGATATACACAAACACCATGACTTATCTATTGTTTCCACTTTTAAGACCTGAATGTTCATATACATGACAGGACTATCCCCTGAGGAACATTGATAACTGTGCCCGGTCCTGCTCTCGTCTGACAAGTCAACTGAAGTTCCTAAATTACCCTCAGCACTTGTCAAACAAGGGATAACCGCACATGTGCCCACTCATGCCTCCACCTCTCGATTAGCCTCGATCGTCGCACCACGACCTGGAGGGTCAATAAAAACATAAAAGGTGTGAGTGGAGGAAAAATAAATCAGTTTATAAAACATGTTACAGAAAAGACATTTCTACCCTCCACGTAAAACCAATGCTTGCATTCGAAAATCATTTCATAATCCATTTCATTTCCAATATAAGAAAACCGTGTATCAAAATCATTTTCCTTTTCTCAAACCTCGGGCCTTAGCCCTGAACCATAAACACGGGGCCTCGGCCCAAAATCATAAATCAAAATCCAAGTACAAGAGTATAACCCAAAAATCCATCAAGCCATAACCGGGCCATTGCCCAACACATCTGAAAACATCAATCAATTGAGTTGCTGGATCGCAAGTGCGCTCGAGTCTTTAAACTCAAAACCATGCGCATAATCGGGCCTTCCCGGGATATCAACGAGTCTTTAAACTCAAAATATAATCAATAGGCCTCAGGGGATATCACAATAACCGATTCTTTAAACTCAAAACATATCAATCAAGGGCCCTCCCTCGTCATCAATTAATCGGGTCTTTAAAGCCAAAACATGATCCAGCAATAGTACCGGGTCTTTAAACCCAAAACCATGTGTAATTCATAACAAATCTAGAATCCATCGTAATCCACTTTCCAAAACCAAATCCGACATCACATTTTATCGAAATGGAACTCATGTCCGAATTTCACATTCAAATCCCAAATCATATCCATCATCTGGTTCCAAATCCGAATTCGGAACCATCATTCCGTAAGCTGGCATCCGGAATAACCATTCTGAACCCAAATCTGGAAATCCACTTTTAAGTTTCCGAAACCCGAAATCTCATTCATCAAAACCACTTTTATAAACTGGGCATCAAGCCCAAAATCAGCTTTTACAAAATCCGTTTTAAATCTTTGAAATCAAATCATGAAAACCATGGTCAAATCACAACATACTCGAAATCTCGTCAAACGTGCAAATCCGTAATAATCTCGAAATACGTGCCAAAACTGTATATCATACTCACAATCATAATCAAAACATCATCAAAACATGATACACACAAATCATATAAAATTATCCACCAAACCATCATCAAAGCATAGGAGAAACCATAGTCTCGAAATACATGCAATTACGTATTGCATATCGAAATACGTGTAAATACGGAAATCATAATTACCATAAGCATAAGCATAGAAATCATAAATATAAAGCATAGAAAACGATTATGCATGCATTGAAATTTAGAAAATAAAGTCCACTCACACACCATCCAAACGGCTCGCTTCCGAGCTGCACGTTTTTCCGTAAATTCTGAAAATCATAATTCTTGTCCAAAATCAATATCGAGGCTCACTAACACTTCAATATACCTCATATAATTTTCCCCAATTTTTTCGGGATTTAAATAAGTATTTTAACCGTATACGAAAACTCTAGGTACACCTAACACTATCGAAACGATATCCGATTTCCTCAAAACTAGTGCCAAAATGTTTGTTACGTTAAAAAGAGCAAGTTTCACGTTGAACTCACCTCGAGATTCGGTCCACACGCCTCCACGTGCCACCGTGAGTGGCTGCGCGTGGGTACCGTAATTTGGACGATGGGGGCGAAAATGTTGACTTTTCGTTTGGCAACTAATTTTCACACGACTCGAGGACCGTTGGGTAGGTCTCGACGCCCTGAGTCCGTAGACAGGCGGCACGCCGAAATCGGACTTCGTATGGCTGAGTTACGGGTCTAGAAAGTGAAGGGCATTTTGGTAATTATTGAACCAGGGGCATTTTGGTCATTTTACCCCTGGTTACTGTAGTAACCGCGGGGGAACATGGGCGGCACCACCATGTGCGGTGGTTCTGAGTGCCCAATTGATTATTCAAGGGTGTGCTGGAAAGTATGGATTGTTTAAAACTTTTGGAAGCATCAAACGTGGTCTGATTCATCCACCCAGCACGGTCAATTTGTTAATTGAAGATTCGAAGCATTTCAGGAAACTTTCTCAGTGGCCAGGCTGGGTTTCCACGAGCTGTTGGGTAGCACTGATAGTTTAAACTGAGTGGAATTTGAGTGAGCTTCATTCTGCTGTTGAAGAAACTGAGAATTGAAGAGGAAAACCAGAGAAACCATTTCGGGGAAAATTGGAGGAGGGAAAATTGGGTTTTGATTTCTAGTGATTGTTGGACCAAACCAAAGCCTGGTTTAGTCTTCTGGGAGTATTTGGAACTCAACCACATCAAAATCGAGGGGAACCAACCACGGTTGAGCTGGGACAGAGGCTGCCGTTTTCAGTGAATTGCAGAGCTTGGGACGACAACCTTCAGGTACTTTTAGACACAATTGATTGTTCATTTTAGTTCGTTTTGATCCTATTATGCTTCCTGTGAAGTTAATTGGAGATTGAGTTAGAAACCAGGAAGTTCTGGTGATTGACCCGTTTGGTTGATCACGGGTCGATGGGTTGATCGGGGACTTGTCGAGGTTGATTAATGTCTCAGAACCTAAATTAGATAGTTAATAAACAGGTTAGGAACAAATACGAGTGAAATCAAGTGAAAATTCAGGGTTAATTAACCGGGTCAAACCCGGGTGGCAGGCCCGTATTACAGACAAACGGGTGAAGGTGGTGACACTGTAGCTACAGTGTCAGGCGCGTGACTTTCATGCGCAGCCACTTTGGGCGGCGCGTGAGGGCGCGTTGGACCTTATCTTCAATCACGATCAACATGACTTTTGTTCCTCTCACCATTCTGAACATTTTTTATGAATTAACCATGTTGATCTGAGATAGTTTGGGAGGGTCAGTTTAGGGCCGGTTGTCTCGGGAAACGTGTTGGACGGTTTTCCCTAGTCGGTTTCTGTTTCGGACGTTTTGGATAAATGTGTAAGACTTATAGTGACCCTTACGTGTGATTTGGACTGACAGGAATTGTACGATAATCCCGGTACAAGTTCGTACGCGCAGGTTCACCGCGGGATCGTACTGTGAGTGGGCCCGATTTCATTAAACCCTTGCATGCTTAAATGTTTTCTGATTTACTTATATTCACATGCTGGAATCATGAAACGGTTTCGATGATATTGAAATTATGGTTATGGCACGTTTCACGGTATTTGGGTTTGAAACCCGTCTAATGAAACTTAAAGATCGGTTTGGATTTTATCTTGTATATATATATGTTTTGCATGTGGATATCAATAAAATGTATTTGGTACTGCACTGTATAGATCCATTCTTGTGATACTGTCTCCTCCGGATGTGGTACCCCGGAGTGGTCATAGCGCATTGCCTGCGAGGGGTCATTCTACGGAGGAACCGGACCGTAAAATGACTCAGGAGCAGGATTGCTTATTTGACGTCAGGGACGTCGAGCGTCTAGGACGCTAGGCATTTGAGATGCCGTACCCGGACAGGGTTCGTGGATTGGATTCGGGATTGAGACCCCGAGTGGCACACGTAGCCTTGAGACTGTGACCTTATTGGAAGTCAGGGACGTCAGACATCTGGGATGTCAGGATCGGAGCGTATAGTGCAGTAGCTAAAATTATCTTATGATTTTATTACATGCCTTATGGTTCATACCATATGATTTATGGTTTTAAATTCTGATGCATGCATGTTTGGAAAACGGAGTGGTAAATTATATGTTTTACTTATTAAACTGTTTTTATAAACTTGAGTTTCGGCCCACTCACCCTTATTTTTTTGGTAACCCCTCCAGGCGGTGCTACTGAGGTAGAGGAGGATCCTGAGGCTGAGGCATAGATCTACTTCCGCGTACCTGATCTCCTGTTGGGTGGTTTGCCCGCAGGTTTATTTTAGAGTCGTGCTCGCAATTTGTAATTTGGAACTTTATCCCCTGTCTGACATCGGTTTATTTCAGATTTGATGTATAACTTTATTTGGTTATTTATTCATTTGAACTTTTGAGGTTAAAATTGGAACGTTATTTTGGGTGTCAGACGGGGGCAGGGCACGTGCTCTTGTGGTCCCTGTGGGATCGGGACGGGTCCTGTCAGCTTGGTATCAGAGCACTAGGTTGTGGTCAGCATGCTAGACTAGCGATGAGTACTAGTTACTTTTCGAGTTTAAGGATAATGTTAAGTGATCTATGCCTCTTGACAGTTGGTTATGCCTCCAAGGCGGATTCCTCATACACGAACTGACGAGGATCTGAAAAGGGAAATGGAATGCGCAAGCATTGAGCGGGCTCAGCATTTGGGAGCCACTCCTTTCAACGGGGGATCAAACCCCGAAGATGCTCATGATTGGATCACCAAGTGGGAAAGGATCTTCACGGTGATGCACTGCCCTCCGGGCGAACGGGTGACCTTGGCGGCCTTCTTACTGGAAGGAGGAGCCTACCAATGGTGGCACGGCCTTGAAATGTCTGGATGGTCTGTCCACACCACTACTTGGGAAGTTTTTCGTTCCCGATTTCTGGACCAGTACTACCCGCGATCGTTTCGCGCGGCACGGGAGGTAGAGTTCGTGCGACTAGAGCAGGGGGATATGTCCGTTGCGGACTACGAGCAGACTTTTGGGAAACTTTCCCGGTTCGCTTCATCATTCGTGAGCACGGAGGAGGACAAATGCCAAAGGTTTGAGCTTGGACTCCGAGGGGAGATCCGGGCAAGTGTGACTGCTTCTACTCATGCTTCTCTGAGAGATATGGTCGACGCTGTGGTGCGTGTCGAGGCCAGTCTGGCGGCACACTAGACACAACAGCCTTCGGGCGAGGGGCGACGTCAGGATCGCCCACACCGTGGGCCATCAGGCCAGAAGAACAATAAGGGAGGGGGCTACAGGGGTGCACCCTCATCCTTTAAGGGTCGTGGCTGGTCAGGTCGACGTGGGGGCTCTCAGGGCAGAGGATCAGGATACAACTCTGGGCAGCGTTCATCTTGGAGCGGTGTTTCTGGTGGGCATTCGGACAGGCCGAGGCCAGCAACCTGTTTTGCTTGCGGAGAAGAGGGCCAATATGCCTGTGATTGCCCGTTGTTGTCCAAGAGCAACGACGCTGGGGGCTCTAGTGTGGTGCAGAGCACGGCTTCCCACACTAACGGAGGTCGAGGTCAGAGAGGTGACCGTGGTGCTGGGCGTGGCGCGCGCGGGCGCGGACGGAATGGAGGGCCTAGGGCTCAAGTATTTGCAATGACCCAGCAGCAGGCGAGGACTGCCCTAGGCGTGGTTATAGGTACACTACATATCTTAAACCTTCTTGTACGTGTATTGATGGATGCGGGGGCTACACATTCTTTTATTTCGAAGAGTTGTGCTGGTATACTTGATTGTGTGGTATCCGCCTTAGATTGCGAAATGGGTGTTGGCACCCCGATGGGCATCGTGTACCTTGTGAATGAGGTAATTCGGAGGTGCCCGGTAAGAATTGAAGATGTGGATTTACCAGCGGATTTGATTATTCTGGATATCCACGACTTCGATGTAATTCTGGGGATGGATTGGCTATCGGAGCATGGGTCGCTCATCGATTGTTGTAGCAAGCAAGTGATTTTGTGAAGCCCGGGTTTGCCAGAGGTTATCTTTCAGGGGGAGCGTGACGGTTCGCCTCCTGAAGTGATTTCTTCACTTACTGCTACCAAACTTCTACGGAAGGGATGCCAGGGTTATCTTGCGCATGTCTTGTCGGGACAGATTGATAGTCCGGGTATCGACGAGATACCAGTGGTAAGTGAGTTTCCGGATGTGTTCCCAGAAGACTTACCTGGATTACCACCACCGCGGGAGATCGAGTTTATAATTGAACTACTCCCCGGTACCCGACCTATGTCCCAGGCACCATACCGGATGGCGCCGGCCGAGTTACGAGAACTCAAAAATCAATTGCAGGAGTTGGTGGATTTGGGATACGTCCGACCGAGTACTTCACCGTGGGGAGCACCGGTGTTGTTCGTAAAGAAGAAGGAGGGGAGTCTCCGTTTGTGCATTAACTATCGACAACTCAACAGGGTGACACTGAGGAACCAATATCCTCTACCCAGGATCGACGACCTTTTTGACCAGTTGCGGGGAGCACAGTGCTTCTCGAAGATTGATTTGCGGTCTGGGTATCACCAACTGAGGATATCGGAGGAAGATATTCCGAAAACTGCTTTTCGAACCCGTTACGGACACTACGAGTTCCTTGTGATACCTTTCGGCTTGACGAATGCCCCGCAGCATTCATGGATCTGATGAACCGGGTCTTCCGATCCTACTTGGATAAATTCGTGATTGTGTTCATCGATGATATTTTGGTATACTCAAGGAGTGCCCGAGCGCCTAAGGAACATCTACGGTTGGTGTTGGAGAAGCAGAGACAAGAACAGTTGTACGCCAAGCTGAGCAAGTGTCAGTTTTGGCTGAGCAGTATTGGTTTTCTGGGACACGTGATATCGACGGATGGGATTAGCGTGGATCCCCAGAAAACAGAAGCGGTGACCAACTGGGCTAGACCGACAATAGTAACGGAAGTGCGGAGTTTTGTCGGGTTAGCAGGTTACTACCGAAGATTCGTGGAGGGTTTCTCCAAAATTGCTGCACCATTGACTCGATTGACTCAGAAGGGAGTGAAGTTCATTTAGGACGAGCAGTGTGATTGGAGTTTTCAAGAGTTGAAGGATCGATTGACCACTGCACCTGTCCTTGCATTGCCGGATGACAGTGGGGAGTTCGTGGTCTTTAGTGACGCATCACTACAAGTTTTGGGCTGCGTGTTGATGCAGACTGGCAAGGTTATCGCCTACGCATCCCGGCAGCTAAAGACTCATGAGTTGAACTACCCTACCCATGATTTGGAGTGGGCAGCGGAGGTTCATGCCCTAAAAATCTGGAGACATTACCTTTTTGGCGCAACGTGCCGGATATACACCGACCACCAGAGCCTAAAGTACCTATTCACTCAGAATGAGCTTAACATGAGACAACGGAGATTGTTAGAGCTACTAAAGGATTATGACTGTACGATTGAGTACCATCTGGGTAAGGCCAATGTGGTGGCAGATGCACTAAGCAGGAAGTCAGCGGGATCTGTTGCACACCTGGGGATGGTGTATCTTCCTTTGCTGGTGGAACTCCGGAAGGAGAGAGTTATTTTGGATACAGATGAGCATGGAGCTTTGTTGGCCAGCTTTCATGTACGACCAGTGCTGATTGATCGGATCATCGAAGCACAACTTCAGGATCCGATACTCTGTATTTACAGGATTGAGGTCGATGCGGATGGGAGACAGGATTTTACCATCTGGGATGATGGAGCACTTGTGAAGTTGGGCTGTTTGTGTGTACCTACAGTGGCAGAGTTACGGGCCGAGATTCTGGAGGAGGCCCATAGTTCGGCTTATGCTATGCATCCGGGAGGTACAAAGATGTACCGTACCCTCCGGAACCATTATTGGTGGCCAGGAATGAAGAAGGATATTGCAGAGTTTGTGAGCAGATGCTTAACCTGTCAGCAGGTTAAGGCGGAACGGCAGAGACCTTATGGGGCTATGCAGCCACTTCCGATTCCCGAGTGGAAGTGGGATCACATCACCATGGACTTCGTCTTTAAGTTACCAAGGACTCAGAGTGGAGTTGACGGAGTATGGGTGATCGTAGACCGGTTAACCAAGTCACCCCATTTTCTGCCAGTTCAGGAGACTTATAAACCTAACCGACTGGCTCAATTGTTCGTAAAGGAAATCATACGATTGCATGATACGCCAGAATCGATCGTGTTCGATCGTGATCCGCGTTTCACTTCCAGGTTCTGGCGGAGTTTGCAAGCTACTTTGGGAACAACCCTACGTTTCAGTACTACGTTCCATCCACAAACCGATTGACAGTCTGAACGGACCATTCAGACCCTGGAGGACATGATGAGGTCCTGTGTGCTACAGTTTCAGGATTCATGGGATACTCATTTGCCATTGATGGAATTCGCTTACAACAACAGCTATCAGGAAAGTATCGGGATGGCACCCTATGAGGCACTGTATGGTCGACAGTGCAGGACACCTATCTGCTGGATGGAGATAGGGGAGCGAGCGGTTGTAGGGCCAGAATTGATGGACTTAACCCAAGAAACTGTTCGTGTTATCAAGGAAAGATTGAACGCGGCACAGGATTGCCAAAAGAGTTATGCCGATCGATGGATTCGAGACTTGGAATTTGAAGTGGGAGATTTTGTCTTCTTGAGGTTATCTCAGCGGAAAGGGATTATCCGTTTTAGTCGACGTGGGAAACTGAGTCCGCGTTTTATCGGACCATATGAGATCGTGGAGAGGATTGGCAGGGTTGCTTACAAATTGGCACTACCTCCAGAACTTTCTAGAGTTCACGATGTTTTCCACATCTCGATGCTGCGGAAGTACGTTCATGATGCTTCCCATGTACTGGAGGAACAACCTATCGAACTCCGAGAGGACTTGAGCTTTGAGGAACAACCGGTACAGATCTTGGATCGGAAGGAAAAGGTACTACGTCGGAAGACGATCCCTCTCGTGAAGATTCTCTGGAGAAACCAGAATGTGGAAGAAGCCACATGGGAGCCCGAGGCTCAGATGCGAGAGCAATTTCCTTATTTGTTTCTTTGAAATTTCGGGACGAAATTTCTTAAGGGGGGAAGGTTGTAACACCCCGGAAATTCGAGGATTATAATAAAGTAATTTAATGTATGGTTTGATGTTTTTACCCCTGTGAATTGTATTGCCCAATTTGTTGACTTTTTGATTGGTGGGTCAAACGGGCTTTGCCCAATGACCGTGACGTAGTTTGGGACGTCACGCGTTCATAGATAGGTGGCACGTCCAATTCGGACGATCAGGGAAAAATTTATGACTATCGGAAGTTCAGGGGCATTACCGTAATTTAGACGATGGGGGCGAAAATGTTGACTTTTCGTTTGGCAACTAATTTTCACATGACTCGAGGACCGTTGGGTAGGTCTCGACGCCCTGAGTCCGTAGACAGGCGGCACGCCGAAATCGGACTTCGTATGGCTAAGTTACGGGTCTAGAAAGTGAAGGGCATTTTGGTAATTATTGAACCAGGGGCATTTTGGTCATTTTACCCCTGGTTACTGTAGCAACCGCGGGGGAACATGGGCGGCACCACCATGTGCGGTGGTTCTGAGTGCCCAATTGATTATTCAAGGGTGTGCTGGAAAGTATGGATTGTTTAAAACTTTTGGAAGCATCAAACGTGGTCTGATTCATCCACCCAGCACGGTCAATTTGTTAATTGAAGATTCGAAGCATTTCGGGAAACTTTCTCAGTGGCCAGGCTGGGTTTCCACGAGCTGTTGGGTAGCACTGATAGTTTAAACTGAGTGGAATTTGAGTGAGCTTCATTCTGCTGTTGAAGAAACTGAGAATTGGAGAGGAAAACCAGAGAAACCATTTCGGGGAAAATTGGAGGAGGGAAAATCGGGTTTTGATTTCTAGTGATTGTTGGACCAAACCAAAGCCTGGTTTAGTCTTCTGGGAGTATTTGGAACTCAACCACATCAAAATCGAGGGGAACCAGCCACGGTTGAGCTGGGACAGAGGCTTCCGTTTTCAGTGACGTTGCAGAGCTTGGGACGACAACCTTCAGGTACTTTCAGACACAATTGATTGTTCATTTTAGTTCATTTTGATCCTATTATGCTTTCTGTGAAGTTAATTGGAGATTGAGTTAGAAACCAGGAAGTTCTGGTGATTGACCCGTTTGGTTGATCATGGGTCGATGGGTCGATCGGGGACTTGTCGAGGTTGATTAATGTCTCATAACCTAAATTAGATAGTTAATAAACATGTTAGGATCAAATACGAGTGAAATCAAGTGGAAATTGAGGGTTAATTAACCGGGTCAAGCCGCGGGTGGCAGGCCCGTATTACAGACAAACGGGTGAAGGTGGTGACACTGTAGCTATAGTGTCAGGCGCGTGACTTTCACGCAGCCACTTTGGACTGCGCGTGAGGACGCGTTGGACATTATCTCCGATCACGATCAACATGACTTTTGTTCCTCTCACCATTCTGAACATTTTTTATGAATTAACCATGTTGATCTAAGATAGTTTGGGAGGGTAAATTTAGGGCCGGTTGTCTCGGGAAACGTGTTGGACGGTTTCCCCAAGCCGGTTTCTGTTTCGGACGTTTTGGATAAATGTGTAAGACTTATAGTGACCCTTACATGTGATTTGGACTGACAGGAATTGTACGATAATCCTGGTACAAGTTCGTACGCGCAGGTTCACCGCGGGATCGTACTGTGAGTGGGCCCGATTTCATTAAACCCTTGCATGCTTAAATGTTTTCTGATTTACTTATATTCACATGCTGGAATCATGAAACGGTTTCGATGATATTGAAATTATGGTTATGGCACGTTTCACGGTATTTGAGTTTGAAACCCGTCTGATGAAACTTAAAGGTCGGTTTGGATTTTATCTTGTATATATATATGTTTTGCATGTGGATATCAATAAAATGTATTTGGTACTGCACTGTATAGATCCATTCTTGTGATACTGTCTCCTCCGGATGTGGTACCCCGGAGTGGTCATAGCGAATTGCCTGCGAGGGGTCATTCTACGGAGGAACCAGACCGTAAATGACTCAGGAGCAGGATTGCTTATTTGACGTCGGGGACGTCGAGCGTCTAGGACGCTAGGCATTTGAGATGCCGTACTCGGACAGGGTTCGGGGATTGGATTCAGGATTGAGACCCCGAGTGGCACGTGTAGCCTTGAGACTGTGACCTTATTGGACGTCAGGGACGTCATGTAACAACCCGTCCCGGAAGCCGGGAGTAGTAGACTAATTAAGGTGTGATTAGTGAGGTTACACGGCGGTTAGTTGGTCCCGATAGGTCCTTGAGCCTAGAATGACGATTTTGCCCCTGGTTTGGGTAAAACGTTGACTTTTAGTTCGGGAGGTCCGATGGACTTTGACCGGTGACCAAGACGTAGTTTAGGACGTCACGAATCCATAGGCAGGTGGCACGCCTGATTCCGACCTCCGAGGAGGAAGTTGTGATGTTCGGACGGTTGAGGGCATAACCGTAATTTGAGTAAATTAGGGGGAATAGTTGACTTTTTGTAGAATTGAGTTTTGGTACGTTGACCTAGGATGGTTAGATAGTTCTTGTCGTTCTGAGTTCGATGACAGGCGGCACGTATTCATCGGACTTACGAGGCGAGAGATACGGGTCTAGGAAGTTGTGGCAAAACCGTAAAAATGAGTTAAAAGGAAGGGTAATTTGGTCTTTCTGCACATTGGGATTTGTGCAGAAAGAAGGAAATGGACGGCTGAGGTTAGGCCAGGTGTGAGAGAAAGGGAGTGGATTGTGACATGTGGCACAGGACTAGAGGCTTCTGGTGCAATCCTGTGCATTCACGGCCCAATTATTTGGGGTGCACCCGTGCCATACTTGTGTTGGTTCTTCGACACAGACAGAAACAGAGGGTGAGGGAATTGGAGGACGGTGATCGATTCTATGCAAGAGGGAGTGAAGAGCGGTTTGTGAGGGAAGAGTTTGAGCAGGTGGTCGTGTTTTGGTGGAGGAATCGTGCACGGCGGCACGGTGGTGGTGCGGCAAAGTTTTGGGGAAACAGGGAGACCGTGAGAGAGTTGGTGGTGGCTACGCAGTGTGGTGGCTCAAACCAAGGCAGGGGGAGCTGTAGGAGGTTGTAGGGGATCCAACGAACACCGTGGCACGCGGCGGTGCGCACGGCGGTGCGCACGGCGGTGCGCACGGCGGTGCGCACGGCAGAGACGCAATCGAAAGGAGAGATCTCTTGCTCTGTTTTTCCCGTGATGTTCAATTTGAAAGTCGTGAGGTTGGGCTTAGAGTCGAGAGGAATGGAGGTCAGGGTGAGGTTCAGGAGGGTCCTAGGCGTCGACTAGGATGGTCGCCGTGACGGGGGTGTATACGGCGGAGCTCAGACGACGGCAGGCACTCTGGTGCTCTGTTTTGCCGTGATGTTCGAACCCAAAGTCGTCAAGCTTGGGGTTGAGTCGAAGGTCTAGGAGGGTTGGTTTAGGTTCAGTGAGGTCCAGGGAAGAGTTTGGTGAAGCCACCGTGAAGGGAGGTGAGCTGGGTGGGTGGATCGTGAAACAGGGGGAGTTGACCGTCTGGTTTCGAGCTTTAGTCGACGGGCTAGGGACAGTGTCGAGGTTAGATGAGTTGGGGAATGGATAGATTGGAACTGGACGAAGCTTTAGGTGAAGAAAGGGAGAGAAATCGTGCAGGCACGGCGGTGAACCGCTGACGCCGGTCTGAGTTGCAGACCACTGTGCCGAACCGGGTTCGTCTGAGGAAGACGGTGCACTGTAGCAGGCGCGTGAGAGCCACGCGCAGCCACTTTGGGCGGCGCGTGGGGGCGCGTACGGCGGCGATGGGGAAAACGGCCAACATGGTTTTTGGTCTAGGAGTTATGGTGAGTTCAATGGAAGTGGTTTCGAGTTGTGCGGACGTCGTTTGAGTTTAGTTCCGCGAGGGTGAAGGTTTAGGGTACCGGGTTATTACGTTTAGGATTCGGGGAATTTTGAGGAAATTTAGGTGAACTTTCGTGAACGTGTTAGTGACGTAATTTGATGATTGTGAACAGGATCGGGATTTCCTGAGGAAGCCGAGGAACGTGCTGGACGTTCGGAATGCGAGTAGGGCTCAGTACTGTGAGTGGACCCTTTCCTTAAACTCGAACATGCATAACTAATTTCTATACTTGTTTTATATATTTGATTTCATGATTGTTGGATTTATGATGTGATTTTACATAATTGCACGTTTTTCGAGAAAATACGGTAGTTGGCACGTTGTACGTTTCATATGGTAAACGGTTTTCAATGATTATAAAGGGATTTTGGAACATGATTTCGATGACCAAGGTTTTCAGTTTTCGAATTGGATTTCAGGAAGCGGAATTTGGATTTTAAAGTTGGAAAGTGGATTCCGGATTTGGGTTCGGAATGACGGTTCTGGATGCTGGAAGGGCATCGGACCAGTGATTTCGGATTCGGGTTTGGATGTGGATTGGTAAATGGTTTTCCAATACTTTTGGGATTGGATTTGCTGGATCTGGATATTGGGTTTAAAGACCCGGATATATGTGATGGGGGACCGGCCGGATTGGGTTTAAAGACCCGGATTGAGTTTAAAGACTCGGGAGTTTAAAGACTCGGATATATTGATTTCCCCCGTAGGCCTTGAGTTTAAAGACTCGGGAGTTTAAAGACTCGGATATGATTAAGGCCTGGATTGAGTTTAAAGACTCGGGAGTTTAAAGACTCGGATAGGTCCAGCAGGTTTGATCAGAAATGATGATTTGAACTTTGTGGTTTATGATACGGTTTCTGATACTCATGCTATGGTTTATATAACTGTTTTATAGTGTTTCTGTTGTTTTATGATGTTTTATGAGAAGTGATTTATAACTGTGTTAACAAATGTTGGTTATGCATGTGGTTTCCAAAACGGAGGGCTAAACTCAGTTTTTCTGATAAATGGTTTTAGAACTTTTCTTTTATTATGGTCCACTCACACTTTTGTTTTAACTTGCCCTCCAGGTTGTGGAGCTAGCGCGGGGTCTTGACGTCGAGGCAGTGTCCGAGGCATAGAAGTGACGTGAGGGATCCCCGGAATAGTTCAAAGTCTTCTGTGTGCGTGTAAATTATTGGTTTTTAGTTCCTTGTAGTTTCGTACTATGCTTTGTAAATGATAATTTCGGGATATTTTGTTTAATTACTCCTGCGTCTGACTGGGTTTGAGTGTGTCGGGGAGTCAGATGGGAGCGGGATTTACCTCGAGTTTCGGGGTGAAACCGGGGTGGGTCCTGACACGTCAGGCATCTGGGATGTCAGGATCGGAGCGTATAGTGCAGTAGCTAAAATTATCTTATGATTTTATTACATGCCTTATGGTTCATACCATATGATTTATGGTTTTAAATTCTGATGCATGCATGTTTGGAAAACGGAGGGGTAAATTATATGTTTTACTTTTAAACTGTTTTTATAAACTTGAGTTTCGGCCCACTCACCCTTATTGTTTTGGTAACCCCTCCAGGCGGTGCTACTGAGGTAGAGGATGATCCTGAGGCTGAGGCATAGATCTACTTCCGCATACCTGATCTCCTGTTGGGTGGTTTGCACGCAGGTTTATTTTAGAGTCGTGCTCGCAATTTGTAATTTGGAACTTTATCCCTTGTCTGACATCGGTTTATTTCGGATTTGATGTATAACTTTATTTGGTTATTTATTCATTTGAACTTTTGAGGTTAAAATTGGAACGTTATTTTGGGTGTCAGATGGGGGCAGGGCACGTCCCCTTGTGGTCCCTGTGGGATCGGGACGGGTCATGTCACCACTCGCCTGCTACAGTCACCGCACTCTTCATCATTCTCACTCGTTTCGTCTGTCAAACAGGTCTGCAACCCGCGTGTTGACCCGTTTCAATCCTGTTCAATTCCAACATGTTTTCTGAAATTCAATTTTCCAATAGCATCATAAACACCTGAATTAAAGGTCTATCATATCAATTTCAATAATAGTTACTTCCAACTACCCAACTCAATTTAAATTTTCGAAGACTGTTCATCATTCAATCCTTTCAATTTTCATCGATCTCTTTAAATTGATCGGGTATGAAGCATCCTAGACTCATTCTAACCATGAATTCAAGCTCAATTTGACTTGAACATACCTTTGTATGATCAAACTCAATCGTGAAAATTCCAAACCATCGTCGGTCCAGTCCTTGGCCAATACCTCCTCGATTACTTTCGTTTTTTATCGTGTTCGACTACTCAAGTTCCCAGAAGTCTTAATCGAACCTTAATTTGACTTGGGCTGGTCTACAACTCCAAATTGAATTTCAATTGTTCAAGAACAGGTTTCAGGTTTTTGATTTTCCTTTCACAATTTTCATCACTTTTCTTCCTCTCTCAATCTCAATTCTCTGTTCTCCCTCTCTAAATCCTTCTCCAGTTCTTCTTTTCTATCAATAGGTTGCTGGGGAGGCTGCTCAAGCAAGGTTGGTCTCTGTTTTTCACTTCAAACACACCCACACATGGTTTAAAGTTTCCCACCGTTACACACATTTTCTTTTGCCACTAATTGCTTCATCAACGTGACAAATGTCACTGTCTGGCATAAACATGGCTGAATCAGCCCAATCACCGTCCCATTTCTCATTTAATTAACCAATTACCATTTTGCCCTTCTCCTTAAAAATTACCAAAATGCCCTTCACACTCATAAGCTCGTAACTTGGTCGTCCGAACTCCAATTTATGCGTGTCGTCTGTCTACGGATTCACCGTCTCGGGAGCTACCCAACGGTCTTCAAATTATGTGAAAACTCCATGTCGTTTGAAAAGTCAACAAATTGCATCTTTAACTAAATTACTGAATTACCCTTGAACTTCCGAACATCATAACTTTCTCCTCGAATGTCGGAATCGGACGTGCCACCTGTCTTTGAACTCAAGACGTCCTGAACTAAGTCACAGTCATCAATCAAGATCCGTTTGACCGCTCGAACCAAAAGTCAACCGTTCGCCCAATTCCAGGGGCAAAATCGTCATTTTCTTCAAATTTTCCAAATTTTCTTTTTTTCGAATTTCCGGGTCATTACAACCTACCCCCTTAAAGAATTTCGTCCTCGAAATTCCAATTAGTAGGTGCCATGAAATTTTTCCCGATGAAATATGTCTAAGATGAACTCGAAACATAATCAACCTCAACCGGATATCCGGATATAAGTCATACTCAACTTATAGAAATCATACAACCAGTCTCAATCTCTCTGTAAACCCCTGCCCCATTGGCAGTCATACCATATACTGGCTCAGAATACGTAGCCTAGCTCACATTCGAGTCCACACCATCTAGGAAACACAAGAATCAGTCATATCTTCTCGCTCACATGTCATCCACTCGTGACACGATACAATGGTTAAATCTTCATACATATGTCATCAGGCCACCAGGCCAATAAGCTCATAAGGTCCAGTAACTCGGGAACTCATTCCCCTCGCTAGGTCAATCACACCATATCCCTTTCCCAAGGTCACTATGTATAATGAATTTAACCTTTTCTTCTGTTGTGTTTATCATCACAGGTTTCACTAATATCTACCTTCTGCCAATAAGCACTCAGTACAATCATTCATACTATTTTGCAAATCATATCCCTTTCTTAACTTCGACTCCATCATACACCAAGTATGATCCTGCAGTTGGACCCCAATAGTCCAAATGATCGGAAATCATGTATTCCTCCAATCGTATGGAGTTCCATCAATAATAGGATTTCACCTATCTTTAAGTGATCAAACATGACAATTCTCTCCCAGATAATACTTGATCCAATAATGCGGTCATAATCTCAATGTATCCCGACCATCGCCTAATCCCGCATTAAGCCTTTCTTTTTATCAATCATTACCAATCCTGATGGTCGATATAGTGCTCATACATTCCTTCCCAAAGGTATATGACCTCAGCATACTCGACCACTTGGGTCAATCTCGATTCATGTAAGGAAAGTAAAACTTCTGAGGGTTCAACTAGTATCGATACACACTTCACTAAATCCTAAATCTCATAGTGACATCTCATTATACACATAGAAAGGGTCACATCAAACATAAGAGCTCCAATTTATAACCAGTCTATCTCGATTCTCATTTCCAATAACTCTGACCTCCCTTCGGGTCAACCATCACAATCCTCCGTGACATCCAACCAATCTCAAAACAACTCATGTTCCCCGTTACAGCCTTTAATTATTTTCCATTGACCATTACATCTATTTCTCCTGGGATTCACACTGATCCCGACCGTTATTAATATGTGTTCCAAAAACTTACTCTGATCGACCTAACACTTATTCAACCACATATTTTTCTCCCTGAGGTATTCACTACATCTGTTCAGTATATCAGATGCCCATCCGTAAATGTGAGTACACCAACCAATCATCAATCATGGTACCATACACCATCCAAATGTGGTCAAAATACCTGACTCATCAGCTCACAAATATAACTAGTCCATTTGGCCATCCAAGGGAATCAACTAACCTTAGCCATATCAAGTCCGGACATTACTTTTTCTCTTTTACTCATAACCAATAGTCGTCACCATGTTGGCCTTTCTCAATAGGCTCAATAACCACAACCTTCTAACAAAACCACAAATCATTAGCTCGTGATACGGGATACTTATCCCATACCATTACCTTATTAAGTTGTTCATAATCAACATGTAAGCTCAGACCATCATCCCTTTTTCCTCTTCCCACACAAGGAATACTGGGTCCTCCTTGTCAACACTAGGCCGAATGAACCCGTATCTACCAAGTCCTGTACTTGTACCTTCAGTCCTTATGACCCTGTAGGTGCCACATACCAGGGCGTCCGAGAAACAACATGATCTCCATCATTAACTCAATCTCTCATCATGGAAAAACCTCAGAAAATATATTGTGAAATCCGTACATCTTCAGCCATCACCAGGCATCTCATACACGAAGCACATACACCACACATATGACCAGCAAACTTTACTTACTTCTTACCAACAATCCATCGATTGTGAGGGTCAAAATCATTCTAGAGGGTAACACCCTCGAGTCTCTCTAAAATATAACCTCTAGAAATCCTAGACTCCACACATCACTCTCTAATCGACATACTCGATAGAGGTATCATGAGTCATCAACCAATCCATTCCAAGGATTACGTCCAAACTTAGAAATACCCCAAGTCAGCCACTAGGCGAATAACACCAGTCATCCTGTGTAGCCTCACATCAATAGGTCTACCCCCTTATGTATCACCAATTTCACCATAGATAATACCAAGGTTACCACATACATGTCATCCAATTTATCACATCGGTAGCTCCGGTCGACTCACTGACTGCCATACCTTAATCAATCACAGACATCGCCACATCCGTCCAATGTACAATCTCAAGACATGGAAGATTAGATAGCCCGGGACCTACCAAATACATATTCATAACCACAAGTAATATATATATATATATATATATATATATATCTAGGTTAGCACTCCAAGGGCTACTCAGACCTCCTGTTAGAAACTGCAATCCTCATGCCAGTGGTCCCAATCTGATCACGCCCCTATTGTCCATCACGGGCCCTACCAACTCTTCCCTCGCCTGTCACATCGACAATCAATGCAGGAGCCAATCCTTGCTCCATTGCACCCCAACTGTGCCATCTCACTATATCAATCAATCTATATAACCATTTCTTTATGATGTGACTAGACTAATCATAATCATAACTATTATCGCATAATTAACCTTATTACTTTACCTCCCAGTGGACCCGACTAGCGTCCCACTGCACTGGACAATCTCCTAAGTCCAAATCCCTGTACATCTCGGGTCTCCACCCGAACCTTCAATTATTAAATGAAACTGACGCAACCCATAAGCCCAATAAACAAAGCTAAACAAGACCAATCCATAAATTCATAACCCATCAGTATCCGACCCTATCCAATCCTGGGCATCCCCGGTGCCAAATATTCCTTGATCAAGGGTCTGCCGTATCAGTAACCATAATTATATTCAACTCTGTCGGCTCCTCCCGAGCCCATATACATTACTATGACTTATCTCAAGTCCTAACCAATATCCTGACTCATTTTGAGTCCTGTATCCATATCTCGACTCCTCTTAAGTCCAATCTCATAACAATCAACCATTCCATCACTGACATACCCAATCACTGAGCACTTAGCGATGGTGAACCACATCTTACACGGCCTATATGGCCTAAGGGATATCCCATCACATTCTAGACACTTTAAACACACATTCCACTTAAGGAATCCACTAATAATAATCTCATCACGAGTGTAACTTGCCCAATTGTGCTACCTTTCTAACCACTGGGCTTATTCGTCCCTGAGACCCACACAATTCAATGTCTAACATATAGTAGTTCACAGACAATGGATAGAACATAGGGTTGTATTGTAGCATGATTGATTGTTATGAACATATCTGGAAATGAAGGGAGAACATTGAATGCAAAAAGTGAATATAAGTGACATGGCTCATTTATCCGCAACAAACAATGGATAGAACATAGGGTTGTATTGTAGCTTACCCAACCACATTGAAGAGACAACTATTGTCCAAAGGTATAACCCTTATTACTACAATGTCTTCCATATCCTAAATATATATGTAACTAAAACAAAGGAGAATTTCAATTAATGATGGTTTATTATTGATGAAATACATAAGAAAAATAATAAAGATCCAACAAGGTGAAACATGATATATGTGAAGAAGGAACATTTTTTTTATTACTATTGAAAAATATCTCAAGGCTTTTATTGATTAAATTCTTCTATATTCAGGGTCACGATAAACGATCCTAAGTAAAATCTTACATCGGCATCACATCATAAATATAACAAGGAATGATAAACCTAACATTCCAAACCATTATTCATATAGAAACAACTTAACAATTTTGGTGATTGCTGAAATCAAAATCCATAAGAACAAATTGCAAAGTTGGGATAGGAAGCAAGGAAATACCAGAAAGTTGTGAAATTGAAGAAGCCAGTAATGATAGCCATGGAAGCAATAGACCCAACAGAAAATACAAATTGGGAAATACTTAGAAGAAGCCCAATCAGAGTCCCAGGCATGCTAGGAAAATCCTTCATCTGAGAACTCTTAAACTCCAAAAAAAAAAAAAGTATCAGATTCTTGATGGGTCAGAGAAAGCACCCATCGATTTTGAGGAGGCTTATCAATGAGACTAACCAATTCCACATACCAATCTTGAAAGGATCGGACTTGCGGCAGGTGCAGGAAGCCAAATTTTCGATTCTCAATTGGGCGAGGCACGACGTCGTTACTACTTTGTAAGCGGAATCGCTCATCCTTGCAGTAGAGAAAGCCAAGGTCGTCTTGATTTCATGGATACAGTCAAAGATACCCTCGAACAGAAACTCTCCCGGATTTCCCAGGTTGACAATTCCAACAATGCTTAATTCTTGAGTTTGGGTGCCTTAGACCGAAAAGGAGAAAAGATGAGCGGAGAAGAGAAGAGAAAAGAGGAAAGAAGAAGATATAAGTTTTTGGGTGCCCTAGACCGAAAAGGATTGTTCAGATTGGGAAAATTGTTTGTTCTCATACCTAAATGTGTTTGTTCAACACTTCAGCTAAAAAATCAAAGAGAGACAGTATAGAGAAATTAGGTGAGAAGGAAGTGAAAATTTAAGTTTTTAGGGAACTGAAATTTAAGTGCGGGAACTAAAATTTTTAAGGAAGCAAAAAAAAAATTTGTTTTAAGGGAGCGCAAAAGCACGCTTAAAATGTCATTTTTTAAGGGCATGCATTGCATGCCTCCAATTGAACCGCAATTGAGCCTGCCACCCAAGAAAAAGTGTCAAATGAGCCGCAATTGAGGAGGCTAGAGACAAAGTATCAAATGAGCAACAATTGAACCTGCCACCCAAGACCGTGCTTAAGCCTCTAAAGAGGCCAACCTTCAGCCATGGTCTTCAGTCCTGGTTTTCCAAGCCAGGGGAGGCTTCAGATGTCGTTCGGTCATTCGAGGCGGATGATATATGGATCCAGGTGACCGAATGTATGTATCCGACTATCATCATGATCATCAACGCACTGGTCTTTGGCTCTCAGAAGGGGATGTCTACGATCGAGGAAATGAGCTCGACCACCCTTCCTGATCGCTACACTAAAACTTCTGATTCTGTAGTTTTATTTTTTTTATTCTTTTTTGTTGTTGTTTTAGGAGTGTGAATTTTGGCCAAGTGTCTTTGAATCGGCAGTGCTTTGGTTAGGTCTTCATCACCTTTCAGAAATCTACCAAGCAGGCCAAGTGATTGGAGCCGAGAAGAACACACTAAGGCATTAGGATAAGGAGATGAAGGGTAAGGAGCAGGAATTACAACTTTACCTGAAGTTCTCAGTCAACCTAAGTCAAGAGAGTTAGTATTTCAAAAAAAGATGTAATGACCCGTCCCGAATATCGGGATTGAATATTAATTAATTATGATTTAGAATGACTAATCGGGGATTAGTTGAGTGAAATCGGACGAAACGTGCAAAATGACCGTTTTGCCCCTAGTGTGGGCAAAATGTTGACTTTTAGTTCGGGCGGTCAAATGGACTTTGGCCGATGACTGTGACGTAGTTCAGGACGTCACGAGTTCATAGACAGGTGGCACGTTCGATTCCGAAATTCGTAGAGAAAGTTATGGTGTTCGGAAGTTGAGGGGTATTTTGGTAATTTGGCATAGTAGGGGCCAAATGTTGACTTTTTGATCGGGAGGTCCGATGGACGAGGGCCAAGGACCGTTACGTAGGTCTCGTCGATACGAATCCAACGACAGGCGGCATGCCGAAATCGGAGATTCGACGACGAAGTTATGGTCACGGAATCGGGCTCGATTAACCGAACGAACCAGGAATAAAATAATAGTTTGATATGAACAGTACCCGGTGACTGTGCACATCCGGATGAGTGACAAGTGTCACCCATCCCTTGATTCCAGCTCCATGTTTCCCTCCCAACACCATCATTACAACATCATCATCATCCCTAATCATCCTTGTCCTCCATTTTCTCTTCCTTTTCCTCCATATTTCCTTATACCGTGAACTACATCTATGGAGTGTGTGAGCTGGGGGACTTGGCTGCCTTCTTGTGGCAGAATTGAGGGAATTGTGAGACTTGAAGATTGTATTAATTGAGAGAAACACACGGGACAGAGTGAGGGAGGATGAAATCAAAATCGAAAATTTAGAAAATTGGGGGGAAATTCAAATGTCGAGTGAGGGGTCGTGAGGATCAAATTGAAGCTCACATTCAGCTTCCTGAGGTTGAGACGAGTTGTTTCAAATCAAAAACGAGTTGAATTGAGGCTCATTTGGCTCTGAACGGGTTTGGTAACAGTGAGAGAAATCGAGGCTGTGTCGTGATCTTGGAGCGATCAAACGGTGTAATTGATGTGGGGATTGTGTTCCTGAGGATCCCACGATGCTTCTGGATCCATCAATTGGAAGAAACTGATTGAAATTGACTGAACTCCATAGTTGCACAGTGACGAAGAATCGAGTTTGAGTCGTGGCGTTTGAGCCATGAATTGATGCAATTGAGATGGGGAAAGAGTTTACCTGAATCCACTGAAGCTTCTGGTTGCATCAATTGAGAGAAATCGATTGAAATTGAGGGAGTTCTGAGGATGAACAGTGTGCGGGGTGTTCTTCGAATGATCAACTGTGATCATGAGGTTTGAGGTAAGTTCGATTGTAATTGTGTCCACAGATCTTAAATTGAACTTAATTCGAAGCTGTTTGAATGCTCAATTGATGAATTCAGTGTCGAATTGATAGGATTGAAACCGGGTCTGATCGCGGGTTAAACGACCCGTTTACCAGACAAAAGGGTTGGGACGGTGACACTGTAGCAGGCGCGTGGATTTCACGCGCAGCCACTCACGGCGGCGCGTGAGGGCGCGTCCGGCCTAGTCTCAAGGTGAGGTCAACATGACTTTTGATCCTCTTAGTGTAACGAACATTTTGACGTTGGTTTCGGGGAAATCGGATATTGTTTCGTTAATGTTCCGCGTATCCGAAGTTTTGTATTACGTTAAAAATACGTATTTAAATCCCGGAAAAATTGGGGAAAATTATATGATGTATTTTGAGATGTTAGTAACCCTCTATAATGATTTTGGACAGGAGTTGTGATTTCCAGATTTTACGGAAAAACGTGCAGCTCGGAAACGGACCGTTTTGGACGGTGTGTGTGAGTGGACTTTGTTTTCTAACCGTGATGCATGCATATATGATTTAAATGCCTTATTATATGATTTTATATGCTTGGGCATGATTTGTGTTTCAATCCGGTAATTTTTCGGTTTTATGATTATTATATTATTATTTTGGGTGATTTTCGAGAAATTACGAAATTTGGTAAAAAGAATGTTTGGACTCGGATTATTGAGTCATGGATTGAAAGATGATGTGGTGACTCGGGAATGAGTCGAGGGTCAATTTCGTGGATTTACGTGAAAATGGCAACGGAGGTTGCAACGCATGGATTTGCGTGATAATGTTATTTTGGGCATTATAACCCAAGTGAATAGTGATTTTGACTCGGTTTTGGAGTCACTTGTGAATTTGATGAAATTAATGATTTTTGTGATTTTATGATTATTTTAATCAGTCTTTCGGGCACGTTTTACGAGGTACGTACAAATGATGTTTTGGGCTAGGCCCGGAGTCTAAATGATTTCTAAAATGATATCTTGACTTGGTTGGTAAGTCAATGATGATTTTCGGATTATTCTATTGATTTAAATGTGATTTTAACGGTTTATGTGTAAAAGGTATTTTGGGCTTGAGACCCAGTTGAGTATGACCTTGACTTGGTATGAAGTCAAGATTTGATTGAAATGTTTTGGGATGTAATTCCCGGGATGGTTTTCATTGTGATTGTGATATTCCCAGACGGTCGGTACTTGGGGGGATTACCCAGACGACCGGAGCTTGGGGGGATGTGATTGTAGGATCGGGAGTTGATCCTATGGTAGTCAGCTTCTCGGATGATACTGAGCCTGGATGTACCACTCGGAGGTGTCTGATCCTGGGGATGTGTTCGCCCAGAGGTGACTGAGCCCGAGGGGGTTGAGCCCAGAGGTGTTTATTCCCGAGAGAGTGACTGGATATTGGCCTACGCGTAGTGCAGCACTTGTGAGTAGTGCAGTTTGATTGATTGTGCACTTGTGAGTAGTGCAGATGTGATTGGTGATATTTTATGCACTCGTGAGTAGTGCGGATTGATTGGATTGATATATTTATTGTGTACTGGTAAGTAATGCTGATTGGTATTGATTGTGATGTTGTACTGGTATTGAGTACGGGTTTTTGGTCCTTGTGGCCAGGTGATTATGTTTTCACATGTTTTGGCCTGAGAGCCGGGATTTGATGTTTTATAACATGAACTGATTTGGTGAACATGAGTTTTATGGACCATGGGAAAATATGTTTTAATTTTATCGGTCACTCATGTTTTACGATATGCATGCAAGTTTGTGAAAACTGGAGGGTAAGACTGTATTTTGATAAATGTTTTTATAAGAGGTCATTTTTGTCCACTCACACCATTTCTGTTTTGTGACCCTTCAGGCCGTGGTACGACGTTCGGGACTGATCGTGAGGCAGTGACAGCAGCAGAAATCCGCGCAAACATCCCTTGTCTGGCAAGCACTGAAGGGGAGTTTCGGACCTTTAGTTGACTTGTCAGACGGGAGCAGGACCGGGTACGGTTTTTGACGTCCAGTTGGGACGGGTCCTGTCAAATTGGTATCAGAGCATTTGGTTCTTGATTTCTGTTGATACGTCATGCCTCCGAGTCGTGCGTCCCGTACACGGTCTGAAGATGGGAGGGGCGAGAGTAGTGTTAGTAAAGGCCCAGATATTGAGCGAGCTCGACGGTTGGGAGCCACTGTGTTTCGTGGTGATTCGGGACCGGATGGTGCCGAAGATTGGCTTACACGATTGGAGAGGATTTTTGAGGTTATGATATGTCCCCTGGAGGACATGGTACCCTTAGCCACTTTTCTCTTGGATGGCTATGCTTACAGGTGGTGGCATAGTTTACAGTTGACTGGCTGGGATGCCCGTACCTTGGCATGGGATGCATTCCGAGAGCGATTTTTGGATCAGTTTTATCCTCGCTCATTTCGGAACGCTAAGGAGGTTGAGTTTCTCCAATTGCAGCAAGGGAAGCGGTCAGTGGTCGATTATGAACAGCAATTTTTGCACTTATCTAGTTTCGCTCCTCTGTATGTGGCTACAGAGGAGGATAAGTGTCGAAGGTTTGAGCAGGGATTGAGGAATGAGTTACGAGGTGCTGTAACTGTTGGCTCGTATTCTACCCTGAGGGAATTATCGGATGCTGCTATCCGAGTGGAGGCTACTATTGTACCTGTGCCAGAACAACCTTTGGGCTCTGGACGACGCCGAGAGCGTCAGGATACTGAACAGATGAGTCAGGAAACAACGAAGCGAGTTAGCCTTCATAATCTTGTGTCGCAATCCTCGGTGGGCGTTCATTCGGGTGGAACTTCAACCCAGTCGACAAGTAAGCGGCGTGGTGGGGCAAGTCGCCTCAGCACTGCCACTTGTCACTTTTGTAGGAACCTTGGACATTTGCGAAGGAACTGCCCCGATCGACTTGACCGTAGGTCAGAATAATCGTATTGATACATGTTTTCGTGATACCTTGTAAATGGTTTGTATTGTCCATTTGTGTTGTAATTTTGTATCAGGTGTTTTGGGTGTGTCGGACTACTGTGGGTCCGGATGGTTGTTTTTGTTAACAGTTTGGTTTGTAGATGGGCGTGTTGGGCCCAGAATAAACTTGACCTGGGGATGAATATTGGTGTTATTGTTTTGGGATCATCTTTGGTTTTCCCTAGGTGGATCGGGTTTGTGATGTCATGGACATTGGGCATTGTGACGATCTAGGATCGTGATGTTCATGGCCAGCTGACGTAGTGATGGATCTGGACCGTGATCCTGATGATCCAGTTGGGTAGAGAGTTTGTCACTCTTACTCCGGTATGTGAATCGTAAATGACGGGACTGAACTTCTTTTCGAAGTGGGGCCCTTTGTGGTATATTACACGAGTGAGTAGGTTTCCGAAGTGATCGGATTTTGTCAACCTTAACCGTGTAGTTGTTGGATTGGCTTCCTTATGAAGTCAACCGAGTATAATAAATGGGTAACCGATAGGTTCGGTTTTGGTGAGTCCGAGTGGACGTGAACGAGATTTCGGGTTTTGGAATCGAATTTCTGGGTGACGATTCAGGATTCGATTTTAGAACTTGAAAGTGGAATACAGGATTTGGGTGCGGAATGATTATTCCAAATGCTAGCTTACGGAATAATGATTTCGGATTCGGATTTGGACATGAATTAAAAATGTGATGTGTGGGTTCGGATTCGGGATTTCTTACGAAATTGCGGATTCGAATTTGGAATTGGAACTAGTTGATGGGTGGAGTTTCGATTTGTCTCTTGTTGGTTTGGGCGAATGGACTCCATTATTGGAACGTGTTTGGCTATGACCTAGGTGGTTGTAGTCTTGTCAATGGATAGATGGGTGTACCTTGTTTATGGTTTGGGGTACGATACTTTGCAGACTTGTGGTGTCGGGTGACGATATACGGATTATACCAGTAGTACGTTGGTGAACGTGTTAGTAGTCGGCTTAATCCTGATACCATTGGATGGGTTGTGAACGTGAACTGGACATTGAACACGATGCACTGGGCGGGGTGATTCTGATGATTTCAGTGATTGTTTGAGCAGGTGCTCTGAGCCATGGTTGGCTAGTATAACTCTAGTG
Organism: Prinsepia uniflora; assembly: GCA_032719365.1. NCBI lineage: Eukaryota > Viridiplantae > Streptophyta > Magnoliopsida > Rosales > Rosaceae > Prinsepia > Prinsepia uniflora. Next base: position 70,167,322 of record CM064868.1, on the reverse strand, counting down.
TTGAGTTGTGTGATCACTGCTAGGCTGGTGTTCAATATGTTCCAGTTACACCGTCTGTTTGAGTGTGATGACGGTATGCATATACTCAGGATGAGCGAGTTGGTGGTTAGTGTGACCGCAAGTTGCTTTGCGGCGAGATGTTACCTTGTCGTGACCTTACCAGCATCTGGGATCGCTGCGGGGGTGACAGTTGTGGATACTGCTGTTGGTATTTGTCGCAGGATTGAGTTTGCCCTGCGAGGGGAGATCATGTTGATGATCATATGCTACATTGACGGACGTTGTAGTATGATGTGTTGTCACTAATTTGTTACTGATTGGCGCTTTACTAGGGTGGTAAAGCTTGGTGGTGACAGTTTGGCTTGTGGTGTCAGCATGGACTAGCAGGTGAGTTTTGGTGACTCTCTATGAGAGCGGATGTCAGGGCACATTAGTGACTACGTGGGGCCGTCAGGCTGAAGGAGTCAGCTTAGTGACGATATTGCCAATTTCCGGTGATCGATTTCACTCGAGACGGTCGAGTGTAGTTAGTAGGACGTGCATTGGCGATGTGACGTCTGAGTGCAGACGAGTTCAGCGTTGGCTAGTGGGTGTACAGGTGTACACGTGTTGTGAGGCCCATTTGTTTTCCACGAGGTAGTTGTGGAATACGGATAGTTGGAATTTCGGGGACGAAATTCTTTAAGGAGGGAAGGTTGTAATGACCCGTCCCGAATATCGGGATTGAATATTAATTAATTATGATTTAGAATGACTAATCGGGGATTAGTTGAGTGAAATCGGACGAAACGTGCAAAATGACCGTTTTGCCCCTAGTGTGGGCAAAATGTTGACTTTTAGTTCGGGCGGTCAAATGGACTTTGGCCGATGACTGTGACGTAGTTCAGGACGTCACGAGTTCATAGACAGGTGGCACGTTCGATTCCGAAATTCGTAGAGAAAGTTATGGTGTTCGGAAGTTGAGGGGTATTTTGGTAATTTGGCATAGTAGGGGCCAAATGTTGACTTTTTGATCGGGAGGTCCGATGGACGAGGGCCAAGGACCGTTACGTAGGTCTCGTCGATACGAATCCAACGACAGGCGGCATGCCGAAATCGGAGATTCGACGACGAAGTTATGGTCACGGAATCGGGCTCGATTAACCGAACGAACCAGGAATAAAATAATAGTTTGATATGAACAGTACCCGGTGACTGTGCACATCCGGATGAGTGACAAGTGTCACCCATCCCTTGATTCCAGCTCCATGTTTCCCTCCCAACACCATCATTACAACATCATCATCATCCCTAATCATCCTTGTCCTCCATTTTCTCTTCCTTTTCCTCCATATTTCCTTATACCGTGAACTACATCTATGGAGTGTGTGAGCTGGGGGACTTGGCTGCCTTCTTGTGGCAGAATTGAGGGAATTGTGAGACTTGAAGATTGTATTAATTGAGAGAAACACACGGGACAGAGTGAGGGAGGATGAAATCAAAATCGAAAATTTAGAAAATTGGGGGGAAATTCAAATGTCGAGTGAGGGGTCGTGAGGATCAAATTGAAGCTCACATTCAGCTTCCTGAGGTTGAGACGAGTTGTTTCAAATCAAAAACGAGTTGAATTGAGGCTCATTTGGCTCTGAACGGGTTTGGTAACAGTGAGAGAAATCGAGGCTGTGTCGTGATCTTGGAGCGATCAAACGGTGTAATTGATGTGGGGATTGTGTTCCTGAGGATCCCACGATGCTTCTGGATCCATCAATTGGAAGAAACTGATTGAAATTGACTGAACTCCATAGTTGCACAGTGACGAAGAATCGAGTTTGAGTCGTGGCGTTTGAGCCATGAATTGATGCAATTGAGATGGGGAAAGAGTTTACCTGAATCCACTGAAGCTTCTGGTTGCATCAATTGAGAGAAATCGATTGAAATTGAGGGAGTTCTGAGGATGAACAGTGTGCGGGGTGTTCTTCGAATGATCAACTGTGATCATGAGGTTTGAGGTAAGTTCGATTGTAATTGTGTCCACAGATCTTAAATTGAACTTAATTCGAAGCTGTTTGAATGCTCAATTGATGAATTCAGTGTCGAATTGATAGGATTGAAACCGGGTCTGATCGCGGGTTAAACGACCCGTTTACCAGACAAAAGGGTTGGGACGGTGACACTGTAGCAGGCGCGTGGATTTCACGCGCAGCCACTCACGGCGGCGCGTGAGGGCGCGTCCGGCCTAGTCTCAAGGTGAGGTCAACATGACTTTTGATCCTCTTAGTGTAACGAACATTTTGACGTTGGTTTCGGGGAAATCGGATATTGTTTCGTTAATGTTCCGCGTATCCGAAGTTTTGTATTACGTTAAAAATACGTATTTAAATCCCGGAAAAATTGGGGAAAATTATATGATGTATTTTGAGATGTTAGTAACCCTCTATAATGATTTTGGACAGGAGTTGTGATTTCCAGATTTTACGGAAAAACGTGCAGCTCGGAAACGGACCGTTTTGGACGGTGTGTGTGAGTGGACTTTGTTTTCTAACCGTGATGCATGCATATATGATTTAAATGCCTTATTATATGATTTTATATGCTTGGGCATGATTTGTGTTTCAATCCGGTAATTTTTCGGTTTTATGATTATTATATTATTATTTTGGGTGATTTTCGAGAAATTACGAAATTTGGTAAAAAGAATGTTTGGACTCGGATTATTGAGTCATGGATTGAAAGATGATGTGGTGACTCGGGAATGAGTCGAGGGTCAATTTCGTGGATTTACGTGAAAATGGCAACGGAGGTTGCAACGCATGGATTTGCGTGATAATGTTATTTTGGGCATTATAACCCAAGTGAATAGTGATTTTGACTCGGTTTTGGAGTCACTTGTGAATTTGATGAAATTAATGATTTTTGTGATTTTATGATTATTTTAATCAGTCTTTCGGGCACGTTTTACGAGGTACGTACAAATGATGTTTTGGGCTAGGCCCGGAGTCTAAATGATTTCTAAAATGATATCTTGACTTGGTTGGTAAGTCAATGATGATTTTCGGATTATTCTATTGATTTAAATGTGATTTTAACGGTTTATGTGTAAAAGGTATTTTGGGCTTGAGACCCAGTTGAGTATGACCTTGACTTGGTATGAAGTCAAGATTTGATTGAAATGTTTTGGGATGTAATTCCCGGGATGGTTTTCATTGTGATTGTGATATTCCCAGACGGTCGGTACTTGGGGGGATTACCCAGACGACCGGAGCTTGGGGGGATGTGATTGTAGGATCGGGAGTTGATCCTATGGTAGTCAGCTTCTCGGATGATACTGAGCCTGGATGTACCACTCGGAGGTGTCTGATCCTGGGGATGTGTTCGCCCAGAGGTGACTGAGCCCGAGGGGGTTGAGCCCAGAGGTGTTTATTCCCGAGAGAGTGACTGGATATTGGCCTACGCGTAGTGCAGCACTTGTGAGTAGTGCAGTTTGATTGATTGTGCACTTGTGAGTAGTGCAGATGTGATTGGTGATATTTTATGCACTCGTGAGTAGTGCGGATTGATTGGATTGATATATTTATTGTGTACTGGTAAGTAATGCTGATTGGTATTGATTGTGATGTTGTACTGGTATTGAGTACGGGTTTTTGGTCCTTGTGGCCAGGTGATTATGTTTTCACATGTTTTGGCCTGAGAGCCGGGATTTGATGTTTTATAACATGAACTGATTTGGTGAACATGAGTTTTATGGACCATGGGAAAATATGTTTTAATTTTATCGGTCACTCATGTTTTACGATATGCATGCAAGTTTGTGAAAACTGGAGGGTAAGACTGTATTTTGATAAATGTTTTTATAAGAGGTCATTTTTGTCCACTCACACCATTTCTGTTTTGTGACCCTTCAGGCCGTGGTACGACGTTCGGGACTGATCGTGAGGCAGTGACAGCAGCAGAAATCCGCGCAAACATCCCTTGTCTGGCAAGCACTGAAGGGGAGTTTCGGACCTTTAGTTGACTTGTCAGACGGGAGCAGGACCGGGTACGGTTTTTGACGTCCAGTTGGGACGGGTCCTGTCAAAAGAGCTGATGCTGGTGAGAATGAGGTGGTTGTCGAAAAGGTGTAGGGTGAGGCTACTGACAAAGATGTGCAGCTGAAGCAACTAATTGGCCAAGAAGGGGAGATTGAATGTCTGCGAACCTACCTTGCTACCACTCGAGAGGAAATGATCACCGAATTTATGGTGTCCAAGGAGTTTGAAGATTGCATTGATATCCAGATTAAGTAAGGTGGAGGACAAGGTCATGCAGAAGGTTATGTTCTATAACCAAGGTCTACCGATTCCCTTCCTCTGGTTGAGTAATTTTCAGTGTTGACCTAAACCTTCAATCTCCCCTCAAACACAGAGTCGAGGACTCCCTATCAATCCCTCATGGAGGGACTTGGTAGGCCAACATCTGAGGCCGAGAGGAGCCCCAACCAGCCTATTGCAGAGCAAGAAGCTACCCCTACACTTGCTAAATAAGCTGAAGGTCAGGAAAAGGTATCTGACGAGCAGGTCAATGTATTTTATTGAAGGGATGTTGATTATCATGTACTTATGTATATTTTTTTTATCGGGGGCATGCTTGTGTACTTGTATTTCTGGATAGATGTCTTTAGTTTTTCTTGTTTGAACAATTACCTTCCGAATGAAAATGATTGTGTTTCAAACCCTTTTCTTGTGTATGATTTTCTGGTATGCTTGGCTGCGACTTCGAGTGAGTGTTAAGTGAAAAGAAAATATTGAGATGCATTCTATGAGTCACAGATGAGTTTCGATTGGCGATTGAGCACAGAGTAAGGAATTCATGAGTGCCGAGTGGTCGCGAGTTGTCGAGTGGCACTAGTTTGTTGTGCAGACTAAAAGTGCCAATTGTCATACACTTGGAAATTTGAAAGTAAAAATTGTCCAAAAAAATTGTTTCATTTGTAATACCAATATGTCTGGTTTACTTGAGCCTAATCGGTTATAAAGATATTGGTCTAAATCAAAGTAGAATTAAGCAAAGTTGTGTCTCACTTGTAGCAGAGCTTAAGGTGGTTAGCATGCCAAGGATGGGTGAGGAGTCTTCCATCGGTATTATGGAGTTCGTAAGTGCCTGGTCGGTAGACCTTAGTGATCATGTAGGGTCCTTCCCACTTTGGGCCTAGTGTATCATATGTGTGGTCCTTAGTGGCTAGGCTAAACTTCCAAAGGACCCTTTAAACTTCTAGTCTTGACTCTAGAGTCATAATACCTTCTGATTCTTTGCATGTGCACCATATTGTGTAGGCTTCCCTATTTATGATGCTCTTCAAGGAGATCATGTTTTAGGGTGAGTAGTTTATTGTTCTTTTCAAGGTCGTAAGAAATCACTCGATAGGAGTTTTCTCTGATGTCCATGGGCGCCACGACATCAGTACCAAGTTCCATTACAAAGGGTGTCTCCTTGGTCGATGTTCAGTAAGATGTCTGGTAGGACCAAAGGATGTCTGATAGGATGCTTGACCATTTGGCCGTAGAGCCCTCATCTAGGAAAGTTTTCATATTGCATTTGATGAGCCTGTTCATGTCTACCACCTGGTTGTTTGCTTGTGAATGAGCGACATATGCATAAAAGAGTTTAATATCATAAACTTTGTAGAAAGATCGAAAACGAACATAGTCTAATTGCTTCCCATTGTCCGTCACAATTATGTGTGGCATGCCATAGCGTCAGATGATGTTCTGGTAGATAAAGCTTGCAATTTTTTGTAGCAGTTATAGTCTTAAGTGATTTTACTTATGTCAACTTCGTGAAGTAGTCGAAAACTACAATAGTATGTTGTACTCCTCTATTTCCTCTCGGAATTGGGATGATAAGGTCAAATCCCCACTGCGAGAAAGGCCATGTGTTGAGCATTGGAGTGAGCTTCTCTACAAGTAGGTGTAGGATAGGAGCATAATTTTGGCGTTGGACACATTTTTGTGTGAGCATGATTGTGTCTACATGCATCATTAGCCAGTAGTAACCTTGGTTGAAGGCTTTGTGAGGGAGGGACTTGGGTTCTGAATGGTTACTGCATATACCCTCGTGCATTTCTTTGACTATTACATGTCCCTGATCTGTTGGTAGGAACTTGAGGAGTGGGACGTCGAATCCAGGCATATATATATTCTCGTGGATGATGGTGTACCTTGTGGCATAAGGTTTGACGTGCTTGCCTTCATTCTAATCTTTTGGTAGTTCTTCATCTTTGAAGAACTAGATGATTGGATCCATCCATGATGGTTCAGTGTTGATGGGATTGATTTGTCGTTCCTTCGATCTTGGTGTTTCCAGTAACTCCACTGGCACGCTTCAATCGATCTTATCATTGAATGAAAAAGCCAATGATTCCATAGAATTAACATGCTATTATCTAAGCGTGAAATTTTGTTGATTACGTAGCTTAACAACTGTAGAGGAGTGTCTTTACCTTTTTGAGATAAATGGTCATGTAGATGTCCTTGGCTTTGAAGTCTTTATTCATCCGGCTAACCACAAGCTGAGAGTCGCTGAAGATCCTGATTTGTTTTTCTTCTAAGTTTTTCCCGAGGAGATGACCAACAAGGAGTGCTTCATATTCTTCATTATTGTGAGAAGCCTTAAAGCTAACACGGAGGGTATATTCAAGCTTTGCATGTTCGATGTACTGCACATATAAATTTTATATTGGCTTTGACTTATCTAGTGGAGGTGAGGCATTCTCCATCCTTGATTTGGTTGCTGGATGCTTGGTGGCCATTGTTGGTTCTTCTGGAATGTACGGGGATGTGGTGTAGGTGAATTCTAAGATGAGATCGGCAGCTGTACATTGATCTAGATATGAATCTCGTGGCATGTATGGGAATGTCATGTAATCCTTCAAATCATTGAATGTCTTGTCACATTCAGCAGTTCAATTGATGATTTTCCTATTTTCCTTGAGTGCCTGGAAGAATGGTAGGCATTTGTAAATTTCTCTAGATATGAATCTAGTGAGTGCTACCACTCTTCCAGCCAGAGTTTAGACTTCTTTAATTGTGTGTGGTCATCGCATATAAGCATGGCCTTGATCTTCTTGGGATTTTCTTTTATCTTCCGCTAGTTAATCATGTAACCAAGGAACTTTATAAAGCTGGCTCCGAAAATTTACTTGGCCGAATTAAGTCTTATCTGGTACTTCTTGAGCACCTAAACATCTTGGAGAAGTTACAGATGTGACAAGTCGTTATTTTTTCTTTGACGAGCATGTCATCTATGTAGACCTCCATGGTCATCCTGATCTGATTAGTAAACATGAAGTTCACTAGGAGTTGGTATGTCACATCAGTGTTCTGCAGTCTGAAGGCTATGTCATTGTAGTAGTAGACACCAAGGTTGTTATGAAGTCTTGTGTGGATTTGATCATCTGGGTGCATAAGGATCTGATTGTAACCAGAGTACGCATCCATAAAGCTAAGTAGCACGTAACCCACTGTTGCGTCCACCACGAGTAAATTTATGGAAGTGGAAAGTTGTTCTTTGGGCATTCCTTGTTGAGGTTGGTGAAGGCAATACACATTCTTGAGGCCCCCCATGGCTTCTTCAACAGGGCAGCGTTGGCTACCCAAGCGACATAGGTGGCCTTTCGCCTAAAGTGGATTGTGCTCAGTTTTAAGATCTTCTCTTTCATGGAAAGTTGACGCTCAGTGTCATGTGTTCTTTGCATCTAGGTGATAGGTTTGAAAGGAAGGTCGATGGTTAATCGATGGTAGATTACATCAATTAATATTCTCGACATATTAGCATAAGACCATACGAAGACTTCGCTGTTTTCGCTGAGGAATCATCTCGGGCTTCCTGCTGAATCATTGTGCCGATTTTGACCCGCAGATAAGGATGTTTCAATGATGGGTCTGATTAGCTCAATGTTCTCATCTAGTTGAGGTTTTGTTGCAGTGGAGAAGGCCCTAGGGTCCTCTAGAGAATTGGATTATATCTGTTTGGCAATCTCTTAATTGATGGGATCGACATCGTATTCTGATTCTGCAAGGGCGATGGTCTTCTTTCTTGCACATGGATTGACCTTGGTTAGGTAGAATGGTAGCATGTTCTTACTGAGAGATGATCTCCCCTAACCTGGATCGTCACCATAACCGTTGGAAACTTGATCAGTAGTAGGTGGGTTGAGGTTAATGTGTTAATTTAGTTCAAGAGTTCCCTGTCGAGTATGACATTGTAGGCAGTGGGACAATTGACCTCAAGGAGGTGACGATTGTAGTCACTATGCAGGGTGTAGTTCCGAGTGAGGGGAAAGACTCAATAATGGAGAAACATTTCAATTAAGCTCCTTCTCGTGAATCCTCAGCTTTCTGAAAGCTTCCAGTAAGAGAACGTTCATTGAACTTTTATTTTCCACAAGTATCCAACATACATTAAAGTTGGTGATTGTCACTCACATGATCAAGGGGTCATCATGGGGGAAGATTACTTCTCATTTTTCCTCCTCAGAAAAGTTGATAGGGGTCCATCATTCTCATCCGAGAAAATGATGATTTTGCCCCTAAAGATCAAATGTTGACATTTTAATCTGCACATTTTTTTGGACATGTCGTGAAGACAGTTACAAAGGTCTAGGATTCCGGAGTCAATGAACGGGAAACATGCGAAAAATGGAAGTCAAATGGATTGAATACGGGTCAAAATAACTTAGGGGTATTTTGGTAATTTTAGATGTAAGGGTGTTTTTATAATTTTATAAGGAAAGGTCTAGAATAAGCTAGAACTCTCTTTAACTTTCCTTCCCATTTTAATCCTCCCTACTGATATACTATATCTATGTGTGTGTGTGTGTGTGTGTGTGTGTGTGTGTGTGTGTGTGTGTGTGTGTGTGTGTGTGTGTGTGTGTGTGTGTGTGTGTGTGTGTGTGTGTGTGTGTGTGTGTGTGTGTGTGTGTGTGTGTGTGTGTGTGTGTGTGTGTGTGTGTGTGTGTGTGTGTGTGTGTGTGTGTGTGCGTGTGTGTGTGTTCAAGTCGTAGATCGAGTGGTGATGAGCAAAAATGGCCACCAAAACCACTTGTGAGGAAGGTGGAGGATCAGAAGGAGGGAAAGAAATGAAAGAAAAGGAAAAGGGGAAAGGAAGAAAACGGAAAGAGAAAAGAACAGAAAGACAGATATGAGAAAGAAGGAAACTCGAGATGGCCTAAGTATTGGTTGGGAACCCTCGAGGAATTCTGAAGCCTCCACGTGGCAAACTATGGTTTCTGGGTATTTTACCATAGCCCTAGGGTCAGTTTGAGTAAAAAAAAAAAGGTGAAGGTTAGACCGTGGAGAAGCTGCAAAACCGTTCATGGAACCATGGCCGAATATTCCAGGGGTCGGACCATGATATCATGTAAGTTTTCCCTTGTTTGGATGACACATAGACTGTCCTTAGGCTGAGTAGTTGTGAATACACTATAGAACGTCCAATTTGGACGAAAAATGACTGAGATATGGCGGGGTCGGGCGACATGAAAATCAGAAAAATGGGTTTGGACTGAGGAAGATGATGATCCTAAGGGAGTGTGGCCACCATGAGCAGAGGGCTTTCCAGTGCTTGAGGGCGCGTACGACAGCACCTCGGACTGTTGTCAACATTAAAGTTCTTCGTTTTTGGATTCTGAGTTTATTGGTATAAAGTTTGAGTTAATTGGACATCATTTAGGTACAATTTCATATGTTTAAAGTAATATGTTATATTATGTATGTGTTTTAAGTTTAGAATTTATTTTCAGAAAATTAGAACGAACTTAAATAAGGTTAATTTAGACAACTAATCTTAGTAGCTTTAAGAATATAGTTAAGGGATTGATATATATGGTCATATTGTTATATGGGTCTATGGTGCTAAGGACTTAACTATAATTGTATTTGAATATTAATAAATATATGATAATAAAGGAATTTGTGGAAATGTGAAGGAAATGTTTAGCTAGAGACTTGCATTTATGCTTATTCTCATGTTAAGTTAATATCTAAGGTACTAGATTATTACAATTTATATTGTGCAATTTAGATTGTTGATAACATACGGATTATGTATTTTAAATTTGTGGTTATCTTAAGAATTATATTTTATAATTGACAATGCAAACTGTGGTAAATCTAATAATGAAATTGGTCGAACCAGTAAACTCCACTACTTGTCGGGGTAAGTGGATTGGATGTGGACGGTACCCCGCGTAAGGTGGATTTTGCTGGTTAATCGATATGTGGATTGAAACAGATAGTATCTCTTGTCTGACAAGAATTGCCACACGGGAGCATGATCGGCTCGATTTTCAAAGTAAGTTTAGGTACGGGTCCTGTTAACTTGGTATCAGAGCATAGGTACTAAATATTTTATTTTTCCGATATGAGCCTCATTCATGAACGGCGTTCTGTACAAAAATCTGATTTGGAAATTGGTTTGACTTAAAATGTGAGTCAATATTATTAAATGGTTTATGTGACAATGATTTAAATTTGATTTTCAAATGATCAATGATGAATTTTGATAATTTTAAATGAATTTTGAATATACGTCATCCGTTTTTAGGGAAATTGTGTTGAGTTTAAATCTGAATTTTGGAATGAATGTATGTTGTAGATGTGAAATTGATTTTTGAGGAATTTATATGTATAGTATAGACATATGTTTCTTGATATTTGTGTTATTGCATTTATGGACAGATGCTATTTTTCTGTGTGGAGGAGAGTCTCAAACGTCGAGTTATGCCTCCTTTCCTGAGACTGATATTGCGGTGGACAATCCCAGACGTTAAGTTAAGGCTCCTTTCCTGAGATGTTTTTTGTGGTAACGACTCATACGTCGGGCTGGGTCATTTTCCTTAGTCGGTAGTAGCTGGTCTCAGACGTCAGGCTGAGCCCCTTTCCTGAGACTGTTATTGTAATAACAACTTAGACGTCGAGTAAGGTTCATTTCTTGAGTTGGTTTTCACTCGGACGTGGATCTGGGCTCCTTTCCCAAGTGTTATACCTACTAGTAGTGCAGAGACAACCTAGACATCGAGCTGAGCTCCTTTTCCCAAGGGATATGTGTCTGGATGATATGTTGGTACTATTTTCTAATTGACTCAGATGATGTTTGTGGTGGTGGCCTACGCGCAGTGCCGTTATGTGTGATGTGGTTGGTACTTGAGATATTAACTAGTTGAGCTTGGCTATGGATTGGTGGGATATAGTTGTGTTGGGTATTTTTGTGCTCCTAAATATAACTCGAGAAAATGCCTAAAGTAAGGTTGTTTATATGAATTAGTCAAGGTTATATGGGATTCTGACATTACGTATGTCTAAATGAAGTTACAAGTAGTACGAAGAAGAAATCGGTAAGTTGATTATTTTGAGCAACTAAGTTGTCAATTTGAGTATGAAAATAAGACGGGTTCGTTATAAAATTTTGAGGAAGAAATATTTTTAAGGAAGTTAGATTGTAACGGCTCGGAAATTTGAGAAAATAAAAATGACGATTTTCCCATGAAGATCAAAGGTTGGCATTTTTATCTAGACTTTTTTTGGACATGTCATGAAAACTGTTACGAAGGTCTCGGATTCTAGAGTCTATCACCAAGATTTTGACTTGAGATACGTGCCAAAATGACTTAGAGAAATTTTGGTAATTTTAGATGTAAGGGTACTTTCATAATTTTATAAGGAAAAGGCTAGACTAATCCATAACTATCTTTAACTTTCCCTCCTGTTATCCTTCCCACTAACATACTATATCTATTTTGTGTGTGTGTGTGTGTGTGTGTGTGTGTGTGTGTGTGTGTGTGCGTGTGCGTGTGCATGCGTGTGTGTGTGTGTGTGTGTGTGTGTGTGTGTGTGTGTGTGTGTGTGTGTGTGTGTGTGTGTGTGTGCGTGTGTGTGTGCGTGCGTGTGTGCGTGCGTGTGTGCGTGTGTGTGTGTGTGTGCGTGTGTGTGTGCGTGTGTGTGTGTGTGTGTGTGTGTATGCAAGTCATAGATCGAGTGTTGATGACCAAAGAGAAAATGGCCACCAAAACCAACCTGTGAGGAAGGTAAAGGTCAAGAAAGAGAGAAGAAAATGAAAAGAGGAAAGGAATAAAAAGGAACGAGAAAGGAATAGAAAGACGGTTAAGAAAGAGAGAAGGAAATGAAAGAAAATAAAAGGAAAAGAGGAAAGGAAGAAAAATGAAGGAAAAAAGAACAGGATGACATATATGAGAAGGAATGAAACCCGAGATGGTCTAAGTATTGGTCGTGGACCTTCGAGGAATTCTAAAGCCTGCTAGTGGCTACCTAAGGTTTCTGGGGATTTCACCATAGCCCTAGGGTCAGTATGAGTCAGAAAGGAGAAGATTAGGTCGTGGAGAAGCTACAGAGCCATTCGTGGAACCATGTCCGAATATTCCAGGGGTCGGACCATGATACCAAGTAAGTTTTCCCATGTTTGGATGACAGAGACTTTCCTTAGGTTGAGTAGAAGTGAATACACTATTAGAATGTCCAATTTAGATGAGAAATGACCGAGATATGGTCGGATCGTGGTTGCGGGTCGGACGACCCGAAACCAGAGAAATGGGTCTAGACTGAGGAAGACGATGACCCTGCAGGCGCGTGGCCACCACCCGAAGAGGGCTTGGCAACGTGTGAGGGTGTGTGTGGCGACGCCTCGGGCTTCTATCAACACGAAAGTTCTTCGTCTTCGAATTCTGAGTTTATTGGTATAAAGTTTGAATTAATTGGACATCATTTAGGTACAGTTTCAGATGTTTCAAGTATTATGTTATATTATGTTTGTATTTTAAGTTCAGACTTTATTTTTAGAAAATTTGAAGGAACTTAAATAAGGTTAATTTGAACAACTAATCTTAGTAGCTTTAGATATTAATCTTAGTAGCTTTAGATATTAATAATGTGGTAAACTATGGTGATTGGTTTTTGGAATCATTATGTGGATTTATTACGGCTTAAATAGAAAGTTAATATCAGTATAATGTGTACATTCTAAAGTGGAATTATATTAAAAAAAAATAAAAGGACTTAAGCCTAAGATTGATATGATTATTAGTGGGCATTAACGGTAATTTATGATGGATTGAAATATGTAAAATTAAAGAAGAAATATTTAAGAACATAATTAAGGGATTGATGTATATATATTGTTATATGTGTTTATGGTGCTAAGGACTTAACTATGATTGTATTTGAATATTAATAAATCTATGATAACAAAGTATTTGGTGGAAATGTGAAGGAAATATTTAGATAGAACTTGCATATATACATGCTTATTATCACGCTGAGTTAATATCTAAAGTACAAGATTATTACAATTTATATTGTGCATAGTAGATTATCAATAACACACGAATTATGTATTTTAACACTGCCATTTGTTCTCTTAGACAACAATGAAAAACTGTCGTCTGGTTGTAAAAAAAAGTGATGTCTATGTGAATGTCATCTATTTGAGTAATATCAGACGACACATATTAACTGTCATCTATTGGGCTCACTGATGACACTTTTTCAGTAAAAGTGTCGTCAATTATAAATATAGAGAACACCTTTATATAAGAAAGTCAATAGTAATTCACTATTGTATGAATTTTTTTAATCTTATTAGAAAATGACATTTGTGTGTCAATTCTTCGGGCACCTACTACCGATTCAATTATTTAAAAAAATGGCAAACATGAAACATAAAAGCAAAAAAAACATTCGTACATTGCAATCCCAAAAGTACAAGAATTAATTACGTAGCTAAGTGCATCAAACCACTACTGACCTTTTTCGACACTACTGCCTTTATTTAAATTGGCTAAATGTCCTCATCTTATATAAAAGCAACAAGAACCCAACCATTACAATCAAAAGCAAGAATGTTTCCAATGGGGTTGCCAAAATGATGCTCATGTGACTCCCACCCCGGTTGTTTTCGCAATCACTTCGAAATAGCACTCCTCTAACATTTAATTCAGGATCCATAACAAAATCTACATTTTTTCCTTCTTCCAACTAGATAGATGTGGCCCTTGGCTTGTACCCAGTCGCAGTGGCTGTGACTGCATAGAACTAGAAAATCCAAACAAAGAATCAGGCATCAACTACCAACCTTCTAATATGGACAGGTAGCAAAGAAGGGCAACCATGACTTAAAAGGAAATCCATGGGATTACTTATAACAAGGACGGGCTCCAGAAGCAAGACATCATGTTCTGAGATATCCTTTGGAAGCTTCTTGTATATAAGGTGCCTATGTACCAGCAGTTGCCACAATGAAATAAAACAACAAATCAAAAATCAGATATGAAAATAGCCACACAAAAAGAAAGATGAAACCAGAATTGAAATCATCAAACCCAAGACAATTGAGAATAGAAACATTGAACATCAAAAAGTTGCCATAAACTATAAACACATATAAGAATAAAATGATGTAAGTAACTGCAGGTCCGATAATTACAAATGTAGTCTTTGTCTCTCATCTTTTTATGGCAAAAAAACCTGCAAAGTTCAAGCAATAAAGACATAGCACAATACACACAATAATGTTTTTCCATTTTGCACAAAAATCTTTAAGCACAAATTGAGCACCGTGACTGAAATCATATAAACCATTACTGCAACAGAAATAATTAGGTAAGACATGTCAATACAAGAGAATGAGACCTGATAACTCAACTAGGCCAACTATTAGCAAACATTTATCTAACTAAATGCCATTATAGATATCAGCATTGTGGGGGACCATCATCCTGATCCACACCCTTGTACAAAAAAGTTATACAGATTGGCCAACTAAAGTAGACATCCAAACAAGTAAATCCAATCAAGATTTTGTTTTTGTAAACGATATATTTCAAAGGATGAACCTAAAGGTAATATCATAGGGCGCCTCTCTAATTTCCAGTGCATCATGCTTAAAGTAGCTCAATAAAAAAGGGCCTCTCAACCATTACAAAAATAATTATTATTTACATGCACCATTCCTCTCTGCTCCTGGAAATATGGATTAATCATAAAAATGACACTAACATTTTAGAGAAAAATCCAATAGGAAGAATTCAATTAATGAGCACAAGTAGTTTACTTATGAGGCGCGAAAATCCACACCGAGAGACTTAAGAAGCTGTAAAAATGCTCGAGAGTGCAAATCAGTTGCAAAAACTGTCTGCACATCACTAATAGTATCACACTAGTCTCAACAGATTGAAACATAAAAAGGAAAAGAAAGACCCATGAATAATATTAAATGAAAAACAGTGGCACCTAAATCAATTAGTCTCGCTAAACACCAGGTATAGGGAAAACAAAAAAGATGTAAGAACCACGAGGTTATGATGTCTTCACATCACCCAGTTTCTGTTCTTAACATACAGAGAGATATTGAAACAACCCTTTCGGAAGTTGGGGTTTCAGTTACACACCACCAGTTATGTTTGAAGTCTGTTATCCATCAAAAGAATTCAGTAAAACAAGCATAAAAATAAAGCTAATCACATATCAAAATTCATCTTTAGTTCCTGATTCCTCACTGGTTGAACTTCTGCATTCTGACAGTATGCATAAGAAAAATGGTAAAAGCAAACCAACCATTGGAATTTTTCTTTCCATTTTGTGCCAACACAAAAACATCGGGACCATAGTTTCCCTGGCAAAATTTTTACATTCCCCTTGGATGCAACAAGAAGAGATATAACATATGCAACGGAACTTCCGGAAATTCGTGTTCCATTTTACTACTACATGATAGAAACAATATTCAAGTAATTTTCTTTAAGGACATATAAGTATGACTGGAACTAGGTATGTAATCCCAGTCAAAATCTAACACAACATATAGCAAACCACAAAGCCATTACATTCAAATCAGGGAATCATAGACATCAAAGCCAATAAGTATGTTAGCCTACTTTAAACTAATCCCTTAATGCATAAATAAAATATCACGCCATACAAAAATTTCAAGGGAAAAACCAGTGGCCTTTGGGGTTACAGTTTTTTTAGTTCCAGTTTTCATGGAATATACTTTACCAATAATTTTCTTAAAATGAAAGCAACCTAATTTTATAGAACGAAATACAAAATTGCAAACATGAAGCATAATCATGTGTCCCTGACTAAGTTGCATGAGGATACATGTCATGAGGGAAACATGAAAAATTTCCATATGGAAACCCCATCATTTTAGAAGGACATGAGAATCAGAAGATACTTTATATATGTCATTCATTGTGAAGAACTCATCTTCTTGTACAAGGCATTCAAAATAAAGTGAACGACAATGACTGGTGCAGATGTACAAAAAACTAGATAAGAATAGAAACTCCTAATAAAGGAAGGAAGAAATTGACCTTCCTATCTAGTTGCCAATCTATAGGATGCCTCCAACAAACAGTTTTCCCTGACCAGTTTTTCAAGTGGCTCACCTCATCTGGCCACCCGGCACATTTATCATTCGACGCTATACTGCATCGGGACACACCGTCAATCTATCCTCTCCTCTGTCTACAAAGGAAGCATGCCCATCCGAGAAACCCTGCAAGCACAGAATCTGCATATCACAAATGTACTTTGAGCAAAACACTGGTTGTTCGATCTCTGTATCCTGTGAAATACTCATAACCACAAACCAAACCAACCCATCAGTTCAAAATTAGTGAGAAGGAAAATAGCTCATTCCTACCATACTTTGATGCTTATTATCTAGTGAAGGGTGGATGAAAAATCAGGTCCGATAATAAGATCTAGAGCCATCCAAACTAAAACAAAAAGCTTGCGGAATCGAAATCAAGAAGCTAGATTGGAATTGAAAGTGAACATCTATTTGTTGCAATGAAGTAAGAACCATATCATTATAGCAGTCACATCGCAACATGAAAAATTTCAGAAATATAATTACCGCCAAACACACCGAGATGGAAGGCATGTGGCAATAAATCTCCAGTCCTGTCAGGGAGCTGCTATTGACATTTGTCAAAGGATCCTATAGGGGGTGCCGATCCGGACCTGCTGAGTAGGGCTGCCTAGCAGTATAGTCTTGAGAGTTTCCTCAACATACTGTGAGCATAGCCTGCCGGGTGGACAATGTGCCTACCGACTGGCTTGCATGCCGATTGTCTAGCAGAGGATTATTTGTTTATGGTGTTGGTCATACAGAGTCTAGTTGATCAAATATGGTATCAACACCTTTAGTGCGGGAATCACAAGCTCGTTCACAAGCCCGTTCCCAACGAATTCCATTAATTAGCACGCAACAATGGGATGTATATATTTTTGGTTTGCTTTGCTTTGCTGCTGCATGGTCGTCTATGCTTCTACGTCTTTCCTATACAGGGACAAATTAATTAATAAATATTCGATATAATTTTTTATTATTATACATTAAAATTGGGAGATATTAACTATACATAAATGGAAATTAACACCAAGGTAGCCCTAAATATATCACCAAGAATATAGGGTTAAGATTATATATAGACCATCACTATTAATTCTTAACCCTATACTTGCATGAAAAGAAACCACCTAATTAATTTCATGCATTTTTATAATATATGTAGCACGTCCTTCGCCGGCGCCCTATCTCCCTAACTCTCTCTGATCCCAACTTTCAGTTTTACACACCGCAACAGCATGGCTGCTCAAAATACTCTTGTTATGGTGTTAGAATACTACTGCTGCTGAATTTTGTAGGCACTTCTTCTCTTGCCTCGCCTACCAACGAAACAAAGTGCGCGTGCACACACAAAACACCTCCATTACCGCCACCGCCACCAGACAGATGTGCAGAGCCAGATTCCCATCCGATGAACTACTCAGGCCCACCAGAAGTCTACCCTCCACCGGAGAGTAGTTGACCTGTGCCGCCTCTTCAATTCATAATTTCGTCAGCCACCAGTCTCATAACCAATCTTCAGGGGTCGTGATTTCAACCATCACCTTGTTGCTATTTTCTATCTTGGTTCACTTGTAATACTTAAGGACCACAACTCACACAGAAAGTGAAGATAAATAATAAATAACTAGTCGTGGTACTATTAAGAGCTACAAGACTATTAATTATCAATTGTGTTTATCATATACATAATTTTGATAAGCTAATTATCTGTCATTATTCGTGCTACGTGTGGTAGTGTGTTATCTCATCCCTCCCCCAATGTCACAAAAAATTAAGTGTTGTTATCACAAAACGTTTGGGGACAAATCTTTTTACAGCTTGTCACTAAAACCTCATCTTGAAAACCCAGTGAAGGGGGAAAAGTTTAGGGTTCAGGTCAAAGTTCATAGACGTTAAGGAGTGTACCCCATCCTTACAAACAAATAAACGTAGAGAGAAAACAGTTCCACTAAATAGAAACATGGCGTTAAGTTAAAAGTGACCTTATCATATGCTATACGTAATATTATAACGTGGGGCACATGAATGTTTACATGAGGAGACCTCAGCGGAACTTCACCGTTTTGTCATCAAACCTCGTTGGTACTGTCCTTTCAAAATCCTCATTCATAATATCTTGAATTCGATTTCCTTAACAAAGATCACAGCAACCACCAACACCCAATTAGACCGTAGAAGAGGATCCAGGGTAAAGTCTTTTATGTATATACACCGAGTCTGAGAAATCTAACCTAGAACCCGATTTTACTCACTCTGAAGCTATTAGTCAGTCAATGTTTTCTTTCCCACTTTCCTTCTCTTCTTCCATCCCGTTCCCTCCGCTCCACTAACTGCCTAGATTTGCTTCCTCTTGAACCCTGCCTCTGGCCTGACACAAATCCACCAGGCTGTCCGTCAAATGCTGATACTGAGTCCGGATCTCCAACACTACCCGTGTCACCAGAGTCCTTGCTTCCATCCAGATTTTCTTCATAACCACTGCCACCATCATCCACCCGATCACGTGAGTGTAAAATCGTAGGCTGCCCAGAAAATTGCCTGGAACCAGACAGAACCACAGTTGGCATAGAAGAACTGGTAGTAGAAGTTTCAAGCTGCAAGTTTCCACTACTTGATCTTGCACTACCGTCACTGCCTGCTCTTCCATTTTCTCTTTCACGATACCTATCCCGGGGCCGACTGCAAATGAATCCACCAAATGAGTCGAAATCAAAGGTAAATGCAGAATGCACAACAATAATCCCAAGATAAACAGCACCAGAAACTAAAGAAAATTAACCATATTGAATGTTAAGCACAAAATCAACTTAAGATGGCCACAAAACTGAAAACAAAGAAAATCCATATTATATTAACATAGTTTTGTGGCATGCCCAGCACCTTTACTTTAACTAAATGAAACATTTTGGAAAATGCTTTCTATACATGAACGAAATTTCAGAATCATTAAGCAGTTCCCACAAATGGCAAAAGGCTCACCCACTGTAAGTAGAGGAAAAATCACGTCGTGATGGTCGTACTCCTGCTTCAGCCTGTTCCAATTCGCGCTGAAGCTCTCTCTGCCAAAGGGCAAGTTTGGACATTAGTATCGGACTTATTTTTTATTCCTCAAGTATTATATGTAACCACCTTAACACGTTAAAATTCCAGCAACAATAGACTACAGAAATTGTTCCATAGAGAGACTACAAAAGTTGTTCCATCTAAAGGCCAATTACTGGCCCAAGAAAAGGCCTATTACTGACCTAATTTTATTTCCACCTTTTAAGTCCCATTTATGTTATCAGAATTACAATAAAGATGATAAACTTGAATCATGTATCTGTTCTCACAGCATGTTAACAGAATTTTCCAAATAGTGCATCTCAGAGAACTAGCTTATGGAAGAAGCCAGAACGACCATACTTTCCCAAAGATGCCACTTCCAACTCTTTAAAAAGAAAAGGAAAATAAAATAAAATAAAATAAAAAAGTGAAGATGGATTCTCATTTCCTACAACGTAATGACTTCAAAACATCTTTTCAATTCATTCACATGGTTATCCATGGGTGCATAATTTGATCCACCTTGTATGTAAACGAAAGTAGCCATGGGAGAGATGGAATGGAACCCTTAATAGAAAAACTCCAGGTGCGTAGATCAGTGGATAGGAGGAGAGGGGAAGAGGGGGGGAAAAGCATGATCATCCAATGCATAACAATTGGCATGGCAGAAGAAAAAGCAATTATGGGTTCAAGCAGTTAATTTGAGGCTTGTTCAAAGCCAAAATAATATCCACCGTGAACAATGGCATACAAATTCCGAAACAAAATTCTCCATAATCTTCAATTATACAACAGAAATCAGAAAGAGTAACAACATTTCCAATGTCAATTATGTGATAAAAAGAATAGAAAAAATTAGAGTCTAATTGAAATTTTGTAGATCAAGCTTATTATGAAAAAAGTCATTATCACAGATCAAGATAGAACTGGAAGGGCTTATACCTGTGATTGTCTTTCCTTCTCCATTTCAAGGTTTTGCCGCAACTCCCTGGTTTTTGCACGCTCAAGTTCTAGCAATCGCTGTCTCTCAATGTCCTTTTCAACTTCAGCTGCTCTCTCCCTGGTACACCAGTCCACATGTTAGTTGAGGTGCCAAAACAAACATGTAATCACCGCAATAGAACACAAGATGAGCCAATAATTAACACCTATCAAGTTCTTGAAGTAGCTGAGCTTCTCGTAAAGCTGCCTCTTCCAAACATTTTTGACGGGCACGTCTCGTAAGAATCCTTTCTTGCCTGCGGGCAACTATGTCTTCACGGAGCTTGGAATTTTCTCTGATAGCAAAAAATGATCAAAAAAACCGAACTTGAGGTCCACAGAAAGCCAAGCCAAAGAAACTAGAATTTTTCAAATAAAAGGCGTAATAAAAAAAATTTGACATGTGTACAACTGTTAACTTTTTCAGGCTGTTGCATGTATAGGATTAGACTATTATAAAGATTTGGTGCTTATTAGCCATCGTACATTAGGTCCCTTCAACATAGGATCCAATGACCCCTCCTGTGAATCTTTTAACAGGAGAACCGCACTGTTTTTCACCATAAGGACAAAGGGCACTCGACTGTGCTCAATAGTTTTGCAATTCAATTTAAGGAAGGAAGGATTCCAACTTGAGAATAAAACTCATATACCCTGATTTCTGATTACTATTTTCATTTTTTCTAGCTGTTAGTTACTTCCTTCCAACTTAATAATAAAAGTCATAACCCTGATTTCTGATGACTATTATCATTTTTCTAGCAGTTAGTTAAGAGTAAATAGCAATAAAAATTCAGGACTGAAAACTCAAGCATAAGAAATTAAATTGCAAACTTCTTGTATGAGCGAAATTTTCCGTGGCACCAGCATATAGCAACTTCAAAGTAATAGCTAGAGGTATTTAATAGAGATGAAAGTGGGTGTAAACAGGGGCTTGGTGGTGACCCGCAACTAGGCTTCGGTATGTGATGTGGTGGTCTTCTGGAGCATGTTTTTGGTGTACAGAAGTTTCAGTTGGCGGCACTACGAGCTGGGTTTCTAAAGAAAGGGTAAATTATACAAAGAAAAGCAAATATAAATTATGAAACTATTTTGGAAACTAAATTTTCAGCATCATTGCATTCCTGTGCTGGTGTACACCATATCAAATCACTAGAGCTTTGGTAAAATATATTGAAATTGTGAAGCTGGTCCCCCCAGATTATATCACCAATGTTTCGGTCAAATAGATTGATATTGTGAAGGTTGGCTAATCGACTGAATTTCACTTATTACAAACATAGCAAGAATATTTTCATCACTTACAAGGAATGGATGCAACTCTTGATTTGATGAAGGCGTGAATCTTTCAGAGGAGCTGAAAAACAGCGTTAATTAATCATTTCTATTAAGGGGGAAAAAACTCTACAATGACATTGCTCTAATGGAAAATAGACGTAATGAAAAATCCAAGAATAAAAGCATTACAACTTAAAGAAGGAATCTGATGCCCATCTTTGGAATCTTTATGTGATTCTTGTAACGAATGTTCTTTCTGAAGAATGTCCAATTCTAATTCAGCCTCCTCTAGCTCCTATAACATGTTCAGTTAATATAACCACATGTATAAGTTGGAATATAACAAAAGGCATCAACTGTAATGCAGGCTAACCATAGCCTCTTGGTCAATTTTGTTTGAGAAAATGTCAAAGTACGACTTCGCAGAAGTTAAACTGGCAACGACCTATTACAAATTAATAATTATAATTAGCGTCTAAAGGATGTAAAGATGCAAAGATTTTTCAATGCAAACAAAATCGCTACCCACACTTGAATTAGATTCTAAACATCTATAAAATGTTCCTCACCTGAAGAATCGACTCACGAGTACTTTCAAAATCCGGGTCATATTGTTTAGATGAACTTGATGATAGCACTTCTCTCAACATCTGACTCACATGTAAAATAAGGTTCAACTAATAAGTGATATAATTTTGAATTGATGATAACAAATAAAGAAAAGAGGAATCCATTTCCAAAGAAAATATCTGCCATACACTCAAAATATTGACATATTAGGCTGTGACAGTGAAAACAAGGATTTCCTAGTACCAACCTCTTTAGCTTCTTCTCCTTCATTTCTCAATCTACACAAGACTTGGCAAGCCCTTTTCTCGACATCCCCAGACCTTTCATCTACAAAAGAAGCAAAGAGAAATTAAAAATAAAATAATTAAAGACAGACAAATTCACTTCCCAACAACTCCAGAATGATAACTGATAAAGTAAGAAAAATATAACACGTGGATACCAGTTTTTGACAATGCTAGAGTTTCAATGTTCTTCCAAACATTTTGAGGAATCAGAGAGAGATCTTCATCTGGACAGTATAGACAAGCACCAGCAATAAGTGCTAATGAAAGCCTCAGCAATGGGCCCACACAATTTGGACGAGCAAGCTCTATCAGACCATGAACACTATCAGCTGTGGCAAGAAAAGACTGTAACAGATGTCGCTCAGCAAATGGAATATAATCTACAAGAAGTTCCATTGCACGAGTCCTTACAAGTAATGATGCATCAGATGATGCCAGAACAACTACCAAATCCCACGTTCTTGAAACCAAATGAGAAATAATCGATTCTGGAACAGATATAACTAAAGCAGGTGAAACTAAATTTTTGTATAGTGTGGAAGGTTGATCACCAGTTCCTCCACTCAAATCTTGGCCAATAAGTTTTCCTAAGAGCTTAAGTGCTATCGATCGTTGCTCGGGTTCAGGATGGCACAGCATTGTACAGAACAAATTAACAAGAGGAACCTCACATTCCTTGAGGGAATGGACGCCTCTGCTAAGTAAAACCAATAACCACTTTTCACTCTGCAAACGCCACACAATTTTTGGTGCATTGCAACATATATTATTTATTGCAGAACAGATGGAGCCGATCACATTATTAAGGCCAAACTTATGGGACACAGAAAGTAGGCAATCGAGCATAACAGATGCAACTTCCCAGCATCTTTTCTCTTGGAGGGTAAGAATGGTATCAGAAATTACTTCTAAGCCAATCATCCAATGACTAAGAAACTGGTCAGCCGACATAGATTGCAAAGAAATTTCTGGTTCATTTTCTTGAGCATCATTAACTCTTTGTGCAATCAATGCCAAACATCTTGAGTACATAAAACACTCAGCTGACGTAATAGTCAACTTTTTTGATAGCTGATGATGAAGATTCCAACACAGCTCAGTTGTCGAGTAAAGCTTACCAATGAGAACCTCCAAGTGCTTTGAGAATTCTTCTATCTCCTCAGGAAATAAATGATTCACCTTTCTACTCATAGTACCAGAACAATGATCTTTATCTTCAGAGCCCTTATCTTGACATGAACTCTGGAAGACATCACTGAGAAACCATGAATACAACTCCGCACTACCATCAGTGGGTGGTTCACGTGGGATGGCACCAAAGGATTGCAAAGTCTGAACTAAAAGAAGTTTGCAACTCTCCATGACACTCTGGAATGCACAAAGGTAATTGTGGAAAGAAGAAGTTGGCTCAAAGGCAGTAAAATCAGCCCAGAAAATTAAGGACTTCAGCATTTCCCTTCTACTCTGAGAAGATAACTCAGGAAAGACAGAAGCCAAAATGAAAATTGTCAATCCTCTGTTGTATACTTTTTCTGTAGAGTTTTCTGAGTTTGCAGCCTGTTTGATGTTATTGAAAATCTCATCAAAGCATAATGACTCAAAATTAACACATGAATCGTCAACCAATAACCTTTCCTCCTCGGACACCTTAGATAAAGCATATGAAATGATTGGATTTAACAAACGCAATACAGAATCCAGAAATGATACATCGCAGTAAGATGCCCTACAAAGGGATCCAAGAACTTGCACCACTCTGGGTATCTCAGGCACCATTGCTTCCATGTGCTCAGCTACAATGGCTTCAAGTGTGTAAAGGATGATTGCTTTGGCATTCTTTGATGCATAACCTTTCAAATGGTCAGAGCTATTTCGCGCAGAAAGCTGTTCTGTATAAAAAAATGGCCATAAACACAACTCAGAGAACCAACACAAAATATCAGGCACCATACTGGAAGAAAGGGACCTCAACTGCAACCCAACAGCCTCCAAAATGGTTTCTCCAAAAGCTTCAAATTGCTTTTTCATATTAGGAAAGAACTTAAATAGATCAGGGTAGATGACATGAAAAGATTGTTCCTGATTCCACTGATCAGAAGCTTCAAATGTTTTAATGGATGCAGAAACGGCTTCGCCTTCTGATTCTTTATATTTTCGATTTACAACATTATCCACTACAGAAAGTTCATCTGAAAATATTGATAATAGACACGTTAGCTGTGGTAGATCCAAAGCCAGTAAAAGCCGGTCCTTCATGTACTGGCTTGCATTACGAGATACTGCCATCCAACCAAGAAATCGAACAAGAGGGGATGTACATCTAGAAAATGTAGAGATCCTCTGCATCCAGGCTGAAGGAGGAATCAGATTTCCATAACGGAAACCATTTTTATTGATGGCAAATTCTGTTTCCTCATCACCACCACTTGAAGAAATTACCAACCTCTGAAGCAGTATCCACCGTCGTTGTATACGATGTACCATTTCTGGCTCCAGTTGCAGATTGCTTTCTTTGCACCGGTAATACAGTGATGTTAGCATGCCATTTAAGTACTCTGCAGATCCTAATGCAATGTCAATTATGCGTTCTGAAGCACAGTGTAGTTTCGTAGCAGAGTTCAACAAAAATATCATACACTGCATAAGAATTTCATGCATAGAGTGCTGCTCCCTTTGCAATCGTTGAATCAGAAAGCAGCACAATAAAGCTTGATTTTGTCTAACCAAGGTGATGGCATCTGCAGATTGTACATCAAGGGGAGACAACGTAATGACTTGTTCATCAAATCCTACAGTGTGGTAGGGACTAATTCCTCCATTTGAAACCTTTTCTTGATACTTCCTATCTAATTCTGCAGCCTCAAGCAGAATTTGGAGAACAATTTCATCTCTTTTCCTCTCAAGAAGGGCTATGCTTTCCAAGTCGCTCTTAGACTTTCCAGAGACCATTTGCATCCCATTTTCCTGAGTTTGTGGAGTCCTAATCCCACTGATGTTTATCTCCTTCATTAACTTTGGACTACCTTTGAAAGAAATGATAAAAAATGGATTGACATAGCACTCTGCAGCCAACAGCAAAGCATCTATAGCAGCATCATGACTCTCAACACTAATGTCATTCAGTGAATGTAAATCTAAGGACAAACGACGAAATTCAGAAGCCCTGAGCTCGCAGTCTTGATAGCTTATAAGTTGGAAATAATCCGCTTGCAAGTTAAAATATTCTGCAGAGAAACCCGAATCCAGTTTTAAGTCAATTTGAAACTGATGTGGAAAGTTTTTCCCAACCACATGTTTCGGTTCAGAACCAGTATCTCCATGGTTGAACAAAGAGCTGTTCTCGTTGGGAGCATTGGATATATTCGTCAGTACAATGTTCTGCACTTCTGGAGGAGCAAAAAGAAGACTGACGTCTTCTGAGGTGTCAACTTTTACGGCTGAATTGGAAATATCTATCTTTCCGTTGAATTCATCCTGGTTGTTTGATTTTGAAGAAGCAAGCCTGTGATGAGAAGCTGAGGAATGAAATAAACCAGATAAAGATTCAGGTTCCAGTGGTCTGGAGACAGGAGTTCGAAGGTCAATTTCAGGAGGAAACTGCATGTGAGGTTTCAATATCGAGAGTAGCACACTGCATAAAAAATAGTATGTCCATCATCAATCCAGAAAGGCATTGTCACAGTGAAAACACAATAATATTAATATGAAAGACTCTAGAAAGTAATAAAAAAATTGCATGCAGGAAAGAAACAACAGGATAACATTCACTCATGAATTATGAGCAGTGGTGATTGTACAAGAACATCCCTCGTTCTCTTCTTAGAGAGTCGTACAGAAATTCATATACATTTGAGTGGATTTGAATTAGAATGAGAGCTGAGAAGGAAAACCAACAAGTTATAACAGTGGACAATCAAAATTTATACAAATCCCCGTCGTATTAAAACCAATTCGATTTTCAAAAATTTTCCTTAAGACAGGCATGTGTTAAAAGGTTTGAATATTTGTATATTTGAATAATATTTAAGTACAGCAGTGCCTATCTTTATATGGGCTTTAGGGAGACCTAACTAGGTATGTACAATTAGGAAGATTACGAAAGAATCATACAGAATGACTAGCTATACAAGGAAGGAATCAAAAGTGATTCTGTTGACAAATCTCAGCAGATCAAGGAGATTAAGTCAATCTCCTGTGATCGGCTGGATTATAGGAGAATCCATATTACGCCCCTACAAGACGGTGGAGCCATCGGCGACGCCGATCTTGGAACGGAGGAGCTGAAACCGTGGGCGGGGCAGCGATTTGGTGAGGGCATCAGCCAACTGATCATCAATAGAGACATAAGACACCTGGAGATAGCCTTTGGTGACATGATCACGAACGAAGTGATAGTCGATGTCCACATGCTTCATGCGTATGTGAAAGACCGGGTTGGAGCAATAGCTATTGGTCCCAATGTTGTCGCAGGAGATGGTGGGTGTGCCTAAAAAAGGGAGGCCAAGCTCACGGATTAGGGATTGTACCCAGAGCAGTTCTGCAGTGGTGGAAGCCACGACTCTGTATTTTGCTTCAGTGGATGACCTGGAAACCGCACGCTCCTTGCGGGAACTCCAGGAGATGAGATTGCTGCCAAGGTAGACCAGATAGGCGGTGGTTGATTTACGATCATCCTGGCCCCGGCCCAATCCGCATCAGAGTACGCTTAGAGGGAATGGGTGACCGCATGGAGAGTGGAGGCAGTGTGGCAGTGGAGACCAAAGAACAGGGTCCCTTTCAAATAGCGGAGGAGGCGCTTGAGGGCCTGCTAGTGCAGGTCAGTTGAGGCATGCATAAACTGGGAGAGTTTATTGACAACAAAGGAGACGTCGAGTCTAGTCAGGCTGAGGTACTGCAGACTCCCTACGAGAAGGCGGAAGAGGGTGGCATCTGGTGGTGGTGAGCAATCATGCAAGTGTAGAGAGAGGGGGGAGGGGGGGACCGGCCAGAGGAGTGGCCACAGTCTTGGTGCCATCCATGCGAGCTAAGGTGAGCAGGTCATGGATATATTTGTGCTGAGACAGGAAGAGGCCAGCTGCGGTTGGAAGGACCTCTACTCCAAGGAAGTAACTGAGGGGACCGAGGTCCTTAACCGAGAAGCGGGCGGCCAGAGTTTGTATGAAGCGGGAGAGAAGGGATGGAGTATTCCCTACCACAATCAAATCAGCAACATAAACCTGAAAAAACATAGTCGAACCTTGCCTTAGTAGAAACAGAGAGGCATCGGAATTGGCTTAGACAAAGCCTTGGGAAAGTAGGAAGGTCTGAAGTTCCTTGTACCAGGCCCGGGGGGCTTGTTTGAGTCCGTAGATAGCCTTGCGGAGTTTGCAAACACAAGACGGGTTCTGTGGATCCGCAAATCCAGCGGGATGGGCCATGTACACGTCCTCATGAAGAGTGCCTTGAAGGAAGGCATTATTGACATCCAACTGTCGAATGGGCCAGCCAATGGTAACAGCCAGGTGAAGCACTAAACGGATGGTGGTGGGCTTGATTACGGGACTGCATGTGTCCGTGAAATCCACCCCGGGATGTTGATGGTACCCTTGGCAACAAGGCAGGCCTTAAATCTATCCACAGCTCCAGTGGGTGTCTGTTTGATACAGAAGACCCACTTGTTCCTCACAACGTTCTGGCTTGGATGAGGTGGGACCAACTCCCAAGTTCCATTCCGGATGAGAGCATTGAGCTCACTTGACATGGCAGCACGCCATTGAGGGTCTTTCTTGGCTTAAGAGACACAGGTAGGTAGTTGGTGTTTGGTGGCAGTGAGGGCATAGTTGGGTACAGGTTTGACAGTACCTATTTGAGTCCAGGTGAGCATAGGGTGGGTTTTTGGGGGGTTGAGGGAGGGGGGGTGGGGGAGGGTGTCGCCGGGTGTAGGTACAGAGGGGTGGAGGCTGGGAGTCACCGGGGGGAAGATTAAGAACTATGGGGGAAGAGGCAAGGGCAGAGGCAGGGACAGCGGGAAGGCTGCTGGAGGCCGGGGGCAGGGGTGGTGGCTGAGGGATCTGAGCAGAGGGCTAGTCAGTTGCAAGGACCTGCAAGGACGTTGTGTCGAGGGAGTCCCCGGTGATGGTAGAGGACGACACAACCGCTGCTGGAGGTGTGACAGTGGACGGAAAGGGGACTGTGGTGACTGGGGGAACAGTGGACAGCCAGGTTGTGAAGGTGTCAGAGAGACGATGAGGGAAGGGAGGAGGGAGGGGGCGGAGGGAAAGGTTGTTTCATCAAACTGAACATGGCGAGAGGTTTAGAGTTTGTTGGCAGAGGGATCAAAACAGAGGTAGGCACTTTGGCGAAGGGAGTAGCCAAGGAAGATGCAGGGCTGAGAACAAGGCTGCATTTTGTTTGTGGTATAGGGTCGTAGCCAAGGAAAACAGAGGCAACCAAAGGTTCTTAGTTTGGCATAGTAGGGAGTGGCTCGGAATAGGGCAGTGTAGGGGCATGTGTTTTGGAGGAGAGGTGTAAGGAGTCGATTGATGAGATAAACAGCGGTCTTGAAAGCATAGGACCAGTAGGAGAGAGGGAGTTGGGCTTGGTGAAGTAAGGTGAGGCCGGTGTCAACGAGGTGGCGATGACGCCTTTCGACGGCACCATTGTGTTGGGGAGTATGTGGAGAGGTGAGGAGGTGGTTAATCCCATGCTCAGCAAGAAAAGGTTTCAGTTTGATGAATTCTCCACCACCATCAGTGTAAAGGGAGATGATGTGGGTATTGAAGTATTTTTCAACCAAGGTTTTAAAATCTTTGAAGGTAAAACAAACATCTGATTTTTTTCGGAGAGGGTAAAGCCAAGTGTACTTGGTGTAATGATCAACAAAGATGACGTATTATGAAAAACCATCAACATAGAGGTAAGGAGCCGATCCCCAGACATCACTGTAGATTAATTCTAGGGGACGGCGGCTGGTTAACGTTGAAATGCCAAAGGGCTGGCGGTGACTTTTATTGCATGCGCAGGAATTACATAATGGTTCTAGAATTTTAGAAGAGAAACGAACATTAAATAGACTTAAGACACTTTTTAGGGTTTTAGACTGGGGGTGACCAAGACGGCGGTGCCAAAGATTAGGGGAGACTATCACGGCCACCATTGCCTGCGGCTTGTGGAGAAGGGCAGGGGTCCACTCGTACACATCGCCCTTACTTGGGCCTTGAAGGAGAACCACCCCCATGTTGAGATCCTTCACATGAAAGCAATGAGGAAACAATTCAATAGATGTATTATATTATTTGTTAAACTGGGAAATTGAAATTAAATTTCAGGTCATGGAAGGGGCACATAAAACAAAATTGAGTTTGAAGGGAGGAGAGGTGGAAGAAGAGAGAAAGGAAGAGCCTGTATGGGTAATGGAAAAACCTTTACCGTTGCCAATTATGATCTCATCAGGGCCGCCATAGTGAGTGGCATCGAAGAGATGCTGGGAGCTGGTGGCCACGTGAGAGGCCCCTGAGTCAAGAAGCCAGCCAGGGGAGGGGGCCTGAGTTGTAGGATTGGCCACTGGTGGTTATGGAGTTGACTGCTGGAGGCGAGGACAGCGCTTAGCGCTGTGGCCCTAAGTGCCGCACCATTGGCAGTAGTCACGGTAGCCAGTGGGCTAAAAGGATTGGCGACGGGAGTCGTCGCTGCACTGGTGATAGGACCAGTAACCAGGGGTTAGGTGGCTGTCTGGGGACCGATTGGGGTACCTCTGGCCAGAGGAACTCCTGGTGGAGCGGTTGGAGGTGGTGCCTCGAGAGGCCTGAGTGAAATTGATGGTGACGGGAGAGGGTGGGGCAGTGTGGGTTGCACGGCTGGAAGCAGCCTCATGTTGGACCAACAGATCGTGTAGATTTTCAAAAGGAACAGCAGTATCCCTGGACCGTACAGCTGCTGCGATTTCCTTGAACTCAGGTCCGACTCCATTAAGGACATGGAGAAGGAGATCATCATCAGACAAGGGTTGGTTGATGGAAGCCAGCTCATCAACAAGGATCCAAACTTCCTGAAGATATTCGGAGAAGGGGCGGGAATGCTGGCGGAGGAGAGTTAGGCGTTCCTTGAGGCCAAGGAAGCGGGCTCTGGCTTTGCTGGCATAGAGATGAGTGAGCCGGGCCCAAGCGGCAGCGGAAGTGGGAGCGGCAGCAATTAGTTGGATCACCTTAAGGGACACGGACGCCAGTATGGCGTGGAGTAACAGTTGGTCCTTACGGACCCAAAAGTCATGAAGAGCAGTCTCTGTGGTGGGGAAGCAGGGTCGAGAGCCGTCAACATAGCCCATGAGGTCATACCTTCGTAGAAGGGCATTGAACTGAGCTCGTCATGGAAAGAAGGTTGTGGTAGTGAGCTTAACAGGGAGCTGGGCTGCGGTGGTTATGGTGATAAGGGTGGGAAGAGTAGGATTCGATTCAGCGAGTGGTGAAGGGGTGGGAGCGGCAGGGACGGTGGTTTAGGTAGCCATAGAGCTTAGGGTTTACTCGGTGGAGCAGTTAAAGCTCTGATACATAAAAGGTTTGAATATTTGTATATTTGAATAATATTTAAGTACAGTAGTGCCTATCTTTATATAGGCTTTAGGGAGACCTAACTAGGTATGTACAATTAGGAAGATTAGGAAAGAATCATACAGATTGACTAGCTATACAAGGAAGGAATCAAAAGTGATTCCGTTGACAAATCTCAGCAGATCAAGGAGATTAAGTCAATCTCCTATGATCGGCTGGATTATAGAAGAATCCATATTATGTATTACCTCGGAGCAACTGATCCACGCCTCCACTCAGATTCCAATGAAGGAAGAACTGCTGGTTTCTGCACTGCTGTCCGAATCACATTCAGGGAAATAACACAATTCTCTTCCTGATTTTCTGGATGTGTAGATGACAGATCTCCAAAGGCTATTTTCCCCTTCAATCTGCCTACAGCAGGATCAAGGAAAGGCTCTAGCATCTCCACAAGAAAGAGTATCCTGTGCTTCACTTCCTGAAAGCATAAAAAGAACACAGTAGAGAAGCTAGTAGAAAAATTCTTTTACTCAACAAATAAGCTAAGATTTTGTACTTCTGTAGCACTTCCAAATCACAAGACTACCAAAGAGGGTGGTTGAAATTGGTACCACAGAAAACTAACATTCTAATAGCATCATTTCTGACAGGGTTGACTTCGCAACCAGAGACATTTGAACCCTCTACCTATCCAAGGCACTAAAAATATATATAAACAAAAAATAATGAAGATCAATTCTTACATTACCAATCGTGATGGAAAGAAAATCAAAACAGAATGTAATACCTTATACTTTCCTAGAATATCATCCATATGACCAGAGAGAGCCAAAACAATGTACTTTACGGCAGCACGAGCGCGAAGTGGGGAAACGCGAGCACCCTAAAACAAAAGCCATGCCAGCGTTTTAACATAATGTAAACATATTCTTCCTACCAGAACGTGCATAAGTTTATGTAAACCAAATACTCTACTCTGACTCGTTGACCCCAGCTGGCACTTGAACGAAGGATGATCTCAAGCAAATATAACTCAACCTATCTTACTTTTGAGAATCATACATGATATATAGGAGCTTTATAATGGTGGTATTTCTCATCACATAATTGAAAACCCATACCTGAATTACACCCAAAAGATCCTCCAGAAGCTCTACAGCCAGATCAACCTGGATTCAAGTGAAACATGAATACTTAGAACCCAAAGAACAGTATGGAAATTACGCAAAAGATATAAGCCTCAGACAAACCTTTGCAATCACTTGAGTTATCCAAGGTGCTAGCACGCCACAACACAGATCAATCAAAACACATGCAGCCTTTGCCTGCCAAAAGAGAGAGAGAGAGAGAGAGAGAGACCAGGTTAACACAGTTTGTTTGAGAAAAAAAGAGTTCTTGGAAAATAAAGATTCAAGATAAGGGATATGGGTTTTGCTGTATTAAAAAAATTATTTAAATGTAACTAATCACGAAATACTGAAAATTCTCACAAGTAACTTTAAATTATGTTCATTCGTACACTTTGAACCAACCAATGGCATCCTTTTCCATACCAAAGGCATATAGATTTTACAAAGCATAAAGTCCAATTTTTAAAGGAAAAGAAAGTTTATCTCATTCAGACCTATCAAAACAGAATATTTAAAAGAGATGGAAAGAAGAAGATATAATTCTAATCAGGATAGTACGAATTAATAATGAACCAAAGAACTAACATGTGATGGTGAATATGATGATAGATAGCCAGCACTTGAATGAAGAAGTGGACGGTACAATGACGAAGACGATGTTCTTACAATCTGCAATAATAACACCATGACCAGAGTAATACGATCTAGAGGTCAAAATACAATATCAAACCAACCAACCCAAAACATTGACTTTGAGCATACCTGAGAAAGGGCTTGTTGAACATATGGTTGTTTCCACTGGGAGAAACTATCAT
Source organism: Prinsepia uniflora (assembly GCA_032719365.1). NCBI lineage: Eukaryota > Viridiplantae > Streptophyta > Magnoliopsida > Rosales > Rosaceae > Prinsepia > Prinsepia uniflora. Next base: position 70,134,305 of record CM064868.1, on the reverse strand, counting down.
CAACCATTTCAGGACGGCTAACAGATGGGCGAAGTGCTATAAAACCCAAAGAACACGTAAAACAAATTGATCAAAAATGCTCCAGTTTTAGTGAATAATGCAATGGAAATTTACAGATGCTGAATGAACTTTTAGAAACATGACAAAGGAAAAACTATTAAGGTTAAAGGAACTTTCTGAGGAAGCTACATTTCTGGCTCTAGATTTCTTTTCAATGTTTTCAAACATAGTTCAATTAGGATTGAACTCGGTTTCCACTATGCCCCAGTCCCATACTCATTCACAAATTGAGTCCAAACTGGCAATTAAAACAAATAAGTTAAAAACACCCTAAGTACCAAATAATAATAATAATAGCAAGAATAATTGTAACTAAACTTAACCACCATCAAACACCCTCAAATTACGCCAGCATAAACTCGTATCAATAAGTCCTCATTTCAAATTTACATGCCAAATACATGTCAGAAATTCACTATTCATACTGGAGAAATTAATTTTTAAAAGCAGAAACATTACGGTGTTTTTCAATAAACCCAATGCCCACACCTTCGGTATCTTTAGCATTAAACCACATTTAAAAAGAAACATTTCCAGTACAGGAGGAAACTAATTCGACAAGTCAATTGATCAAAAAATATTTCAGACCATGAAAAAAAATATCATTGTGCGTTAGATTGATTCTTCTCTATATAAGTATAAACTACTTATCGCATAGCAAGATTTGAGAAGGCAAATACGCATACATATTTCCATTAGGGTTCAGCCAGAAATTCAACTACTTGTTGCCAAAATTTAAGAATGAGTGTGGAACCTTAATTTTTAAGGACATTTGTATGCACGATAATACTAGGAAGAGTATCATAATCAACCTGGAAGCAATGCTTGAACTAGCGGTAACGCAAACCAGAAATCAGAAGTCCCATCTGCTAATTTGCTGCAGAGACAAGGCTGAGGAATATCACAAGTAAAAGATTAAATGGATGGATAAGAATAGCAGGAAAAAAAAAAAAAAAAAAAAAGAGACATCAGTATAGCAGAAGATGCTTATTGAGTTTTATATCCTTATTCTGGAATCAACCTGTGACGCACAAGCATATAGAACATGTAAAATCCCTTCCTCAACTGCTCCTATATCCAAGATGTTACGATAGCTTAAGTCCCATTGATCATCAGACAACTGGAATTCTTCCCCGAACAAGTTTGAATAATCAACTAAAGGAGCTGGATTAGTTATTTCGGATCTTGCTGCTTCATCTCCTGATGCCACTTCACCAGGAGAAAGTAATTCTTCTTGTACTGTAACAGGCTCTATAAGCTTATGCAGAATTCTAGCAGCCTGTGAGACGAGCATAAAAGTAGCCAACTATGTGAGAAAATAATAACTTTTCAATGCCCACAAAAAGGTAAAAGTGAAGGGATCAATGAATTACCATTCTGCAAACAATTCCTAAATCAGAATCTTTATATGCCTTTCTCAACAGCAGAAAAATTGAATCTGCGCGGAATACTATAGAACTGGATGTCGACATGACGAAAGGTGTGGTGCTGCGTGATTTCCGCGGCTGCATACAGTAAAAGGAGCAAGAAGAACTATAGAGTCATCTAGGAAAAAAAATAATAAACATTATTCCAAAACTACCATGGCAGAGCATGGCACGGCGCTAAAGAAAAGATCAAGAAAAACAGGTATTATTATGATAAAATTAAAAGTATAAACGGGACACTGTAAAAGAAGTTACGACACTAACTAGCACACTTCGGCATAGTTTATGAAAAAAAAAAATAGAAAATTATGGAGCCATGAGTAATTAAGATGAAGAAACATATTAATTTACAAGATACTAGATTTTTTCTTGTCCTCTATTAGTAGACAGAAAAAAATGCAAATAATTGGAAAAATGATAATACAAAATGAAAATAATTGGAAAAACGTTAATCTTGAAAATAAAGCATTGGTAAAGAAAAATAACCACGTTTTACATATCACCATCTTGACGGCATTAAATAATATAATGGTAAAAATGAACAGATTTCAATATCCCCTTACCAATATTTAGATGCATATTAATATTATTATTATTATTTTAATTATGAAAGGATTCAAAAACAGATTTGCATTCTCAAAAATCAAATATGTAGATTAGGCCACCCTCCCACAGTAAAGCGGGGGGGAACAGGGATTATCAGGTTAAAGCCAAAAAGGAAGATAACGTTTAAGGAGCACAAAAGCTACCTCAAAGTTAGAAGACACAGTTAGGGCTGACGACTGCCGACTGTTCTTAGAAACTTCAAAGTCTGAGATATGGCCCGAAGACTTTGCAGCTGTCCTACAGTATCAATTCATGACAACATTATTTGACATGTGTAACAACTGAGTGGCCTCAATGTGTAAAATAGTATGGAAAGATGAGCGGATCTACATAAGTAATAAATAATGAAATACCACACCTAATCAAATGTCAAATTTATGGCTAAAAGCCTACTTCTATGAAAAGTTTTGAAAATGTAGATCCCAAAATTAATGTGTCCCTTAAAGTATCTGATGTGCAAAAAGCTCAGTGCAAGTTTTAGACAACTTATTTAGTAAGGACTTCACTTGCTGCACTAGTGAAATCACTTACTTTATAAGAATGCGCTTTACAAAATATAGGAACGGGGAAAGAGAGAAAAGTGCTTTGTTATTGCACGGTTTGAACCTTATGAGTGGTCTGTCATTCCTGCTTGACAGAAATGCATAAATTCAAATTATTTAGCTCATATTCAGGGATAAGTTAATATAGGATAACGTTTATGACCTTAATCCAACTAGGGGACAAAAATAAAGGCAGTCCCGTCTGATCAGATAAATCCATTTAACCTTTTAAAGACCCCCATTCTGCTAGTGCTAGACTAACACTTAGACCGTCAAACTAATATAAGTAGAGCATTCAAACAATGCCAATATGCACTTATTCAGGGGACACTTTCAAATTCAGTGCAAACCTTCAAAGCCATTTTCTTCTACTAGTCATAATTAACACACCCCAACCCATTTGTTCACTATATCAACCCAAAATAACGAAAGAATAATCCTTGGGAAACCATAAGCGGTCTCTTTACACTACAATCATCGGACCAAAAAACTCCTTTGATTACCAGTCTTTGATTACCAGCCAAACCTAAAAACAGCAATCCTCTAATTACATTAATCGATATCCTTTATCCTGAGGGGCCTAAAATTTCTGAAATTCATACCCGCCTAAAGTAGCCTTTGAACAGAATGTCCTGAAATTAAAATCCGACTACATGACACCAGCCTTAAAGGTGTAATCAATTATTTTTTCCTTAAGAACCTTTTTAACACCCTTTTTCACCTTCATTTTGCATCAGAATCATTTTCATCATCACATATGTTTTTAGAGGAAATCAAGGTATTGTTACACAGATTTCCATTACATAAAGCATGATAAAGGGGCAATGACAGGTCATACAAACAGAATTATAATGTTTGAAACTAAAAAAAAAAACACTTCATCGCTTTCCAAAAGTCTAATATACAGCCCTAATAAGCTGCAAAATGATAAAGCCCAATTAATCCAGAATGAAATGCACATATCATTAGATTATGAAAAAGAAATTCTCAAAATACCAGTATTGAAGAGAGAATATTAAAAATTATCATTTTGTGCTTGGGAAAATCCAAAAATTTGAGTTGCAAAAAGTATGACGGATAACATATCCATATAATCTATAACAACCATGCAAGCAAGATCACTACAAATTGGATTGGAAAATAGCATGGGTGGAAGATTGAGAGATATTACAGAGGTGCGTGCCTTTCGTTCCCAAGATTAAGTATTGGATAAAAGGGACCAGCAAGCATAGCAAGAAAGCGTAAGTTAGGTTCAGCAGCATCCACAAAGCTGTTAAGGTCTGCCTGCACAGTTTGGAAGACAAGGGCGCATAAACAAAAGGCCATCAATGTAATAAAGATTAAAATCAGATTATGGGAAAAAAACAAAAAAGAAATATAGGACTAAAGCAGAAAGGAAAGAAATTATAAACTAATTTGAGACAAATAAATTTACCTCAAGTTGGGGAAGGAACACAAGCAACCGACTTGTCATGTCTTTAAGCAACTACAACTAGTAGGTATCAGAAGGCAGAGAGATATGAAAACGCATGAACAGTGTAGACAATAAACATTATAGATAGCAATTGGATCCACCTGAAGGTGCATATCATGAGCATCCTGCTTGTGAGATATGATGGATGGCAACAAGTGGTTAACAACTGGTTGAAACTCTGGTTCTAAGCCAATTACTGAAACCCCGATAAGCTGAAAATGTAGATACATTAGTACCAAAAAATCTGAGATCAGAATGATGTATCGATCACACAATGGGATTGTTATTAGGCAGGACATAATACAAGAGAAGAAAATGTTTATCTATATTCAAAACCACAGAAAAGGTCAGAGTTCAAAAAGATCGCAGGGGAATTTCTCCATGCGCAATGCCTTGTTTTGAGAAGAATTATTTGTAAATAAAAAAATCAAAATAAAGAGCAAATAATTGAACAAGGAGCCCATTTATAAAAGGAAAATTACACTTATTCATATACAAAGTAAGCAAACAAAAGAAACTTATGTGCAATAAGGATAGGGAACATATGTATTAAATTTTGATGGCAATAACAAAAATACAAATGGTGTGTCATGGGGATAATAACTAGGGGCTTGAAAAATGTAAGTCATTGAAAGCAAGCACATTTGGCTTTATTCATGTATCATTCTAAGGCACACTGAATGGATATTAGTGTAGCAGAAATCATTCCCATCTCGTACCTGTATGAAGAAAATAGCTATGGGATTTCCCCTCAAACAAGATATTCTCACATAGCGGCAGGGAGTGTAGTTCATGGGATATATCATGTCGCGCCGTGGTGCTTCACAACGGGGGCGAACTTTTACAAATGTCTCTGGCTGTTCAAAATTCAAATAGAATAAAAACCCCAAAGCAAACAACTTGATAAAAAAATGCATATCAAACCTGCATAATTGAAGATTACTACTACATCATCCGTTCATATTACCCCTAAATCCACATACAATCAACAATAGTAAGCAGCTGATTGACCTTGTAGCGTAAGCCAACTGAAATTTCCCATTCCAGCACAGACTTGTTGTAAATTCGTATGTGCGATAGCAAGCAAGGTTCCTACGACCAAACAAAAGGCAAAAATTAAATAATCTGAAATGAGGTGAGGAAGAAATAGTTTGGGTTAGGGTTAGGGTTTGAGTTCAAAGAGAGGGTACGTTGAGTTCGAGAAGAATCCACTCCTTGGTGTTGGTGGCGGTGGACCAGTGAGAGCGGAGGTCGGCGTCGAGCACGTGCCCGGCCTTCTGGGACGGCGACTCACGTGACATTGCCTTCACTTTGAATTCGAGAGGTTTCACCCTCCCCTCGAACTCTATCTCCATCTTCTCTCCGTCTCTTAAGTCTTCCTAGTAGTGACGAGAAGAGGGGCTACTGACGGAGACTCAGGGAAGAAGTGTATTCTTCAGCACTTAAAATTTTCGTTGCGGAAGCTCAGCCAGTCGTCGTTTCGTCGTCGTGGTGAAGGACAAAAACAAATGGGTTATGCGGTAACTGAGGTGGATATTTTGTTGAAGGTAGAGGAGAGCACAATGAAGAAGGATATGAGTTTGAGCCCCAGAGAGAATTTGGAGAAAAAGAGTTGGAGCCTTATGCTTTAAGTTGTTCGTATAATATCCTAGTTGGTTAGTGGGAGTCGTATGGCTACCTCATTTTCTTAAGTAAGGTCTCAAGTTCAAGAAGCCTTATTTTCTTATGGAATTACCATTTTTGCCAGTATTCTGGGATTAAGCTGGGCATGGTTCGCTCATTGCGATGGAGTCCATCTGGCCCTTATCGTTGGGCTGCATCGGGCAAGCTGGGTCCAAAATTTTTAGGTTTGGGCCTGGTCAGGCCGATCCTATTTCATAACTTAAAAAATACCAGGTCAGGTCAAGTTAGGCGGGCTTCATCATAAATGAAAACTCATACCCTTTGTCGGGCATGGTTTGGGCCGGGCTTTTATCGGGTTTTACGGGTCGGGCCTACTAAGCCCACTTGGTCCAGGTTTACTAAGTCCACTTTTACCTACCTAATTATAAAAAATGTGAGTTGAGCTTAAATATCATTATTAAATATTGAGACACGGTAAGGAGGGGACCTATTGGGTTTGAAAATTTGACTTAACATTTCGACCACAAAGTCGAGACAGGGTAAGGAAATCACTAATCACAAATTTACATGAATTGCAGTAAATTCTATGAAAAGCTACCCCTAGAGCTAGCTCCTGAGAGATTTTTTGTGGAGCTATGTTGCTCCTAGCTCTCACTCAGTGTAGTAAAGGTATCAGAATCAAAGTGGATCAAAAAGAGTGAATTTGGTGAATTCCCTATATCAAATTGCAATAACTCAAGTAACATTTTCGGTAAAGATAGAACAGTGGGATGTGGAGCTGTATATAAAAACATGTCGTTCTATAAAAACTAGGTTAAGCTTGAGTTGGAGTTTTGGCTTTGGGCTGAAATAGTAGTAATAAGATTTGACTGGGTATTAATTCTTAATTTATAATTATTTTATATATTCGGACTTATGGGTCGGGTTTACATGAGCGAGTCGGGCTGTGCTTACCGAGTCTTATCAGGCTTGGGCTATCGGGTTTGAATACCCTAAACCCAAATCCAGCTCGTCAACATGTGGGTCGGGCCAGCCCACGGCCCATAGCGAGCTGGGTCAGGCTTTTTGTCACTGGGTCAACCGGGTACTAACAAACCCACGGGCTTCTGGACCAAATAGTGAGGGCTAGGTCCACCCAAGACAACTCGTGGGTCTATAACCTTGGATAAAAAAAAAAGTTGTTCATATAATATTTATATATTAATATATACGTTCTTTATAAAACTTTCATTTTGAATATTTATAATTTTCAATTCAATTTTTTTATATTCGAATTCAATTTTTATTTTTATAATTATTTAATAGTATTCATTGTATCATTAATCTATTAAAATTTATTTCTAAAAAAATCGACTAGGCCTCTACATACCGTCCTAGAAAATCCTAACACTATTTTGAAATTGGTCTCAGCAACTTTCATTTTACGCCGTTGTTTTGGGATTTTTTAAAAATAAAGGGAAATTGATTTTCCAAAAAATCTAATAAAAAATAGGACACTTAATTGACCAACAAAATAGAACACTTCAATTTTATTTACAAAAATAGACACCATATATAATAGTAACCTTCTATTTGCCGTTTTAGAGAAATTAGAAATAAAAAAAAAGGTAAGTTGGGATGTAGGATGTAACGACCCGTTCTAGAAAATTTAAGGCATTTTCAAAAAATATTTGGGAAAGGACATATTTACCCTTGCCCTTATTAAGGATCCAAAAGTTAATTTAAAATTGGGAAACTTTTTGGAAGTTTCTATTAGACCATTACGTGAGACTGGAACTCAAGAGTTAGTAGATAGTTGGCACGCGGAAATCGGAGATCGTATGTGTAAGATACATGTCTAACTACCAAAGGGCATTTTGGTAATTTGGACATAATATGGGCAGTTTAGTAATTCTAGTTGAGATGTTGTGGTGTGTCGGCCTAGTTTAATTACAAAGTGACAAGTGTCACCAGAAGAACAAGGGACGTGAACATTGCCACCCATGTCGTGATTATTCAACAAAACCAAAGGGGAAACGAAGGAAAAGGACTCCTCCTTAGTCTTTCTCTCTAAGCGAGGCAGTGGCGGTCTGAAGGAACTAAGAATCTCCATGGTGCCTCTCTGGAGAGAAGAAATAGAAAGGAAAAAAATAGAGAAGGGAAAACGGAGAGGGGGACATGAGACCTGGAGATAAAACTTTTGGTTTGAGATGATGATGCTCGAAACCAAGATCAATATGCCTTCCTTGGATTAATACGAGTAAAACCAACCTAAATTGGAGGGAAATGATGTGGAAATCGACCTAAAAATGAACTCAAACCTAGGTCGAGACGCTCAGGCCTTTTTATGAGAAATCGAGGTATATTCGATATGTTTTAAGGTTAAATTATGGTTCCCAATATGGTGTTGATCAAGATTGATGTATGGAACATGGAAAAGGTTGAAAAATGAAGGAAATAGGGCCAGGTTGGGTCACCTGGGTCAGACCCAGTTGCATAGTGAGAGGTTGAAGATGACACTGTAGCACGTATGCACATGGGCGCGTGGGTAGTTGTTGCATGGCTGGCCACCGGCGTGTGGCGGAACCTGGCGGTGTGTTTTAGATTCCGATCAAAATGACTTTTAATATATATAATGTTACGAAGTTATTGGTGCAAGTTTCGGGTCAATTGAACATTGTTTAGTGATATTTATGTGTGTCCAAAATGACTGTAATTCTATTTAGCATACCTAGTGAACTCCCAGGGCTTGGGGAGTTAGAGTATAGATCACATAAATGGTTGACATATCAAAATGGGACTCAGAGAGTGTAACGACCCGGAATGGAAATTAGGGTCATTTTGGGAACTTACGGGGGAAAATAAAAATTTTACCCTTGGCCTTAGAGGGACCATTGGTCAACTTTTTCTTGGAAATAATTTTAGATGTTTCCTTTGATCGATGCGTAGGTCTCGAGCTCAAGAATTCGTAGACAGACGATATCGGAAATCGAAGGTCTAAAACAGAATTATGGGTCTAAAACAAGAAGGGCATAATAGTAATTTTGGAAAGCTCAAGGTATAAATAAGTGTACTTTCTCTCTCCTTGCACCATTGGCTAGATATTTTCTCCCCTCTTCTCCCTCTCCTCTGTTCGATCCCAGTACCCCATCCCCACAATAATGGACGACACGTTTCGAGGTCTAATCGATGGAAATAGATGAGGGGAATGGGTTCCCCATGGTCAGGCGAGTTGATTGGTAGCGGTTTAGGAGTTGGAGGGTAGTCGTGGACGATAGTGCAACGAGAGGAAGTTTGCTAAAATTTCTTAGCCAGGTTATGGCCAAACCAGATACGATTTCCAATTTTTGGATTCATATTTGAGTTCCTCTCGATGAGTAGATAGAGTTCTATATAAAGTTTGTCCAATTTGATGGAGAATTGAGAGAGATATCAAGGCATGAATTTTAGGCTTCAATGGCGATTTCAGGCCAAACTAGGTGGCGACAACGCTAGTCGTCCTCTCCGACGAGTCAAAGAAGTCATGATGACGTCAGCACGAGCACGTGGCAGGTGTTAGGGTATGCCACGTGTTAGGTGTTAGGAGGTGACATGGTGAAAGGTGTCACGTACACGTGGACGCCATGTCGACGCCATGTGTCAGCCAAGTTAGGCACATCAACACCACGTCAGCTGTGGCGCATAGGCACTGTTCCCGGCACGTGGTGTCACGGCTCATCTCAATAGCACGATATTGTTCTCTTTGGGTCCAACCCTCACAGTTTTGTTTCTGGAAATTCACACGCAACTTCCTAATCGGTCACCCATCTTGGGATTGCTCTAGCCCAATCTCGCTTAATTTTGGAGTTCCAACCAAACTCAAAGCCAATGGGCTCCCAAAAAACCTCGTGCTAGGAAGATACTTGCCTACACATATAAGACACTTCACCTTTCCCTCCTCGAGCAATGTGTGATTATTCAACATTCTTTCCAAGACACGGGTCTTACACGTGGGGGAGCGTGGGTTGGCCAGCCAGACTTCCGCTAGCGAGTGGCGACGCATGGCGGCTCGTGGGGCCTTCCATGGCTCACGGTAGCACGTACCCCTAGATTCTCGACCTGTTATGTAACGACCCGTCCCAAATTCCATGATTAGATTAGTGACTAATCACGATTAGTGAGGCTAATCCGTGATTAGTAGAGCGAAATCGGACGAATGATGCAAAATGACCGTTTTGCCCCTAGTCGTGGCAAAACGTTGACTTTTCATTCGGGCGGTCAAATGGACTTTGACCGATAACCGTGACGTAGTTCGTGACGTCACGAGTTCATATACAGGTGGCACGTTCAATTCCGACGTTCGAGGAGGAAGTTATGACGTTCGGAAGTTTAGGGGCATTTTGGTAATTTTGGTTAAAAGGGCAAAATAGTTGACTTTTTGACCAGGATGTCCGATGGCCAAGGGCCGAGGACCATTACGTAGATAAGGACGATACGAATCCATAGACAGGCGGCACGTCGAATTCGGACGTTCGACGGCGAAGTTACGGTTCACGGAAGTTTCAAGATACTATTCACGATGACGCGTTTTACGAGGCACTTTTGGACTTTAGTGGGCCCAGTTGCTTTTCAGCAACCAATGGATGAGTGACAAGTGTCACCCATCCACTGGCTACCATTCCACATACATGCATCTCCCATTCCTTCATCATCGATCATTTCCCATTTTTCCCTAAACCATTACCCGATCCCATTTTCAAATCCAATCCAAACCCTTGACCCTGTAAACCATTGGTGAGAGACCAGGGAGTGAGAGGAGGACCTGCGGAGCTTGGTGGCCAGCCAGGAACGGCGCCGCCGTGGACGGCGGTGGGGCAGTGCGCTGTAAGCCCGATAAACCCATTTTTCTTCTATTTTTCGATTTGGACATTATGGTCGATTTTGGTTGACTAGGTTAGGCTTATTTGATGATTATGAGGGTTTTAGGATGATTTTGGGCGGCTGTGGACGACCATGAAGCCCAGGGGACGATCGGGAAAATTGAACCGTGGGACTCAATTTGAACGGATAGGATTTTGAAGGTTTTAGGAGTTTTGGTTGATTGGTTTAGCTTCCTAGGATTAAAATAGGATTTATAAGATTGAAATGGAGGAAATCGGACTAGAAAATAGGGAGAAAATGGCATGGACCGGTCACGCCGGTCCAGTTGCAGGGGTTGGACCGGTGTCGCGAGGTTGATGGTGATGCTACATGCCGGCGCGTGGGCTCATGCGCAGGCAACTTCCAGGCGCGCGTGTGGGCGCGTGCTAGGGTTTTTGGGGAAGGTTCCAACATACGAAATCTTCTATTCGATGTAGCGAAAATTTTGGGACTGGTTTCGAGTCAATCGGACATCGTTTCGATAGTTTTCGGGGTGTCGGAAGGTTTAGGGTCGGTTTAAAAATAGTTAAAAGTTCGAGAAAATTACGGGGCTTTGGTAGGAGGTTAATTAAGTAGTTAGTAACCTTATATTAAAATTTGGACAGGTTTGGGAGTCTCGGTGATGGTGATCGGCTTGGGGAGCCGAATGGCACGCAAATCGAGGCGGTAGCTCGGACGGTCTGTGAGTGGACCTTGTTTTCTAAATTGGTGCATGCATAAATGTTTATTATATGTTTTATTACATGTTTGATGATGCCATGGGTGCATTTGTATGTGGTTACGTATAAGCACGTATTTCGAGGTTTTGGCCTTATACGGTGCTTATACAGGTCTGTATTCCTTTATTGATTTAAATGAAATGGTTTTGGATTTCTAAATGGATAAATTAGGGTATGAGACTCATTTGGTTTTGTCTCGGGCATATTACACTATTTACGACATTCGGGTCTAAATCGTGGTCGCGACGGGTGCTATGTGCACGACGATCAACGATACGACGCTCGCCTCCAGATTGGGATGTGTTCCTTCCGGAGAGGTCACGATGCACGATTCGTGGTCGGGCAGCCTGGGGAGGTTCGACTTCGGAGTGCTGACGGTTGAGGATAGCGATCGGTGATGAGTGCACCATGATCTTGTGGTGGTCACGTGGGTTGATACGGGTCTGTATTTATTTATTGATTTAAATGATTTGATTTTGGATTTCTAAATGGATAAACTCGGGTATGAGACCCATTTGGTGTTGTCTCGGGCATATGACGCTATTTACGACCTTCGGGTCTAAATCGTGGTCGCGACGGGTGCTATGTGCACGGTGATCGACGATACGGCGCTCGCCTCCGATTTGGGATGTGTTCCTTCCGGAGAGGTCACGATGCACGATTCGTTGTCGGGCAGCCTGGGGAGGCTCGACTTCGGAGTGCTGACGGTTCAGGATAGCGATCGGTGATGAGTGCACCATGATCATGCGATGGTCGCGTCGGTTGATACGTTCACGACGACATGCCAAGATTAAGGGCGGTCCTGGATGGATGGTTGCACGCATCACTATGATCAGAGTTGTGACTGACCCTTAGATATCGGGCACGGTGCCCAGTTGAGTCATATGTTCGGGCACGAGACCCAGTTACTTTACGGTTTATGATTTCGGGTCAGGGACCCTAGATGGATTTCCAAGTTCATGGCGGTGTATGGGAACCGGCACGAACTCTGAAAAGGTCATTGTGGTTCATGACGGTTTATGGGAACTGGCATGAACCTTTGTCAGGTCATTCTGGTTCATGACGGTTCATGGGAACCGGCATGAACCCTTGTTATGGATGTTATGGATCATGACGGTTCAAGGGAACCGGGCATGAACGTTTATGTTATGTATATATATGTATTCATATACCTTCCTTTACTTCTATTATCTCCTCCGGGGAGGGTCATTGGCCTGGGTGGACCCCGGAGTAGTCACGGAGCACCGACTGAGTGGAGTCACCCCCCAGTTGGGTTCCTTACTCTCAGAAAGGCTATGATTACTATTACCTCGGGTAGGGTCAGTGGTCTGCGGACATTGATCTTGACTTTGAGAAGACTCGGATTGAGACCTGGGTAGCACGCGCGTAGCTTTGGAAACCGTGACAGGATTGGTTGTGTGAATTATATGTATATATGATGTATGCTATATGATATGATATATGATGTGTGTTTACACAGGTTTTTGGGCAGTGACCCGTACGGTTGAGTCTTTATGATTCTTTCAATCTTGGTTTTGGGCTTAGTTCCCGCATATGATTTCTAGATAAATGGTTTTCGAATGCATGCATGCTTGTTCATGAAGGGTACAAATGTCTTCTCTTATAAACTATTTTTATAAATTCTTGTTTTGTCCACTCACAACTTTTAATGTTTTGACTGCCCTTCAGGTTGACATCGGATGTGGACTGTAGCAGTGACCGAGATATCACATACCTCCTCCGGATCCTGGCGTACTCTGATAGTCCGGGAGGGCAAAGGTGGGAAATATCCCTTGTCTGACACTCCGTGTCAGACGGGAGCAAGGTCATCCCGCACTAATCCCGGGGGGGATTGGGATGGGTCTTGTCAGGTTGTAACAACCCGTCCCAAATTCCTAGATTAGATTAGTGACTAATCACGATTAGTGAGGTTAATCGGTGATTAGTTAGGCGAAATCGAACGAACAATGCGAAATGACCGTTTTGCCCCTAGTCGTGGTAAAACGTTGACTTTTCATTCGGGCAATCAAATGGACTTTGACCGATGACCATGACGTAGTTCGTGACGTCACGAGTTCATAGACAGGTGACACGTTCAATTCTGACGTTCGAGGTGGAAGTTATGACGTTCGGAAGTTTAGGGGCAATTTGGTAATTTTGGTTAAAAGGGCCAAATAGTTGACTTTTTGATCGGGATGTCCGATGGCCGAGGGCTGAGGACTGTTACGTAGATAATAACGATACGAATCCATAGACAGGCGGCACGCTGAAATCGGACTTCGAACGGGAGAGTTATGGGTCACGGAAGTTCTGTTTCACTATGCACGTACTTCGAGACGGGGATGAGTTGGCAATATCTGATTGGGTAGATATTTTAGTGGGTCCCATGGATGAGTGACAAGTGTCACTCATCCTATTGGTCACTTCCCCTAAAAAGGGGATCTCACTTAATTAATTAATTTTATAATCAAATCCACACTTTATTCTATCCTAGCCATCCATTTCAATTTCACCTTTTAATCCTTACCATCAATCCTCTCCTCTCTCATCTGATCACATTCCCTCTTCTCCCTTCTCTTCCACGATATCAACTTCATCTTCTTCTTCATTTTCTTCATTTACTTCATTTTCTTCCTTTTCCTTCACAAACCCGAAACACACACACACCATCACCATTCCTTGCTTGTGTGAGTTGAACATGACCGTGAGGTGGTGGAAAGAGGCTGAGGATGGCAGGCCAAGGCTAGCCACGGCGGAGGACACGGCGGCGAGAGAGAACCCGTGGGTGAGTTTTCTTTCAAAAATTGAAAGTTGATTTTTGTTGTGTTTTAATCAAATCTAGGGATTGGGAAATGTTCCTAAAGGTCTTAGGGTTCTTTTAGGATTGTTTTCGAAGGCTTAGATGGCTGGAACAGCCGTGAACGGCGGGGGGGAAAATCTGGCCGCCATGGCTGGATTGAAGGTACGGGTTTTCGAGGGTTTTTCTTCCGTTTTAAGTCATAGGACTGTAGTTTAGGTTGAGACGAGTAGAATGGGACAAACGGGAGGAGAAATGGTGGCCGGAGTGAAGAGAACCAACCGGGTCAAGCCGCGGGTCACGGTGACCCGGTTGCAGGTAATCGGGTCGACCCGACGGGAGAACAGGGATGACAGGTGACGTCATCCTGCTGACGTCATCATGTCAAGGATGATGTCAGCATTGTCAGATCTGACAATGTCATACGAGCCTGTAGGAACAAACATGAGAAGCTAAGGATGTTTGGAGTGGCTCTGGTGGAGGTTTGAAACTGGCCCGTGAAGGTTTGGATTCGCACAAGTAAATTTCGTTCTTGTTTCATGGTTCTAAGATTATATATCCCTTTCTGGGAAGTAGGCGAGCCATTAGGAAGAAAAATGGTGTAAAAAGGTTGAGAATTGAGCGAGTTACGAACATGTCAGGGTCGCAGGTCAAATCGACATGTTACAATGAAACGGGTCGACCTGTCTGAAGGAAGACGATGATGACGTGGTAATCCACGTCATCTTGTCAGGCCACGTGGCCAACTAGGTGGTGCCACATGGTGATCTGTTAGAGGTTGTCATGTCTAGTCAGCAGCTGACGTGGCAGGTCCACATCAGCCATGTCAGACCACGTGGACCAGTGAGAGGGTACCACGTGGCAGGTTGTCACGATCTGTCATGTGACGTGGGAGCTAATGTGGCAGGTCTACGTCAGCATTATTAGGTCGCATGGACCAGTGGCGTGGTGCCATGTAGCAGTGTGTCAGACATGTCAGTGACACGTGTCACCAATCAGGGAGTGACATGTGTCATGTTGTTAGAGCTGTCATATGTCAAAGTTGTCAGGCTAATATCAGCGTTGACCAGCTTGACGTCAACATTGACCGGTGTTGACTACTATGGGTCGTACTTTGACCGATGTGTGAGGGCGTATGAGCATGAATTTTGAGGTTAAACTAATCTTGTTTGAAAGGTTTTGACGTTATGAATCCAATGGTGGTGGTTTTAGGTCGATCAGATATTGTTTGATTGGTCATTTGAAGGTTTTTAGCCTCGGTAAGCATGTTCAGGACACGTTTACTGTTTCGAGATTTTTGAGGGTTTATGGTATAGACTTGTATAGGTTGATAGTGACCTTTGGGTATGATTTGGATAGGTCCGGACGTCCCAAAGATTTGGATTAGCCTTAGAGTGGCTTACAGATCGTATTGTGATCGCGCATCATGGACGGTCTGTGAGTGGACTTTTGATTTATAAATATGATGCATGCATAAATGTTTTGTTAGGACTTGTCCCAATCCCCCCGGGATTAACGAGGGACGCTCCTGATCCCCTCTGACACGGAGTGTGAGACCAGAGAAAATTTGAACCTTTAGCCCGAAGGCTTCCAGAGTACGCCAGGATCCGGAGGAGGTATGTGATGTCTCGGTCTCTGCTACAGTCTACACCGTAATCAACCTGTAGGGCATTGAAAACAAAAAGACTGTGAGTGGACAAAAATAAAAGAGTTTATAAAACATATTTCATAAAAGACCTTTATGCCCTTCACTAAAAAACATGCATGCATAGTAAAACCATTTATCCAATCACATATGTTTAAACAACCACATCCATATGGACTCCTGCCCAAAACCATTTACAGAAAACCATAACATAGTAAACATATATGGGATCTGTAACGCCCCGAAAAATCCAAAAATTGTAAAATATTAAAATAATGCAAAAATGACGCTTTTACCCCTAGAAGGATATGGCTAAAAGTTGACTTTTTGTTTGGTAGATTGTTTGTATATTTTGCTTGTGCCATTGTATAGGTCTCGGAACGCTGAATCCGTAGACAGGTGGCACGTCGAAAACGGAGTTCAAATGAAGAAGTTATGGGGTTGTGAAGTGTAGGGGTAAAATGGTAATTGTGCTTAAGAAGGGTAAAATGGTAACTTTGTGTGAAGTGACTTGAACGGTGGAAGAATCATTACAATATGAGTTGCCTTGCTGATTCATCTAATTAATATGCTGATTCAACCCAACTAATGCCACCTGCCCTCTTAAGACACTCATTAGTGGCACATGAGTGCTTAGTGTCTAACTTCACTTAATTGAACTTCCATTAATTAACTAATTACACAAAACAGAGAACAACACCCCATTTCCTACCCAGTTGATCGATCCAACAACACAGAGAACAAGAGTGAGTATTAGAATACAAAGGGGGAGGAATTTAGTGAACGTTTGAGTGACAATTGAGAGGAAATTGGACTGAAAATCAATACTGAGCTTACCCGAAAATTCATTAAAATTCTCCATTTTCGAATTTGAGATTGTAGACGGTTTCGTTCCAATTGGACGGGAGATTAAGCTTCCTGGGAACTCTACGACTCGATCCCAATCAACTGGAACGAGAATTGGTGGAGAAATCGTGACAACCAAGCCCTGAAATTATTTGGAAAATCGAGCTTGAGTCGAGGTACTTAGAGGTAAAATTTCATGGAATTGATCTTGATTTCATGTTCATTATGGTCTTATGATGCTTCTGATGTGAATAATTGAAGAAAACAGGTCGATTTGAGGTCAAACCCGAATAAAGATCCGATAAGTGTTCGTCGTGAGTCGAGCTGTTTGAGGGTTTAATTGGTTCAATTGAAGGCACAGACCTATTAGTTAGGTTGAATATGTATTAATGAGTGAAAGAACAAGATGAATTGAGTTGGAATTAAGGGGAAACGAGTCGGGTCTGATCGCGGGTCTACCCGAATACCAGAGAAACGGGCGAGAGAGAGAACTGTAGCAGCTACTGTTCACGGCGCGTGGCTGTCACGCGCAGCCGCTTGCGGCGGTGCGTGAGGGCGCGTGACCGGGAATCTGAAGAAGGGTCTAACATACTTTTTAATGTTCTCGATGATACGGACCTATTGGCGTTAGTTTCGGGTCAATCGGAGATAAATTGAGGATAGTTTTACGTATCCGAAGCGTATAGGTTCCGTTTAAATAATATTATTTTATTCCGACAACTCGGAACTTCGTATCTAAGAGTATATGAGATTTTAGTAACCCTATATTACATGTTTGACAGGCCAAAATATTCTCGGGACAGCGGACGAGAACGAACAGCTCGAATCCGAGCAATCTGGACGGTGTGTGAGTGGGCTTTTGTTTTCTACCCTAAATGTATGCATATACGTTTTAACTGCTTTTAAATGCTTATGATATGATTTAAGTTGATTTGCCATGATTAGTGATGTGATATGATAATTTCCGGATTTTGGGAATATTATATTATTATTATATTGCTTTTGGGCACGAATTTCGAGAAAATTATAAAAGTGTGATTTTGGGTAATGATCTGAGATTTGAGATGATTTTTAACTTTGAAATTAAATTACAGGATTTAATTGAAGAAATTGAATTATAAATGATCTGTTCGACATGAAATTATGGAGTTTACTTGTGATGTGGAAATGCTATATGTCGGGCAGAGACCCTATTGAACTATTGATTTGATTTTGAGATTTAAATAGTTTTGAAATGAGATTCTTGATTTGTGGTATCATCCTCGGTGATTTGATAGTCTCCTCCAGACGTCGTAGATCCTGGAGTAGTCACGATCCACTGCCTGGAGATGAGTAGCTCCGAGGGGAGGCTCAATCTCAAGAATGTGAGTTTATATGGATATCCTCCAGACGTCGTTGATCCTGGAGATGATATCACCCCAGACGTCATTGATCCTGGGGAGGTACTCGGACTTGAGACACCCGAGTTTGCACGCGTTGCATTGATATCGTGACGGGTTATTGGATATTGAGATTGGATGTTGAGGATGATGGTATCATGATTGATTTTGAATTATATTAACTGTTTTCTTTTATTTTGATTTATATAACCTATGTTTTATATGATATGCATGCATGTTTGTGAAAACTGGAGGGTAAGACAATTTTAATAAATGTATTTCTAAACCTTTCTTTTTGTCCACTCACACCTTTACTGTTTTTGTACCCTCCAGGCCCGTGCACAGGTACCGAGGCTCGTACTGAGGCAGAAGAATAAGCAAACCGCTGCATACTCGAGTTCTGACCGCGTAGGACTTTAATCCTTGTTTGTAAATTTTCTTATGCTCTGTAAACCGGTTGACGACTGAGATAGTCAACGGTCCTAACGATATACCTATCCCTGGTCTGACTATGTGGGTTGTTGGGTATGTTATATTATGTACTTATGTATATTTAGTTAGACTATTTTTGGTATTTTAAATTCATAGTCAGACGGGAGCGGGATCATTCACGATTATCGAGGAATAATCGGGATGGGTCATGTCAAATTGGTATCAGAGCCAGGTTTGCGGTCTGAGTTCGGCACACGGTGTGCGTGGGTTGTTATACTAATCTGTTTTTGTTTACGGCTACCATGCCTCCACGACGCGAGCCTCGTGCACAGCCTGGTGAGGAGATAGAGGGTCCCGATGTCGAAAGAGCTCAACGATTAGGAGCCACTAGCTTTACGGGCCAGACCAACCCAGACGAAGCCTATGAGTGGATTACCCAGCTGGAGAGGATTTTTGAGATTATGCGATGTCCACCCGGAGATATGGTTCCCCTAGCTACATTTATGTTGAGTAGTCAGGCATATAGATGGTGGCGCGGTTTACAGTTGACGGGATTAGATGCTAGCACTCTGACTTGGGAAGATTTCAAGCATCGTTTTCTAGATCAATTCTATCCTCGTTCCTTTCGTAATGCGAAGGAAGTGGAGTTTCTTCAGCTGCAACAAGGAAATATGTCTGTGGCTGATTATGAACAGAAGTTCCTGAACCTAGCTAATTTTGCTCCTCTGTATGTGGCAAGTGAAGAAGATAAGTGCAGAAGGTTCGAACAGGGGTTACGGAATGAGATCCGTGGTGCTGTAACCGTGGGATCGTTTGCTACTATGAGGGAATTATCTGATGCTGCTGCTAGAGTTGAGGCAACATTACCAGTACGACAGCAGTTCTTGAGTTTCGGCCGGCGCCGAGAGCGATCATATCAGGGAGCCCCAAACCAAAGATGGCCAAAAAGGGGTGGTTTTAGTTCTGGATCTTCTGGTGGTACTCGACCGAGTTATAGTAGTGGAGGCGGTACGCAGAGATTTGGTGTTCGACCTCAGGCAACAACTCAGTCCAGTGGAACATCTGTGGGATCTACTGCGAGACAGAGTGAGAGATCTAGCCGGCCGAGTTCAGTGACTTGTTTTTCTTGTGGAGAGCCTGGACACATTATAAGGAACTGCCCATACCGGTCAGGTAACAGTGCTACAGGTCGGGGAACAACAGAGCAGAATTTGAATACAGCCTCGACTTCTGACGCAACTGGAGGAAGCGGAGTTGGTCGCGGACGTGGTGGATCACGGGGACGTGGTCAGACTTCAGGACCACAGGCTCGAGTGTTTGCTGTAACCCAACAGGAGGCCCGAGCAACTCCAGGAGTGGTGACAGGTATGCTTCCTATTTTTGGTCATGATGCACGCATCTTAATAGACCCGGGAGCTACGCATTCTTTTGTTTCTTGTACGTATGCAACCTTAGCTGAGAGAGAGATTTCTGCACTCGGTTGTGATATGGGAGTCGGTACGCCGACCGGTGAGGTTTATGTAGTTAATCAAGTGATACGAGATTATCCTATATTGGTTGGGGGTGTGCATCTAGTAGCTGACTTAATATTGTTAGACTTGTGTGATTTTGATGTTATCCTTGGAATGGATTGGCTGACAACCCATCATGCCTCAATCGAATGTTTCGAGAAGAAGGTACTACTCCAGAGCCCAGGGTTACCGGAGGTGGTATTTCAGGGAGATCGGAGAGCGTTACCCGCCAAAATCATATCCGCTCTCACAGCAGAGAAATTGTTGAGGAAGGGTTGTCAGGGCTATTTAGCACAGGTGATTGATGTACGAGATTCATCAGTTAAGGCCGAGGATATTCCCATAGTATGTGAATTTCCAGATGTATTTCCTACGGATTTGCCAGGGTTGCCACCACATAGGGAGGTGGAATTCACAATTGATTTGATCCCTGGTACACGACCCATTTCATTGACTCCTTATCGTATGGCCCCAGCTGAATTGAAGGAACTGAAGGTGCAACTGCAAGATCTAATTGACATGGGGTTTATCCGACCGAGCGTATCACCGTGGGGAGCCCCCGTGTTGTTTGTAAGGAAGAAAGAAGGCAGTTTGAGATTGTGCATGGATTACAGACAGCTTAATAAAGTCACAATCAAGAATAAGTACCCTCTGCCCAGGATTGATGATTTGTTTGATCAATTGAGGGGGGCTAAGTATTTCTCGAAGATCGATCTCCGTTCTGGTTATCATCAGTTGAGGATTCGGGAAGAAGATATCCCAAAAACAGCATTCCGAACTCGGTATGGTCATTACGAGTTTCTAGTAATGCCGTTTGGGTTAACCAATGCACCGGCGGCATTTATGGATCTAATGAACCGAGTATTCCGGAAATATTTGGATCAGTTTGTCATTGTATTTATTGATGATATTTTGGTGTATTCCAAGAGTAAAAAGCTGCATGAGAAACACCTGAGATTTGTGCTTGAGACACTGAGGGAGAACAAGTTGTATGCGAAGTTGAGTAAATGCCAATTTTGGCTAACCAGTGTGGGATTTCTAGGGCATGTGATTTCTGCAGAAGGTATTTGTGTTGATCCCCAGAAGATTGAGGCAGTCGCAAAATGGGAACAACCGAAGACAGTAACCGAAGTGAGAAGCTTTTTGGGCTTGGTTGGTTATTACAGACGTTTTGTCGAAGGATTTACTACTATTGCTGCTCCACTGACCCAATTAACCAGAAAAGGAGTTAAGTTTATTTGGAGTGAAGCTTGTGAGCGGAGTTTTCAAGAACTGAAGAAGCGATTGACATCCGCTCCGGTGTTGGTTCTTCCGGACGATTGTGGTGAATTTGATGTGTATACGGATGCATCCTTGCATGGATTGGGGTGCGTGTTGATGCAACATGGTAAGGTAATTGCTTATGCCTCTCGACAATTAAAACCACATGAACACAATTACCCTACCCACGATCTCGAACTGGCAGCGGTGGTGCATGCACTCAAGATCTGGCGACACTATTTATATGGTGCCACTTGTAGACTTTTTACGGATCATAAGAGTTTAAAGTACTTTTTCACGCAAAAAGAATTAAATGTGCGGCAAAGAAGATGGCTGGAATTGCTTAAAGATTATGACTGCACGATAGAATACCATCCAGGGAAAGCAAACATAGTGGCAGATGCGTTGAGTAGGAAGTCAGCACATTCTATAGCTCATTTGCAGATGGTACATTTACCCTTATTGGTTGAGCTTCGTCGGACTGGTGTTATGTTGAAAATGGATAACCAAGGTGGTTTGGTAGCAAGTTTCCAGGTTCGACCAATTCTACTTGATCAGATAATTGAAGCTCAGTTCCAAGACCCTATCTTATGTATTCTCTGGATTGAAGTGGAAGCCGGGGAACGACAGGATTATGCAGTGAGTGAGGATGGAGCCTTGACAAAGGAACGCAGATTGTGTGTTCCTGCTGATGCTGTGTTAAAAAAGGAAATTTTGGATGAAGCTCATAGTTCAGCATACGCTATGCACCCAGGAGGAACGAAGATGTACCGTACGCTCCGAGAACATTATTGGTGGCCTGGGATGAAACGAGAAATTGCTGAGTATGTAAGTAAATGTTTGATATGCCAACAAGTAAAAGCCGAAAGACAAAGACCTTATGGAACACTGCAACCGCTTCCTATCCCAGAATGGAAATGGGACCATATAACCATGGATTTTGTGTTTAAACTTCCGAGGACGCCCAGAGGCCACGATGGAGTTTGGGTGATTGTGGACAGACTTACTAAATCAGCGCATTTCTTACCTGTTAAGGAAGATTTTCAGATGTCCCAGTATGCCAATTTATTCATTCATGAGATCATCCGATTACATGGTACACCTGCCTCTATTATTTCAGATCGAGATCCACGATTTACTTCTAGATTTTGGCAAAGTTTACAGGAAGCTTTTGGGACGAGATTGCATTTCAGTACGGCGTTCCACCCTCAGACAGACGGACAGTCAGAACGAACTATCCAAATTTTAGAAGATATGATGAGGGCATGTGTTTTGCAGTTTCAGGGAACTTAGGAGTCTCATTTACCACTGATGGAATTCGCATATAACAATAGCTATCAGGCGAGCATTGGGATGGCACCTTATGAAGCTTTATATGGGCGACAATGCAGGACTCCTCTGTGTTGGACAGAAGTGGGTGAAAGAAAATTGTCTAAGTCTGAATTGATTGATCTGACGACAGAGAAGGTCAAGCTTATCCGAGAGAGACTCAAGGCGGCCCAGGACCGGCAAAAGAGCTACATGGACCGACGGACGAGGGATCTTGAATTTGCCGTTGGAGATTGGGTTTTCCTGAAATTATCACATTGGAAGGGCATAGTACGATTTGGCAGACGCGGGAAATTAAGCCCCCGTTTCATTGGTCCTTATGAGATTATTGAGCGGATTGGTCGCGTGGCTTACAAATTAGCATTACCCTCAGAGCTTTCCAGAGTTCATAATGTCTTTCACGTGTCAATGTTGCGAAAGTATGTATATGACGAGTCCCATGTACTAGAACAGCAACCTATTGAGCTCAGGGAAGATCTAAGCTTTGAGGAACAACTTGTGCAGATCTTGGATCGAAAAGATAAGGTACTCCGTCGGAAGACAATTCCCCTAGTGAAAGTGCTTTGGCGAAATCAGAATGTAGAAGAAGCTACTTGGGAACCCGAAGCTCAGATGCGAGACCTGTATCCTTACTTATTTCCGTGAAATTTCGGGGTCGAAATTTCCCAAGGGGGGGAGGTTGTAACGCCCCGAAAAATCCAAAAATTGTAAAATATTAAAATAATGCAAAAATGACGCTTTTACCCCTAGAAGGATATGGCTAAAAGGTAACTTTTTGTTTGGTAGATTGTTTGTATATTTTGCTTGTGCCATTGTATAGGTCTCGGAACGCTGAATCCGTAGACAGGTGGCACGTCGAAAACGGAGTTCGAATGAAGAAGTTATGGGGTTGTGAAGTGTAGGGGTAAAATGGTAATTGTGCTTAAGAAGGGTAAAGTGATAACTTTGTGTGAAGTGACTTGAACGGTGGAAGAATCATTACAATATGAGTTGCCTTGCTGATTCATCTAATTAATATGCTGATTCAACCCAACTAATGCCACCTGCCCTCTTAAGACACTCATTAGTGGCACATGAGTGCTTAGTGTCTAACTTCACTTAATTGAACTTCCATTAATTAACTAATTACACAAAACAGAGAACAACACCCCATTTCCTACCCAGTTGATCGATCCAACAACACAGAGAACAAGAGTGAGTATTAGAATACAAAGGGGGAGGAATTTAGTGAACGTTTGAGTGACAATTGAGAGGAAATTGGACTGGAAATCAATACTGAGCTTACCCGAAAATTCATTAAAATTCTCCATTTTCGAATTTGAGATTGTAGACGGTTTCGTTCCAATTGGACGGGAGATTAAGCTTCCTGGGAACTCAACGACTCGATCCCAATCAACTGGAACGAGAATTGGTGGAGAAATCGTGACAACCAAGCCCTGAAATTATTTGGAAAATCGAGCTTGAGTCGAGGTACTTAGAGGTAAAATTTCATGGAATTGATCTTGATTTCATGTTCATTATGGTCTTATGATGCTTCTGATGTGAATAATTGAAGAAAACAGGTCGATTTGAGGTCAAAACCGAATAAAGATCCGATAAGTGTTCGTCGTGAGTCGAGCTGTTTGAGGGTTTAATTGGTTCAATTGAAGGCACAGACCTATTAGTTAGGTTGAATATGTATTAATGAGTGAAAGAACGAGATGAATTGAGTTGGAATTAAGGGGAAACGAGTCGGGTCTGATCGCGGGTCTACAACCCGAATACCAGAGAAACGGGCGAGAGAGAGAACTGTAGCAGCTACTGTTCACGGCGCGTGGCTGTCACGCGCAGCCGCTTGCGGCGGCGCGTGAGGGCACGTGACCGGGAATCTGAAGAAGGGTCTAACATACTTTTTAATGTTCTCGATGATACGGACCTATTGGCGTTAGTTTCGGGTCAATCGGAGATAAATTGAGGATAGTTTTACGTATCCGAAGCGTATAGGTTCCGTTTAAATAATATTATTTTATTCCGACAACTCGGAACTTCGTATCTAAGAGTATATGAGATTTTAGTAACCCTATATTACATGTTTGACAGGCCAAAATATTCTCGGGACAGCGGACGAGAACGAACAGCTCGAATCCGAGCAATCTGGACGGTGTGTGAGTGGGCTTTTGTTTTCTACCCTAAATGTATGCATATACGTTTTAACTGCTTTTAAATGCTTATGATATGATTTAAGTTGATTTGCCATGATTAGTGATGTGATATGATAATTTCCGGATTTTGGGAATATTATATTATTATTATATTGCTTTTGGGCACGAATTTCGAGAAAATTATAAAAGTGTGATTTTGGGTAATGATCTGAGATTTGAGATGATTTTTAACTTTGAAATTAAATTACAGGATTTAATTGAAGAAATTGAATTATAAATGATCTGTTCGACATGAAATTATGGAGTTTACTTGTGATGTGGAAATGCTATATGTCGGGCAGAGACCCTATTGAACTATTGATTTGATTTTGAGATTTAAATAGTTTTGAAATGAGATTCTTGATTTGTGGTATCATCCTCGGTGATTTGATAGTCTCCTCCAGACGTCGTAGATCCTGGAGTAGTCACGATCCACTGCCTGGAGATGAGTAGCTCCGAGGGGAGGCTCAATCTCAAGAATGTGAGTTTATATGGATATCCTCCAGACGTCGTTGATCCTGGAGATGATATCACCCCAGACGTCATTGATCCTGGGGAGGTACTCGGACTTGAGACACCCGAGTTTGCACGCGTTGCATTGATATCGTGACGGGTTATTGGATATTGAGATTGGATGTTGAGGATGATGGTATCATGATTGATTTTGAATTATATTAACTGTTTTCTTTTATTTTGATTTATATAACCTATGTTTTATATGATATGCATGCATGTTTGTGAAAACTGGAGGGTAAGACAATTTTAATAAATGTATTTCTAAACCTTTCTTTTTGTCCACTCACACCTTTACTGTTTTTGTACCCTCCAGGCCCGTGCACAGGTACCGAGGCTCGTACTGAGGCAGAAGAATAAGCAAACCGCTGCATACTCGAGTTCTGACCGCGTAGGACTTTAATCCTTGTTTGTAAATTTTCTTATGCTCTGTAAACCGGTTGACGACTGAGATAGTCAACGGTCCTAACGATATACCTATCCCTGGTCTGACTATGTGGGTTGTTGGGTATGTTATATTATGTACTTATGTATATTTAGTTAGACTATTTTTGGTATTTTAAATTCATAGTCAGACGAGAGCGGGATCATTCACGATTATCGAGGAATAATCGGGATGGGTCCTGTCAGGATCTCAGCCCAAATCCATTTATCACCATAAAACACAATTTCCCAAATCCAATTGAAATCATGATTATCCATACATTTCATATAACCAATCCTGTCACGGTATCTAGAGTTATGCGCGCGCTACCCAGGGTCTCAATCCCAAGTCTCTCCAGGGTCCACCCAGGTCAATGTCCGTAGATCAATGACCCTCCCTGGAGGTTATAATCCATATCCTTTCTCAGAGTAAGGAACCCAACGGGGGTGACTCCACTCAGTCAGTGCTCCGTGACTACTCCGGCGTCCACCCAGGCCAACGACCCTCCCTGGAGGAGACAATCTATATATAAAGGATGGTATACAAAAAAAACCTTTTAAGGAGTCATGTCCGGCCCCCATAAACCGTCATGAATCATAAAACCTTTCAAGGGTTCATGCCGGTCCTCATAAACCGTCATGAACCATAAAAACCTTTCAAAGGTTCATGCTGGTCCCCATAAACCGTCATGAACCATAAAAACCATTTATGGGTCCTTGACTCGAAATCACAATCTTAAAACATAACTGGGCCCTAAGCCCGAATCCACATACCAACTGAGCCTCGTGCCCGATTTTGTAAACTAAATGGGCCTCGTGCCCGATATCGTAAGCTAAATGGGCCTCGTGCCCGATACTTAAGTTAACTGGACTCCGAGCCCGATTCGTGAACCAACTGGGCCTCGAGCCCGATACGTAAACCAACTGGGCCTCCGGCCCGATGCCTTGTTAAATCAAATGGACCTCAAGTCCGAGAGTTCATAATCAAATGGGTCTCGTGCCCGATTTCATATTTCCAAATCCGAAATTGATTTAAGAACCAATTGGGCCTCTGGCCCGAGAACGTAGCTAAAAGGACTTCGAGTCCGAGGGTTTCCAACAAATGGGTCATCAAACCCGAGTTTACCTTTTCAAATCCAAAACCATTTCATGAAATAATTTCCAAAACTATAAGTACGGAAAATCAGTGTAAAACCAAAAACCTCGATTTACGTGCAAGCACGTAAATCGTCTCGAAATGCGTGAAACCATATAAATCACAATCATCCAAATCAACATCATAGAATCATATTCATAATCCATATAAAATATTTATGCATGCATCACAGTTTAGAAATCAAGGTCCACTCACAGACCGTCCTAAGCTGCCGCCTCGGTTTGCTTGCCGTAAGCCTCACCGGCCTAATCGTCGTCACCGGGACTCCCAAACTTGTCCAAATCAATCTAGAGGGTTACTAACTACCTTATTAACCTCTCATTGAAGCCCCGTAATTTTTCCAAATTTTTAAGTATTTTTAAACTCGAACCTAAACCTTCGGATGTCCCGAACATTATCGAGACAGTATCTGATCGACACGAAACCAGTCCCAAAATGTTCGTTACATCAAATAGAGTGCTTTACATGTTGGAACCTTCCCCATTGAACCGCTCACGCGCCCTCATGCGCCGCCCAAAGGGGTTGCGTGCGGGATCCACGCGCCAGTCACTGTTCACCCTTCTTCAACCTTAAGAAACCCGATCCACTAGTTTTGAACCAGACCGGACCGACCTAGACCTGTTCAGTCCTATATCTCTCTCATTTTTAGCCCTTTTTCCCTCATTTCAATTCCTATCTTAGGAACCATTTCTCGTGAATAAAACAACAAGAAACTGAACAAAACTGTACCTTCACAATTTGGTTTCCACGGGCTAGAAACCAGTCGCAGTTCAAGGCGTCTGCACCGTCCTCGACAATCCCTTCCTATTCAAACCTTCCTATGAAGCTGCCAGAAAGCCAACCCCATTAGCAGAATCGACTAAAACCCTTCAAGCTCAAACTCGAATTTTCAAAACTGCTTACCCGTGGTTTCGGGTTTTCCCTACCGTGGCCCGCCGTCACCGTCCCTCATTTCACTCTCTCACGGTCACACACAAGCACTGATGGTCATGATGGTGAGGTGGTTCATGTGGGTGTTTGTTTGTTCAAGGGAGAAGATGAAGAATGGAGGAGGGGTGTTTCCGGTGGTATGAAGAAGAAGAAAATGATGAAGTTTGATGAAGAAGGGAGAAATAGACGGTGGATAAGGGAGGGGAAGATAAAATGAATGGTTGGGATTAAGGGATGAGAGAAGTGGAAACTATAAAATAATAATAATATTATTATTTTAATCCCAAAACCCACCAATCAAGAATTAGATCCACTTTTTGGGGTTAAGGACCAATGGGATGAGTGACACTTGTCACTCATCCATGGGTCCCACTTAAAAAGTCAACCAATCAGATTTGTCAAGTGTCTTTGCCTCGTAATGCGTGCAATAGTACAATCAAACTTCCGTGACCCATAACTTTCCCGTTCGAAGTCCGATTTCGGCGTGCCACCTGTCTATGGATTCGTATCGACCCAATCTACGTAACTGTCCTCGGCCCTTGGCCATCGGACCTCCCAGGTCAAAAGTCAACTATTTTCCTCTTTTACCCAAATTACCAAAATACCCATGAACTTCCAAACGTCATAACTTCTTCCTCGAATGTCGGAATCGAACGTGCCACATGTCTATAAACTCTCGTGACGTCCCGAACTACGTCACAGTCATCGGCCAAAGTACATTTGACCGCCTAAACAAAAAGTCAACGTTTTGCCCATTTCGGGGGCAAAATTGTCATTTCGCACGGTCTTTCCGAAAGTATACCACTAATCACCGATTAACCTCACTAATCTAATCCCGAAATTCGGGACGGGTCGTTACATGTTTTATATGTTTTATGAACATGATTTGAGATGCAATGATTGCATATGATACTTGGTTTTAGGCCGAGTATTCTACGTGCATGTGATTTATGTGATTTGAATAGTTTCACGGAGAGGCGTGAAGACAAGGATTTGACTATCGATTTTGAGTGATTTCACGGAGATGCATGAAATTGACATTTCGGGCTTAATTCCTAATTGGAAATCACCTTTGACTGTTTGTGATTTGGAAAAATGATTTGATTAACGAAATGATTTTCGAATTTGGAAATATGTCTTGGGCTAGTGTCCTAGTTGATTTGTGGTTTGACTTAGAGGATAGTCAAACGCGGGATTTCGGGCATGTGACCTTGTTATGGATTTACGAAATTGGATTTGATAGGATCCTAGGTATCCTGGATTTATGAAGTGTTTCTAGACACTGTTTTTCATGATGGTTTTGTGGAAAAGGATTTGATAAAACTATATTCCGGGCGTGGACCCTATTGAGATATTTTGAGATGATTTGAAATGTTTGTGAAATGTTTTCCACACGAGCATCCTCTATGATGTGACGATAGCCTCTAGACGTCGACCATTCTATGTGATGTGTGATCCTGGAGAAGATGTGATGATAGCCTCCAAACGTCGACCATCATGTGTGATGTGTGATCCTGGAGAAGATGGTGATGATAGCCTACGGACGTCGACCATCCTGTGCGATGTGTAATTCTGGAGAGGTCACGATGCACTGCCTGTTGTCATGTAGCCGAGGGGTGCTTGACTCAAGAGTGCTGATGTTCTATGAGATCGATCGTTGATATGTTCACGACGATATGTGGAACGTCAGTCGGTGATGTATTCACGGCGACGTGCTCGGACGTGAGCAGCCCTGGAGTTATGTGCACGCGTTGCTTGGATACTGTGACTGATTGACAGGACCCATCCCAATTCCCCCGGGATTATCGTGGAATATGCCATGCTCCCGTCTAACAAGAGGTGTTAGACAAGGGATAACCAAAAGTCACTGCCCAAATGGGGCTTCCAGAGTGCGCAAGGATCGATGGAGGAGGCGTGCGATGTCCCAGGCTCTACTGCAGTCGCATCCGTAATCAACCTGAAAGGCATTAAAACCAATAAAATCTGTGAGTGGACGAAAATCATTAAGTTCAATAAACACTTTTATAAGACATTTATGCCCTCCAATAAAAACGTATGCATGCCACAAAAACCAGTAACCAAAACGTTTACTCAATCAAGCCATTAGGGCCTTAGCCCAAAAACCGTAACTCAAAACCCATTGTGGGAACTCAGCCCAAAATTGTGGAATACCACATCCGTACATACAAAACCATGTGGGCCACCGCCCAAAACCATAAACATAAGTTTAACCGAAAAACCATTTCATAGATCCAATAGTTCATATTTACGACATTACCATCTCTGGTATCCCAGATGCCTAGCGTCCCAGACGCTTGACGTCCCAGATTTCATGTCTCACGGTATAATAAGCAACGCATGCTACCCGGGGTCTCTCCGAGTCCATATCTCTGATATCCCAGATGTCTGACGTCCTAAACGTCTAATCATAGCACTCCTGCTCTTGAGTCACTATACGGTCCGGTAACTCCGTACAATGACCCCTCGTAGGCAATGCACCGTGACTTCCCCAGTGTCCCAGACACCTGGAGGAGACCGTCATATGTCCTCGTATCAAGATGGTATATGGAAAACAATTTTATTAAATCATTTCACAACATCTCAATGGGCCTTGCCCGAAATCTCCACAAAACATCACAATTCCATTTAGGGTCCCCGACCCGAAATCACATTTATAAAACATAGGGTCCCAGACCCGAAATCACATTAATGACCCAACTGGGCCTCATGCCCGATTTTGTGAACCATTGGGCTCACGGCCCGATTTTGTAAACCACTGGGCCCACAACCCGAATTTGTAAACCAATTGGGCCTCTTGCCCGATTTTGTAAACTACTGGCCCACGGCTCGAATTCATAAATCAACTGTGCCCCTGGCTCGATAGTATGGCTCAAATGGGTCTCAGCCCGATTTCATAACAATTGGGCCCCTGACCCGATTTCATAAAGCAACTGGGCCCCTGGCCCGATTAAGTAACCCAAATGGACTCCAAGTCCGAGATTTCCAAAATAAGCGGGCCTCAAGCCCGAGTTCATCTTTCCAATTTCAAAACCCTTCCATCACATTATTTATGAAACCACAAGCACGTAAAACCATAATAAAATCATCAGACTCGATATACGTGCAATACGGAAAACACCTCGAAATACATGCAACATACCCGAAATCAATAATCACAATCACCATCATAGAAATCACGTATATAAAACATATAAAACCATTAGGCATGCATAGAATTTATAAAACCAAAGTTCACTCACAGACCGTTCAATGATATGCCTCGATACGCGTGCCATAGGCCTTCCCGGGCCACACCACTATCACCGGGACTCCCAATCCTGTCCAAATCACATTAGAGGGTCACTAACTTCTTCATTAACCTCCTATTAAAGTCCCGTAATTTTTACGAATTTTTAACTATTTTAAAACTCGATTTAAAACCTTCGGACATCCCGAATAATATCGAAACGGTGTCCGATCGACACGAAACCAATCCCAAAATGTTTGTTACATTAAATAGGACAGAAGTCATGTTGACCTCACCTCGAGATTCGTGCTCACGTGCCGTCACGCGCCGCCGTGAGTGGCTGCGCGTGAAACCCACGCGCCTGCTACAGTGTCGTCGTCCTTACCCGTTTCTCTAGTAAACGGATCCTGCAACCCGCGTGACGACCCGGTTCAATGTCCGTCAATTCAACCTTAATTACTTCAATTGAACATTCAATTAGCTTCGATTTAAGTCCAATTAGAGGTCTGTAAACTCAATTACACGTTTGCTTACCTAAATTCGTCAAATCGAAGATGAACATCGAAGAACACCCGTCACTGTTCCTTCTTCGAATTTCGTCAATCCCTTATGATTTCTTTCAATTGATTCACCCAGAAGTATCAATGGACCATGAGAAACTGTTTCCCCACAACAATTGCATCGTTTGATCACTCAATGATCACGACTCAGCTTCAACACAGGCTTACTGTCGTTTTGTCCGTTCAGAGTCGATTGGGCACCAATTTGCTTCCTTCTTTCCATGATTCTGATCGTGGCACTCCCAGGAAGCTGAAAGTGAGCTCCATTTTGATCCTCAGAGCCCAAGGCTTGAATTTTGAATTTTCCCTCCAATGTTCCAAAATTTCAATTTCTCAGTCACAGTTACCCTCACAGTCCCTCGTGTTTCTCTCAGCTAAATTCAATCCTTAATTCCCTCAATTTTCCATTCTCAAGCTCAGCTGTGGAGGGGAATGATGGTGAGAAGGGAATTTTCCCTCTGTTTGTTCACGGTTCAATGAAGAACACAGAGAAGGCATAATGGTGATTAATTAAGGCTAATGGTGATGATGATGTAGGAATGATGATGTTGGGAGGGAAACATGGAGCAGATTCTTGGCCTTAAAACAAGGGATGGGTGACACTTGTCACTCATCCAGGTGTGTCCAATCATCGGTCACTATTCATTATTTTAATATTATTTTAATCGAAGCCTCGGTTCGTTCGGTTAATAGAGTTCGTTCCCGTGACCACAACTTCGTCGTCTAACCTCCGATTTCGACATGCCGCCTGTCTACGGATTCGTATTGATACGCTCTACGTAACGGTCCTTGGCCCTCGTCCATTGGACCTCCCGGGTCAAAAGTCAACATTTGACCCCTTTTTCGCCAAATTACCAAAATACCCCTCGACTTCCGAACATCATATATTCTTCCTCGAATGTCGGAATCGAACGTGCCACCTGTCTATGAACTCGTGATGTCCCAAACTACGTCACGGTCATCGGTCAAAGTCCTTTTGACCGCCCGATCAAAAAGTCAACATTTTGCCCACGACCAGGGGTAAAACGGTCATTTTGCACATTTTGTCCGATTTCGGCCAACTAATCACCGATCAACCCCATTAATCATGATTAGTCACTAATCTAATCCCGAAATTCGGGACGAGTCGTTACACTGATGGTGATGATGAGATGATAAGAGGATGTGTTACTTATGTTTACATACGACTACAAATGTGAGTCTATGTTAGGGCAGATGCCATATTGAGATGATTTACAAGATTGTTTTAGGCTGAGATCCCACGTGGATTTTTATTTGGTCTGAGACCCTACGTGATTTGGATTTAGGCTGAGACCTTATTGACGAAATGGCTTTGATTGAGAAGCATTTTTCACTGAATATTAATTTGAAAAACCATATGATTTTCTTTTCAGAAAGTGTTTAAAATACTGTTTTCTAATGCATGCATTCTTTTACGTGAAGAGTATAAATGTCTTTTTTTAAATGGTTTTATAAACTGTTTATTTTTGTCCACTCATAGATTTTAATGTTTTTGATACCCTGCAGGTTGATCGCGGATGCGGGCTGTAGCAGAGACCGAGACATCACATGCCGCTGCATACTCCACAAGTCACTGCGCACTCGGGTAACCCCGAGCGGGTTACGGTTTTATCCTTGGTTTGGCACGTGGTGTCAGACGAGAGTAGGGCACATCACACAATAATCCAGGGGGGATTGAGATGGGTCTTGTCATGTTATCAATTGGAACGAATGAATTTGGACACAAAGACACACATCCAAACTGATAAGAATAACAACTTCTTATATTATTTATGGCAATGGCGCATGTGTAAAGCGGCCGGTTATTGCTGTTGATGCTACCCATTTGAAGTGCAAGTATAAGGGTATATTGTTTGTTGCAAACGCTTTTGATGGTAATTACAATATTGATCCCATTGCTTTTGGAATTGGGGATTTGGAGACAAACGCTTCATGGGATCGGAGTGGTTTTTTAGTAAATTGCTATGAGCCATTGGCGAGTATCCTAATCGTGTTGTCGCTTTTTATAAGAATATAAACATTGAGAATGTGTTGATAATAAAATTCCTTTTCATAGAGCATATTTTCTGTTTCTATCGCATGAAAAACAACATGAAGAACTCTTGCCAATTGAGAAAGAAGGTTGAATGGCTAATGTGTTTGTAGCAAGCTGCAAAATCTTATCATAATGCTAAATTTGATTGTCATTTCTGGAAAGTTGCAGCAAACCCAAGAGTAGCCAAGTATCTAAAAAAAAAACAGGTCTTTTGAAGGTGGTTAATGGCTCATATGGATGGACGCCGTTACAATGTCATGATAGCTTACATTGCTGAATCATGAACCATGTTCTTCGATTTGCGAGGATTCTTCCCGTGGTAGATTTGGTATATGAAACTATGTAGGTTCTGAAGTAGTTTACCAAATGGCATGATTTGGCTACAAAGTGCACTACTACTTTGTGCCCATATTTTGGGGGAAAAAGTTGAGAATTAGAGTTGAGGATGCTTGCTAGAATGATGTCATTAGGGCTGAATTATGAAGAATATAACGTTATGGATGGAGATGTGGATGGACTTGTGCACTTGCGCAACAACACGTGCACATGTAGGAAGTTTCAATTTGGGTAGCTTCTGTGCATGTAGTTGCAGTATGTCGATTCTTGAAAGTTAATGTCCACTTGTTTGCTTTTCAGTATTATATTAGGAAGACATGAGTGTATACTTGTTCTGAAACTGTTTATTCGCTTTTGTGAGATAGGGAAATATGGACAATACAACAAGAAGTCTTCAATGACACTATTTGTTGTCCCATATGCAAAGTCATGCCAGGTCGAAGGAAGAAGGTAAGAATCACTATAAGAAAATGTGTTTTTGATAGCATTGGATTATAGTACTTTTGCAATAGTGCTATCAAAGGTGAAACTGGAATAAAAACTAAACCATTAAATGCTATTGAGTGGTCAGATACGTGGAAGAGGGAAAAGGAAAATCGAGCGGAAACCAAAATTTCAAGGCTCCCGCTTTTGTCCTTTTTGAAACAAAGTGTATCATCTCACTTGTATCGCATCTCTCACCTTCGTCTCTAGCACCTCAACCTCTCATCCTCTCTGTTGTCGCTCATGCTGTCGAGGTTCTCATTCTCTATGCTCAGCCTCTCGCTTATCTCTCTCAGGCATCTCAGCCTCTATATGTCAGTTCTCTGCCACTCTTGTTAGTCTCTGGCTTCTCATTTCCTGTGAGAAAAAAAAAATATCGAAATCACCTATCTTTGATTTTCACATCACGTTTTTCTCCATTATCTCCAAGTTTTCTTTGCTTTCACGCTTTCACTTAATTTTGTCAGCGTCTCTTCCCTCTTCTTGCTCATGTGCCACTGTTGGCGGAAGAAGAAGTAGAATTATATTTCGAAAATTTTGTAGAGTAAGGTTTGGAGTTTAGCTAATGCATGCTTGAATTAGGTTATTGGGATGGATTATGTGGATTGATTCTCTTACATGTTTTTTTAGAAGAATTGAGGAAGATGGTGTTGGACGTTTGAAGAGTTTTGGGGAATTTGCAGGGTAAGGCTTTGGGATTTAATTAGTTTATGATTGTTTTAGGTTATGTTTGAATTAGGTTATTGAGATAGATTTTGTATGTTGATTCTCTTGCATGTTGGTTTTTTTTGGAAGGATTAACGAAGAAGAAAACGATGTTACTAGGTTTGGGTCATTTTTCATGTAAACTTTATTGTTGATGCTAATTAAATTTTGGTTTGAATTTTTTTACTTTTTTTTTTTTTATATTCTAAGATGTCAGCCTTCCTATTCTTTATGCCATCAACTTGTACTCGATTTATTTTTGTACTCCTCTTGATACCAACCTTTCACGAATAATATCAGTATTTTAGTGAGTTCATTCAATTTTACTATTGAGATGGATTTTATTGAGTGTCTATTTATTATTTCATGTTTGTTTGTAGGAAGGGTTGAGGAAGAAATTGGTGTCTTTTGGAGGGTAAGAAGAAAGAGAGTGTCTGATAATTCATGGGTGAGAATCTTTTGTGATTGAGCAGTTAAATTTTAGTTCCTTTTCATCCTTGGATTCATCAAACAATTGGTTAGACCTAAAGTATGTTGTAGATTTAGTTGATGAATTTTAAAGAAATTAGTTCGAATTCCATTTTTCTTATTGTGAAGTGGTTGTATCTGCTGTGTAGAGCTTAGCCAACGTAACCTAACTTTGTTGTGCAATGTTACGAATTTCATAATCATAAAAGTTTTCCTTCTCATTCTTTAATTTTTCAACTTCTAATTTGTGCTTCCTTTGCAGTGGATTTAAGGTTTTAGTCAGCTGCCATTATATGTGTATATATAAATCTATTGATTTCTTTTATTGAATAGTTTACTGAGGGTCGAGCTTTGTGCAGGTAGAAATTACAGAATAATGAAATCAGGTGGATTCTTGGAATTGTTAGAGAAACAGTTTGAGGTTCGTACTCTTGACGAAGCCCTCAACATGTTAGGTAGTGATTTAAGCTATGCTCATTTTTGCCTTTTTTGTATTGTTAGTATTGTGTGAAATTAATTTATATTTGCATATTTAGTGTAATTTCTAACCTTGAAATGGTGAACTTAAGGAGGTGTATTCGATTAGAATATTTAAATATTTTTCTTTGTTTATCAGTTCAAAGCCCTTCACTTTGCTCTCACTAAACCCTAAACACCATTGATTGTAGTCGCCGTCTAACTAAAGAATAAAGATGTTGTTCACTGGTTATAAGGTACGAATAAAAATATGATTCTTTTACTTACCTATTTTTTGGATTAAATATAAATTTGTTAATTTTATTTACTTGTTCCTGATTACATTTTTATCAGAAGTATATAAGTGATTTATGCATTTGAAATTGTAATCTTATCTACATAAAACATGAAGCTCCATTTTTCTTTTTTGTTGCTATCGGAAACTGAAACTTTTTGTCTTGCAGTAGTTTTTATTAACTTCACTCTTGATTTTTACAGATTTAAGTTGTCAATTAGGACCCGTTGCTTGCCCGCCTCAGGTCTTATGCTCAATCAAAAATTTATCTTATTGTACATAGTGCGGCTCAAGTTAATTTTTAACCTTTTCATTAGTTCCTGAATATTAATTTCCATTTTGTTGAGTGCAGCTTATTTGAATTTTACTGTTCATTTATATTTTATCTTATTGTCTTCATAAACTTCGAACTTTTCCCTTGGTAATTCATCACTTTACTTTTACACTTAATATTGAACATTAATTCAAATTTGATCTTCTCTTAGTAATGGTATTGAATAAGAGTATACCTTTACACTTAATACTATGATCCTCTATTACGTATTGAGTTTGTGGAAATTGATTGAGAGGCTATGAAAATATTGTAATTGAAATGAATCAGAAGGACTATCATTATAATGTTTTTTTTTTTTGGGTTTTGGGTTGATAGAGAGGCTATGAAAATATTGAAATCGAAATGAATGAATTTGGATGTATGAATTTTGGAAGATGCATTTCATGCATTGTTGGGATGCAAACACAGTCAGAAAATGTGGAGAGTTTCTCCTCTTCTTATTGATCGTTTTCCTGAAAAATGAGTGTTTATGGATCTGTTGAATGGGGGGACTACTAGTCTCTCTTATTGTGACTTAGAATTGTTATTTTTCCTTTGTTGGCAGGCCTAGAATATTCGCAATAAGCAGCTGCATCACTTTCCGTTCAATGAGCCTCAGGAGGCAGTGTGGAGTGCTTTGGACGCCCACTTGGAGTTTACTTCACTGCACAAAAAATCTGCAGCGGTGCATTATGTTATAGGTGCCAAATGGTGCGCCAATAGTAGGTTTGTTGGGCCAGGCTCTACTGGTGTCTCTTGGCTAGGAGCCGATGGAGCTGGATGTAATCAATGCAACGCTGCTGCTCATCCAGTTTTGGTAGCTGCAAAGTGTGACGGTGGAAACCGACTCAATGGAGGCCATTATCCTCGTCAGTTGTCGGGGAAAACTAGAGTACTATGGGCAAATGGCTTCTGACATCACTGGTTTGATGGAGGTCTTGGGTCACTCGGTCCAGCAGCTACATTCCCCAAACCCACCCACCCCCAGAACAGCAAACAAAGCAGCACATTGTCTACCACAAAACAACTTGCAATCTCAGGTCAAGTAGGTATGGATTTCGGCTCCACCTTGGCTCCTGCCGGTGTTAGAATTAGATTTAGAGGTTTAAATGAGCTGTTTTTTTTTTTTTCATTGTTTGGATTGAGGTGGGTTACTCATTTTCCCTCGTCGGATTTTCTACGGATTAGTTGGGTTTTAAAGAGAGGGTTTTAATGAGACCACATTTGTGCCCCTTTCTTTGGTTGCATATGTTGCACTCTTTTCATTATCAATGAAATTTTCATTTTTATAAGAAGAAAAAATATGAACATATGAATTTGAATATATGAAAGGATACGAATATAAAAATGAATATAAATATGGCTCTCTTAGTCTATACTAAGTAGCGATGTTACTCTCTTAGAAATGATGGTTTGATTAGTCTTCCTACAATGAATTCATCATTTGTAAATAAACTCACATATTTCCTTTTGTTATTGAAGTTGAGTCAAGAACTATACAAGAGGAAAAGCAAGTTTGTTTTATAGTTGTCAGTGGTTTGGTTATTGTTGAATAGCCAAATAGCATGTCTGCTGATAATGCGCTGTGGTGAATTATATTCATCAAGTTTCGAATCTTCAGTCTTCAGTTATATTATGTGGTCCACTTATTACATAGCTTTCCATTTTCTGCTTAGAATCATCATTTGAACCATCATTTGCTGTGAGGCCTTTTGCTAGTTTACTGCTTGTTGGTTTCCAAATTTTACGCATTTTTTGCATAGTATCATCATCTGAACCATCACTTGCTGTGAGGCCTTTTTCTGACTTTCAATTTTTTTGAATTTTCTGGTTTACTACTTGAACATGTTGACATTCATTTGTTGTGAGGACATAATCATCATCTGAACCATCACTTTACTCATAACTCGGGTACAATGTAGCTTGCAATGGATTATAGTTAAAGATGATATGGATATTGTTGAATTGTTTTGTAGCTTCAATATTTATGTATTTGGATGATGGAATTGGACAAACATGGCATCTGTAATTCTGTATTATGATTATGAAGTTTTATGTTGAAAGTTCATGTACAATGGATATGAAGTCTTTTGTATTTGATTTCTGGATTGGATATGAAGTTTTATTAATATTATGAAATGAGTTTATGAATCTATTTTGTGTTTGATGATAGAAAGCTATGTTATGAAGTTATAGAAAATCTGGAAAATCTTTGATAACATTCTAGAATATGAATTAGAAATGTGGAAAATGTTTCACAACATTCAAAAAATCTATGGAATTTTTTTTCATTGTGTTTTTGGAACGCTATGGAAATTCTACAGCTCCCATTGGACTAGCATTCATAGCACTTCATAAACGCTGAAAAAAAACTTTTTATAAAACTTTTTATAACACTTCTAAACACTATAAATAGAGAGATTCTAAAGCACTTCAGAAACGTTATGGTTGAGGCACTATCTACCATAGCGTTGACCATTGCAGCATTTTCTATAACGTTATGGTAGACTATTATAACGTTTTAAAAAAATTATGGATGTTGATTTCTGACGTAGTGGATATTGTCCCAAGGTGAGGGTACATACATATAACTGTTCAAGGTTTGGTGGTCAGAGTGACAATAAAGCGACATGTAAAGGCCAAGTTCCACTTCGTACTCCATTGTAGACAACATTACTAAAGGTAAAGGTTTCACATCGAGGACCATAATTTTGTTCAAAGCTTAAGTAAATTCACCTATTTAAGTGCATGTGATAATTGTTATTGGACCTTAGATTGTGTGAAAACCAGCTTGTTTGCTTTACAATTTTCATCAAGGTATGTTGTTTTTTGTCATCATAGTTTGGTAGTGTCCTTATAGTCCTATTAATTGCATATTTTGTTCTGGAATTTTCATAAAATAATGCTTTTTTTTTTGTCCTCATATTCATATGGTGTTCTTATAGTTAGTTTAGTAAATTGCATGTTTTGTTCTGGAATTCTCATCAAAGGTTGTTTTTTTTGTCCTCATAATCATGTAGTGTCCTCATAGTCAGTTAAGTGATTTGCAAGTTTTGATAAGGAATTTTCATCAAAATATGCTATTTTCTGTTATCATTGTCAATTTAGCGAAAATTGCAAAGTTCTCAGACAATGATACATTTTCCAACAACATTACCAAGTTCGTGAAATATAAAAACAAAGGAAAATTACAAGACCTTGCTAGCAGTAACTTAACCAAACATAAACACATAATCAAAAGCATGAAAACAAGCACCTATCTTACAAAAGTAGGTTATAGAACCTAATGGTGCCAACACATAACAACATGTAAGGAAGTGTATTTTGCTTACATCCTTAATACACGCCTATTCGAAATCTTCACAGTTGGCTTTTCCCCTGCTGCTAGAAGATGATTGTATATTCCTGGTCTGAAGAGAGCTCGACTTCAGACACTACATCTGAATTAATAAGGTCACATTTCCTATTTGATACCATAAACATAAGATAGTTACAACATATCTAAAATATTTCTCCTTTTGCAGCAAGCATTGCATCACAAAACTCATTGATTTTTTTTTAAATCCTCAACCACCCTTTTTTTAGCATCAAACTCCTTCTTTAGTTCTTCCAACTTGGTAAATATCTGCTCACCTTTCATAGTTTGCTTCATCTCTTGATAAGTTGCCACATTCACATTGTCCTTCAGACTACTCATTGTTGATGCATGACTATTAACGTTGTGCTTCCATCACCCCGCCGCATCAGTTTGGTACCTCAGAGGCTCAAAGTACTCTGGGCATCATATATGCAGCCTTTAGGGTCGTCAAAATTATTTTCGCTATCGGTGGACGTGTTTGTAGGGTGGGTTACAGAAGGGATGTCTGGAAGTATAGGGAAGTCCAAGTGCTAGGAAATGTCCCCGTCATATAATGGACCATCAGTTTTTGGGCTAATATCCCTCCCCCCCCCCCCCCCCCCCCCCCAATATTTTTTTTTGGAAAAAGTAGTTGGAAGTGAGTGGCCACACGCTCCTACTATATAAATAACTAGCTATCTCAACTTCCTAACTTAAATCCCATCACCTTCTTTGTCAATTACAACATTCAATTAGCCAAAAAATGGCCCCAACATCCCCAACCACCAATAACACCCTCATAAATGCCAAAACATTAGCACTTGATTGAAGTCAATTCCGACCTCCACTTGTGTTTACCTTACCATCCTATGAAATTGATGACCAATAAACACTGAAGGCTTCAACATATGTTTGGATACCGGGATAGCAAAGTCCATGGAGAATACACTTTTATGAAGAAAAAAAATGCACGAGAATATTGTGAAAGAGATACTAGCTGATCAAGATATTTTAGTTGAAACTGGGAGAAGAACCATCCAGAGAAGGCATCATATCATGCTTTATGTTTTTAATGCAACCTTTTTATGAGATGAAATGTTAAATCCATTTTCAACACCAAATAAGTCAGATCCACACTCATTTTCATTTGTGGGCCGGTACTAAGATAATAATGCTTCATAGTCAGGTAGTGCCCTAAGTGTGCCCAATTCAATCTAGTTCCAATTACGCCACTTTGTTCAATGACAAAGTTACATTTTGTAGGATCAAGGTTAAGGTCAAAATTAATAGTAAGACATCTTGTGCTTTTCTTAATGTAGTTAGCCTTGGACCCTTCAACATTTGAACATGTTGCAACAACTTCCTCTTCAATGGACAAGAACAATCTTGAGTTAATGCAATTAGCCCAAACTTAACCCCAATGCAAGAGATAGCCTTCTTGACAGGACCCGTCCCAACTGGACGTCAAAAACCGTGCCCGGTCCTGCTCCCGTCTGACAAGTCAACTAAAGGTCCGAAACTACCCTTCAGTGCTTGCCAGACAAGGGATGTTTGCGCAGATTTCTGCTGCTGCCACTGCCTCACGATCAGTCCCGAACGTCGTACCACGGACTGGAGGGTCACAAAACAGAAAAGGTGTGAGTGGACAAAAATGACCTCTTATAAAAACATTTATCAAAATACATTCTTACCCTCCAGTTTTCACAAACTTGCATGCATATCGTAAAACATGAGTAATAGTATGAAATCATTCAAGTATGAACAGTGGACCGATAAAATCAAAACATTTTTTCCCATGGTCCATAAAACTCATGTTCACCAATTCAGTTCATGTTATAAACATCAAATCCCGGCTCTCAGGCCAACACATGTGAAAACATAATCACTGGCCACAAAGACCAAAAACCCGTACTCAATACCAGTACGTCATCACAACAACATCAATCCAATCAATCCGCACTACTCACAAGTGCATAAAATATCACAAATCACATCTGCACTACTCACAAGTGCACAATCAATCAAACTGCACTACTCACAAGTGCTGCACTACGCGTAGGCCAATATCCAGTCACTCTCTCGGGAACAGACACCTCTGGGCTCAACCCCCTCGGGCTCAGTCACCTCTGGGCGAACACATCCCCAGGCTCAGACCCATCCGAGTGGTACATCCAGGCTCAGTCTCATCCGAGAAGATGACTACCATAGGATCAACTCCGGATCCTACAATCACATCCCCCAAGCTCCGGTCGTCTGGGTAATCCCCCCAAGCTCCGACCGTCTGGGAATATCACAATCGCAATGAAAACCATCTCGGGAATTACATCCCAAACCATTTCAATCAAATCTTGTCTTCACACAAAGTCAAGATCATTCCCGACTGGGTCTCAAAGCCCAAAATACCATTTACACTTACTTCTTTAAAATCACCTTTTAAAACAATAGAATAATCCAGAAATCATCATTGACTTACCAACTAAGTCAAAACATCATTTTAGAAATCATTTAGGCTCCGAGCCTAGCCCAAAACATCATTTGCACGTTCCTCGTAAAACGTGCCCGAAAGACTGATTAAAATAATCATAAAATCACAATAAATCATTAATTTCACAATTTCACAAGTGACTCCAAATAAATCACAATAAATCATTAATTTCACAATTTCACAAGTGACTCCAAATCCGAGTCAAAATCACTATTCACTTGGGTTCTCATGCCCAAAATATCATTATCATGCAAATCCATGCGTTGCAACCTCCGTTGCTATTTTCACGTAAATCCACGAAATTGACCCTTAACTCATTCCCGAGTCACCACATCATTTTTCAATCCATGACTCAATAATCAGAGTCCAAACATTATTTTCAATCAATTTCAATCCCGGACTCACAAACCAAGTCCAAACATCATTTTTACCAAATTTCGTAATTTCTCGAAAATCGCCCAAAATAATAATATAATAATCATAAAATCGAGAAATTACCGGATTGAAACATAAATCATGCCCAAGCATATAAAATCATATAATAAGGCATTAAAATCATATATGCATGTATCACGGTTAGAAAATAAAGTCCACTCACACACACCGTCCAAAACGGTACGTTTCCGAGCTGCACGTTTTTCCGTAAATTCTGGAAATTACAACTCCTGTCCAAAATCATTATAGAGGGTTACTAACATCTCAAAATACATCATATAATTTTCCCCAATTTTTCCGGAATTTAAATACGTATTTTTACCGTAAAACAAGACTTCAGATACGCGGAACATTATCGAAACAATATCCGATTTCATCGAAACCAGTGTCAAAATGTTCGTTACAATGAGAGGATCAAAAGTCATGTTGACCTCACCTTGAGACTAAGCCGGACGCGTCCCCACGCGCCGCCGTGAGTGGCTGCGCGTGAAACCCACGCGCCAGCTACAGTGCTGCTACAGTGCTCCTTCTTCACCCGTTTTTCTGGTAAACGGGTTGAAAAACCCGCGATAGAACCCGGTTGAATCTCACCCAATTCGACCTCAAATCGATCCGTTCTTTCCACTGATCCCTTCTAATCCAACTCTAATTAAGTTCTGCAAGTTCAATTACTCGAATCATGGTCTAAATCCTCACGACTCTCGATCGATCCTTGACGAGTTTCCAATTCGCGTTCACCGATTCCGTCCCTGATTTTCAAATTAATTCATAGAGTAAGCATCGTGAGAGTGTATTGAATGTTTTTCCAAGATCAATTTGATGAATTCTTACCTCTAACCCGTTGAACCCAAGCTCGATTTTGAGCTGCCATGGAAGCTCAGCTCTTCCTCAATCCGACACGGTTTCTCTTCGGTTTTGTTGCAGGAAGGTTCGTTTTGATCTCAGGAGTCGAATTGAATCCTCAATTTCGATCCTCACAGCTCACAATCTCGAATTCGAAAGTCCCCCAAATTTTCTGAATTTTCGAACCAAAATTCTCCCAGAGGCCTCACTGTCACTCGAGTCTCTCTCTCAATTCGGCTTCCTCAATCTCCCAATTGCACAATGAGGCTGAGACAAGGGTTAATTAGCTGTTAAATGGGACAATGATGAAGTCAAGCCTTAATTTGGGGAAATAATGTCCAAAGGTGTATGATTATGTTTCCCCAAATTCCCGTTTCTATGTTAGCTGGGACATGGAAGATAACAAAGTGACAGATGTCACAATCTGGTAGCAAGAATCAAGGTCAAAAGACCATTTTGCCCTTCGTACGACAAATTACCATTTTGCCCCTAGACATCCGTGACCCGTAACTTGGTCACCCGAACTCTGTTTTCGACGTGCCGCCTGTCGTTGGATTCGTATCAACAAGACCTACGTAACGGGCCTTGTCCCTCGTCCATCGGACCTCCCGATCAAAAAGTCAACATTTGGCCCCTAATATGCCAAATTACCAAAATACCCCTCAACTTCCGAACGCCATAACTTTCTCCTCGAATGTCGGAATCGAACGTGCCACCTGTCTACGAACTCGTGACGTCCCGAACTACGTCACAGTCATCGGTCAAAGTCCGTTTGACCGCCCGAACTAAAAGTCAACATTTTGCCCACGCTAGGGCAAAACGGTCATTTTGCACAATTCGTCCGATTTCACTCAATTAATCCCCGATTAGTCATTCTAAACCATAATTAATTAATATTCAATCCCGATATTCGGGACGGGTCATTACACTTTTGCCAGATGTTTCAAAGA
Organism: Prinsepia uniflora; assembly: GCA_032719365.1. Lineage (NCBI taxonomy): Eukaryota > Viridiplantae > Streptophyta > Magnoliopsida > Rosales > Rosaceae > Prinsepia > Prinsepia uniflora. The sequence continues at coordinate 70,089,606 of CM064868.1, read as the reverse complement.
AAGATCCCATTTTTTAAGCCATTGATACCACCAGTTAGATAAAAGAAATCAGAAACCTCATTTGTGACGACGACGTCTAGATCAAACTGGTCAACCAAAGCCTTCAATTTTCTAGAAATCTTGAAGAACAACTTTGAATGATTTTTGAGTGCCTTTAGGGTATGTTTAAATTGGGACCTAAATAGGGCTGCAATTGAATCTACGACAATGAGACGGACTAGCAAGTTCTATTTGGATAATCATGTTATCCTAATGTTGGGACCTAAACAAATACAATGCCACATCCATATGTTGCAACATGAAATTATGATCATTCAATAATATTTTACAGCCTAACCGATAGTAAACTAAACATTTGTCAAATCACTTACTAGCTTCATCTGTAATCCAACTTAATGTGTCCAACAAGTTGGAAAAAAAATTTAAACCTAGACAGAACCCATCTAGCTCAAGTAATACATAATGTACATTCCATGATTTAAATTGAATCTTGCCTATTTGATTACCGACACATGGAGGAAAAAACTTACAGAGGTGTAAGTGTCATAAATTCAGCCAGAATTATGACATCCTCCTAGGGTATTGAAGCACGAGGGTCACACTTGTCAAATGGAGTCTCCATGTCTCCCCGTCACCACTTTTTCTTTTCTAACTCAGTAAATGGGAAGAGCAAGACTAAAGCCTTGCACTTCAACCTGCCTCCAGTACTTTTTCGAGTCTCTAGAGATGTTATGATGATGGTTGGATTGCCTTCACCACCAATGAGGACATATAGCTTCTTGGATCTCCATATAGCCTTTCAAGAAAGTAGCAATTTGTTGGAATACCAAGGAATACTACTCATAAATTCACAATAGGGATCTCAGCTACAACATCCTCGTTCGTCCCTTAAGGTTTGCATTATCATCCATAGTTTCATTCTAAGGATCGATGTGAAATGGTACACTTAAAATATGCATTAAAATAAATCCGTAATTCAAGTATATACATATTTTAAACCCTTTTTGCGTCATTTTAGTATTGGTAAATATGGATTATTATTAACCCGAGAAATTGAGGAATATTAATAATGGTTAGAGAAAAAGAATAATGAATAATCAAAGAATAAAATAATTAATGAATTAATGAATAAAAGAATAAATAATAAATATGCATTAAAGAATAAAAGAATAAACGAATAAAAGAATAAAAAATTAAATTAGGGGTTTTGAGGGATTATAATCATACAAATACAAGTAAAAACATATATAAAACTAACTCTATTTCTACTTTAACCTATGTACAAGTGGACTATCCTTAAAAACAAACTTCACCAACACACTAGCATTTGCATATATTCGAATCAATCACAAAATCATACCTTCACATTTCTTCAAACATTTTTCATATTATAATGCACCGAACAAGATTTTTACTTATAATACGATTTACCTTAAGTTTGTAATTTAATACGCCGAACAACGGTCATACATTAAATCTCTTCAACTCTACTCTAAATGTTCCGAACAGCGGATCAACATTTAGTTTTGAAATGAAGATTAAGTTTTAAAATGTAAGAAGTAAATGTTTTTTAGAAAGTAAAACACATGGAGATTGTATTCAAATTTTATAAAAGATAGGAAGGAAAAACCAAATTCAATTTTTACAAAAGATAGGAAGGAAAAACCAACACATATATTGCATTATAAATAGAACCAATAACAAATAAAAGAGTTTAAGAGGATGGAGAGCAAATGTTACACTTTCGGAATGGATGAGAACAACGTATTGGTTTTCACAAGGAACACCGAACATCAGCTGAAACTTTGTGAAGATGGAAAGGATAAAACAAGGGAAATTCAGACTTGAACTCTTAAAATTTGTATTGGAAATATTTTGCCATAGTTTCTCCTAAGGAAGCCTCAAATGTGTGCATCAAGGAAGTGTCCCTAAACAAGGAAAATGAACCCCTCTTTATAGGGAAGAAAAACTACTTAAACTATAAAAAAATAAAACAAAATAAATACAAATTACAATAAAAAAATTAAAAAGTGAAATGATGAGATTGTACTGATTTTTAGGGAAAAGATGTGATTTTTGGGAAAAAGATGTTTGAAAATTCAGGAAATAGGGCTGCTAGTTTGACTCGGCAGAGACCAGTTGGAAATAGCTGAGCAGTTCGGCGACTGTAGGCTGGTCAAGAGGGGCGTAGGTCGGCGGCTGTAGGTGGGTCAGAGGACGGGTAGGTTGACGGCTGTAGCACTGACTGAGGCAAAGTGGTCAGCGCACGCGTGCTGAGCTGAAGTGAATGTCTCGACACACGCAGGCCGAACAAGAGAAGAGATGATCGGCATGCGCGCACCGAAAAAGCTTGGGACCTGGGCTGCGCTGGATTTTGGGCTTTTGGCGGGCTGGGCTGGACAGGTGAGCTGGGCTTTGCGAATGGCTAGGATGGACAGGTGGGCTGGGCTGCGCTGGATTTTGGGCTTTTGGCGGGCTGGGCTGGACAGGTGAGCTGGGCTTTGCGAATGGCTAGGATGGACAGGTTGACAGGACCCATCCCAATCCCCCCAGGATTAGTGCGGGATGACCCTGCTCCCGTCTGACACGAAGTGTCAGACAAGGGATATTTCCGACCTTTGCCCTCCCGGGCTATCAGAGTACGCCAGGATCCGGAGGAGGTATGTGATATCTCGGTCTCTGCTACAGTCCACATCGGATGTCAACCTGAAGGGCAGTCAAAACATTAAAAACTGTGAGTGGACAAAACAAAAGTTTATAAAAACATTTCATAAGACATTTGTACCCTTCACTAAAAAGTATGCATGCATTCGAAAACCATTTATCCAAAACAACCATATGTGGGACTAAGCCCAAAGCAGATATAAACCAAGGTCGAAAGGACCACAATGAAAACGACCATACGGGCCACTGCCCAAATCCATAAGGGACTCGGCCCCAAACCATAAAGAAACCAAGTACACGAGCCACTGCTCAAATCCTGTGCACACCTGTGCACACCACATATCATATATCATATATACATATAAGTCACACAACCAATCTTGTCACGGTATCCAAAGCTACGCGCGTGCTACCCGGGTCTCAATCCGAGTCTTCTCAAAGTCAAGGTCAATGTCCGCAGACCACTGATCCTACTTGAGGTAATAGTAACCATAGCCTTCCTGAGAGTAAGGAACCCAACTGGGGGGTGACTCCACTCAGTCGGTGCTCCGTGACTATTCCGGGGTCCACCCAGGCCAACGACCCTCCCCGGAGGAGATAATAGAAGTAAAGGAAGGTAGATGAACATATATATACATAACATAATATCCATGACCGGTTCCCCTGAACCGTCATGATCCATAATATCCATAACCAAGGTAACATGTCGGTTCCCATAAACCGTCGTGTATCGTAATAACATAACCAGGTAACATGCCGGTTCCCATAAACCGTCATGTACCGTAATAACCAACAAGGGTTCATGCCGGTTCCTATAAACCGTCATGAACCACGATACCATAACAAGGGTTCATGCCGGTTCCCATAAACCGTCATGAACCTGGGAATCCATTTAAGGTTCCCTGACCTGAAATCAAAACCGTAAAGTGACTGGGTCTCGTGCCCGAACATAGGACATCAGCTGGGCACCGTGCCCGGAATCTGAGGTCATATGCCTGAGACAAAACCAAATGGGTCTCATACCCGAGTTTATCCTTTTGAAATTCAAATCCAGTTCATTTAAATCAATACAGAGATACAGACCCGTATAAGCACCGTATAAGGCCGAACCCTCGAAATACGTGCTTATACGTAACCACATACAAATGCACCCATGACATTACAAACAAGCATTTAAAACATATAATAAACATTTATGCATGCACCAATTTAGAAAACAAGGTCCACTCACAGACCGTCCGAGCTGCCCCTCGATTTGCGTGCCATACGGCTCCCCGAGCCGATCACCGTCACCGGGACTCCCAAACCTGTCCAAATTGTAATAGAAGGTCACTAACTACTTAATTTACCTCCCACTAAAGCCCCGTAATTTTCCTGTATTTTTAACTATTTTTAATCCCGAACCTAAACCTTCCGATGCCCCGAAACATATCGAGACGGTGTCCGATCGACACGAAACCAGTCCCAAAATGTTCGTTACATCGAATAGAAGATTTCACATGTTGAACACATCCCCATATTCTCCCCCACGCGCCCACACGCGCCGCCTGAAGTGGCTGCGCGTGGGCTTCACGCGCCTGCTACAGTACCCGTCTCCTACTTCGGTCAGACCGGTCCGATCCGGTCCGGTCCAGTTTTTCCTGCAACTTGGACCGGCGTAACCGGTCCAGGTCTCCTTCTCCCTCATTTTCAGTCCGTTTGCTTCCATTCCAATTCCTAAATTCCTATTTTTACGTTTCCTATCTAACCCAATTAACAAAACAACCTAAAACCCTCTAAATCGATCCCTAAAAATTAACCCCCCACGACCCCTGTTTTCCGATTCCGTCCCCAGGCTTCACAGCCGTCGACCCCCATTCAAAACCATCTCTATACACCCTAAACAATCTAACAAACATTCCCTAATCAACCAAAACTATCCATAATGTAAAAATCGACAAAATGGGAGATTTGGGCCTAACCGGGTACCCGTTCGGGTTTGGTCTCCACCGTGCACGGTGGCTTCGTCCTGGCCGGCCACCACGCTTCACCGGTCCTCCTCTCCCCCTCTGGTCTCTCTGTCATGATCATAGGGTGAGGGTTGGATGTTTGGGTTGCACAGATGAGAGGAATGAGATCGGGAAAAATGGGTTTGAAAATGAAGAATGATCGATGAAGGGATGGTATGCATGTATGGGTGAGATTGGCCAGTGGATGGGTGACACTTGTCACTCATCCATTGGCTATCTAAAAAAGCTGGGCCCACTAGAGACAAAACTGCACTTTTTGTCTCGTAAAACGTGCCATCATGAATAGTAACCGGGAACTTCTGTGAACCGTAACTTCGCCGTCGAACATCCGAATTCGACGTGCCGCCTGTCTATGGATTCGTATCGTCCTTATCTACGTAACGGTCTTCGGCCCTCGGCCATCAGACCTCTCGGTTAAAAAGTCAAGATTTGACCCCTTTTTACCGAAATTACCAAAATGCCCCTAAACTTCCGAACGTCATAACTTCCTCCTCGAACGTCGGAATTGAACGTGCCACCTGTCTATGAACTCGTGTCGTCACGAACTACGTCACGGTCATCGGTCAAAGTCCATTTGACCGCTCGATCGAAAAGTCAATGTTTTGCCACCATCAAGGGCAAAACGGTCATTTTGCATCGTTCGTCCGATTTCGTTCTACTAATCACGGATTAGCCTCACTAATCGTGATTAGTCACTAATCTAATCTAGGAATTTGGGACAGGTCGTTACACAGGTGGGCTGGGCTGCAGGTTTTTGGGTAGGATTTCTGGGCTTCAACAGGATCCCACCAAAATTCAAAGTAATTTTCGGTGGCCTCCCTTCTTTCAGTCATATCTTTTTCATTAAAATTTCGATTGCGATGATTCTTTCGCCAAAATGCTCAGAATTTCATGTTTTATTTATTTCTGCAAAATCCCACAAAATATATCATTTTCTCTAATTGCTTACTATTTTAATATTAAAAGTCAAGTATAAAGGATATAAAATAATATAAAATAATGCGTAATTGAAGACCTATCATGAGACCGTGAGGGGATGCTTGTTAAAGCCTTAGGTTCAGATTCCTTCGCCTGGGGTGAGGAGATAGTCGTAAAACCTGCATTTTCACGTTCCTCGTGAGGTGATGAAGAAATGCTCGAATCCCAATGACTAGCTGCCAACTCAGTGATGTGTTTGTCAAAATAAGAAAGCTTCAAGTGCATACTTTTCTTGAATAAAACATGCTTGAGCCGAAGATCATGCAACACCCTGTTTGACTTAAGGCTAAAAACCTTCTTCTTCAACTCCTTATTATCTATTGTAAGCTACCGAACTAAACTCACATGTTTCTGGACAAGTTCCTACCATACTCCCATATCATTCCCTACTGGAATTGTCAGATCAAGGAGACTATAATCATCCTCCGATGTATACTTTCTCCGGGATGGCTTCCCAACAACCACCTTGTTCATTGGAAATAAACTCTTCAGTTCAACCTGAAATAACACCAACATAGATATTTAGTTGCTTATTGGAAAACATCTGCATGGATGAAGGGAAGATCAACTATGATACTTACCACCATTGACTGGATTATCGAAGTTTGGAGCTGGTTAATTGGGCACCTTTCACCTGCTTCTAATGCAGTAACCGGGGAATTTCTCTATTTCTAGTCACTTCACCCCAACTCAGAGAAAGCGGGGAATGTTTCAAATTCTTAATTTTGAGGCAAGACAAAAAAATTAGTCATAATAAAAATACCTACTTATTCACAAACGAAATGTAAACAAATCTTAGTAACTTATATGACATACTTGAAAAGCATAAGCAAGGCGACACAGCTTATATCTTTGTGCGTCAATTTTAGCTTTTTTTTTTGTTATCTTCTCATTTCCTTCATCCTCTGCGTTATCTTCTTCATCAATCTCCCCTTCAAATACATTCATTTTTCTTCTTATAATAATCAACTAGCGTCGTTGCTAGAGACTCACCTATTTTGTTTCCAAAAGAAACTCTTCCCCAGGGATATTTGTACCACTCCTCGAGGTTGTCAACAAGCTTCAAATAATAGAAGTCTATGAAAGTTGATGTTTCCTTCCCAAGCAAGAAATTTGAACAAAATATACCAGAGCTAATTTCAAATTATCGCCCAAATGCTTACAAGCATTGAATACCTCTTCCACCATGGCAATTGATACATTCTTAATATTCTTGAAGTTCTTTTTCAATCGACTTTGTCCCAAAGGAGCTAGGTTCTAAAGGCTTTCCATCCTCAAGACCCGTTATGAGAATCCCTTGCTGGGAATTGCTTCACACTTCACCCAAGTAAAAAAAGACACCCTTCATTTTGTTTTAGGCCACATCCCGTTTATTGAACATTGATGGGAAGATGACCTGCGATTGCTTGCTTTGCAGCAGCTTGCATCAGGTAAGCATTCTTTAACTCTTACCTCATAGCTGGTGTTACTTGTGAATCGGGCTAGCTGGTGTTACTTGTGAATCGGGATTAGCCCGTGATTGCTTGATTTCTTTATTTGCTTTGAACACACACACACAGAAAAAGAAAAATGGATAGTGATTTAGGCTCACAGCACCACAAAATCAATAGAACAGTGACCTGCACACCAGGTGTTTGTGAAAATGCCTTCTCTGTTTCTTAGAGAATTCAGAAACCTTTCTCTGAATTCACTTCACTCTTTTTTATTAATTCATTTTGTGGAGTGTGTACATTGATATACCCTCACTCACACATCACACATGGCCAGGATTGACAATCTATCTGTCAATCCCTGGCAGCCACCTGTTAAAGACAGTTAGAGAATAATCTTATGTGTAAAGCAACTCACACACATGCTCTCACATTCTCTCAATTCTGTTACTACCTTTACAGCTCATCATCCATCACACTTTACATCTCATCACACACACTTACTCACTCACTTATCAACTAGCCGTAGGTATTTAAAAAAACTAGCCGTAGAATGTTAATGTTAAACTGCAGTGCAGCTTAAACATCAACACCGTTAACTTGCACACCAATAGTCCATACACTATTGCATGGCTCCACTCGAAGTCATCTATTTGAAGAACAAGTGGCCACAAATTGAGGCAATGCATCTGCACCGAGTTCATTTTGATTAGTTTTGAGGCATTTCTTTGTTTAACAAATGAATTGTACCTTCGTTGTGAATATCTAGACTTCTGGAATTTGTAAGTAGTAATTTATACTTTGCCTGCGCAATCAATCAATCCAAATATGAGGCCACTACCTGACTCGGAGGATAAAAAAATGCATACTTTTATATGATAATTTCATACTAAGCCAACTGACTGTGGGGACATTAACTGACTGAGGACAAAAAAAAAAAATATACTTCGATGAAATTCAAGACCAATGAAAGCATTAACAATGATAATGGCGTTGATCAGCTGATATTGCAGTTTACAAGAATGAAAACACAACTAATACTCAGATCAACTATTACGCATCACTTTCCTGATTTAGGGAACATGAGTAGAAGTGAGATTGATTTGCAATGGGATTGATTTGCAATGGGATTGATTTACAAGTGAGAATAATGTGGAAGTAAAATGAATTAGAAGTTCAATCTACAAGTTTAGTATTAGGAGTTAAACTTATTTTTCTTTTCTACAAAAACCATTGGGATTGATTTAGAACACACCTCCTAAGGATTCATACATTTTCTTCTTCTTGCATCTAGTCCTTATCCCATAAATCATCACCTAACCCACAAATCCATAGAAAAATAAAGGAACCCCAAACTTCATTTAGAATAAAAACATGGAACTTAATCACACAAATCATTCTTGAATCAAAGCCTCATCTTTCAGCATGGTCTATGTAAAAGGCTCTTCCTTTACAGTCAATAACTACAAAGTCAAACAATTGGCATGAAATGGTGGTAAAAAACACTACTCAAATCTCAAACTTCGAGACCAATATCCAGTCTTTAATTAAAACTTATCATAAAATAACTTCCAAAAATCAATTTTTTTTTTTCCATCAAACATCAGAAAAACGCATGTGATTTCTCCCTTTCTTCACCATCAATGGAAGCAAACTTGGAGACATGAAAAAGAAACATGATACATTTAAGGGAAACCTATTACTGAGATTAGATAAATAGAGCAAATTGAAATGTAAGAAAAACTCAAATACATACAGATTACGATTAAAAATGTAACCAAATGTATTTCAGTACCCCTTTTTTCACCCTTTCTTCATATCAAATTGCGATTAAAAATGTAACCAAAACTCAAATACATCGCACATGAATATTTCGAGCACTAAAAACAGTGAACGAGGACAAGGGTAGCCTTGCCTTGTGCAGGAGAGTCAATTGGAGGTGGTCTCAAAGCCTGAGTCAGCTGGAAACATCATCGACGATAGTGATGTTTTCTGGGTTTTTCTGCCTCGGATCTCCCTTTACGGCGAGCTCAAAGTCGATGACTAATTGGGATGACTTCATCTCAATGAGGGGAAGGGATTGGTGTTGTTGGCGGTAGTTGGTTTGGTAGGAATTGGGCACGTCGATTGGGGTTGTTGTTCATGGCCGCTGTCACTGGGACAATGAAGAAAGAGAACAATTCAAGGAGGGAGAGGAGACAGTGAATGTTTCGTGCCTAGATTGTAGTTGGAATCCACACAAATTCAGGGTAAGGGTTTTGATTTTTGTGGGAGGTTGCAAATCCAGGTAGGAGGTTTTGCGAGTTGGGCTTCGTGCTGGGGTCCAATTCTCTCAGCGGGTGACTACAAGGTTACCATTTACTATAGTATCTCATTTTGTACACAAAAAATTATGTGTTCCATCAATTTCCCAAAAATCAATCATTACAATTTGTTTTTGTCAATTTACACGGTAGCGTTTTACAAGATGTATCGATTTGCACCATACCTTTCTCTAAAAATGAGTAAGAAAATTTTAGGATATGTGTTTGGATGAATATTTTTTTTAGAAAAACAAAATTTTATTTATAGAATAAAAATATAAAGTAAAGATAATCTAGATTGCAATAGCTGGATGATCAAGCATGGTGAAATACCTCTAGTGATCATGCTCGATATTAGTCGAAATGATTTAAAAGGAATATCGTACAAAATAATATAACTTGAATACTCTAAGAATCTTCAAGGTTATTACTACCGAACAACTAATCTTTTTGCAATTCCACAAAAAAGAAATCCTAACGCAACCAACCTGAACAACCAGAATAAGACTCGTTGGACTTATTTGCACAACGCAAAATAAAAACAAAATAAATAACCCAACAAAAGGTACAAATGAGACTCTTCTACTGTTGTTGGTACCTAGCATTGTTGTTATTGTCGCCTCTGCGAAATTTCGAAGGCAACAAGGATAACGTCTACCACTATATCCAAATGTGCCAATTTGCCATGATTAACACCACCACCACTCTTAGAATACCCCGATCACTCGGTCAAAACCCACAAAGTCGCATTACCAGCCAAAATTATGTGAAGGCAGATCCGATCCCAAAGATAAGAGTTTTACGAGTAGCTTGATTCGTTAGGATGCCGAAATCTGTGACCATAATTAACATCATGACGATGGATGAGAAAAGCAAGCTTGAAGACGAACAAACTTGGGTAAAATCGACATAAAGACGGAATTAAAATTAATAAAAATGAATTTGTTAGAATTTGTGAAGTTTCTTGTTTGGGCAGCATAAAATTAAATTAATATTTTTTATCTGGAAGTAAAATAACATTTAAACATGTAATTTATTGTTTAAATTTGGAGTAATGGTCCCTCAAATTAGGCCTAACGTTAGAAATCGTCCCTAACATTCAATATTGGTTTTCGTCCTTGAACTTTACCATAATAGTTGATATAGTCCCTTTATAAAAAACTCGAACAAAATCTGTAAAGAATTAAGGGCAAAATTTTCCATTCATATTAAATGCTTTTTTTTAAAAGTTTAATAGAAAGGAAAATTTCGAGACGCGGTCTCTCAAATTAACCCTAATGTTAGAAATCGTCCATTTTATTCAATATTGGTTTTTTTCGTCCATAAACTTTATCATAATAGTTGATTTAGTCCATCCGTAAAAAATCGAAAGGAATTCGTTAAACATTATAATAGGATTGTGCAGAGAAAGTAAAGGAATTGACAAATTTAGCAAGGAAACATGACTATCCTTTTCATTCATCCCTGTGAGAATACAGAGCAGAAGAGTAAATAATACATTCACAAGCCAGGTGTGCGCCACCCTGTCTAATGGCCAACCTAATACCACGTGCCACATCATCTACACAACGATCTTATTCTAGAACTAGCTAATCTATAATGGGGTAACCCGGTTAATAGTAGAGAGCCAAGTTATTGGGCTTACCATAGTGGGTATTGAGTATTGCGGCCCCCCTACCTAAAGACAACAGAGCTGTCCTCAGATTTGGAATGAAGGAAAACGGACCTGAAAGTCCTCAGCATCTTCCCAAGTGGTGTCCTCAGGTGGTAAGCCTTGCCATTGAACCAACCACCTAGTCACTGGAGAATTGTTCCTCTTGAAAACTCCCCGGCTAAGGATTTGAGTTAGAGGTCCACGCCAGCTTACCATCAGACAATGTGGGAGGTAAATCGGTGGGAATGGTGATCGCATCGCCCACCCTAGGCTTCAACAATGAGACATGGAAAACATTGTGAATTTTGGTAGTTGAAGGGAGCTCTAATTTGTAAGCTACAACACCCACACAGGTAATGATTGACACGACCCACCCCCAATCCCCCGAGATTAAGGGCTAAGTCATGCTCCCGTCTAACTTACGCGTGACACGAAGGCTAAACCGACGTCCAATCTCCATGTGACACGTAAGTCAAACAAGGGATTCACAAACGAACCATTTAAAACTTCTGGACTTCCCAGAGCGCACAGACTCTACTGTGGATCACGTGTGTGATGTCTCCGTCTCTCTCGACCAACAGCTCGCACCGCGACAATCTGGAGGGTATCGAAAACACAAAAGACTGTGAGTGGACAAAAATAAATAATATGTTTTGAAAACAGGTTGTAGAAAAGTACATTTATACCCTCCACGCAAAAACCAATGCATGCATATGAAAACCTTTTCATAAAACCATTTCATATCCAAAAACCATCAATGAAAATCAGAATCGTTTCTTTTCTCAAATCTGTAACTCAAATCCAGGGCCTCAGCCCAAAATCATAAATCCTCATCAAGTACGGGAACTTAGTCCAAAACTCATCAAATCCAAAGCAGCCGGGCCACTGCCCAAAACATATGAAAATCAGTGAAAAACATCAATCAATCAAGTTGCTGGATCTCAAGTGTGCCCGAGTCTTTAAACTCAAAACACATGCGCATAATCAGGCCTTCCTGGGATATCAACGAGTCTTTAAACTCAAAACACAATCAACAGGTCTCGGGGGATATCACAATAACCGAGTATTTAAACTCAAAACATATCAATCCAGGGCCCTCCCCCGTCAATCAACCGAGTCTTTAAACTCTAAACCAGATCCAACCATTTTCTTTTTTCGGGTATTTAAACCCAAAACCATTTTTCAACAGGTCTTTAAACCCAAAACCAAGTGAAAACCATAGAAACTCCATATCGGAATTCACAATAATGATTCCGTAAGCTATCATCCTGAACTATCATCCCGAAATCACTTTTATGAACAGGGCTTCAAGCCCGAAACCACTTTTCCAAAATCCATCGTAAATTATTGAAATCACCTCATATGGAAAATCCCAAAATCAAATCACAATATAAATCGAAAACTCGTAAAACGTGCAAATACGTAATAATCTCGAAATACGTGCAAAACCGTAAATCATCATGATCATAATCATAACCATAGAATCACGTATAGAAAACATATAAAAACATATATGCATGCATCAAGAGTTAGAAAACAAAGTCCACTCACAGACCATTAGCGTCGCCGTCTCGATATGCGCGCATTTATGCCGTTTCCAGCTAATCCGCTATCACCGGCTTCCCCGGACCTGTCCAAATCCCATAAGAAGGTCACTAATTACTTCATTAAGCTTCTACTAAAACCCCGTAATTTTCCCAAAGTTTTAACTATTTTTAACCGAGCCCTAAAACCTTCGGACATCCCTTAACATATCGAGATGATGTTCGATCGACTCGAAACTAGTGCCAAAATGTTCGTTACATCAATTACATCATTTCACATGTTGAAAACCTCCCCGGAATATGTCCCACGCGCCCTCACGCGCCTCCCATAGGGGTTGCGCGTGGGCCTCATGCACCAAGGAATAGTTGTCTTTTTCCTCGGGCAAACCCGGTCCAGACCGGTCCGATTCAGCCCGAACTGGCGTGGCCGGTTTTCAGCCATTGCCAATCCAATTCCACCTTTTTTTCATCCTATTAGCTTCGTCCTATGTTAAGCAATCGATCCACGATTTCAAAAGTGAAAAACAAAGCCTAGGGGTTACCTTCCCGATCATCCTTCAAACCGTCAAGTTTCCCCTTCTCTATTTTCATGACTCTGGCCATCTTCGTCCTTCCTTCCAAGCCCAATAGGATCCTAACAACATCCAAAACCTTTCCTAATCAACCAATTTCAGGAAAAACCAGCAAAACTCAAAGTGCCATTTTCAAATTGAAGCTCACCTCCCACTGGTTTCACGGCAGGCCTCGAAACCAAGCTTAGTCGACTCACAGGACCTCCAGCAACACATCTTATTAATTGAATAGTTCAAAGCTCATGAAAACACGGTTTGCCAAATTAAGGGAGAAACAGGACGTCTCGGTTTTCCTTCCCAATTCGTCGTCGTGGGCAGTGCCATGGCCATCGCCATGTGCGTCTCATTATCCTCTCCCATTTACATTCACAAGTCATGGGTTAGGGAGTGAGGTTTGAAGGAATTGGACGGGTTGGGTTCTTCTCGATCACACTGTCTCTGTCCTCTGTTTTAGTCCAGTTTCATCCCAAAAAAATTTAATCAGATTAACCCATCGTGTAACAATTGTGAGGCAGTGGTGAGAGGATTCTACAACCATCCAGGACAAGCCAGGTGTCCAAAATCCTGTGGAAAAAACTTCCAAGGCAATCCAAGTGTCCAATTCTACTTGGGCGCAGATCCCTAGGCAGTAAAAGACCAAAATGCCCCTGAATGACAATTTACCATTTTGCCCCTAGTGTTTCTAGACCCAAAATTCGAACCTACCGACGTCCAATGATAGCTTGCCGCCTATTGTTGTACTAAGGGGATCGAGACCTACCTAACGGTCCTCGAATTACGTGAAAAGTCCATGTCGTTTGAAAATTCGACAAATTGTCCCTTTTAACCAAATTATCAAATTACCCTCGAACTTCCGAACGTCATAACTTTTTCCTCGAACGTCGGAATTGGACGTGCCACCTATCTATAAACTCGCGACGTCCCGAGCGACGTCACGGTCATTGGTCAAAGTCCATTTGATGGCCCGAACGAAAAGTCAACATTTTTGCCCATTCCAAGGACAAAATCGTCATTTCGCACCGTCCGTCCGAAAGTACCCAACTAATCACCAATTAACTTTACTAATCTGTCATTAATTACTAATCTAATCCTAGTTTTCGAGACGGGTCATTTCAATGATCTTGAACAGGCCATAAAATGTGGGTGATAGCTTGGGACAACTAGTACTGCCAACAGTGATCTGTTGGTAAGTCTGGAGGCGTAAGTACACCATGTCACCTAGCTCGAACTCGCGTTCAGTCCGGTCTGCAAAGAGTTTCATCAGCTCTTGGGCAGTATGGAGATTATTACTCAAAGTGTACAATAGGGCATCACGATCACGGAGGGTAACATCGACTGCTTGAACTGGGGAAGAACCTGGAATGTAAGAAAGAATGGATGAGGGAGGCTGGCCATAAACTGCTTGATACGGAGACATCTAGAGAGCCGAGTGGAAGGTGGTATTGTACCACCATTCAGCCCATGGCAAACAGTCAATCCAAGAAGATGGTTTGTCCCCGACAAAGGAGCGAAAATAGTGTTCAAGTGTACGATTTAATACCTCGGTTTACCCATTAGATTGTGGATGATAAGAAGAGCTGTGACACAGCTGAGTGCCCTGTTCTTTGAAGAAGTCCTTCCAAAAATGGCTTAGAAAAGTGGGATCACGATCACTCACAATGTCTCGAGGCAAGCCATGAAGGCGGAACACTTCCTTAATGAAAACTGCAGCTACCTGGGAAGCCGATTATGGGTGTCTGAGAGGAATAAAATGCCCATACTTTGAAAAACTATCTACAACAACCAAAATACAATTCTTTCCGCGGATGGGTGGAAGACCTTCTACAAAATCCATGGCAATATCTTGCCAAATGGATTCAGGTATCTTTAGCGGCTGTAGAAGGCCAGGTGGGCGGATTGTCTCATAGTTTTGACGTTGGAGGTGTCACAAGCAGCCACATATTATCTGACATCATTCTTCAATCCGGGCCAATGAAAACTATGACCAATACGTTTGTAAGTGCGCAAATAGTCGGAGTGGCTACCTGCTGTAGTGCCGTGAAATTCTGCCAAAATCTTTGTACGCCAAGCGGAGGAGAGGGGAACGAACAAGCGGTCCTTGTAAAACAGGGAGCCGTTTTGCCACATGAAGTGCTTCCTGGAATTTGGCTAAGCCTGTAAGGATTGAATGATGGCCATGGCCTCGACATCCTGTGCATAATCCTGTTGAATAGCTGTCACACAATCAAAAATAGGGGAGGATAGACCCATTAAGGCCAACAGCTCTGACTTGCGGGACATAGCATCTGGGCAAGCATTGCTTGTGATGGCACGATATTCAATATCATAGTTGTATCCCAGTAACTTAACCAGCCAACGCTCTTGTGTTAGGGTGGTAATACGCTGCTCCAAGAAATGGCGAATTGTTTGATGATCCGTGACAATTTTGAAGTGACGACCGAGCAAATAGGGGCGCTAATGTTCCATTGCAGTAACCACTTCAAGCATCTCCTTGTCATAAATGGATAAGGCTCTATGGCGGTCGGACAAAGCCTTGCTCAAGTAGGCAATTGGATGATGGTCTTGAGACAATATTGCACCGATACCGGTGCCGGATGCATCACACTAGATCATAAAGGGCTTGGAGAAATTGGGCATTACTAACACCGGTGTTGTGGTCAGGGCAGATTTAAGATTGTTGAAGGTGAGCTCAGCCTCTGCGTGACAAGACCCACCCCGATTATCACCTTGAGAATCGGGAAGAATCCTGCTCCCGTCTGACAATCTGACACAAAAGACTAAAATAACCAAATAAATTACGCCATCCCCATTGTCAGACCATGGAGATTAAACAGTACAACCAAGTGGACAACAAGTCCACAGTTTCACAGAGCATAATTACAAACCAAGATAAAGATAAAACCCTACTCTGTGAACTAACTACACCGCAACAGAAGACTTTATCCCTCTGCCTCTGCGTTAGCCCCCAAAACTTGTACCACGACCTGGAGGGTATTAAAAACAGAAAAGTGTGAGTGGTCTAAAACAAATGTTTCCAGAAAACAGTTTCATGAAATCGGGGTTCACCCTCCAGTTTTACAACATGCATGCATAACTAAATATTCGAAAATACTTTTACGAGTCATACGGAAACCATTATAGTAAACAGCCATAAAATCATGTAAAACTGAATGTAACATCAACAATCAAACCGTTGGATCTATCCGAGTCTTTAAACTCATATGTCAAGCCTTCCCCGGATATCAACGAGTCTTTAAACTCAAAACATAATCAATAGGCCTCGAGGGGTATCACAATAACGAGTATTTAAACTCACGAGTCTTTAAACTCAATCCGGGTCTTTAAACCCATTCCGGGCCCGCCCCGTCATCAATTAACCGGGTCTTTAAACCCAAAACCAGATCCAACAATCATACGGGTCTTTAAACCCAAAATCATGCGTAAAATCGTAACAATCCAGGATCCACCATGATCCATTTTCCAAAACCATTATGAAATCACTTTCCGTCATAATAGAACTTATGTCTGAATTTTACATGCAACCCCAAAATCTTACTCACAAAACATACTCAAATCATTATTAAACGTGACATGCATAATCATATCAAATCACTTCATCAAACCATCATCCATGCACAGGAGAAAACGTAATCTCGAAATACGTAATATGCGATAATCACCTCGAAAAACGTGAAATCACGTAAAACAGAAATATCATAATCATCACCATGAAATCATATATGAAAACATAAAACAAGTGAGTAAAAACAGTTATGCATGCTCGGTTAGAAAATCAAAAGTCCACTCACGGAGTTTGAACGCGTCAATCGCGTCCCGTACGCTCCTCGGTTTCCTCGGGAATGTTCTGGCCTGCCAAAGATCACAATTTGGGTCACAAACACTTCCAATAAGTTTATAGTAATTTGCCTAATTTTTTGGGATTTTTTGACGTAATTAACTTAAAGCCCTAAACCTTCGAACCCTCAGAACTATCCCGAAACGATGTCCGCTCAACTCGAAATTTAACTCAAAATGTTCGTTAAGTTGAAAGGATGAACTTATCTATTGACCGGGACCGGAGACACGGCCCCACGCGCCCTCACGCGTCGCCCAAAGTGGCTGCGCGTGAAAGTCACGCGCCTGCTACAGTGATTGCTACAGTGTCACCTTCTTCACCCGACTAGCCTACAAACGGGCTGTTCGACCCGCGACACAACCCGGCCAAATCTCCATTAATTCTCACTCGATTCCTTTCATTTTTCTACCTAAATCATTCCTTTACATTTTAATTTAGGTTCCCAATTAATAATTACACTCAACTCTCTCTAAAATGATCAATCCACCCGTGATCAAACAAACGGGTCAACCGTTGTAACTCACTCGACTCAACCCAGTTTTCCAATTAACTTAAAATGAAGCTTCATAGGACCTAAACGAACATTAAACCACAACCAATTTCAGGAAAACTTACCCGTATGTGATCGTCCTTAAGCCTCAAATTTCTCCAAAACCCAAACTTGGGTTCCTGGCCAAACCGTGATCGATTCCCTTCGATATTGATACGGTTGAACTCTAAATGATCCCAGAAGACTGTTTCTAACCTTGGTTTTGTTCCTCTCGACTCACAATTTAACTTTCAAATTTCCCTCCAATTTTCCCAGTTTTTTCCCGTTTTTGTTTCTCTCGAATTCTCAGTGTTTCTCTGCTCCAAATGACTCTCTCTCGACTCACTCTTACTCCCTATAATCAAATCAGACCTCACGACAACCCAAGGGAATCTCAGTCCCACTGTGTAAATGGTTTCCCGCAACAGACCCAAAACCAAATTTTTAAATCCCTCCCGTGCACTGTAATCTGTTACCAACCACACCAAGTTGTTTCCACTACCTCAAACTGACCTAATGCCACTCACAATTAAACAATTTCTTGATCAGACCACCCAAGCATGGTAGTTCAGTCCCTGTTTCCACGGTTTCAAACAGTGCTCCTGTGAAATTACTGTTTCCCCTTCTGCACAAAATTACCAAAATGCCATTCTCGTTTTAGACCCTTAACTCAACCGTCCGAGGTTCGTTTTCAGCGTGCCGCTTGTCTACGGACTCAGGGCATCGAGACCTACCTAATGGTCCTCGAATTGCGTGAAAATAATGGTCGAACAAAAAGTCAACAATTTCCTCCTTTTCGACCTAATTACGAAAATGCCCTTGTACTTCCAAACGTCATAACTCCTTCCCTGATCGTCGAAATTGGACGTGACACATGTCTATGGACTCGTGACCTCCCGAACTACGTCACAGTCATCGGTCAACGTCCATTTGACTTACCAAGAAAAAAGTCAACAATTTGACTGTACTATTCACGAGGGTAAAAACGTCGTTTTATTTATTATTTTACAATTTTACATCCTTCGAATTTCGGGGAGTTACACTGCGGACCAGTGGAAGCTGTCCTTCTTTAAGAGGGTGGTGAGGGGCTTGGAGATAGCCCCAAAATGCTAGAAAAAACGTTGGTAATAACTTGCTAAGCCAAGGAACCCTCGGAAGCCTTTCACTATGGTGGTCGAAGACCATTCGAGAATGCACTGGATTTTTTGTGGGTCAACGGAAACCCCGTTGTGGGAGATGTAGTGTCTGAGGTAGGCAATGGTTGTTTGACCAAATGAGCATTTAGAGGCCTTTAGCTTAAGGTCGTTTGCTTGTAAGACATCAAAAACAAGGGTTAAATGTTCTAAATGCTCTTTAAAAGAAGAGCTGTAGATCAAAATGTCATCAAAAAACACCAGAACAAACCTGCGTAAGAAGGGTCGAAATATGGAATTCATGAAGGCCTGGAATGTGGAGGGTGTATTGGAGAGACCAAATGGCATGACAAGGAACTCATAGTGCCCGTCATGTGTGCGGAAAGCTGTCTTTGGGATGTCTTCATCATGCATACGAATTTGATGGTAGCCGGAGCGGAGGTCCAACTTGGAGAAAATCACCGCACCATGAATTTCATCAAAAATCTCCTCGATTACCGGAATGGGGAACTTGTCTTTAATGGTAATCTGGTTCAAGGCTCTGTAATCCACGCAAAATCGCCACATTCCCTATCGTTTCTTTACCAAAAAAACTGGAGATGAGTAAGAACTCGAATAGGCTGTATGATGCTAGCCCATAGCATGTCCTAGACTTGGTCCTCCAGCTCATTCTTCTGGTTGTGAGCATGCTGATATGGGCGCACATTGATAGGAACAGCACCAACGAGCAACGGAATGCGGTGATTGGCCGCTCGAGATGGTGGCAGTGTGGTGGGCTCGTCGAATAAATTGTTGAACGTGCAGAGGAGTTGTTGCAGTAACTCAGGAGGTAGTAGTGGAGCAGAGGCGGGCTGAATGGCTGCAATTCTCGGATGAGGGAATGATGTCAGGACCCAACCCTCCTCTGTCAGGTCCCCTACTCATCTAGCACGATATTGTCCGCTTTGGGTCTCCTTGCCCTTGCCCTCACGGTTTTGTTTTCGGGAGCTCATGGTGCAACTTCCTAGGGGGTCACCCATCATGGAATTGCACCAGCCTCAACTCGCTTAACTTTGGGGTTCCAATCCCCCCCAAAGCCACTGAGCTCCCAAAAGGCCTCATGCTAGATAGGTGTGTGCCTACACCTTTAAGGCACACCACCATTCCCTTCCCAGACCATTCCCCCTCGCAGGAATGTGGGATTGTTCACCGTTCCCTCAAGGACACGGGTCTTACAAATGAGGTAGTTGGGGAGGTGAGTGCAGGGTGTTGAGGACAAAGGGTACCCGTTTGATCGCCTAACAAACGGTTAACTGTGAGTGGACCCTTTCCTTAAACTCGATCATGCATAACTGTTTTTATGAACGTATTTTATGGTTTTACTTATGACTAGATGTTTCTTGAATATGTTATGATGGTTTTATGTGTTGCACGTTTTTCGAGAAAAGGGTGATTTTGGAAATGTTTTCGGAATTTCAAGGGATTTTGGAACATGATTTTGAGAATCAAGGTTTTGGTTTTGAAATCGAAATTGACAATTGGAATTTGGGTTCGGAATGACGGTTCTGGATGCCGGGAAGGGCATCGGACCCGTGATTTCGGATTCGGGTTTGGATGTGGATTGGTAAATGATTTTCAAATGATTTGGGATTGGATTTGCTGGATCTGGATATTGGGTTTAAAGACCCGGATATATGTGACGGGGGACCGGCCGGATTGGGTTTAAAGACCCGGATTGAGTTTAAAGACTCGGGAGTTTAAAGACTCGGATATATATTGATTTTCCCCCGTAGGCCTTGAGTTTAAAGACTCGGGAGTTTAAAGACTCGGATATGATTAAGGCCTGGATTGAGTTTAAAGACTCGGGAGTTTAAAGACTCGGATAGATCCAGCAGGTTTGATCGGGAAAATGATGATTTGGTGGTTATGGTTTATGAAACAGTTTCCTGATACTCATATTATGGTTTCTTATGATCTTTTCTAGTGTTTCTGTTTCTTATGATGTTTATAATGATTATTTTATAAATGTGTTTATAACTGCTGGTTATGCATGTGATTTCAAAACGGAGGGTTCAACTCGGTTTTCTTATAAAATGGTTTTTGAACTTTTGTACTTTTGGTCCACTCACATTTTCTGTTTTAATTGCCCTCCAGGTTGTGGAGCGAGCGCGGGGTCTTGACGCCGAGGCAGAGTCTGAGGCATAGAAGTGACGTGAGGGTTCCCAGAGTAGAGTAAAGGCTTCTGTGTGCGTGTAGTTACCGAGTTATTTTCTTCGTATGTTCGTACTATGTTTTGTAAATGCTACGCTCGGGACTTTGTGTCTAATTACTCCTGCGTTTGACTGGTTAGAATACGAATGAGTTTTACTTGAGTTTTGTGTCGGGGAGTCAGACGGGAGCGGGATTTACCTCGGGTTTCGGGGTGAAACCGGGGTGGGTCCTGACAATTGGTATCAGAGCATAGGTTTGTCGAGTTTGTTGGGTCTGTCGGTTTGTGAGGTTGTGTTTCCGTTGTTTGACTACTTCTATGCCTCTTTCAGCGTGCGGTTGACGATGCCTCCGAGACGTAGACCCTCTCCACAACCTGAAGAAGTAGCTAGAGAGACGGAGAGTGCTACGATTGAGCGAGCCCAGCGGCTCGGGGCTACTACTTTTAGTGGTGGGGCTGATCCTGAGGAAGCCCAGAGGTGGATTACTAGACTGGAGCGGATTTTTGCGGTGATGCATTGTCCGCCGGAGGAGCGAGTATTGTTGGCTGCATTTTTACTAGATGGTGCGGCGTACGAGTGGTGGTATACCCTCGAGTTGTCCGGTTGGGATGTTCACAGTGTGACCTGGGAGACGTTCAGGGAACGGTTTCTGGAACAGTATTATCCTCGTTCTTTCCGGGATGCCAAGGAGGCGGAGTTTCTGCAGCTCCAGCAAGGGAATATGACAGTGGCAGAGTATGAACGGAAGTTCCAGATGTTGTCTCGGTTTGCTCCTGCTTTTGTGGCTACTGAAGCCGAGAAGTGCCGTAGGTTTGAGTTGGGTTTACGAGGTGAGATTCGAGCCGTAGTGACGGCTGGATCTTTTGCGACCCTCCGAGATCTGTCGGATGCTGCGGTGCGAGTTGAGGCTAGTTTGCCGGTGCGACGCCGGGAACCTTCTATTCCTGGAGCTTCGAGCCAGCGGACACCGAAAAGAGGTAACTTCGGTGGATCGTCCTCGTCGGGCGATGATCGTTTTGGTAGACCTGGTAGTGCCCAGAGTTCAGGATTTTGGGGTTATCGAGTACCGCCGACTCCGCAAGCGAGTGCGACGTCGGTAGCATCCACAGGGAGACCGAGTAGTGGACCAGGCTGGAATGTGTGTTTTTATTGCGGGGAGCGAGGTCATTTTCGACGTAAGTGTCCACTGTTGCCACAGGAAGGTGGTGTAGGCAGAGGAGTAGCGGAGTCCGGACAGAGTACAGCATCAGGGACAGCGGGCACTAGAGGAGGTGGTGGCACAGCCACGAGTAGTTCGAGGGGACGTGGTAGAGCGTCAGGATCTCAGGCCCGGGTGTTCTCGATGACTCAGCAAGAGGATCAGTCGACACCAGATACGGAGACAGGTACTTGTTTTACTTTTGGTTGTCCTGTTGGTTTGGTGTTTGGATTTCGGGGTAGAGTCTAGGAGTTTGCCTAGAGGACTTGAAGTGTACCGTAAGTTCCGTAGTAGGTTGACGGGAAGTAGAGGAAAGGAGTGACTGTGGAAGGAGAGAACCCACAAGCTAGAGTTTGCCTTTAGGACTTTGTGGAGTTAGTCCGACCGTGGCCGGAGTAGTAGCCGAGGGAGATGGGTGGTTGTATACGAGGATGTACTCTATGATTTCTGTCGGGTATTGTGACATGAGGTATTGTATAATACCTTTGTTTTCTGTTCATAGAGTTTCCCTTGCGTACACCATGTATTTGTTACATAGCTCGGGTTGGCTGTGGTGACAGTAGCTGGGGACGGAGTGAAATACCCAAGGTGGAGATGATAGACAGGAAACCTAGGAGAGGTTGTTCTTTACCGGGTAGGAGACCCTAGGTGTTGGGACCTAGCTGTGGAATTTCGGGGACGAATTCTTTTTAGGTGGGTAGATTGTAACAACCCGTCCCGAGAATTGGGATAAGTAGAGTGATTAAGGTGTGATTAGTAAGGTTAATCAAGGGTTAGGCTGGTCCCAGAGGGGTCCGGGAACTTAGAATGACGATTTTGCCCCTGGGTCGGGCAGAAATGTTGACTTTTATTTCGGGTGGTCAAATGGGAGTTGACCAGTGACCAGGACGTAGTTGAGGACGTTACGAATCCGTAGGCAGGTGGCACGCCCGAATTCCGACATCCGAGGAGGAAGTTGTGATGTTCGGAAGGTTGAGGGCATGACCGTAAGTTGAGTGAAGTAGGGGGAATAGTTGACTTTTTCTACGAACGAGTTTTGGTACGTTGACCTAGGATGGTTAGATAGATCTCGTCGTCCTGAGTTCGATGACAGGCGGCACGTATGCATCGGACTTACGATGAGTGAGATACGGGTCTAGAAACGTTAGTGGCGAAACCGTAAAATGAGTTAAAAAAGGGTAAATTGGTCTTTCTGCACATTGGGAATTGTGCAGAAAGAAAGAAATGGACGGTTGAGATTGAGCACAAGTGAGATGAAGGGTAGGATGGTGACACATGGCAGGTGTGTAGAGGATTCTGGTGGAATCCTGTACGTGCGCGGGTCCTAATTAACTGGGGTGCACCTGTGTGTGCCCGTGTGTTGTTCTTCGACACAGATAGAAACAGGGTGAGTTTGTGAGGAGGAATTGAGGATTTGATCGTGTAGGTTGATGAGTTCTGGTGAGTGAAGAGTGATCAGAAGGAGGTTGAGAGATGCTGGGGTGGTGCTGAGAAGGTGAGAAGTGTGCAGGTGGTGTGTGAGTGAGTTGAGAGCCACGGGAATTTCAGAGAAAAACAGAGAGGAACTGAGGGAGCTGGTGGGAGCTGTGTGCGTGGGTGTGTAAGTGCGATTGACCTCGAGAGGAGGCTGAGGCGACGTTGTGGACCTACCAGGAACCGCGGCGGCGAGCACGGTGGTGGACGGTTGCATGGTAATCCCTTATCCTTGTACATTTGTCCTGTTTTCCCCGTCGAGTTTTGAATCGAAAGTCGTGAGTCTAGGGGTTGAATCGATGGGTCTTTAGTGGTTTAGGGGATTTAGTTGAGCCCTAGGAACCGTCTGGTTGTGTTGCCGTGACGAGAGGTGCACGGTGGTGGTTGGCGCGACGGAGGGACTCTGTTCCATGTGGCTGTTTTTCCGTTTTGTTTCAATCCAAGAGTCGTGATCCCAGGGACTGAGTCGAAGGTTTAGACGAGTTGGATTAGGTTAAGTAAGGTCCTAGGAAGAGTCTGGGACAGTCACCGTGATGGGGGTGACCGGAGTGGCTGGATTGTGAAACAGGGGAGTTCAGGCCGTCTGGTTCGAGCTTGAGTCGACGGTGTAGGGGCCGTGTCG
The DNA here is from genome assembly GCA_032719365.1 of Prinsepia uniflora. Lineage (NCBI taxonomy): Eukaryota > Viridiplantae > Streptophyta > Magnoliopsida > Rosales > Rosaceae > Prinsepia > Prinsepia uniflora. Next base: position 70,065,452 of record CM064868.1, on the reverse strand, counting down.
AGTTCTAAGGAGGAGGGGGATGGATAGCTTAAGGTTGGACGAAGAGGATGGTGAAGAGAGGGAGGAAAATGGTGCAGGCACGGCGGTGAACCGCTCTCGACCGGTTTCAAACAACAGGCACTGTGTCGAGCCCGGTTCAGCACGGGTTGAAGACGGTACTGTAGCTGGCGCGTGGGGCCACGCGCAGCCACTTTGGGCGGCGCGTGGGGGCGCGTGCGGCGGTTCTGGGAGAAACGGTCAACATAGTTTTTGGTCTAGGAGTTGTTGTGAGTTCGATGGAGTTGGTTTCGAGTCAATCGGACGTCGTTTGAGGTTAGTTCCGCGAGGGTGAAGGTTAGGGTCCGGGGTTTTAAGTCTTTGGTCGGGGACTTTTGAGGGAATTTAGGTGAACCTTCGTAGACGTGCTAGTACGTAATTTGGCGGTGTTTGACAGGATCGGGATTTCCCGAGGAAGCCGAGGAACGGGCTGGACGTTCGGGACGCGAGTAGGGCTCAGTACTGTGAGTGGACCCTTTCCTTAACTCGATCATGCATAACTGTTTTTATGAACGTATTTATGGTTTACTTATGACTAGATGTTTCTTGAATATGTTATGATGGTTTTATGTGTTGCACGTTTTTCGAGAAAAAGGGTGATTTTGGAAATGTTTTCGGAATTTCAAGGGATTTTGGAACATGATTTTGAGAATCAAGGTTTTGGGTTTTGAAATCGAAATTGACAATTGGAATTTGGGTTCGGAATGACGGTTCTGGATGCCGGGAAGGGCATCGGACCCGTGATTTCGGATTCGGGTTTGGATGTGGATTGGTAAATTATTTTCAAATGATTTGGGATTGGATTTGCTGGATCTGGATATTGGGTTTAAAGACCCGGATATATGTGACGGGGGACCGGCCGGATTGGGTTTAAAGACCCGGATTGAGTTTAAAGACTCGGGAGTTTAAAGACTCGGATATATATTGATTTCCCCGTAGGCCTTGAGTTTAAAGACTCGGGAGTTTAAAGACTCGGATATGATTAAGGCCTGGATTGAGTTTAAAGACTCGGGAGTTTAAAGACTCGGATAGATCCAGCAGGTTTGATCGGGAAAATGATGATTTGGTGGTTATGGTTTATGAAACAGTTTCCTGATACTCATATTATGGTTTCTTATGATCTTTTCTAGTGTTTCTGTTTCTTATGATGTTTATAATGATTATTTTATAAATGTGTTTATAACTGCTGGTTATTGGCATGTGATTTCAAAACGGAGGGTTCAACTCGGTTTTCTTATAAAATGGTTTTTGAACTTTTGTACTTTGGTCCACTCACATTTTTCTGTTTTAATTGCCCTCCAGGTTGTGGAGCGAGCGCGGGGTCTGACGCCGAGGCAGAGTCTGAGGCATAGAAGTGACGTGAGGGTCCCAGAGTAGAGTAAAGGCTTCTGTGTGCGTGTAGTTACCGAGTTATTTTCTTCGTATGTTCGTACTATGTTTTGTAAATGCTACGCTCAGGGACTTTGTGTCTAATTTACTCCCTGCGTTTGACTGGTTAGAATACGAATGAGTTTTACTTGAGTTTTGTGTCGGGGAGTCAGACGGGAGCGGGATTTACCTCGGGTTTCGGGGTGAAACCGGGGTGGGTCCTGACACCTCACGGTTTTGTTTTCGGGAGCTCATGGTGCAACTTCTCAGGGGGTCACCCATCATGGAATTGCACCAGCCTCAACTCGCTTAAACTTTGGGGTTCCAATCCCCCAAAGCCACTGAGCTCCCAAAAGGCCTCATGCTAGATAGGTGTGTGCCTACACCTTTAAGGCACACCACCATTCCCTTCCCAGACCATTCCCCCTCGCAGGAATGTGGGATTGTTCACCGTTCCCTCAAGGACACGGGTCTTACAAATGAGGTAGTTGGGAGGTGAGTGCAGGGTGTTGAGGACAAAAGGTACCCGTTTGATCGCCTAACAACCTATGGTTAACACTGGAAATAGTGAACTCCATAACCTTGAATAAGAATTGCCACCCAATGAAGCCCAAGGTTTCAAGCCAAGCTGCCCCAAGGACCAAATCACAAACCCGCTACAGACAAAAGCCGAAAATCAGCACGGAAATTTATACCCTGCAAGTTGACCTCAACATCGTATAAAACCCCCTTGGTCTGGCATGTACATGCCCACCATAATTTTCTCAGTTTTGGTGAAATTGATATGTTTACCTAGGTGAGTGGCAATATTAGGGTGCATAAAATTCTGGTCTGCGCTAGAGTCAATGAAACACCAGAATGGGAAACCCTTCAATCTGCCCTAGGAGCCTCATAGCACGTCCCTAGACTTCTTCTATCAGAAATGGAATTGAGGTGAATGTCTTCATCCCCCACATACGTGGTTTCCGCATCAACTCCCATCGCTGGTTGAGCAAGTTCTTCGGTGGAATCCTCCAACATCGGGCTATCAGAATCAATCATTAGAAGCTGGGTGTTTTGCAGTGATGGCCAGGAGTATAGGGCTCATCACAGTTAAAGCAGAGGCCCTATTGAGATGATCTTATAGTTCAAACTGAGTGCGGCATTGGTATGGCAGTGTTGGCCGGGTGCTCTTTTAAGTGGGGCGTGCTTGTACTACTGTAGAGTCGGTTTTGGGCGCAGAAAGGAAGAGATGACCAGCTTTGAGGTCTTCCCTTGATAACCAAACTTCTGGCGTGCCTGCTTGCTCTCATATAGTTGAGCCAATTCCATTTCCCGACCCAACGCCTTGGGTTCCATGGTGATAACATCATCCTGGATGTCCTCTTTGAGACCTCTAAGAAAGCACCAAGTAGTTGGTCATATGTCCATTCCACTGCTCGACAGGAAAGTTTGATGAAATGGGTTACATACGCAGATACAGGGCCTATGTGGCGGATGTGTGATAAGGCCATGTTGATGTTAAGGAGCTCCCTATGACAGGACCCACCCTGATTATCGCCTCGATAATCAGGAAGCATCCTGCTCCCGTCTGACAATCGAATCCAAAAGATCGGAAAAACCAAATAATATTACATCACACCCATTGTCAGACCAGGGAGATTAAACAAATACATCCGACTGGACATCAAGTCCATAGTTTCACAGAGCATAATATTACAAAAACAGATTAAAGAACGAATCCTACTCTGTGAACTAACTACTTCGCAACGGAAAACTTTATGCCTCTGCCTCTGCCTCGGCGCTAGTCCCCGAACTTGTACCACGACCTGGAGGGTAGTTAAAACAACAAAGTGTGAGTGGACCGAAACAAAGGTTTACAGAAAACAGTCTAAGGAAATCGGGGTTCGCCTCCAGTTTTACAACACGCATGCATGACCAAATATTCGAAAAATCGCGTATTAATCATTCGAAACCACTTTTTCCGAAACACATGGAAAACAGTACAGAAAACCGACATAACTCATGCAAAATAATTTAATATTACCAGAATCCAGAAACCGCCATTTTGAAACATCAATTGTACAAATCAAGTAAAGAGTGAGTCAATAATCACAATTAAGCCGTTGGATCCATCCGAGTCTTTAAAACTCAATATCAGGCCTTCCCGGGATATCAACGAGCCTTTAAACTCAAAACATGATCAATAGGCCCTCGGGGGTATCACAATAACCGAGTCTTTAAACTCACGAGTCTTTAAACTCAATCCGGTCTTTAAACCCAATTTTCGGGCCCGCCCCCGTTTCAATAAACCGGGTCTTTAAACCCAAAACCAGATCCAACAATCACCGGGTCTTTAAACCCAAAACCGTTTTTTAACACAATAAACCAGGATCATCATAAACCGTTTTCCAAATCATTCCAAAATCATATCTCGTCAAAATAGGACTTATGTCCGAATTCACATGCAAATTCCCAAAACATGCAATTCCCGAAATCACTCACAATTATAATTAAAACATCAATAAATCCGTAACATGCATAATCATATCCAGATACTTCATTAAAACATCATTCATGTATAGCGAAAACCGTAACCTCGAAATGCGTGAAATACGATAAATATCTAGAAAAGCGTTTAAACACGTAAAACCGAAATATCATATCACCATCATAAAATCATATGTGAAACCATAAGATAAATAAGTAAAATAGTCATGCATGCCCGGTTTAGAAATCAAAAGTCCACTCACGGTTTTAGGACGCGTCAATCGCACCCGGTGCGCTCCTCAGTAGCTTCGGAAATGTCCGGGCCTGTAAAAACGTACAAGAAGGGTTACAAACATCCTCAAATAGCTCGTATGATTTTCCCTAATTTTTCCGGATTTTCGACGAAATAAACCTTAAGGACCTAACTCCGAACTCACCGAATTATCCCGGGCGACTCCCGAACAACTCGAATCCTAAAGGTAAAATGTTAAAAACATTAAAAGGAAGAAAACCTCAGTTGACCGTGATCGGAAAAGATCTCACACGCGCCGTCACGCGCCGCCCAAAGTGGCTGCGCGTGAAGGCCACGCGCCAAGCTACAGTGTCTTCTCCCTCACCCGAACAGCCTGCTAAACGTGTCTGATACCCGCGACTCAACCCGATCGCCCTCAATTCTAAATCAATTCTTCCCGTTTTCAATCCTATCACCTTCTCTAATCCATTAATTTAGGTCTGCATTGATGATTAACCTCGACTAACACCAAAACGATCCAACCCAGACTCAACAGTCGAACTAGTCGACGTCTGGAACTCACCCTACACGGTTCATTCTCCGTTACCTGGAAGTTGTCGTCCTCAACACTGATTTCCTCTGAAACTGAAACTCAAGTTCCCGGCCAACCAGTCATCCTCCTCCTTCGATTTTTGCACGTTGTGCTCGTAATGACCCCAGAAGTCTAACACGGTCCTTGGTTCCGTTCAACAAGCTTCAGGAATTAAATTTGATTTTTCCCTCCAACTGGTTCATCCCTGAACTGGAACTCGAGTTCTTGGGCAATCCGTGCTCAAATCCCTTCAGTTCTTGCACGTCGAGATTCTGTCACTCCCAGAAAACTCCCTAAGTGTTTAGATTTGTCTCAAGGCCAGTAGAAATCGAATTCTGAGTTCCCCCCCAAAAAAACCCGAAAATGGTTCTTCACGGTTTCCTCTTAATCTCTCTCGGTTTCCTCGACGGCAGAAGATGCAAATGAGTCCTCACAACCCAATAGCAATCAGATAATCGATTTCAAACGGTTAGCAACTCGTGGGAGACACTCTGAAGTCTCTGAAAACGGTTTCCCGCAAACACAGAAACCATGGCCATTTTTAACTCCTCCCGAGCACAGCAAGCAGCCCAACCCTCACGCCTGTTTCCAATATCCTCAATTCAATTAAACAAATACTCTGATCCGTCCACTATAGGATTTAACAATGAAATCGTGTAGGGCACTCACGGCCACACTCTGTTTTTTCACGGTGATGAACAGTAACCCGTGTGAAAAGACCAAAATGCCCTCAGGGCAATAATTACCAAATGCCCTCCAACTTCCGTGACCCGTAACCTCGGTCATCCGACGTCTGGTTCACGCGTGCCGCCTGTCGTTGTACTCGGGGCGTCGAGACGAACATAACGGTCTTCGAGTCAAGTGAAAACCAAATTTCAAACAAAAAGTCAACTTTTCCCCTTATAACGCCCAAATTACGATAATGCCCTGAGCTTCCGAACGTCATAACTTTCACCCTGTTCGTCCGAATCGGACGTGCCACCTGTCTATGGACTCGTGACGTTCCGAACTACGTCACGGTCATCGGTCAACTTCCGTTCGACCCTCCAATCAAAAAGTCAACAATTGACCATACGAATCACAAGGGTAAAAACATCATTTATCATTATTTTACAATATTACATTTTTTGAATTTCGGGGCGTTACACCCTAGGCCTAAAACGCTGGAGAAGGGCTAAGAGAACGTGTTCCAAGAGGCCTGTGGGTAACGAGATTCAAACTATTTCATCCATAAAACAGCATCGCTGCCTAGGTGCATTGCCGCAATGAGGACCCGTGTGCCAATCGTCCACCTAATGGTAGGTGAGGAATCGTTCTGCCATCGCTAGACAACCATAGGGATCCTCTCAATGAAAACGGGGTAAATCAAGTTTCATGGGCTTCATAGAGGGCAAAGAAGAATGAATGTTCCCAGGGCTAGCGGAGATGTACCGTTGGAAGTGAGGGTGAGGAAAGTGGGTGGTGGTGGAGGAAGTTAGAGAAAAGGTGAATAGTATTTGTGGATGTGAAAGAGGGGGTGGTGATGGTGGAGGGAGCGGTGGTGGGGGTCGAGTAGTGGTGATTATATTTGGCGAATGGGTGTATATAGTGGTGAGAGTGGGCTGAGATGGTCTATTGGCGGTGGTCCTGGACAATAAGGGAAACATCGAAGCCCAATTTGGCGATGGGTAGGCCATAATCTCCGTAGCTTGTGGATCGTGGCGCGCTTGAGAAGGCACGGAACTGTGGTGACCCAGAGCGCCCCACACGGCTCCCCACACTACTCATGTTTCAGGTGAGGTCAGGTGCGACACCAAAATGGAGGACAACGACATCATGTGATCAGTACCCACGATGGTGGAAGGCTGTTTGTGGATCGACATAGGTGGCGGAGGTAGTGGTGACCGCTCCGACTGGGAAACAACCTCTCCTAGGTCGACTGGGGCGAGAACTCTGAAGGCTCTAATCTCTTCGAGTAGCGAGTATTGAAACTGTTGTTGCTGCGCGATAGAACTCGCCTGTGATTGCTGGAGCTCGGTGATGGTGGCGTGTAGGGAAACTTGCTGATCGGTGAGAGTGCCCACTGTGAGCTACAACTCATGGACATGTGAGACCAGATGCTTCCACTAAACATCCATCTTAGCGTCGGCAACTGCAGATGATTCAACCAAGGTTGTCGAGTGGGTTTTTTTCCCTATCGGAGAATCAGCAGCTCTGATACCAGATAATAGGATTGTGCAGAGAAAGTAAAGGAATTGACAAATTTAGCAAGGAAACAAGACTATTCTTTTCATTCATCCCTGTGAGAATACAGAGCAGAAGAGTAAATAGTACATTCACAAGCCAGGTGTGCACCAGCCTGTCTAACGGCCTACCTAATCACACGTGCCACAACATCTACACAACGATCTTATTCTAGAACCAGCTAATCTATAGTGGGGTAAATCGATGAATAGCAGAGAGCCAAGTTATTGGGCTTACCATAGTGGGTATTGAGTATTGGGTCCTAACACATTAAGGGAAAAATTGTCGACCTTGTCGAATTCTTCACTAACAAAGAGGGAAAAGACATCGTCGAAGATGACCTGAGCTTCCCAGGGGGTTTGATTGTTGGTTCCTTTAATGAATTTATGCATTGGAATGTATGACCGCTGCAGAAAATAAGAGTTACCCTTTTCCCCCAGCATATGATGGTGAATTCATGGCCAAGACCCTTCAATTCTATCATTCTTCTTTAGACTTTCTTGATGATGCGGTTATTGAAACAGTCGCAAAGTCCCCGACCGACGGTGATGACGAAAAGAGCAATTTTTTTTATAGGTTTGATGTTGTTGAAAGGAGAGTTAATGTCATCAACTTGGAGTTGCTCATTGATGTTGTAAATTAAGGACTTCTATGAGTCTTTCAAAGAAGTATCCTCCATTAACAATGACCTCTTCAGTTCTGTGGACTTTGAGGTGAAGGAATAACTAAATGGACAATTTTGCCCTCAATTTTTAATGGAATCCGTTAGAATTTTTGATGAAAAGACTAAATCAACTATTAAAATTTCTAGGACGAAAAAGACCAATATTGACTATTAGAGATGATTTCTAGTATTAGGGTTAATTTGAAGGACCATTACTCCAAAATTTTCTTAAATGTTGAATGGACAATTTTGCCGTTAATTTTTAATGAATTCTGTTTGAGTTTTGACGGAGGGCCTAAATCTACCATTATGTTTTAGGGACGAAAAAAATCAATATTGAATGTTATGGAAAATTTCTAACAATATTAGGGTTAATTTGAGGGACCATTGCTCCAAAATCTCTTACACATAAATGATAGTTATAAAGATAGAACTTTGAAAATGATATATTTTTATATGAAATTTAAATTTGGGATTTGTGGCATCCAAGTGCGAAGCTTTTCAATTTATTAGAATTTTAAATCATTTCATTTATGCATCAAAAATAGGAGAATTTGTGCATATGAAACTTGAAATTCTAACTTTTTAACAAATCTCATAATTTTTTTCTCTCATCGAAACATTCTAAGGGGGTGTATTGAATATTGAATTTGGTCAAATTTTATAGAGTTTTAGTTGATTTCTAATTTTAGATGTATTTAATTTAGAGTTTTAAAGAGTTTGTATCACTCAACAAGTATTCAATTCAGATTTTTTAGAACTTTTAAAAACTCTATGAAAGTTGAGACGTATTCAATTCAGATTTTTATCGAGTTTAAAAACTCTATAAAAGTTTGGAGGTATTTAATCATATAAGAGTCAGCAAAAATTGAGTGATATCGAAAACTGAAGTTTTTAACGACTCCCATATTTTTTCCCTCATGCAAACACACCCTAAGAGGTTAAATTGAAATTCTAACTTTTTAACGACTCCCATATTTTTTCCCTCATGCAAACACACTCTAAGAGTATAATGTATTTAAATATTGAATTTAATATTTATATATAAAATGTGGCTATCAAGATTAAATTTTGGAAATCATCTCTTTTCAATGGAAATTTGGGATTTGTTAATTATATCCACTTCCCATGTTATTTAGTGAATGTACTTGTAGCCATGACTTTACTTACTTCCGAACTTGAACCAGGATTAGTTGGGGTGCGTGAAAGTTAGTTCAGACACCTCGTGGTGGAAAAATATTAAAAAAAAAATTGCATGTCATTCTTTCTTTCTTGCAATTCCTAAATTTCTATATATATCAGTCCAATTTAAGGAATTGGTAAATAAGAATTTAAAGATTCTGAAGTTTAACTAGATTATATATATATATATATATATATTTTTTTTTTTCGTCCAAACACACTCCAAATTAAAAAGATAAAAGGAGGAAGTTCCACCATATGTAACAAAAAATTTGTGCTTTTATGACATACGTAGTAATGCGTGTGAATCTAAACCCAACTTGATCGCATGAGGCCTGGATCATGCTTAAATGGTGGAGTCTGATTGCATTTATGAATTTCATATTACTTGACACACTCCAAATTAAAAAGATAAAAGGAGGAAGTTCCACCATATGTAACAAAAAATTTGTGCTTTTATGACATACGTAGTAATGCGTGTGAATCTAAACCCAACTTGATCGCATGAGGCCTGGATCATGCTTAAATGGTGGAGTCTGATGCATTTATGAATTTCATATTACTTGTTTTTGCTATAAAGATGGAATCTTGTTTTCGGATTTGAAAATAATAACAATGATCTCTTGCATAGGTTATGCGATTGGTACTGATGCATTCTTTTAGCGTCTTGAATTCCACTTTGAGCCGAATAGTTTCTGTAGAGAGTGGTGTCTGCTTGAGAACTTTTGGACAAACAAGAAGTTGTTTTTTGAATGTTGTATGAGTTTGTCTGATGTGTTGGACTTCTAGTATCTTGTACTGGGAGATATCTGAATCACCTGTTAGGCATCAGGTAGACTGGCGGCTTCAGCGAACCTGCAGGTTTTGGGACACTTTGTCTGTTCCATATGTTGGCCTTGCTGTACTGATATCTATATGGAACTATTCCTTAGTTTTTCACTGGTTACAACAACTTCGGTTCTGATGAACGTGATAAATGGTGTTGTTCTTGATCATTGTGATTAACGTTTCCTTTCTTAATCGCTGGGATCTACGATTCTACTCTTAATCCAATTGGCCATTGTGGACATCTTAACTTATCTTAAGGTTCTAACTTATCATCCATTGCCCATATCAAACATATTATTTTCTATATTTTATGTGATTTTGCAGGTTGCTCGGTTGATGGAAGGTAGATATTGAACAGAAGTAATTATACAGGATGTATCCTCTCATGTTTCAAGGACTATGGGGTTCAAGAGGATGAATGAGATCAATCCGATCCTTGCAGTTTCGCCCATACGTGGTTCCTCAAGAAAAAAGTTACATGTCTTCAGAGTATTAGGGTTCTTCAACACCAGAGATCCTGAAGATGAAGAGGAAGGTGTTAGGAAATTAATCCTCCACCACGCAAGTGCTAACAATAAAGATGAAAAAAGGAAATAAAGAAACCAAGAACACAAAAGATTTAACGAGTTCGGCCAATTAACTTGCCTACGTCCTCGGAGAGTTTTCTCCTTCACTATGAGAGAATACAAAATACAAGATTACACTACTCAAGTTTATACCCAACTCAAGCCCTTGTATCCAATAGGATACCCCTTGTACACCCTCTCTCAACCCGAGAAAATCACTCTACCCCAAAGAGCTATATACACACTCTTTCACATTCTCTTAACCGAGAGATAACTCTACTCCAAGAGCTATACACACTCTTGAAGTGCTCAAGAAGATTACTCTAGCCCAAGAGCTATACACACTCTTGATGCACTCACTCACTTGTGAGGTGTTCTCCTTGATGTTGAAATGTGGCCAAGCTCTCCACCTTATATAGTGCTTAAGGCACAAGTTGTATTTGTGTTTTTCCAATGTGGGACATTTTCCTCACATTTCAATATCCTTCATTGAGTCCATTCATGCACATTCTTCAATTAATGTTCTTCTTCATGATGCTTCCACATCAATCTTTTCCTACAAGGTTGAATGAACAACACCATGTATTTATTCTCAATACATAATCAATTCCAATGCATTAATAATCCACTAAGGAGGCATTAACTCAACAATCTCCCCTGCCGACTTAGATGGATAATGTTGCATCACCACTTCAATCCCTGAAGTTCATCTCAAATGAGATATCGCTTGATATACTCACAAGCATTCCATTGGCCTTATTCTTGTATCAACTACACATACCCCGAATCAGTTGCATACGGTCCTAGCTCCCCTGATTCAAAATGGCCAATGTTATGTGTAGCTGCCCCGAGTCAACAATTACCAGTTGGCTCCGAAGAGGAACCTCAACTTTGCCTCTTCCCTAGCAGGATTATCCTTCTCACCATCGTCTGAAACTTGGAAACATGTAGATAGCGTCTCTGCTGTGCTCGCAAACGAGACCCCGCTTCAGGTACCTGTTCTCCTGTGCACCCTGTTTCCCAACAACCTTCGAGGTCTGAGTTTTTCCCATCAGACGGAACATACTTTTACATTTTTCTCCCTTCATTAGACCATGCAGCCACGTGACACTTTCATAACTCCCCCTGCTGACGAAACCTTGCAGCCCTTGGAGTCTAGTTGGCTCAAGGATATTAGATTTCTCCGGAACTTTGGGACATACACTACATCACCCAATGTTCGAACTGCTCCATCGAACATTTTGATCTTCACAGTTCCCGTACCCATGACACGACGTCTTGTGCCATCACCCCAAGTCACAAATCCTTGGACTTCTTGGAACGTATCAAAATATTCTCTCCTGGAGCAAAGGTGATGAGAACAACCACTATCTAATATCCAATAATCTTGAGAAAAAATGTAATTACCTTTGGAGACTGTGAGAAGTTCTCCAAAAATCTCTAGACATCTCCGCTACACCAGCCAAGGAGCAATCTGAGCCCTTATCGTCCTTCTCTTTCATCAAGTGACAATCCGGTTTTATGTGTCCCCACTCCTTGCACTTGTAGCATTTCTTGCCCTTGTCCTCTGCCTCTGGATTTAGACCTGCTATGCTCACTAAATCCCCTCGCAGTTGACCTTTCCCTTACGATTCTGTTCACGAGCAATGAAGACAGAACCTTGAGAATCATCGGCTTTTCTTCTCTTCTCATGTGATAAGAGAGTCGATTCTACATCCTCCATCTTCAGTGTATTCTTACCATACACAATTGTAGTAACAATATTCTCATATGAATCGGGAAGCGAGGTAAGAAGTAAAATGCTTGATCTTCTTCCTCAATTTTAACCTCAACTCTTGATAGTTGATTTATCAATCCTTGAACACATTCATGTGCTCCATGAGATTCGCACCTTCTCCCATCTTGAGCTTGTAGAGATCCGCTTTAAATTCAGTTTCGTTTGCAAGCCTTTCCCAAGATAAAGCTTCTCCATTTTCTCCAAAGCTCAGGTGCAGAATCTACATCATTAACATTATTTATTGTCAGCAATATAAAGGCCTAATAGTGCTGACACACCTGGACTCCAACTCGTCCCAATCTTCATCTGACATCTTCTCTGGCTTCGCATCCTTCCCCTTCAACGGTCTTGCAAGGCCTTGTTGAACTAGGATGTCCTTCACCCTCCTTTGCCATAGAGTGAAATTTCCTTTTCCATCAAACTGCTCCACCTTGAAATGTGAGCCGCTAGAACTTGCCATGGCAAACCGCTCCACGATCGATAAACCGAAGCTCTGATACCACTTGTTAGGAAATTAATCCTCCACCACGCAAGTGCTAACAATAAAGATGAAAAAAGGAAATAAAGAAACCAAGAACACAAAAGATTTAACGAGGTTCGGCCAATTAACTTGCCTACGTCCTCGGAGAGTTTCTCCTTCACTATGAGAGAATACAAAATACAAGATTACACTACTCAAGTTTATACCCAACTCGAGCCCTTGTATCCAATAGGATACCCCTTGTACACCCTCTCTCAACCCGAGAAAATTACTCTACCCCAAAGAGCTATACACACTCTTTCACCTTCTCTTAACCGAGAAGATAACTCTACTCCAAGAGCTATACACACTCTTGAAGTGCTCAAGAAGATCACTCTAGCCCAAGAGCTATACACACTCTTGAAGCACTCACTCACTTGTGAGGTGTTCTCCTTGATGTTGAAATGTGGCCAAGCTCTCCACCTTATATAGTGCTTAAGGCACAAGTTGTATTTGTGTTTTTCCAATGTGGGACATTTTCCTCACATTTCAACAGCCTTCATTGAAGTCCATTCATGCACATTCTTCAATTAATGTTCTTCTTCATGAAGCTTCCACATCAATCTTTTCCTACAAGGTTGAATGAATAACACCATGTATTTATTCTCAATACATAATCAAATTCTAATGCATTAATAATCCACTAAGGAGGCATTAACTCAACAGAAGGCGCAGATGGTGATGGTGAAAAACCGCGAGAGAGTGGACTAGGCAATGCAAATGAGGACAACAGAGGTGATGTTGCGTGTGTGCGAAGAAGAAGCTGTATACACTGAAGGCGATGCTGAGCGCACACGAAGAAAAAGATTGATGATAGCCCTCGTTCTCACCATAGGCACCAACCTTTGCTTTCCTAGAGTCCAGTGATCCTGGTAGTACGTCTTTTTGGCTACACTTGTTAACAGGTACAATGCAGGCAACACGGGTTGTCTTCAAAGCTCGTCAAGGTCGGCTTCTGGTACCCACATTCAAAGACGAATACCATCTCACCCTCTTTAGCAGAACCTACTCCACCTCATACCTTTATTTGCTGCTGCACTCTTTTTCCTTCGACTAGGTTTTATCCCAAGAGGTTTTCCTAGCAAATTTTTTTAACGAGGTAGCCTCTCAAGCTTTTTCATCATTCTCGCTTGAGGATATATGTATTGCTAGTATAGTACCTAGTGAGTTTTCAGTTTCTTTAGATCCCCGTGATTCATTTTAGGCCGCAAATTTTTTTAGATTTAGCTATTGTTCCTGCTGATCATGTTTGGGTGCTTGATAGGTTACCCGCCTATACTTTGTATTTTCTGGGTGTTTCAATCAAACATCTCTTCCAAAAAAAAAATCACAAGCTTAAGGCCCAAGCCAATTATTTCACCTTCCAAAACGATAAAAAGAGATAAATGTATAGATATAAAGAGCATTTATATTTAGCGATTGCCACATACAAAAACCAACATGGATGACAATCTAGCAATTGCCAAAATTAGCACATAAAAAAATCAATGATCAAATCCGAACAAGAATCTCCAAAACCCCCCTCCCCCCCCCCCCCCCCCCCCCCCCCCCCTAAAACCCCATAACCCAATTCCCATCATTTCGACTCCGTTTCCCATTCCCCTTCAACTTTGATTTCTAACCCAATCAGGAATTAGAAGTCAAAGATTTGGCTTCACAAGCGATTATAAGATGGTGGGGCAATCAAGAAAGTGGATGATCCTGGTGGCAGCAACGTGGATACAAGCATTTACAGGGACAAACTTTGATTTCTCATCCTATTCTTCTGATTTGAAATCTGTTCTTGGGATTTCTCAGGTGCAGCTCAATTATCTCTCTGTGGCCTCAGATATGGGGAAGGCTTTGGGCTGGTGCTCTGGGGTTTCTCTCATGTATTTTCCTTTATGGGTTGTTATGTTCATGGCTGCCTTCATGGGTTTGTTTGGTTACGGCCTCCAATGGTTTCTCATTAAAGGACTCATCTCTCTGCCTTACGTTCTGGTTAGAATCATTCTCTCATCTTTCATTTTCTGGGCATCATTTCTTCTTTATCTTTCTTGTCAATATATTTTCTGCTATTTTTTTTTTATTTCTTTCTTGTCTTATCAATACATTTATTTGTGATTTTTGTTGAAGTGTGTTTTCTTTGTTCATTGTTTTTAATACCTAGTTGTTTGGCACTTGTTGAGGAAGTAAAAAGGAAATTAGACATAAATTTGGTGAACCTCTACCCTCCACGCACAATAACTACCACGGCCACAAGTTTAATGGATTTGTTTCCTACTTTTTAGGTAGGCTTAGTCCTACAAGCTAAGGTATGGAAATTTCCATTTTTTTTTTGTTAGGGGGCATGGAAATTGACATTTAAGATTAGAAAGTGACATTTAGCTAATGGCAAGTGACACCAGCACATCCATCATTTCAATCAGTCAATTAAGTAATTTCCTTTGCAATTACTACATATTTCTATTCTTAAATTTCAAATTTGACATTCCTATAATCCTTTCTCAAAAATCTTCAAGCACCAAAATAGAAAAATACTAGTAAATGTAAGATTATCAACTTTGTAGAATTATTTGATGTAAAATAATTATTTGTATATTTTTTTTTGGATAAAAAATGATAGCATTCTATATGGTAAATAAAAGGTACAATCGCACTAAATATTAATAAACTCACATCATTGAAATTATATAAAATTATAAATCAAGCTCATAAAATCCAAAACAACCAAAATCCTAATGGTGCCTATGACCATAAATCAACTACCTTCATTAAAAGAAAGAGTCATTATCGTCAAAACTATCACATTATGTCTTGAAGAACTTGAAGAGCATCGCAGATCTAAAAAATGTGTGATATTCAGCAGTTCAATTACACATAAAAATAAACAAAAGACAAAGTCCTAATCTAACTAATAATTATTTGTATACTGGTTTGAGTTATTTCAAACAGATAAATTCATTAAGAATAATTAATTTATGTAAAATAACATTTAAATAATCGCATTAAAAAATTACACAAAATATACAGGTAATGAGAGTCAAAATGGATACTATTAATTTAGAGAAGAGCATTTATCAACTTCTTCTTTTCTGTTTTTAATCAATTTGATTGTATCTGTCTTTCATAGTTTCTTAGCACCCAAGGTATGAAACTAGAAAGCCAGAACTAAGGCTCATAAAACAAGCCCTTAATTAGCTAGGCCCCTACACTTCTTAATCGATTGCAAATTTCTTAATCTCTGCGATTCGCCTTTCCATAACCCAAATCAAGAAACTAAGGTGATTAATTTTGGGGTTAATTGACAGGTGTTCATTCTATGCTTGTTGGCTGGATGCAGCATCTGCTGGTTCAACACAGTCTGCTATGTACTATGCATACGGCACTTCCAAGCCAACAGGGCACTTGCATTGTCCTTCACAATCAGTTTCAATGGTGTAAGTGCAGCCCTCTACACCCTCATTGCCAACGCAGTCAACCCGAAAGATGACACGCTCTACCTCCTCCTCAATGCCGTAGTTCCTCTCTTCATTTCCGGTGTTGCACTGATCCCCGTCCTCCATCAGCCCCCTATCCATCATCAATCACGCCCTGCTGAGGCCTCTCGCCGTGACTCCACAATTTTTCTCTGCCTACACATCCTAGCTGTCATCACAGGGCTATATCTCCTCCTCCTCAACTCACTATCCTCTGATGTGTCAAAAGCTAGAATGCTCTTAATTGGTGCCATTTCTCTTCTGGTATTACCTTTGTGTCTGCCTGTCATTGCATTCGCTTGTGAGTTTGCGCGAAGGAACTTCCCCTCAAGTTTCCCTTCTGACAACTCATCATCGGACTACAACCTTGTTGACACTGATGAACTTGAGCTCCATAGAGAACTAATTGCTGCAAGTGAAAGTACCCCAAATGCCCCAAATGCTTCGAGTGCTGATTTTTATGGGATGATAGACAAGGAAGGATTTTTCAGGTGTTTTTCGTGTCTTGGGAAGGTGATGGAGAAAGACAGGATGACAGTCCTAGGAGAAGAGCACTCAGCTAAGCTTCTAGTACGCCGGTGGGACTTTTGGCTTTACTATGCTACATATTTTTGTGGGGGTACTATTGGGTTGGTCTTCAGCAACAATCTTGGCCAGATTTCACAATCACTTGGATACAGTTCCCTCACTAGTTCTCTTGTCACTCTATACTCTTCGTGCTCATTCTTTGGTCGTTTGCTCTCAGCTGCCCCGGATTTCATGCGTGAGTATGTATCCCCAGAGCTAATGTTTTTTCTTTTTCCAATTCGAGAATGATAAATAAGTAACTAACCATATGCCATAAGAAGCTAATCTCCATTTTTGGCAACGCAATGCAGCAAGGTCTATTTTGCAAGGACTGGATGGCTTGCAGTTGCTCTGATTCCGACACCAATTGCCTTCTTTTTGCTTGCTGCTTCAGGCAGTGAGGCAATGCTGCAAGCAGGGACGGGCTTGATTGGGATAAGCTCCGGCTTTGTGTTTTCTGCAGCTGTCTCAGTCACATCAGAGCTTTTCGGGCCACACAGTGCTGGCGTAAACCACAATATCCTGATCACCAACATCCCAATTGGCTCGCTTCTATACGGCCTTCTTGCAGCTTTGGTTTATGATTCAAATGAAGGAAGCTCAACAACTCAGGTGAGCTTCTTAAAGGAAGCAACATTGTGTATGGGTAGGTCTTGTTATAGGCAGACATTCATATGGTGGGGAAGTATTTCAATACTAGGGTTAGTTTCAAGCGTGTTGCTTTTCCTAAGGACAAGGACTGCGTATGATCACTTTGAGAGGAACAGAAATTGGACGCAAGTCATGCAATCCTGTTCTCAATCCTCCTCGTAGATTCTAATCCACAATTTTTCGTAACAAAAACTTGTCGGAAAGCTTATACATGTCATAAACGAAATCGTAGTTCGAAATATGACAATGTACATGCAAGCGATGAGTATATGCTTTGTAACATAGAACTTACGATGTCAGACAGAAAAGTATAGAATTTTTTTTAGATTAATTCGAATCATCTTTCAAACATGCTTGTGTTTTGGTTAGAAAATGTTCTAAGGTGGAAAATAGAGGCTATCTTCCAAACTAAATTACATCAGATTCAAGCAGAACAATCAATCCCCTGGGAAAATGGAGCTGAATACAACAGCTACTCATACCTCCTAGACCAGAAAATTAGGACTCTACAAATCTAGCATCCAGCTCTAGTGGAGTTGCATACATGATACATTGAAACATGGTAGCTCCTAGCAATAATTTCATTCAGAGTACTTAGAACATCCATGAAAAAGGCAATGTGATAGATACTATTCGATAACAATGGGTGCATCACCAGTATCACCATCACAGTTGTCTACAATTTTAGATGGGAAGTCACCTCTGAGGATCTGGACTCTCCATACCAGTCTTCTATCGTTGCGCTTAACAAATTCGAACACACATGCATCTCCAATCTTCAAATTGGTGTCAATGACAAAGGCTTTCCAATTACCATCTAACCTGTCGGATCCATTATATAACATCTCCCATTTCTTGCCCCGAAATGTGAGAACCACAGGGGTTGAACTGGAAGGTAGTTCCTGACGAAATCTGGTTGGGATCACCTATTCGAACAAACAAGAATAATTAAAGCTAATAAAATGACAACTAAATTAGAGTATAAGCAATGCAGAATCAAAAAAATCAAAACTAGATTTCTGCAGTAGCCAAAATACCTTTAGCTTGAACAAGGGGTAACCTTTAATTCAAAATTAGATCTGCTCAAATTTCCAAATGGAACATGGAAAAAAATAAAAAATATTGCCAAATGGGAAGTTTTAGGGGATAATTACCAGTCGGTAAGTGGGTTTGACATTTGATTTTGTGATAATGACATCGAAAAAGGGTTTCCCTGAAAGAGGCCAAAATTCATCCCCATGCAATTCAATCACGGGATTTGATGCATCCTGATCTCCCATTTGATGATCTTCTTCAAATCTAAATTAACCAAAGGGTGTTTATTTTGAAGTTTATGATGCAAAGAATTTCAACCAGAAATTTAGATTAACTAAACCCACAGAACTAAAGAGAATATAAAGTTTGTAAAGGGACTAATAACTTCCAGAGTAGATGAAAACATTCAAAAGTAAACAAATATTGAAAGCAGTTTGATTCTCAACCACATCTGCACAATCAGCCCTAAAATCTCTATAAAAAAAAAAAAAGGGACAGAAGCGAATTGCCTTGAATTATGGGCTTGAATGAATCACCAGAGTGAGCAAAAGTTTGACTATAGCAGCACATACAATCTCAGGATTCTTGGTACCATATTTCCACAAAATTGTTGAAGAATACGTGTTCATCAGCAAGAAATCAGAGGCTTTTAAAACTTTCTCTAATTTCTTGAAATGAATTTATTATTGCAACCAAACATATCCAACAATCCTAGAAATCTAGACTAAGCAACTTCTTTGTGTAGTTTAGATTTATCAAACCCTCACAATTGGTCCAAGTTTTGAGTGAGATTTTTTTGGCCTCCAATATCAATGTAAAAACTTCTGCTTTTCTTCATATTACTAAATTCCCTCAATATTGAAATAACACAAGTAAAAAACCTGCATATTTTTCTATACGGACTAAAGGTTTACATGGACGGGGGAGAAGGATGGATAAAGTTGAGGATCAGAGGGAGGCCAAAGATTATACAATAAAGTAAGAGGAAAATCTGATTAACTTGTAAGAAAATTACCAACCCACTCATAAAGAAATAATTTTTCTTTTTTTGTGTAAAAAAGTTTAATGAATCAGATTAGTCTGAATTAATATTTACAGCTGCAACCCAATTGGGTTTGCCAAAAGAAGCAACCTAAATGAAACATAAGAGATGAATCAACTAAAATCAAACTGACGAAAAATACAGAAGAAGCACAAACATCAAGCATCAAACATAAACCTTAATGGTTTCACCAAACTAAGAACCCGTAGGTCTATAACACCTTATGATCTATGATGTACAAAATATTAACTGATACCCTTAAGAAGCATACATATTGGTTGGTTCCAGGTCTATCACATAAAATTTAACGTCTTTTTATCAAACTGACGGTCATATGAGCATTTAGGCAAAGTATATTAAGAAGAAGGACTAAAACCAGAAAATTGAATCCCATTTTAGAAAAGAAAATACCTTTGCAGATCTGGAAGGAGTTTCCAAGTTTCCGAGTTGCCGAGCTGCAGAGAACGAGGCAGCGAGAGAGAAAGAGAGCCAAACCGGGGTTTCATATATTTTAAGTTGAATTCACAAAAGACTGAAGGTACTTAACTGTAAGAGCGCCATCTCAAAATTTGAAACAGTACGGCCTATAATTTCCCTCCAATGCAGAATTACTATTTTCCTTTTTTATTCATTTCTTCAGAATCAAGTAATGCTTCAAAAGGGGATTCAATTACCACCACTCAATTTCCTAACGGCACTTCTTGCTGACCTCATCTCCGGCAGCTTTTGTTTGAGATATTTTCATCCAACACATCCATTGCAGAGAGACTTGCGAATTGCGATGGTAAGGAATAAGGGAGAAATATCTGCTTTCTTCTTGCTTCTTAATAGTATTTTTATTTTTATTTTTATTTTTTGAACAGAGATATTAAGACAAAAAATTATGCTCAATTAGATTAGACCTTGCCCTTTATAAAAATTAAAACCGGAAACTCCACTCAACATCTAGTAAGTAGGAATATTATTAAACAAGTAACACTTCATGTTTAAGAAAAATTTTGTTTTTATAAGGTCAATTTGGTTTCATTTGTCTGGAGGTCTCTAATTGTTTAGGCAAATTTTGCATCCGACTCATCTTTAAATGCTTGCTTCATGCCCTTGAGATTGAGAGTAGAGGGAATATGTTCCTAGCTCAAAGCAATCGCCAACAAAATCCAGAGAGTGTGCTATATTACCAGAACCGAGGTCCAGAACTCGTTAATAAGATCAAAGATACAATTTCAAAGATCAAAAGCAAGATCAGGAACGAGAAGAATCAAAATAGGATCACTTTTGACATTGGCAAGGTTGACAGCATTACGAGTAGCCATATCCAAAATAACATTTCATACACAGAACAATAGCACATACATAAATTACATTTCTGTTTGGTCATACAGAGATCCGAGTTTACACAGCTGATGAAGCTACAAATGCAAATAACAAATTTATTGCTTTAACACCTTTAGAAGGATCAACACGGGACGTCACAAAGGTTTAGGGGAGTCAGTTACATAAGAAAAAACAAGACACAATGCAAAAGCATGTTTATAAGTAGCATATGATAAAAAACTAATCAAGAAAGTACCAAAATCAACTTTGCTTTTGGGTAAAATCTAATATAAAGATTTAAAGCATGAAGAAAAGAAGTAAAAGAAAAAAAATGATGTCTTGAGAGCATGCCAATGACAAATAGAGCTTTCCTATCAAAACTATATTATGGTGTTCCCCAACAATAACCAGACTTGAAGTGAAGATAAATTTGAAGATATCTCTAGGCAAAGGGCAAGACCTTCTCACTTGAAGTTTTCTTACCAAGAAACTAGGTCCACTATAGTTTTCAACAAGTATATCAACAGCATAGTATAGAATAGACAAATAAAGATGTACATTATCGGTTGCCAATATACTAAATCTTGTAAGCTTGTTCTTACAAGGGAAGGAATCTCGGGAAAGTTAGGCACGGTCAACTACTATCTTAGGATAAAAATGGGGGCTTCTGGATGATTCTTACAAGTAACTCACTGTCCAAGGTGTAGCGAAACGGTAAAGCAAGACAACACGTATTTGACTAATTTGCAACTGAAAGTACTGAAAAGACCAACTTAAATTCATATCAGCTTCAACTTAAAAACTAACAATATAATGATCTCATCTTCCCCATATCCGCACCAAAAAGGCCACATTTCCACTTATCTTCTTAGATGTCTAGGCTCAAATATACATCAAGATTAAACAATTCAAGCAAAAACTTAGCAAACAACAAGCAAGGGAGCAGAACGGCCTAATCAATCTTAGCAGAAATCTACTATCGACACACACAGGGATGAAGATAAAATCAAAGAGAAGAAGTCATGAAATGAAACCCGAGACGATATTAAAATGGCTGTGTTATAAACCACAGCAAAATCACAAATTTTACCAGCTAAAACAGACCAAGTAAATGTTATATCAACTCTTCTTTTCACCTCCCTTTTTCTTTTTAGCTGTTGCCTGTGAATACAAGAAAGTCCCAAATATCGCAACTGCAGACCCAAGTGCATTAAGAGGTCTAACTGGATTTCTGAACACCAAAACAGTAGATACAATTACCGCCACCCTCTTCATCGTGTTTCCCACTGAAAATGTCAAGGGACTAATTTCATCTAGAGCTTGATAAGATGACTGGTTATATAGATGGTAAAACATTCCCGATAACAACACCCATATGTAAAATGTGGATGACTTTCCCACAGCTGCAATGGCCTTGTGATACCCTTGCACCCACTGAGACCCTTCAACAAAAATAGCCGCTGGAAATAGATAGAATAGTGAAAGTATACTAATCCAACCATACAAATTCAAACCATCTACTTCTTTGAAGTTCTGCAAACTGCGCTTCGAATAAATATTCCTCAACACAAACCCAACATTGCTTATCAAAGCACCCCACAGGCCTTGAAAATTGAATGATACTTCAGTAATTGCAGCTAGAGAACAACCCATTACAATAGGGAGAATTGAGAGCCAGACCTGTAAAGGGTACGAATCGCCAAGGAACGACGAAAAGACTACAGAGAAAACAGGCTCTGAAGATTTGATTACATGGGTGAAAGAAACAGCCACCTTAGAGAACGAAACACAGGCTGAAATGTGGCCTATTGTGTGGAACAATGCAGGCCCAAGGAGTGCAAAAATAAATGGTTTTGATATTTTGGGGCATGGTTGGAGCTTTAAAGACCAGAGAATCAACATCCAAATGGACCCAGCAAAGAGCTGAAACGAAGCAAGAAGCCATGGGAATGGGAAAATATTTAATACCTTCTTGTTATAGATGTTGAATACAATGTTTTGAAAGTACCAGAGCCCAAAAATAAGTGCAAGTTGTGCGGTTGTGGCCTTAGGCTTTGAAACTGCAGCTTCACTGTCTCCTTCTGGACTGGCTTTCGATGCAGCTTGGGGGATTTGGGATCTGGGTTTGGAACAAAAACCAGATGGGAATTCACAGGTTTTACTCAATTGGGTGATATTTGAGCTCGAAACTGGAACCTGCCATGTGGGTTTTGATGAAATTCCAAACGGGTAGCCATAAATTTTGCTAAAGCTTGAGACTTTGGTGGATATGTCATGTTTCAGAGAGGTGGATTTTTGGTGGACAGCATATGAGGTGTGTAGGCTTCTCTTGGTTTGGAATCTGCTGACAAGATTTGGGGTGGGAAGTGAAGAGAGGGCATTAATGGGGTGTTGAAGGCTGGGTTTGGAGATAGTGACAGTTGAAGAAGGACATCTGAGATTGAAGGTAAGCATTTGATAGCCAGGGAGAAGTGAGAGAGAGATTCTGCAATTAAAAAGGCAAAAGATTTGGAGATTGAGGGGGGGATTTTTCGCTGGTTCAAGATGCAATTTGCGTCCTTTTCAATTGGAGGTAGTCGCTTTAGATATTCGTTCCTCTTTGCTATTTTCAGACCCGACCGACCCACCCAAGCCAAAACTAGAGGCTTTTAGGCAACTTTATTTTCTTGATCTTTAGTTACAAATCAACCTCTTTAATAGGCCGACTTTGTCTTTTCTGACCAATTAATGAACGAAATTTTCATCCATGGAGGTTTTATAAGCACATGGAGATGGAGGTTTGAAAACAAGTTTTTAAGTTTTTAACTTTCAACTTAGTCGTGATTAGGGCTGGCACATGGAACCAAAATACCGACATCGTACCGTTTCAGATCAAACCATACCCAAAAAAAATCGAATAGTAAAACCGTTGTATGATTGGTATGGTACCGAAACCGTACCGATATAATTCAGTACGGTTTCAGTATCGATATTTTAAAAAACCGTCCCGTACCAATACCGTACCGAATTAGAATTTTTTCTTAATAATTAAATTTATTTCTTATTGGTTTATTAGGCCTTCTTCAAGAGTTGATATGACCATACATGTCTTAATTTAGCTTCTAAGAGTTGATATCTTCAACTTAGTGCAACTTCTTCAATACATATTTGAAAACTTAAGTCATTCATAAATATAGTTTTCTTTTTTCTTTAATCTTTTACCATGCTAGAGGATTAAGATTCACTAATGAATATAAGTTTTTGGAGTCTGTCTTATACTAAATTAGTATTAAAATTGTTAATTTATTGTTTTCTTTTCTCTATGCAATGTTGCCTTGCGCCCATTGTATTATTAGACACGGTTTGTCATTGATCTTTTGGATGTCTATGCTAATTAAAAACAAAATTACATGGAGGACTCAGAAACTTTTACTTGAATGTCAGCTACTGAAAGTTTTTAATTAGCAAAGCCAGCTAATTGATCTTTTGGATTGGACATGAAGGTCTGTAATATTTATTTATATATGGTTTGCTTTTGATTTTGATTTTGATTTTTGATTAGGGAACCAAAAACAAAATTATTGAGAATCCAAGCTCACACTTAACCACGCCTAAACCTAACCCTTTCTTTATAATCACAAACAAAATTTTGGCTCAAAACCGAAACCATACTGAAACCGTACCGAACTTAATTGGTACGGTACGATTTGGTTTCACTTTCAAAATATTGAATATCGAACCGTACCGTACCGATTAAAACTAAATGGTATGGTTCTGGTATCGATCAATTTTGTACTATACCAAACCGTGCCCACCCCTAATCGTGCTAATGCCATGACAATTGAGCTAAGAGTATGAGACTCATGAAGAATTGTTAGGTAATTTACTAATGGAATAAAAAATTCTTTTGGGTTTATCCAATTGTTCAACAAAGGTTTGAATTTTACTTCTTAATCTTGAAAATGGTAATAGATATAACAAGTTTTATACTAATGATTTTTATATGAACTTGGAATCCGAGCAAAGCAGGTGCTTATTTGAAAGTTCAAATTTGTTTGTTGTTAAATCAATAAATAGATAAAGGGGCAAAGTCACCAGGGAGCACAAACTCAGATACAAATAAGACCAGGACAAACCCCAAATAGGGACAATAAGACAATTACACAACAACTAAACTTGCAGATTACAAATTAATATGTCAAATCCAGTCGTGTAAGAATTTGCAGAAAAAGAAGGGAATCGTAAGAAACTCAATCTGCCGCGAATAAGAGAAATAATAAGGTTAAGAACCATAACGGGGGAACGCCGAGCTCCACCAAAGAAACGATTATTCCTTTCCTAGCTTGTTGCCCTTCCCAAGTTTAAAAAATTTGAGATCAATCTAAAGTCACCAATAAAAGTTTTGTTTTTGGGGTCAATCCAATATAAAAGGTTGGAATGTATAAAGTAGGTGATCCTTAGGTATATTGTGGGCCTCCATTAGCTTGAAATTGGGCTTAATATTTCTTAGTATACTTTGGGCCTTCATCTTTTTCTTTCCTTAATTGTTGCTGTTACGACCTTGTCCCTATCAGAGGCTTGGCCCGTGTGTCTCATGATCATCTCCTTCAGTTTTCTCATCCGAGTCAAATCTCCATTTGTTGATTGCTTCAACCCCCAACTAAAACCCCAATTCAAATTTCAAACCCACAATTGACTTAAAAAGTGTTGGGAGTTTGTGATGATTTGGGATCCCAGTTGAAGTTTTTACCTTTTTAGTGTTTGAGTTGGAGATGGCAGCGAGACAGATGGAAGAGATACAAAGGAAGTTGACGATGCTCAACTATCCGAGAGCCAATGCACCTGCTCAGTCTCTCCTCTTCGCCGGCATGGAACGCTATGCTCTTCTTGAGTGGCTCTTCTTCCGGTGCTCAATATGTCTTTTACTTGCTCTTTTGACTTCTTCTGATTCTCACTCTGTCTTCCATTTTTGATTGCCCTGATTCTGGTGTTGTTGCAGCTTGTTGGGGGACAAGTCTCCTTTCTCTCAACAAAATCTTCAAGGGGACGCCATGGATCGTGATGAAGAGACTGCTCGCATCCAATGTATGGCTGGCTTCTTTTGTACAATCTTGAATTAGGTCTTGCTTAATTTCTTCAGAATGTGATGAGAACTGACTTGGTCTGTTTAAATTATCAAATGTGGACTAGATACTTGTTTGAAAAACATGACATTGTCTTATACACTCTACTTTTCTATTCTAGAATTGATTTTAAATGAAAATTTGGGGCTACAATTATTTTGATGAACTGTTCTTGCAAACTCCTGAAATCTTCAGATGCTGATTAGGATGAGCACACGGTTGGGAAGACTTTCAGTAAAGAATTCTTCAGCACTGCTTAACAATGAACAACACTTTGGTATCAGAACTTATTATAAAGCTCTAAGCTTTGCCAAACTGATATTTCTAAAGGGTTGATCTCTCAAAGTAGACTTAAGGAAAGGAAAATTTAGAAGAAAAATGAAACGTAGAATAGGCATGTTTGATGGAGGAAACCACAAATAAATATTAGTAGCATATATATACATGCTACAGCTATCATTGCACGATTGTAGCTTGGTGTCACTTTCAAGAAACAACACATTATGAAATTGCTTGTGCTTGGGATGACAATAAATTATCTCACTTGGTGCCATAAGCATCCATTTTCTCTGTGATGGTCTTTTAAAGATATATCCCTCCACTTCTGGTTTGTTTGGTGAGGATTTTCACACTCCTATCTTGTCTGTTTGTCATCTTCTTGTTTTTGTGCTTTGATTCTCCTTATTTACTCAAAATGGATAAAGTGGAGTGCGAAAATGGTCACAATTCTTCTAAAGGCATCTGGTTTATTCCTTGACCGATCAATGTTCTGTATTCAAAATTCCTTAGTATGTGAATATGATGATTTTTCTATTTTTGCTGTTTTTAGTCATTGATGGGACAATTTGGCCACGTATCTTTTATTGTTATTCTAAGAAATGACGACCTTCTGTTTTGCAGATTTGGCAGAGATCGCAAAGTTTCTGGGTTTTACTACTACTATAGACACAGAAGCAATCCAAGTTAGTCGTCGATTTTTGTTGATACAGGAGTATTTATTTTGCTGATTATCTGTTTATGAGCGAAATTGATTTTTAAATTAATTTTTTTTTGTAGTTTCGGCTTTACAGATTAAGTGGAATTTTCTTCTAGAACCTATCAACTTTTTATTTTGTTTTCTCAGCGAAAAGGTCATTGTTTATTGATTTTTCCTTTATCATTGTTTGAATCTGTTGGGTGGCTAATGTGTTAGAAGTAAACTTTATTAATTCATACTTTTTTGAGTGTTTTTGGTCTTAGGATAAAGTTAGATCATATCCTGTTACTTGAAAAATATATGTAATTTGTATGAACCTGCCTTTACAACCAGAGTGGTCGAAATTGAATCTGCAATTGATTTACCTTCCATGGATATATTATATATACTGGCAGATCATGACAAACATACTAACATGATGCAATAGAAGATAGACTAAACAGCATATTCACACTTGATTTAAAGATTTTTTTTTTGATAAGATGCACAGTTTGCATCTAGTTTGGCACTCCGGGAAAAAATAAGCATATTGTGATCAAATGTTTTATTGGACCATCATGTGTTCTGCACTTTTGTTAGGTTTTTGGCTCGTCAATTATGTCCTAGTTGGTTTAGGATTGTTTTAGGAAAATTAGAGGTATACCAATTGTTAGGTTTTTGGCTCGTCAATTATGTCCTAGTTGGTTTATGATAACCCTAAACCCTAAAATAGGTCTAAATTCCTATCCCTCTTAGGAAGAGGAATTCAATCAGCCTTGGGACATGTATGCCAACTCTATATATATAAATAAGGTGAGGCAAGGCTTATTTCTAAGAGAGGAAAAACAGTTAGAACAGCTAAGAGTTTTTTAGATTAGTTCTAGGGTTACAAAAGTTCTGTAATCTCTATTATTAATAAAAGGAGCCGTGATTTCTCTACCAAGAGAAATCACAACTGGAGGTAGGAAAAAGTTCTGCCGAACCAGTATAATTCTTGTGTGTTTCTAAGTTTCCTAAATATTGCTAGTTTTTAGTCTATTGCCGTTGGTTACATTAAAGAACCAGATCCGGCTAGGGTTATTTAACAATTGGTATCAGAGCTTGGCTCAAGGGGTTCTGCGATGTCCAAAGGAAAGATGAATGCAGATCTTGGACCTGCATTAAAACCTTTTGACGGCAAGGATGACTTCACGGACTGGCAAAGGATGATGAAGAACGTACTGATACAGGAAGACTTGGATGATGCACTCGACGGAGAGAAGCCAACAAACATGGCAGACGCAGCATGGACTAAGGTTCTCAAGAAGGCCAAGAGTTCCATCGAGATCCATCTCACAAGATCAGTTCGGTCACACATCACCGAAAAGATGACTGCTCAGGAAGCATGGGAAAAGTTGGAGAATGTTTATATGGGCAAAACCGTGTCCAATAAACTTTTTCTAAAGGATGAACTATTCGGACTTCGACTGGAAGAAGGAGGTGATATTGAAGATCACGTATGCAGGTTCCAGAATTGCATAGCTAATCTTCAAAAGGTCGGAGAAACGTACAAAGGTGATGATTTGGCTATCATCTTACTGAGGTCTCTACCTTCGTCTTTCAAGCACTTTCGAACAACCCTAATGTTTGGAAAGGAGTCTCTAAAGCTTGAAGACGTAATTCAAGCTCTTCAGTCATATGCTAAACTAGATGATATAACTGAAAGCTCTCAGGGTCTTTATGCCAAACGCAAGGAGAAGGGGCGGGAAAAGACAAAGGAAGAAAAAATAGGCAAGAGAGGTAGGTCAAAATCCAATAAGAAGAAGGAAAAGAAGGAAGGTTGCTTCGAATGTGGTTAAGCTAATCATTGGAAGAGGAACTGCAGGATTTGGAAAGAGAAGAAAGCCAAGATGGAAGGGCGCTCAGGTTCAGCTAGTGCAGTCACCGAGCATGAGAGTGACGGGGAGCTTCTTTCAGTAACATCAGGCTCCAAGGCTCTCACAAATTGGATTTTGGATACCGGATGCACCTTTCATATGTGTGCAATAAAAGAATATTTCGATACTTACAAAGAAGTCAGCAGCTGGGAAGTTTTAATGGGGGACAATTCTTCATGTCCTGTAAAAGGAATCGGCACTGTTAGAATCAAAATGTTTGATGGGATGATACGAGTTTTGGGGAACGTTAGATATGTCCCTTGACTAAGGAAGAACTTGATTTCCTTGGGTACCTTAGATGAGGCTGGCTACGGGTACGAGTCTAAAGACGGAAGATTCAGAGTAGCCAAAGGATCACTGGTGGTAATGCGGAGTGACCTACAACCCAATAAGCTGTACAAGTTAATTGGGACCATCATAATCGGGGGAGCAGCTGTTTCTCAAGGTGTAGAAGACAAGACTGAACTCTGGCATCATAGGCTCGGACACATAGGTCAGAAAGGATTGCAAGAACTACACAAGCAAGGCTTGTTAGAAGGCGTGTCATCCTGCAAACTGGACTTTTGTGAATATTGTGTTCTCTGACAGAAAAAGAAGGTATCATTCACAAGTAGCAGTGCAGATAACCGAAGCAAGGAGCAACTCAGCTACATTCACTCAGATGTTTGGGGACCTGCACCCACCAAGTCAAAAGGTGGAGCTAGGTACTTTGTTACTTTCATGGATGATTTTTCTAGGAATATTTGGGTTTATTTCATGAAGCAGAAATCCGAGGTTTTTGCAAAATTCAAGGAATGGAAAACAGAAACCGAGAATCAAACTGGAAGAAAGATCAAGTACCTGAGAAGTGACAATGGAGGTGAATATATAAGTAATGAGTTTACGGATTATTGCAAACAAGAAGGCATGATAAGGCACTTCACAGTAAAGAAAAATCCCCAACAAAATGGAGCTGCGAAGAGGATGAATCGAACTTTCATGGAGAGAGAGAAGCATGCGATTTCATGCAGGATTGCCCGATAATTTCTGGCCAGAGACTGTTAATCATGCAAGTTATTTGATTAACAGATCTTCATTTACGATTCTCGGTTTTAAGAGTGCAGAGGAGGTATGGTCTGAGAAACCAGTGGACGATTCCAAGCTCAAGGTATTCGGCTGTAGTGCTTACGCACATATTCCAAGTGATGAAAGGTCCAAGCTCAAACCAAAATCTACGCATTGTATATTCTTAGGTTTTGAGAAAGGAGTAAAGGGTTTCAAGCTTTGGGACTTCAACAACAAGAAAAAGGTTGTCAGCCGAGATGTCGTCTTTGATGAGACAACCATGCCTCTGAATAAAGTCGAGAGCAGTAGCGAGAATAAAGACGATGCTAAAACTGAAGCAACAATGATTATGTTAATAAAGTCAGATATGGAAGAAGTTCAGGTGGAGCAAATTGAGCAAGATACAGAATCTGATGGTTTTGAGGAAGAAGATGAGCATCAGCATCGTTCACCAGTTAGGAATCAGATGGAGCAAGAAACAGGGCAGATTGAAGGCACTCTAATCCGCCAGACATCCCAAAGGGTTCAAACTCCAACCAACAATCCACCTGCATTACAGAGATGCATAGCACTGGACAAACCTAATCGGAACAAGAAGAAACCTGACAAATTTGGGTTTGACCAAGACGAAGTTAATTATGCTCTCAACATTAGTCAAGGAGATCCAACTACTTATCAAGAAGCTATAGCAAGTAATGAGCGAGTTAGTTGGATAAGTGCTATGATAGAAGAAATGGAGTCTCTTTACAAGAACTCTGTTTGGCAATTGGTTCCTAAGCCCAAATACAGAAAGTTAGTTGGATGCAAGTGGGTATTTAGAAAAAAGGAAGGACTACATGAACAAGAAGCCGTGAGATTCAAAGCAAGACTTGTGGCTAAAGGGTACTCACAAAAAGAAGGGGTGGATTATGATGAAATCTTTTCACCCGTAGTCAAGCATACTTCTATCAAATTGCTTTTAGCAATGACAACTCAGCATGACATGGAGATTGAGCAGATGGATGTGAAGACAACATTTCTTCATAGGGATCTTGAGGAGACAATTTTCAGGGCTCAACCAGAAGGGTTTGTTGAGAATGGGAAAGAAAACTTAGTATGTCAGCTAAAGAAGTCTCTGTATGGCCTGAAACAGTCTCCAAGACAGTGGTACAAAAGGTTCGATTACTTCATGCTGAACATTAATTTTAGAAGATGTTTATATGACTGTTGCGTGTACTATCATGTATTCCAAGATGGGATGATCATATTGCTATTGCTATATGTGGATGACATGCTAATCGGGTGTCAAGACAAGTCTAAAATTCGAGACTTGAAGAAGATGTTGGGTGAGGAGTTCGACGTGAAGGATCTAGGTGCAGCTCAGAAGATCCTTGGCATGGAAATTAAGAGAGATAGGACTGCAGGAAGGACCTGGATATCACAAGCCATGTATATTCAGAAGGTTCTTGAGAGGTTCAGCATGCAAGAAGCAAAGGCAGTTTCGACTCCTTTGACAACCCACTTGAAGTTAAGTGAGCAACAGTGTCCTAAGTCTGAGGAAGGGCAGCAAGCAATGGAGAAGGTGCCTTATGCTAATTTCTTGGGCTGCCTCATGTATGCAATGGTATGCACACGTCCCGATATAGCTCAAGCAATCAGTGTCGTTTCCAGATACATGGCAAATCCAGGAAGGCAACATTGGGAGGCAGTGAAGTGGATTTTGCGTTATTTAAAGGGTTCTTGGCGACAAAAGATTATGTTTGAAAAGCAAAAGGAACATGCAGGGGTATTGGGATATGTGGATGCCGATTATGCAGGGGAAGAGAAGTTCAACTTCTGGTTATGTGTTTACATGCGCATGAGGACCGATAAGTTGGAGGGCACTACTACAACCAATTACAGCTTTGTCAACCACAGAGGCAGAATATATTGCATTGGCCGAAGCTAGAAAGGAAGCAATTTGGCTTAATGGTTTGGTAAGTCAAATAGGAATCACTCAAGATTATGTAAAGCTGAAGTGTGACAGTCAAAGTGCCATTCACTTGGCCTAGAATGAAGTTTTTTCTGGAAGATCAAAACACATTGAAGTAAGATATCACAAAATCAGAAATTGGGTGGAGTCTAAGGAGATTTGGATTGAAAAGATCCATACGGATGACAATCCCGCATATTACCTTACAAAGATAGTGTCGGCCAAGAAGTTCAAGTATTGCTTGAACTTGATCAATCTTGTTGATTGATTAAAGTGGAGCACCTCCTCACTTGAGGTGCAATGAGGCACATGAAGTTTTCCAAGGTGAAAACTCTTGAAGATTTCCAGAGCTACTTCAAGGAAGTTCAACGATGCTCTGAGGTGCAACGATCAAGACTTGGTTTGACTCACCAAGGTGGAGATTGTTAGGTTTTTGGCTCGTCAATTATGTCCTAGTTGGTTTATGATTGTTTTAGGAAAATTAGAAGTATACCAATTCTTATCCAAAAGGGATTAGGAAAGAATTTCTGGTTTCCCTATTTAATTAGGTTTAAAATAAGTCTAAATTCCTATCCCTCTTAGGAAGAGGAATTCAATCAGCCTTGGGACATGTATGCCAACTCAATATCTATAAATAGGGTGAGGCAAGGCTTATTTCTAAGAGAGGAAAAACAGTTAGAACAACTAAGAGTTTTTGGGATTAGTTCTAGGGTTACAAAAGTTTTGTAATCTCTATTATTAATAAAAGGAGCTGTGATTTCTCTACCAAGAGAAATCACAACTGGACGTAGGCAAAAGTTCTGCCGAACCAGTATAATTTTTGTGTGTTTCTAAGTTTCCTAAATATTGCTAGTTTTTAGTCTATTGCTGTTGGTTACATTAAAGAACCAGATCTGGCTAGGGTTATTTAACACCAATTCTTATCCAAAAGGGATTAGTAAAGAATTTCTGGTTTCCCTATTCAATTAGGTTTAAAATAAGTCTAAATTCCTATCCCTCTTAGGAAGAGGAATTCAATCAGCCTTGGGACATGTATGCCAACTCTATATCTATAAATAGGGTGCGGCAAGGCTTATTTCTAAGAGAGAAAAAAACAGTTAGAACATCCAAGAGTTTTTGGGATTAGTTCTAGGGTTACAAAAGTTCTGTAATCTCTATTATTAATAAAAGGAGCCGTGATTTCTCTACCAAGAGAAATCACAACTGGACGTAGGCAAAATTTCTGCCGAACCAGTATAATTCTTGTTTGTTTCTAAGTTTCCTAAATTTTGCTAGTTTTAGTCTATTGCCGTTGGTTACATTAAAGAACCAGATCTGCTAGGGTTATTTAACACACTTGATGTGAAATCTCAACTCTTTATTTTGTCAGTTTCCTTCACTTTTACTTAAAGCAATGCTTTGTTGCAGGGACGAGGAAGCTATGAAGATCGCACTGAAATGCTTCGTCTAATTGTAGATCTTGTGGAGGCCAGCATTTTTGCTGATAATCAAGAATGGAGGTTATGATGATACGGAGTATTTTTGGCCTTGAAATTTGTTATTGTTTGATTAAGGAACTGCTAGTGCTTCTATAATTTCAAATTTCATTCTACCAAATTATGCATGCAATATGTTTTCTGATTCCAAATAATCAATTTAGCTTGAGATCTGGTTTGAACTTTGATTTATGCAGTATTGATGAGCAGGTAGCAAAGGACATACAACTAATTGATGCCATTGCTGAGAAACAAGCTCAAATATTCTCTGAGGATTGCAAATTGTTCCCTGCTGATGTTCAGATTCAGTCCATATATCCATTGTAAGATTAGTTTCCGAGTTCAGTTTCAACTCCTCCTGAAATAAAAAGAATATTGCTTCATTGAAAGATTACCTTTAATTATTTTATTTATTTATTTTTATTTATAAAAGAAAATCATTGACTCATTTTAAGAATATCTATTTCTGATTTGTGTTTCACCTCCTTTCTTGACGTAACAAGAATAATTTCTTCACTGACAGTTTACTATCAAACTTCTAACAAGAAAACAAGAAAAAAAGACAGAAGACCTCTGTAATATCGAATCCAAATTAGCTGGGATAAGAAGGATTAAGGAGTTGATTACATAAACTTATTTCCTTCAATACACTGTTAATTTAATCAAATTTCATTTGCAGGCCTGATGTTTCTGAGCTGGAGAAAAAGCTTTCAGAACAAGCAAAGATACTCTTAAGTCTTCAACAGAAGGTTGACGATTTGGCATCCAAGGTTTGTTTCTGTTCCTTAAGTTAGATATTCTTATTTTTGACAATAATTGCTTAGTTGTTTTTAATTGTATCCTTCAACTATTCATTGTTACCGAGTTCTTTTCTTCATATATAATTGTCCATGTCTGCACTCTCTAACTACTTTGTTCAACTTAAAGCAGAACATAAATCCGTCTCCATTTAAGACCATTCTCTACTGTTCTTTTTTGTACTGAACATCAGCCACTCTACTGTCATTACCCTCTATCATTGTGTGCACAAAAAATACGCTGTTTTGCTAACTCATATGACACCTAGAGACACTACTTACCTACCTTTCCATTTTCTTTCAACCTTCACTTGTCCCATGTTGCATTGCTGCGAAGGGATGTATAGTAATGCCCTTGCTAGTATATTTGTTATTTCAAAAGAGAAATGTAGTATATTTATTCTAACATTCGTTTATTACCAAGTATATATTCATTTTGAATTTTTTCTATTTTTTGTAATATTTAAGTTTTAAACTTTCCCAATGCCTCGAAGTCCATTATATTTCTAGTGGTGAATGCTCCCTCAATTTTGGGTTGTCACTACACATCTTAGTACCATACACTTTTCCCCTAGTTGTTCAGTTAATTTCTTATTTTTCTCACTCTGATTATCTGCTATTGTATATAGCATGCCTACAACCCAAATGAGGATTATGCAGAGGTGGAAACCAGATTGCGCACACATCTGGAATCTTTTCTAGAGACTGCAAGATTATTCAATATGATTTACACCAAGGTGAGACCTGCTTTTTCCTTCCATATTCACTATGTTTCGACAGTCTGCTCTCCGTTTCCTGTTTCTTCTTTTCTTTTCCTGTTTGTTGCACAATTGTATATTTGCTGACAAAAAAAGGTAACGTGCTGGTTATATATGTGAATTTGGTCTTTGTGAAAGCCAAAAAAGGGGAAGATTTTATATTTGGCTTCACCATAATGAACTTTATACTTTTTTGTGTATTTCATATTCACGTATCTGGCTTGATGTGCATAGGACAAAGCTTTTATGCTTCTGTTTCAGCTCCATGCTAAAAGTGAAGTTCAATTTTTAGCTACTCCAGTTGGAATGTTGACATTAATTTTGATTTCACAGGAGTCCATGATACCTTTTTCGTTATATATTTTGGTCTGGTCATGCATATGAAATAAAAGTGCTTATCTGGAACTTTAAAATGTCATGCTTTTTGTAGGAAATACGTCCTTGGACACACATGATGGAGGTACCCCAGCTCCATGGGTTTGGGCCAGCTGCCAACCGCTTGTTGGAGGCGTACAAGATGCTTTTGAAGGTATCTGGTTATAATAATTTTATGTCTATTTGTTTTTTACATGGCATTTTGAGTTTTATTAGACTAATACTTCAGTATGCCTAGCTAAAGTCTGAAAGTCAATTCGCTAGTCATATATCATCAATATATTGATGGTTTGTAAATTTTTAATAATTCCATTGGTATTTCTACCTTTCTTGAGTATGCCATATGTCCTTGTTGTGTGTATGGATTATATACGTATCTTCTCATGTCTTTAGTATATATAAATAACTGAATTTCGTAATGAGAAATGCAGTCATTCACGAAGTGTTGAACAGCAGGGTCTTGGCCTCATAGTGTGGTTGATGGTCGGTAGGTATGATTGGTCTTAGTTGGCTAGGCTCAGTAGTGAGTTTTTTTTTTTGTTTGTACTTGCCTCATTTGGTTTGTCCTCTGTGGAGGTTTCATTATTGATTTATTTTGTCATTGGCAATTTTGTTTTCCCTGTAATCATGACCTTTGGTTATTCATTTTAAATATTGAACTTCCAGATCTTGGCAGTATGGTTTGGTTTGTGTTAGTATTAGGTAGCCATGACGCGTGAGGGGCCTTAGTTGGAAGGATCAGGGTTGAACTTAAGAAAGTTTCTTATACATGTCACAGTTTATTTGTTCTCTGTGAGGGTTTATAGGGATTGAGTTTTTATTTTTACATGTAATTTTGATCTTCTGCGTTTGTGTCCTTGTCCATTCTCTCATCTCCCTTTGTATTATTGACTTGTGTTCTCTGGTCCCTATGGGGATACTGTTAGTTAATCCACTTGGTTATACAGACGTGCCCGGGCTCATACACCTAGGGTAAAGAGGTATAGAAGTTTTTTGTTCTATTGAATAATTAAGATGTACAGCAGCATCAAACTGTACATGACAGGAGGTGTAGAGTTTGCTGGTGGATGGGTCATAACATAGGTAGGCACTTTGGTGCAGGGAATAGCCGAGGAAGAGGCAGGGCTGAGAACGAGGCTGCAGCTTGTTGGAGGTATATGGCCTAAGCCATGGATAACAGAGGCAGCCAAAAGTCCGGAGTTTGGCATAATTGGGAGTGGCATTGAAAAGAGCAGTGTATGGATATTGGCTTCGTAGGAGAGGAGTGGGGAAGCGGTTGATAAGGTAGACAGCAGTCTTGAAGGCATAGGACCAGTAGGTGAGGGGGAGGCGGGCTTGATGAAGGAGTGTGAGACCAGTTTCAACAATGTGTCTATGACGCCTTTCGGCTGCACCATTGTGCTGAGGAGTGTGAGGAGGCCTGAGTGGCTGGATTGGCCACCGGAGGTGGCGGGGCAGACTGCTGAAGGTGAGGGCAGCGCTTAGCACTGTGGCCTTGAGTGCCACACCATTGACAATAGCCACGGTATTCAGTGGGCTGGGAGGATGAGCGACGGGAACTGTCATTGGACTGTTGGTGGGGCCGGTTTCCAGAGAAACGGTGGGTGTCCATGGGCTGAAAGTTGGACCTTTGGCCAGAGGAGCCCCTAGTGTTGCGGTTGGAGGAGTAACCGCGAAAGGATTGAGTTGGGTGGGCTGTTATTGGAGGAGTGGTATTGACAGGGGCGGCAGTGGTTTGAGCAGCAGCAGCGGTGGGTTGAGCGGCCATGGATTAGGGTTTGTGTTTTTGGGTTTTTTTTTTTCTAGGGTTTGCTCGGTGGAGCTTTTAGAGCTCTGATACCATAAAGAGGTATAGACGCTTTTCGTTCTATTGAATAATTAAGATGTACAGCAGTAGTTGTGTTTTATACAGACCTAGACTAGACCTAACTAGGAAAGAAATAAAGACTATCTAGACTAGGAAGTTTATACATCAGGAAGGAATCAGTATTGATTCCTGTTAATTAATCCTGGCAGATCAGGAAGATTGGATAATCAATCTTCTGTGATCTGGTGGACCCGTGGAGGATCCTTAATAGAGGGCACCCCTTACAGTTTGCATAGCAAAAGATAGATAAAAAACCTTTTGATTGATGTTAGCTCGTACTCAATGCTCATTCAGCCAATGATATCTAAATCTTCATATGTTAATGTTTTCTATCCTCCATTCTCCATATCTAAATCTTCGTATGTTAATCTTCATATCTAAATCTCCATTCTCTATATGTTAATGTTTTCTATCCTCCCATTGTCTTTGAGAGAAACAAAACCTATATCTTCTGTTGGATTTTCTCTCCTTCCATTGTCTTTCTTGCTCCCCGATAGGGTATTACTTCATGATGCCCTTGCATGTGTGTGTGTGTGTGTGTGGTGTTGGAATTTTTAGGTCAGGCGAGGTGGGGTTTACTTGGGTATGGATGTGTAAATTACTAAGTGAATCCCTGCATTTAAGCAATACAATTGGCATGTCCATGAATTTGTAATTTCTTGTTATATCTTGTTGTATTTATTGCAGTTCCTAGGAAATTTGAGGAATCTTAGAGACTCGCATGCGGCTCTTGCAGTTGGATCATCTGACTCAGTTGCTGGCGAGCCCTCTTCCGTCACGAGAATAATCTCTGAATGTGAATCCGCATTGACATTCCTAAACCGTGACCTTGGGATTCTCTCGGCTTCCATTGCTCGTGAGCAAGGCGAGGAGGTGATATTATGATGAAATCGTTATTCTTGTTGGAGGAGGGCCATGAATTCAGGTTTCTTCCTCTTCTTCTGGGACTCCAGATACATGTTTTCTCACGTTGAATGGTTTTATTATGGATCCATATCGTCATTCTCTTTTGTTTGGCGAATGGTATCCTTGTTCATTTGGCTGACAGACTGTCTAGTGTCTAGATGAACGTTCATTGTACCATTCTAACTTACTGCTAACCCATCTTTGGAATATGAAAGTTGGCCCTTTTTTGAGTTTATTTTGTGGCCTGTTTTTTTGGGTACTCAATCTAGGATTAACCGTAAGGTCACACTTTTTTCTTAATATCGCCTGACCAACTTTCATAGCTTGTTTTTCTTTGCCGCTTGTTTGGGGTGGAATGACCCACGAAGGGGAAAAGTAGAATCCAGGCAGATTCGACGAAGCGAAAGAAATTTGCAATTGGATAAAATGGACATGAGTGGTGAGAACACGTCTTTCATACTGCATACATACAAGTTTAGTCAACACATATCATGTTTGCTTTCATACTACGTACTTACACGTTTTTCCACACCATTACATAAGTTGATGCCATTGTATTTGCTTGATTTTCCAAGAATTTTTATACGTGGCAGAATTCCAACGAGCTTTTACTTGAACTTTTAATATAATGATGACGGATTCATAATTTTTTTTTTATAAGGATCATATTGTAAAGTGTTTAAATTATTTTGGATATGAAATTATCCACGAGCATCGATAGTTTATAGAAGATTACAAATATAGTTTTTGAGGATGAGTTTTCATTTATAGTCTAATTTCACTATCAGTACAAGCAAAAACATCCCCTTCCAATATAAAAAAATAAATTAATCTATCAATCAACCATCGACGCCTCCACCAGTCTTGAATTTAAACTATCGAATGAATTGAATTTGTCCATATAGTTTGCCATTTATCTAGAGTTAGGAATTTATAAATTAACATTAACACTATGTTGATCTATAATTAGGTATTTTTATTATTTATTTATTGTTAGAAAAAGATGTTTTATTTAAAACGCCGTCGAACAGTCAATAATGAAGATGAGGAATAAGAGCATAATCTTAAAAAGATTTATTGCCTGAATATAAGTTTACGAAGAATTAAGAAAAATTCAAAAGAAAAAGGGAAAATACATATGCTGTTCCAACTACAAACGAAAACATACTGCCTCGAGGAAAAAATTTCCGAGCACCGGAGGGTCAAGTGACTTTTCTTGCCCCTTGTTGGGTTTGCCAGTGTTGAAGTTGAAGATAAAATAGAGAATAAAATAAAGAAGATATTTGTTGCGGGTAGTCATACTAGCAGTTCCATCATTAGTGACACAATCGTATCCATTTGTATTATTCCAAATTTCTTTTGATGCCTATATAAAAAATATAAAGCCCGAAGGGGTAGGAATAGTGATATTTTCTTAATACTGGAAATATCGCATGACTTAACAAAAATAATTAAATGATTTTTTAACTGGGATGACCCATAAATATCAAGTTTAGTGTCAAAATATCCATAAATTCGATTTTGAATTAATATGCCACCTGAAACCTCTCCGTCAAATTTAAACAAACTTGTCCAATAAAAAAACGAGTAAACTCGGCAAGTCAACCGTGACGAGGAAGATAACTTGGCCAAGAAAAAAAGGAAGACCAAGACTAATGGGTTAGTGTATTACCCACTCAATACCAGAAATAGTGATATTTTCTTGGGTTATCCATTGGTTAGTCCTTAACAACATCAATGTTTATTCAAAACCTATTAATTATATTTTTAGAACTTTTTAATCCCTAACCATCATAATAATTAGTCAAACAATAAAATTGATCATTTTTTTTCAAATATACTTTTAAACTTCAAATTTGATTTTTTTATTATAAGATTATATTGAGGATGATGAAAATATTACTCATATTTATAATACTTTTTGTTCACTTGTTCATTTTAAGAATAATATGAGTATCTAATCCAACTTAAAACAAGATAATTAAAAACAACAATTCTTAAAAAATACTTTAAAATTTAAAAATTCTTTATCATCCAATATTAAATAATTTGGTTAATTGTGTATGGTTTATGGTTTAATTCTTGAATTTTGTGCCCAAAATCCAAGAATTAAACCTTATGTCGTACGATTTTCCATCACAATCTCACCCTTTAACAAAAACTTTTTATACCCTACCGTTGAACCCCAGACAATACGGACATTATTTTTTTTTCATAGAAAAAAATTCAATTGTAACTAAATATAATATATATTTTTATGAAAAAAAATTAATTGTAACTAAATATAATATATATTTTTATACATATATAATATTATTATATGTATAATATAATAAATGGCCCAAGAGGCCAAAGAGACCAAATACTAAGGGGCACATGGTGCAAAAAAAAAGCCAAATTAAGCCGACAATGCTGTTTTTAATTATTTAAAGGATTTTTTAGTAAAAATAAATTGATATAAAAGTTTTAAATAAAAGTAAAAATTATCAAAGTGTACCAATGATTTACTCTATTTTCTTATTATTGAAAATACCCCATAACTTAACAAAAATAATTAAATGATTTTTTGCTCAAAATGCTCCTAAACATCAAATTTAATTTCAAAATGCCCATAAATTTGATTTTGAACCATGTCATCTGAAACTCATTTTTCATCTCAAGTTACCCATTTTCAGTTAAATACTAAGTGCAAACTTGTTTAGGAAAAAAAGGAGTAAACTCGGCGAGTCAACCAGCGACGACGAAGATAACTCAGCTAGGAAAAAAAGGAAGATGAAGACTAATAGGTATTATTGTATAACCCACTCAATCTTCTCGGCGAGGTCGTTGCTAGTATTATCCCTGTCATCCTTCACGGTTTTCTTGGTTCAGTTGAGGCTAAGAAGGGCTTCTCTCCTTTGAGGTGCTGCAAAATCTCGTTATCCCCAAAGGTGGAGTCGAAATCGGAGAACAGAGAGTCAGCCCAAGCAACGACTAATTGGACGGTTGAGGTTTTATGACCGCCCTTGTTGAGAACTTCGAGGGACCTGAGCTTGAGAATTGAAAGAAACAAAATAAGACTAGTGTGAGAGATTATAGTGTAGATGAAGAGATTGAATGTAAAAAAGAGAAAATTAGCTTTAGAGCCCTTAAACAAAGTAGCCAAATGGGAAAAAAGCTTGAAATACCGATAGAATTGGATATAATAGTATGAAATATTTATCTTTGTGTACAGAAGATGAAGGAGAGGAAGAGGAAGATGGGATT
Organism: Prinsepia uniflora; assembly: GCA_032719365.1. Classification (NCBI taxonomy): domain Eukaryota; kingdom Viridiplantae; phylum Streptophyta; class Magnoliopsida; order Rosales; family Rosaceae; genus Prinsepia; species Prinsepia uniflora. Next base: position 70,024,539 of record CM064868.1, on the reverse strand, counting down.
ATGTCGTATGAGAGTTTTGATATTATTAATTTTTCAATCTCGCTGGTTGAATTGAGATTACTAGCTCGACTAATGAAAATGAGTGACAAATTTGCTCTTAAATTTGACAATGAGTTATGCTATTTAACGGAAAATGAGTAATTTGAGGGGAAAAGGAGCTTCAAGGGGTATTTTGGTTTAAAATTGAGTTTATGGGATATGTTGAAATTAAACTTGATGTTTAGGATACGTCTTGTGTAAAAAACCTAATTTATTAGAGAGTTCTAATGTATGAGATAGAACAGTAATGTTGAGTTCCAAATTCACTATTCATAAAATGATATTCACACTTCTTCCATCCAAAACCCTAGTTCGCACTAGCTGTTTAGTTCATTAATAAGCAAACATTACAAAGTAATAAAAGTCCACAAACAAACAGACTTACATGGGACATAAATATGCACATAAGCAACACTAAATCCATGTGCATACAAGCTCAAAAACATCAAAATTAACACAGCCAAAAAAACAACTCTAGATCAATAATAACGAGAGCCACCATCACCCAACTCACCGCCTTCAGCCGCCGCCTGAGCCATTGCGAACTAGAAAACACAAAACCACCAGAAGTAAGGAAAGTGAAGGTGAAACCGAAGTAGTCAACAGAAAATGGGGGTGAGCATGTCACCCGCATAAGGAGCGCTCTCATAAGCTATTCGACGAGTGTAAAACGTACTTTAAAAACAAGCCAGTGCTAAAACAACCACTGGGTTGATAGATGGACTTTGGTGGCAGCATGTTCAAGATCCATCGCTATAAGGGCATTGGATGAGGGAAGATGGAAGAGGAAGGGATTGAGGCATGGTGGAAGGAAGCTAAAATGAAGATGGGAAAATGGATCTAGAAGGACTCCGGTAATCTCCAAGGGAGGAGAAGGAAAAGCCTACATAATGGAAGGGCCCGGAAGAACGCCACAAAGGGTGGAGGACATAGCCGAATTAAATCTGATAACCAAATAGCAGAAAAACAAAAGAAGAAAATCAAACAAAAAATATAAAATCCGAAAAATAAAAACAGAGTCTACCTATGACCCAAAAAAGCAGACCGAAGCAAGCAACCAGCAAAGAGGAGAACCACCGCAGAGCACCCACCACCGCAGTCGCCGTTGAAGCAGGACCACCATCGCACCCAACATAAGATGAGTTCGATCTGGGTATCCCACCAGATCAACCTGACGCTGTAACTGCAAGCAGAGGATCAACCGCGAAGTGAGGAAGAAATTTACAGCCTCGAGCCAAAACAGTAGTCGCTAGCAAAAGAAGCATCACCAAACCATGGCTAGTGGACACAGCCCGATGATGGAAGCAAAATAAAGATGCCATCGTTGGCCAAATGGGATGAGGAAGAAAAGAGGAAAGAAGGAAATAGGGAGGGAAGGAATGGAAGAGGGGGGAAAGAAAAGGGAAAGAGAGAAAGGGAAATAGGAGAGGACTTGCCACCGACCCCAGCCAAAGCCAGGGCTGGCAGTGGCTAAGGATCAATTTTTTGTTCTTTTGCTAGAGAGAGACGGGAGCGTTTAGTTGTATATTCTCCTGGTTTTGTGGCTATGTTTTGGTCACTAATTGCAATCTTCTCCTTCTAACTTAGTCACACCAATCTTCCCTCTCCTTCAATTCGTTCCACTAGTCTTTCCACAAATAAATTCTTCAAAATCTCTTGCTTATGTTGATCTCTCTTGCAACCATCTTGCATCCTCAATCTTTCCATGGTTATCCACCTACAATACCAGCCTTGTTTATGTTGACCTTTGTTGGATCCAAGTAAGTGATCGGTCAATCCCTCCATTAAGTGGAGAAGAATTACTATCATATTGGTGTTCTTAAAAAGAAGACTTTGATATCCCAATATACATGTGATGGATTGTGCATGGATGAAATATTTGCTAGGTTCTTCCATATGCTTGAAAATAATATTGAGCACTTATTGAAGGAGAATGCTATGCTCATGAGAAATACGCATGAGGATTACCATGAGATTAATTGGAGCCAACTTTTATACATGAATATGCATTGATGGTTTTTCTCCAATCATCCCTATATAAAAGAGAAGGGTTGAGCATTCTGAATCACCCTTCAAGTAATAAGTGATCCACCAAGTGAGAGTGAGAAGAGAGTTCCTCCTTGTGTGAGAAATATAGAGATATCTTCTTTTGTGCGATAAAGAGAGAAAGTGAGATCATCTTGAGTGAATCCAAGATAGATTTGTGTATCCACCATTGACTGAGATTGTGCTTTTAATTTCATTATTCATAGTGAAAGAATTTTGTAGCTGCTGTTCCAAGACGTAGGAACACTTCTAAACCTCATTAAATTTCGATGTTCTCTTTCACTTATTTATTTCCACTTTATTTCTGCCTAGTTTAGTTACTCAATTTATTTTGAGGCTGTGAGAAGTTTGATTCTAGTGATTATAATTATCTATTTATTTGTGCATATTTCCCAACAAGTGGTATTAGAGCCACCTAGGCTTGTTGTTCGTGATGGCAGAATCGTTATACTCATTATCCTCGACAATGATCAAACTCACCTCTTCAAATTATTCCATATGGAGACCACGGATGGAGGATATCCTCTATTACAAATATTTGTACAAGGTTTTGTTGTGCAATGAAGAGAAACCATAAGAGAAATCTGACAAAGATTATGTCATTCTAAATCAGGAAGCTATTGAAGTAATCTGCCCATGGATCGACCAAAGTGTTTTTTTTTTATTACATTTCAAAAGAAATCAATGCCTTCCAAATGATGACAAAATTGGTGTTGATGTACGAGATGGAGACTCCTCAAAACAAAGCTTCACTCATTTGTTATTGTTGAACTTGAAGTATAAAGATGGTCGAAGTGTTTATGAACACATAAGCGATTTTCAAGAATCGGTGAATCAACTCTCAACCATGAAGTTGGCTCTTGAAGTTAAGTTGTTGGCACTTTTCTGCTTAGCTCTTTACTGGATACCTATAACACACTTGTGGTGTCCCTTAGAAACTCTACTTCTTAAGGTGTCCTTACTCTACCGTTAGTGAAGGACAATTTATTAAATGAAGAAGTGAGGAGGAAAGAACAAGGAATATAAACTGAGTCGGAGGCCCTTATTACAGAGAATTATGGAAGAAATTCTCAAAGAAAAGTCCACAACCGTGACCGCTTAGAGACAAGTCAAGAGAGCATTCCAAAGGCACCTATATACTAAGGAAGGAGATAGAATGTTACCATTGTTGTCAGAAGGGTCACATGAAGAGAGAATGTAGAAAGCTCAAAAAGGAGCAAATAAATGGAGCCAATGAGAAGAATGAAACTGAGGATACAACTGCCACTGCTTCTAAAGTTGATGAGGTAATCATTATTTGTGATAATGGTTTTATTAATCTAACTTTTTAAGATTCATGGTGAATTGTAGATTCTAGCGCATAATTCCATGTTACTTCTTGAAAGGAGTTCTTTATATCTTACACAAGTGGAGATTTCAGAAATTTGAGGATGGGAAATGTGTCTAAGATTGTGGGAAGATGAGAAATATCTCTTGAGAACAACACATGCGACCCCTTATTTCTCAAGAATATGAGATGTGTTATAGAAATGCATCTCAATTTGATCTCTCCAGGCTTTCTAGATGATGAAGGCTAGACCAATGTGTTTCATGGCGGAAAATGGAAGCTCATCAAAGGCTCTCTAGTGCTAGCAAGGGGAAAAGGTGAATACACTCTATATGACACATGCCAAAATTATAAATCAGCTTGTCAATGCAGCAACCAACCAATCAGACTTAGTAATTGGGCTATGGCACGAACATTTGGGTCATATGAGTGAGAAGGGATTGCAAATTCTCACCAATAAAGAGGTACTAAATGGATTGAAAGTGAAAAGTACACATCTAGATCAATTCACTGATTGTTTGGCTGGAAAACAACATAGAGCTTCATCTCATTATAAAGTTGCATCTACATAACCCAATATATTGAATGTTGTTCAATGTGATGTTTGTGGGCCTATGACTACTAACACTCTTGGTTGTGCAAGATACTTCGTTACCTCCATTGAAGATCATTCTATGAAGGTGTGGGCTTGCAAATAAAATTTAAAGATCAAGTCTTTGAAGTGTTCAAGCAGTTCAATGCCATTGTTGAATGTGAGACTGGCATGAAACTCAAGTGTATCCATTCTGAAAATGGTGGAGAGTACACAAGAGACTTTAGAGCCTATTGCCAGAATAATGGGATCAAGAATGAAAGATAAGTTCCAAAGACCCCTCAACACAATGGGTTGGCCGAGAGGATGAAAAAAACGATTGTTGAGCAAATAAGAAGTATCTTATCTCATTCCAAGTTTCCAAAGAGTTTCTGGAGTGAAACAGTGTTGACTGCAGTGTACTTGATCAAATTTTCTCCGTTAGCTCCATTGAATGGCGATGTACCGAACAAGCTTTGGAGCGGAAAACATGTGTCCTATTAATACTTGAAGTTGTTTGGTTGCAGAGCATTCATTCACATCCCAAAAGATGAGAGGTCCAAACTTGATGTCGAATAAAAAAATGTATTTTTTTGGGCTATAGAGATGAAGAGTTTGGGTATAGATTATGTGATCCTGTCAATAAGAAGATTGTTAGAAATAGAGATGTGGTATTCTTTGAAGATCAAATCATTGAACATATCCAGAAAGGGGAGAATTAAATAGCTCCAAAGAATATCCAGTCGATCTAGATCTAGTTGCTCATCCTAGGGTTCGTGATGAAGGGGATATGTGGTCGAGAACAATAATGGTGAGCATATGGTTAACAACAATGATGGTAATGTTATACCTGAACATGTGCAAGAAGATCATGCTCCAAAATAACCACATCTGAGAAGATCGAATAGACAGAGAAAGCCTAACAAATTATACTCTCCAAACCAGTTTGTGTTGCTGATAGGTGAAGCAGAGTCCGAGTGCTACCTGGAAGCCGTGACTCATGAGAAGATGAGGAGTGGTTAAAAGCCATGAAAGATGAGATAAAATTCTTGCAGAGAACCACGCCTATGTTTTTGTGAAATTTCCAAAGGGAAGAGAACATTCAAGAATAAGTGGGTGTAAAAGTTGAAGACATAAGAAAATAGATCACAACTAAGAGACAAGTCAAGAGTAATCGTGAAAGGCTTCAGTTAGAAACTGGGATTTGACTTTGAAGAAATTTTCTCACCAGTAATGAAGATGGTGTCTATCCGAGTAGTGCTTGTTTTGGCTGGTAGTCTAAATCTATAATTTGAGCAACTAGATGTCAAGACTACATTTCTACATGGAGCAGCAAGAAGGTTTCAAAGTCACAGGAAAAGAAGACCTAGTCTGAGGACTAAAGAAGAGTTTGTATGGACTGAAACAGGCACCACGAAAATGGTACAAGAAGTTCGATTCCTTCATGATCAAACATGGATACCAGAGGACCATTTCTGATCATTGTGTGATAGAAACCAAGTCCAACAATGATTATGCAAGACTAGTTCCTATGTGTAATACTTTGCAAGTGCACAAGATGTGTAAATAGTAGAGTGACAAGAAAAGTTTGAATTCCTCAGGGACTTGTTTAAGGTATCCAAATTGTTTAAGTCCAATTAACTTAGATGTGAAAAGTGCAAGATCGGAAATGATGATCAGGTTTCTAGATTACTTTTAAAGATAGAATTAGGGTTACCTATCCACCCTACCACTTGTTACCTTCCGCAAATTCCATTTAACTTCCTCATTAGTGAATTGAGTTAGGTGCCCATGCCTTAGGCAATGCATATGCTCATTAGACACCATTATCCTTTCTTACTCAGTATGCTTAAGGCATGGCATGTGCTCTTAAGTGTCTACCACAAGGTTTTGGTGATGCTTTACATACAACAAGGATTTAATGACACCACACTAACCTAAGAGTATAAATACACCTTAAGCTTCATGGATTCAATCTATAACTAGGAGTACACCCCCTAGCCGTGATGCTTACACTAACTAGATAGATATGACGATCTAACCTAGCACATGTCATCTACAATTTCATGCATATAAGTTAGCTAATCTTACATACATCCTATTTAGTAGATCAATTCAATTCCATTCACACGATGAAGATAAGTAAAGCAAGAATCTAAGTACACCAACTCATGGTTAGGGGTTCAAGTGGCCCTAATCCTTAAAGGACTACTCACACATGCTTAAGGTAAACGAATACATAATTGAATGAAACATGAAGTAAATAAAAAATTAGAATAGGATATTGGATTACAAAGGGAAAGGAACGGTGAGCTTCGTACGATCAAGTCACCTTCCAAGCACTAATCGTAAAATACTTAAGTAAAAGTGAGTATGTAAATAGATAGAGATTTGGGACTAAAAGTAAGAAAAAGACGACCCTCGGACTGAATAAAAACATGGATTAAATAGAGCCTCAAACCCTAGCAACTTCCTCATTGAAAAAGAACTTAAATCGGGCCTTAAGTCTATCACTAAAACTTAGGGCACAATTCCTTGAGGTACACAACATGAACATGGACACCTATTTAATCGCATAACCCTTTGATCCGTGTCATTACTTCCTTGTTCTAGTGGAAAACCTTGAAGTCTTCTATCGCTGAATAGGATTAGTACATTGCGTGGGCCTGAGCCAAGTTTTGGTGACATATCACCAATGATATGTCACTGGCACATAGATTGGCACATGAACCTGGCACACAGACCTGATCCTAGTCCACGATTAGGACATACTTTGAGCTTGAGAAACTTTTGAGGTCCTCGATGGAACAAGATGGAACAAATACTCAAAATAGAAAATTAAGAACATAACTTGGACTTAGGATGGTGCAGAGTTTGGTTTTGGAGTTGATAGTTCCTCGAAACAAAAGTTGGTCCTTGGGGAACATGTAGGACATGTCACCAGTGACATGTCTCTAGCATAAGAGCTGGCACAAAGTACCGGAACACGGGCACAGTTTTGGAACACGGACAGGGATATGTATAGGGAATCGATGCTAGTTCGGTGACAAGGTCTTGGCACATGACCTCGGTTGGGGTCCTTCTCCACTTTTGGCACAATTGAGGCCTTCCTTCATTTTTGCATACCTCTTGGCCCTAAATTAATGTTCTGCATAATTCTCATAGCCAAAGGGTGAGTAAAGGGATATGGGAACATATCAAAAATATGCCGAAAACTCAACCTAACATTGTGTTTTTGTCAAAAGGTACTCTGATGGAGAATTTATTAAACTTTTTTTTTTATATGTTGATGACATGTTGATTGTAGGTTGTGATAGTGACAAGATTAGCAAGTTGAAGAAAGAACTCAGTAAGTCTTTTGCAATGAAAGACTTAGGACCAACAAAGGAGATGTTGGAATGCATATATCTCGTGATCGGAAGAATGGGAAGCTATGCTTATGAAAAGAATGATATATCATGAAGATGTTGAAGAAATTCAACATGGACAAGTTAAAATCAGTTGCGACTCCTCTTGCTAATCATTTAAAGCCCAACTCCAAGCAGTGTCCTACAAATGAGAAAGAGAAGGAAAAGATGAATTTGGTGCCATATGCCTCGACAGTTGGAAGTCATATGTATATGTTGGTATGCACCAGGCCAGATATATCACACACAGTTGGTGTTGTTGGCAGATTCGTATCCAAACTAGGTAAAGAACACTGGGAAATAGTGAAATGGATTCTGAGATATCTCAGAGGAACCTCCAAAATGAGTTTTCTTTTGGAAGTGGCAAGCCCAAAATGGTTGGGTACACAGATGCAGATCGTGCAGAGAACTTGAGTCCATGAAGTCCACTTTAGGTTATTTGGATACTTTTTCTATAGGAGCTGTTTCCTGGAAGTTTAAATTACATAAATGTGTTGCTATATCAACTACAGAAGTAGAGTTTATTGCTACTACAGAAGTTTGCAAGGAGTTATTGTGGATGAAGAGATTCTCATAGGAGTTAAGACAAGAGTAGAAAAAATATGTTCTTCACTGTGATAGCCAGAGTGATATTCATTTGAGTAAGAACTCTAGTTTCCACTCAAGGTCAAAGCCCATTGGTGTGAGATATCATTGGATTTGTGAAGTGTTGAGATCCAAGAAAATTCAAATTGAGAAGATCCATATTGATGGAAACGATTCAGATATGATGACAAAGTCTTTACAAAAGGACAAGCATGAGTTTTGTAGAAGTGCACCTGATATGATGAAGCCCTCCACTTAAGTCAAAAGGGGGAAATTGATTGGTCAATCCCTCCATTAGGTGTAGGAGAATTACTATGATATTGGTGTTCTCAAAATGAAGACTTTGATATCCCAATACACATGTAATGGATTATGCATGGATGAAATATTAGCTAGGTTCTTCCATGTGCAGGAAAACAAGGTTGGGCACTTAATTGATGGAGAATACTATGGTTAATAGAATTACCACAAGATTAATTGGAGTCAAATTTTATGCATGACTATGTATTGATGTTTTTCTTCCATTCATCCTTATATAAATGAGAGAGATTAAGCATTCCCCATCATTCTTCAAGCAATACGTGATAAACCAAAATGAGAGTGAGAAGAGAGTTCCTCCTTGTGTGAGAAATGACAGGACTCGTCCTAACTGGACTTTGATAACTGTGCCCGGTCCTGCTCTCGTCTGACAAGTAAACTGAAGTCCCAAAACTACCCCTCAGCACCTGTCAAACAAGGGATAACTATATTGATTTCCACTCATGCCTCCGCCTCTCGATCAGCCCCGAACGTCGTGCCACGGCCTGAAGGGCCATCAAAAACATAAAAGGTGTGAGTGGACAAAAATAATATCATTTAAAACACATTTCAAAATACATCATTTACCCTCCAGTTTATCAAACCATGCATGCATAGAATCAAACATATGAATAACAATCATTGGCGTTCCAACCAAATCACATGAAAAGTATCAAATCCCGGTTCTCAAGCCAAACATCAAGAAAACATATGAATCATTTCATAAAACCATTTTATCATAAAATAAATCACATAACTCGGGAATTACACATCCGAGGGTCCTCTGGGAATTACACATCTAGAGTCATCTGGGAATTACACATCCAGATCCTGCTGGGAATTACACGTCCAGCCTCACCGGGAATTACACATCCGGACCCTCCAGGAATTACGCATCTGGAGTCCCTCCGGGAATTACACATCTGGAGTCACTTCGGGAATTATACATCCGAAGTCTACCCAAGAATTACACATCTGGGGGCACTGAACATAAATACAAAATCAAAATCTTTATTTCAAAATCATCATTAAAACCATATCAAAACCATTTATCACGGGGTCTCAAGCCCAAATTTTATTTTCACGCAAATCCGTGCAACCGCAACCTAAGTTTCCATTTTCACATAAATCCATAAAATATCTGAAAAACATTACAAATCCATCGAATCAATCCCTGACTCATAATCTAATTCAAAACCAATCTCAAATCTCAGGCCTTCGCCCAAAACAGCAATTTCACAGTTTCTCGAAAAATGTGCCCAAAACACTGATTAAAATAATCATTAAATCCAAAAATAATCATGCCAAATCATTGCAATTGAAATCATACAATAAATCATGTAAAACATTTAACTATGCATGCATATCAATTTATAAAACAAACGTCTACTCACACACCGTCCAAACCGCTCGCTTTCCGAGCTGCATGCGTTTCCGTAATTTCCGATACTTTCCAGGAATCTCAAATCCTGTCCAAAATCATTATTCAGGGTCACTAATGACTCAATTAACATCATATTAATTTCCCATAATTTTTTGGTAATTAAATATGAATTAAAAACGTAACATAAACCTTCGGACCCTCGAAACAACATCGAAAGGGTGTCTGATTGACTCAAAACCAATGCTAAAATGTTTGTTACATTACATAGAACAAAAATTATGTTGACCTCACTTTGGGAATCGTGCCCATGCGCCCTCACGATCCGCCGTGAGTGGCTGCGTGTGAAGCCCACGCGCCGTGCACAGTACCTGCTACAATGTCGTCTCTTCTACCTGTTTCCCTTGCAAACAAGTCTGCAACCCGCGAGCCAACCCGTCTGAATCTCCCTCAATTCTCCCTTGATTTCTACAATTGAACCATCCATTAGCATCGTCATGGAGCCAATTAAGGTTCTGTAATCTCAATTACATGGGAACTTACCTCAATTCTTCAAATCGAACTCGACTTTGTCGATGAACACCCGGGTAGTGTTCATCCTACAATTCATCTGAATTCAACCCGTTTCTCCAAATTGATTCACTTAGAAGCTTTGCAGGGTTCATCCAAACACACTTCCATGTTCAATTTCATCGTTCAACGCCTCTAATTCCACAACTCAATCTTCGAATTTTTCAAACCTCACCATATCTGTTCTCGACCAAAACAACATCATTTTCTTTTGTTTTTCATTAGGTTCGACTCGCCTTGAGCTCCAGAAGCTTAATCCAAGGTCAATTGTGAGCTTTAATCCCAAATTCAAGTTTGATCAATTCGAATATGTAAGTTTCGAGTTTGGGTTTTCTTTCACGATTTCACCTCCCTTCCGTTTCATTCTCTGTTCTCCCTCTCTCAATTACTCTCAATTTATTGCTCTCAATTGATTGAATCAAATGGATTCGGATGATGGTGTGGGTATTAGTTAATCAAACTGCTCTGTTTTCTCTCAACACACACACACATACACGGTTTTGTTGTTCTCTTTTCACTTCACCACCGCACACACATATCCTTTTTGCCACCCATCTTAATTATAAAGTGACAGATGTCACTCAATGAATCCAATGACTCACCAAGATGGTCGACTCAACACATCCCAGCCCAAAATTACCTTTTTTTCCCTTTACCAACAAAATGACCATAATGCCCCTCGCCGTTCGAGACCCATAACTTTTCCATTCGGACTCTGATTGACGCATGTCGCCTGTCTACGAATTCAGCATCCCGAGACCTATCCAATTGTCCTTACGGAAAGTTCCAACGATTCTTTTTATTTTATTTCATAATTTCATTTCTTCTTTACTTTATTCTTGTGACTTTTATTTAGACATAATTTTTTGCTTTCCTTAAGAAATATCAAGGCCGAGTAATTCTAAGGCAATTCAAGAGTTTTTAAGAACGAATTCCTCGTATTTCTTCTTCCATCTTCACAAGTTTCCTGCCGTTGTTCGGTGATTCTTGTGAAAAATCATCTTTTTCTACTTAAATTCTTGTTATTGTTATTGGTTTTACTTATAATTCAATATATGTGTTGGTATTTTCTTTCTAACATTTGTAAATAAGAATGCAATATCCATGTGTTATACTTTTTGAATTTATTTTACTTCATATGTTTTAGTGCTTAAATTTCAATTCAACGCTAATTGTTGATCCGCTGTTCGGGGCATTTAGAATAGAACTGAAGAGATTTAATGTTTGACCGTTGTTCGGTGCATTAAATCACAAACTTATGGTGGATTATATTGTAAGCAATAATCCACTATTCGGTGCATTTATAATATGAAAAATGTATGCATGTAATTGAGATGATGAATGTATGATTTCGTGATTGGTTCAATATGAGCATGATGTTAGAGTGTCGGTAAAAATTGTGTTTGAAGAAAATCCACTTGTACAAAGGTTAAAGTAGAAGTAGAATTAAGTTCTTAATTGTTTTTACTTGTTTTCTTTATTTTATGATTACAATCTTCTCAAACCCCCTATTTAATTATTTTATTCATTAATTCATTTATTCATTCATTCTTTAATTCATTTATTCTTTGATTCATTTATTTCATTAATTCTTTCATTCATTAATCTATTTATTAATTTATTTTTTTATTCATTATTGTTTCTCACTAACACATTATTAATGTTCCCTAATTTCTCCGGTTAAGAACGATCTCTATTTACCAATATTACATCTATACAAAAAAGGGTTTAAATTGCATAATACTCAAATTACGTGTTTAATTTAATGCGTAGTTTGAACGTTATCAATTTTTGGCGCCGTTGCCGGGAAAATTGAAAATCATTTGTAATTTGTTAGTGTATGTATATAAATTGTGCATATTATACTTTTTTTTATTTTATATAATTTTCACTTTTGTTAATATTATATTCGTTCATAATTTTCTCACTATACTTGTTTATTTTATATTTGTTCTTATTATATTTGTTTATTTTTATTTTTATACATGTACATATTATACTTGTTCATGATGTTTATACATGTTCATATTATACTTGTACATTATTTTTATGCTTGTTCATAATTTTGATTCTTATGATTGTTCTTATTATATATTTTTTTTATAATGTTCATACTTTACTTGTTCATAATTTCTAATTTATATTTATTCATAAATATTCATAATTTTTTTATATACTTGTTCATATTATAATTGTTTATGTAAATTAAAATTTTTATTTTACTTGTTCATTTTATACTTATACATATTTTTTCATAATTGACTTTCATTTATGCTTGTTTATAATTCTTATACTTATCATAATATTCTTGTTCATACTTGTACATAATGTTCATTCTTTTTACTTGTTCATAAATGCATATTGAACATGTTCACTTTTCCTTATTTTTACTTTTATTTATTTTGATTTTTTTTAAAACACCAAATTCGTAAAAAAAATTTAATATTTTTCCTTTTCTTCATTTATTTATTTTTTTTAATAAAGAAAACGTTTTCATTACCACAAAGAATTTACTTTCCAACTTTCTTTAGTCTTAGCTTCATGTTAATATTAATTCATACTTGTGAATAAATTTTGTACATATGTTACTTGTTATTCTTCATATTTGTTCATAATTTTTATTTGAATGCTTGTTCATAATTTTTATTTTTATACTTGTTTATATAAATTCAAACTCTTATTATACTTGTTCATACTTTATTCATACCTGTTTATAATTCTTCTTACTTATTCATACTTGTTCATAAATTGTTCATAATTTTTATGTTTCATAGTATTCATTCATACTTGTTCATAATTTTTATTTTTATTTTTTTATACTTTTTCATATTTGTACATATTTGTTTATACTTGTTCATATTTAACTAGTTCATATTTTGTATACTACTTGTTTACATTTATTTTATTTATGTATTTTATTTGTGTATGTATTTGTTTAAGTTTGTCTTTTTTTCGTCACTTTAAAATAAAAATAATAATAAAAAAAATTCATTTAACTAGTTCAACTTAACTTACATTTTTAACTTAACTTGCAGTTTTAACTTAACTTGCATTTTTAGTTTAACTTACATTGCGTTTTTAATCTAACTTGCATCTTTAACTCAAATTGCAGTCCTAACTTAAATTTGCATATCTAACTTGCATTCTTGACAAACACGCATCTTTGACTAACTAACTTGCATCTCTGTCTAGGCTGGATGAATGTTAAACTTCAAACGCTAGTTGGGAGGCAACTCAATGTGTTTCCGGGATGTGAAGGAGTCATCAACGTAGATTTGCTATCTTTCTACCCTTCACTCTCCTTTATTTTGTTTATTTATTGTTTTCTTGCTTTATTTCCGTAAATCTTCTTCCTTACTTTGATTATTTGTTTATTTACTTCCTATTTGCCTACATTGAGGACAATGTAGAATTTAAGTGTGGGGGAGTCGTTTACAATTTTAATTGTGTAATAAAATTGTTTTATAAAAAATTATAAAAAAAAATCGAGTTTTTTTTAATTGCTTTCTAGAGTCTTTTTGTTTTAATATAGTGTTTTTACGAGTATTAAGTTTCCCTTTAACTTGTCAATGATATAAATGAACGAAAATGAATATGTTATGGCTATAAAGATGATCAATACAACTTGAATTTGTTTGTTAATACTTTGTGATTAAGTGTTATAACTTGTAGATAATGCATGTAAATTGGTATATAAACAAGCATGTTAAGATAAGTATGAATCATATGGACTTTATGTGAGCTTTAAAACTTTATATACATCTTTGATGAGTGATTCATAAGTTTTTTTGTTTAAATTGACATACTTATGCCTCATAACTACTTGACATAGCTTTTAATGAACTCTAAAGTATTAGAATTTATTCTATGTGATTTTCAAAGCTTTTAAGTCAATAAACTCTCTGATTTTGGACATTATTAAGGCATTAGGGTTAACACCACAAATTCAACATCCATGTTCCTTATTTTGTGCGCACAAGTTGCGACCCCTTTAGTTTTAACCCCTTTGATCCCACATTAAACCCTTCTTTCATCACTATGATTATCTAAACACTTGAGCTCAGTATAGACATCATTTACCCTTGTTCCAAGGACTCGGTTGAAGACATGAAGATGGTGTGAGGACTTTTATGTGTATTATATGGATTTACTTACTCAAAATTTTTTTGTATTATTGACACATGTTATTACCTTGATATATGAAAAAAAACATAAAAAAAAAAAATTGAAAAAATGAGAAAAAAACCAAAAATAAAAAAAGAACACAATGTTTTGAGTCTCTATTAAGGTAATAAGGTTTGATTATGTAATGTTTGAATTAAGTTCTTTACATTTGTAAATTTGACACAGAATGAATTTAAGGCCCAAAATGATGAAACTTGGCCTATGTTCGAAGGGATGGATTACTGACATCATTGCACTAAGGTTGGGAAGTTATGATACGTTTTGGGAGTCTATTGAGTCTTGAAACGAATTTGAGCACCACTTGTCCCATATTTTCCTTGCCTCGAAACTTAGCCCCATTACAACCTTCATAAAGATCTTATTATCCTTAAGATGGTAAATTTTGATTAGTTGAGTCAATCACTTGAGTAAGCTTATGGTTTTGGTTCATTTGTGCAAGTATGTTTTATTTTTATCTTGAGGTGTTTGTTTGAGATTTTGCAAAAGTACTTTATTTTTATTATGTAAGCATTTTTCTCACATAATTTGAGTGCAAACACAAACCCTTACAAATTAAGTGAATTTATGAGTGCATATCCTTGTGAGTTGATTCATACTTGTTTTATTCATGTTGAGATCCATTTCACCATATTCACTCATTATCTTAGTTGTTGAAACATTTTGTTACCGTGTATTAACTCTTAAATTCCATAAGCTTAAATGCTTTAAGTGAAATTTTTTTATGCCATGATAATTATGAAGTATTGAGACAATTGGTTAAGGGTTTACTTGTTTTGAATTCTTAGTTTAATTTTAGTATTTGCTAGGGACTAGCAAAATTTATGTGCGGGGGTATTTGATAGGTCTTCAATTAAACATTATTTTATACCCTTTATACTTGGCTTTTAATATTAAAATAATAAAAAATTGGAGAAAATAATACATTTTGTGGGATTTTTGTAGAATTAAATAAAACCTGGAATTTGGAGCATTTTGACGAAAGAATCGTCCTAATCGGAATTATAACGAATAAAATATGGACAAAATACGGGAAACTACCAAATATTGCATGGAAATTCAGAATTTTGAAGCCCAAATCCATTTTGAATTGAAGCTCAAACCAAGATCCGCCCAAATTCATCAGCCCAGGGCCCAAGTCCAGCCCAAATCCAGTTCAAAACCCTGCGCAATACTTCAGAGCGCGCCTAACGAAATACGATATGCCATTTCGACGTGCGTGCGTCGAAGTCATCTATCCACTGTCAGTGCACTACGCGTGAATCCATAAGGCCCGCGTCAGAGAACCCACACCGAAGCTTCTCCACGCTGACCCGCCTAGCATGCCGACTCTCCGCCTATCACGTTGCAGCTTTCGACCGAGTCCCATGCCCTGCACTCTCCCACCTGCCACCGAAATGATGCGATGTGCCTCTACAGCTTGCTGCTGATTCAACTGCTCCACCTTTTGCAGTTTTTCCTGCACAATTCAGCCATTTTTCAGCCCAAACCATCCCCAATTTCATCACTAATCATAATTGTTCATCATTTCATTTTTATATTTTATTTTTGTAATTTTTATTTGAATTTTGGCACTCCCTCTATAAATAGGGAGGCCATTTCATTTGTTTGGGGTCCCCATTTTTCTCCTTTCTTCCATTTTCTTAGTTCATTTTAGTTTAGTTCTTTTTTCTCTCTTTTGAGAGACATTTTTGGGGACCATTTTAGCTTTTTGTAGATTGTTCTTCTTAAATTTCTTTTAAGTTTTGTTTTAAATTTTGTTCTTAATTTTTGTTCTTTTTATTTTATTTCTTCTTTATTTTGTTTTTGTGACTTTTTTTTGAGAGCTATTAGACATAATTTTTTGCTTTCCTCAAGAAATATCTAGGCCGAGTAATTTTAAGACAATTCAAGATTTTTTAAGACCGAATTCCTCGTATTTCTTTTTCCATCTTCATAAGTTTCTTACCGTTATTCGGTGATTCTTGTGAAAAACCATCTTTTTCTACTTAAATTCTTGTTATTGTTATTGGTTTTACTTATAATTCAATATATGTGTTGGTATTTTATTTCTAACATTTTAAAGTAAGAATGCAATCTTCATGTGTTTTACTTTTTGAATTTCTTTTACTTCATATGTTTTAGTGCTTAAACTTTAATTCAACGCTAAATGTTGATCCGCTGTTCGGGGCATTCAGAATAGAATTGAAGAGATTTAATATTTGACCGTTGTTCGGCGCATTAAATCACAAACTTAAGGTGGATCATATTGTAAGTAATAATCCGCTATTCGGTGCATTTATAATATGAAAAATTTATGCATGTAATTGGGATGATGAAGGTAGGATTTCGTGATTGGTTTAATATGAGTATGATGTTAGAGTGTTGGTAAAAATTGTGTTTGAAGAAAGTCCACTTATACAAAATTTAAAGTAGAAGTAGAATTAAGTTGTTAATTGTTTTTACTTGTTTTCTTTATTTTATGATTACAATCTTCTCAAACCCCCTATTTAATTCTTTAATTCATTCATTCATTTATTCATTCATTCTTTAATTCATTTATTATTTGATTTATTTATTTCATTAATTCTTTCATTCATTAATCTATTTATTAATTTATTCTTTTATTCATTATTGTTTCTCACTAACACATTATTAATGTTCACTAATTTTCCCAGTTAAGAACGATCCCTATTTGCCAATACTACATCTATACAAAAAAAGTTTAAATTGTATAATACTCAAATTACGTGTATAATTTAATGCGTAATTTGAGCGTTATTAGTTACACGTGAGCTCCCGAGAACAAAATCGTGAGGGCTGAGCCCAAAGCAGACAATATCCTGTTAAAAAATGTCGAGTCATGACAAATTAGTATCAGATCCTAACCCCGGCCAGAATTGAGTGAGCCAGAGCAGACGCTGGGCCCCAAAATGGGTGGATTTTGAGGACCCGTGCCCTAGAGGCATGGTTAGCAATCCCACATCACCTGGGGGGATTTAGGGGATACGCCTTATATGTGTGGGTGCGCATCTATCCAATATGAGGCCTTTTGGAAGCTCACTAGTTTTGGATTCCTGAGGAACTCCAAAATTAAGCGAGTAGGGGCTGGTGCAATCTCAGGATAGGTGATGTAACAACCCGTACCTTCGGGAAGGGTAAAAATGTAATTCTGTAAAAGTTTTGTGTAAAAGGACGATTTTACCCTTGTGAATAGTAGGCTAAAAGTTGACTTTTTGAGTTACCGATTGGATGACTGTTGACCCTTGACCGTGACGTAGTTTAGGACGTCACGAGTCCGTAGACAGGTGGCAGGTTCGATTCGGACAATCAGAGAAAAAGTTATGACGTTCGGAAGATTGAGGGCGTTACCGTAATTTTGAGTAAATGAGGAAAATGTTGACTTTTTGGAGGACTTGTGATTTTCACGTAGACCGAGGACCGTTAGTTAGGTCTCGACGTCCTGAGTACAACGACAGGCGGCACGCTGTCATCGGATGTCGGATGAAATATTTACGGGTCTAGAACGTTTGAGGGCAAAACGGTAATTATCCAATTGAGGGGTATTTTGGTCATTTTCTTTCATCCAATCAGATAAGAGCAAGTGGCAGGGATTTTTTTTGTGCTGACCTATGGATGATGGACACGTGGGAGTGACTGGATGGTTCTAAAACGTTCCAAAGTGTGCACGGCCACACTTTGCTCAAAAATCAAACCGTGCTTTGGGTTTGAACGCAGAGAAACAGAGGGTGAGAGATTGGGAGAGATTGATCGATTCTGTGCAAGGGAGAGTGAAGAGTGATTTGTGAGAGTGACAGAGAGAAGTGTTTGAGCTGGTGATCATGTTTTGGTGGAGAAATCGTGCACGGCAGCACGGTGGTGGTGCGGCGAAGTTCTGGGAAAACAGGGAGACCATGAGAGTTTGGTGGTGGCTACGCCGTGTGGTGACTCCAACCACGACCGTGGGAAGTTCAGGAGGCTGCAGGGAGTCCAACGAACACCGTGGCACGCGGCGGTGCGTACGGCGGAGACGGAATCAAAGGGTAAGTTTTCTTCCTCTGTTTTTCCCGTCAATTTCATTTTGAAAGTCGTGAAGGTAGGATGAGAATCGAGGGGATTGGTGAGTACAGTGATGTTTAGGGAGGTCCTAGGAGTGGGTTGTGACGGTTGCCGTGACGGGGGTGTACACGGCGGAGTTCAGGCGACAGCGAGTACTCTGTACTCTGTTTTGGCCTTGAGTTCAAACGGGAAGTCGTGGACTTCGGGGGTGAATCGAAGGTTTCTGTGAGTTGGGAGTGACTCAGTGAGGTCTTAGGGAGAGGTTGGAATCACCACCGTGAAGGGGGAAGCATTGGACGGCCGGGAAGGAAAACAGGGGGTCGTCTGTGTTTTCTTTCGAGCTTCAGTCGTGAAGCTGAGGGTTGAGTCGAACCAGGAGAGTGAGGGGGATGAATTCCTGGTGCCTGGACGAAGCTATAGGAAAAGAGAGGAGATGAAATGGTGGCCGGATGACGGAGAATGGATCTCGCCGGTCTGGGTTGCAGCCCTGGTGCGAACCGGGTTCGATCGAGGAAGACGGTGGCACTGTAGCAGGCGCGTGAGGCCCACGCGCAGCCACTTTGGGCGGCGCGTGGAGGCGCGTGGGGAGCAATCTGGCCAAGCTTCCAACATGGTTTTAGTTCTAAATGTTTTAAGGAATCCAATGGTATAATTTTCGAGTTGAGCGGACAAAGTTACGGGATGGTTCGGGAATCCGGACGGTTTAGGGTCTAGGATTAAAATATTAGTAAATTCCTGAAAAATTGGGGAAATTAGGGTTAGTATCCTTGATGTGTTTGTGACCCTATTTGGTGCATATTGACAGGACGGGAGGCACCCGAGACGGTCGAGGAGCGCACGGAGCGCGATTGACTCGTTCTGATTTGTGAGTGGACTCTTTCTTTAAACTCGAGCATGCCTAACTATTTTATTAATGTTTTATGATATTAACTATGTTTTTATGCTTCTTAATGATGAGTATATGTGGTTGATGTGTTTGCACGTGATTCGAGATATTTTCGTGATTTTACACGTTTTTCGAGAAAAGCTGATTTTCCGATTTTAAAGCTATGTTTGGAGATTTTAATCGATAAGTGTTTTCCGAAGATGATAAATGGATTGTGAAACATAATTTGTGATTTAACGCGAGTTTTGGGTATAAAAGTAGATATCCGGATTTGGGTTTGGAATGTCGGTTATGAACGCCGAAAGGGCTTCGAACCGGGGATTTCGAATTCGAGTTTGGTTATGGATTTGGAAATGGTTTTACATTGAATTTGGATTGGATTTGCTGGATCTGGATATGGGTTTAAAGACCCGGATGCTGATTTGACGGGGGACGGGCCCGGATTGAGTTTAAAGACTCGGGAGTTTAAAGACTCGGATATTTATGATATTACCCCCATAGGCCTATTGAGTTTAAAGACTCGGGAGTTTAAAGACTCAGATTACATTTAAGGCCTGGTTGAGTTTAAAGACTCGGATAGACCCAGCAGATTTGATCAGGAAATGGTGTTTATATAGTGTATCTGTTTCTTATGATATTGTCTAGTGTATCTGTTTCTTATGATATTTTATAGTGTTTCTGTTTCTTATGATGTTTCTTGGTTTATAATTCGTTTACTTACTGAGTTAGGCATGTGATTTCAAAACGGAGGGAACAAGTGTTCTAGTTTCTTAGCTTTGATCTAATAATAAACGGTTTTCAAACTTTCATTTTCTTTTAGTCCACTCACATCTCTTGGTTTTAAATTTTCCCTCCAGGTCGTGGTGATAGCGCTGGGGGTGAACGTTGAGGCAGATATCGAGGCATAGAGCTTACGACGTTCTTCCGTTGCGGGACTAGCATTGTAGGATTTTTGTGCCCATTTTGTAGAACGATGCTCTGACTGACTGTTGTATATATTTACTCCTTCGTCTGATAGTTATGCTTGTAGTAGTAGTAAGGTTATTTTTGGTACTGTAGGTGTGATTGTCAGACGGGAGCAGGGTTCGTCTCGGGTATCGTGGCGATATTTGGGACGGGTCCTGACAGGTGACCCACTATGAAGTTGCACGTGAGCTCCCGAGAACAAAACTGTGAGGGTTGGGCCCAAAGCGAACAATATCCTGTTAGAGAAGGCCGGGTCATGAAAACGTGCACGACGAAGGAAGAGGTCCGGTGATGAGATATTAGACATCTTAAACAGCATTCCCGCATTCATCGTAAAAGGCCCAGAACCTGCTGAATTGGAAAATTGGACGGAAAAAGAAAGTACATTCTTTCGGTTGCCGTATTGGTTAAAATTGAAAATCAAGCACATCGCAGATCCCATGCATATTGAGAAGAATGTTTCCAAGAGTACTTTTGAAACAAATTTACCTATTGAAGGCAAGTCAAAATACACCAAAAAAACTTGTCTGGGTATGCAAGACATGGGCATTCGACGACACTTGTGGCCAAAGGTTGTGAATGGCAAATACATCATGGCACATCCAGGTTATACATTTACGCTAAAGAATAAGATAAAAATTCTTAAGTGGTTGTAGAGTGTGAAATTTCCCGATGGTTATGCAGGCAACATCTCCTGAAATTGTAGCACCGATGGTAGCACCCTATTTGGCATGAAAAGTCACGGCTATAACGTTTTGTTACAACGAATCATTCTGATTGGCATTCAGCCTTATTTGGAGCCTAAAATTGTTGAAACGATAGTTTATTTGTCTCAATTTTTCTAGATACTATGTGCTAAGTCGCTAGTAAATGTGGACCTCGAAGCAATTAAAGAAGATATTATCTATATCATGTGTCGGCTCGAGCAAATATTTCCACCAGTATTCTTTGATACCTACTAATACATCTTCCATACGAGGCAATGCTAACTGGCCCTATTCAATATCGTTAGATATACCCAATTAAAAGGTATAAAATAATCCTAATACTGGTACTATTTCCTTAATATATTGTGTATATTAAAATAATATTTATATTTCATTGAAGAATGTTAGGTGTTTACAAGCGGTACGTTCGCAACAAGACACGTCCTGAAGGCTCTATAGCGGCGGCATACATTGGAAAAGAGTCACTTATATTTTTACGCAATGTACCTTCGAAATGTTGAAACTTCTTTCAACAGGGTCCCATGAAACGATGATGGTGGTCAACATCTGGAGTCCCTATTTGTATTTGCCTAACTCGTAAAACCGTTCAGCAATGGTTTAGTCTCATAGCCCTTTACTGATAATGGCAGTGGCTCATTGGTTCATATTGAACAATTGTGATGAAGTTTGACGTTTCCACAACCAGCATGAGGCATTGATGAAGACCCAATATCCTTCTAATTAGGAGGAAATGGACAATTAATTGTTTCCACATTGGTTTTCCGAACATGTAAGTCAAATATTGTATTAAATTATTTTTAAAAGAACTAGACTAATATTTTGTGTTTTCGTACCTGATGGCATAGTTGAGGGCTAACAACTCGCCAAAGTTCTGCAAAAAATTGATGCAGGTTTCAATTGTCCCATTTCGAGGAGAAACATACTCTGGTTGTTACGTTAACGGAGTTAAGTTCGTGTGCACAATGCGAGATGACAAGTTTTCTACTCAAAATAGTGGGGTATTCGTGTCGGGGGATGGAGTAAATGCTGATATGGAGTTTTACGGTAAATTATTAAGTGTGGTGAACGTATTTTATGTGGACTGTAAAGTAGTAGTCTTGTTCAAGTGTCATTGGTTCGATATGGACCCAAGTATCCTGAGCAGGATAATAATAGAACATTTATGTACCTCTGTCAATACAAACAACTGCTGGTTTGAGAGTGATCCATACATCCTACCTACAACGAAACAAGTCTTCTACGTTGATGATTTAAAAGCTGGTGCTGGTTGGAAAGTAGTTGAGATGGTGAAGCAGAGAAACATATAGGACTTGGATGACCAGCACCATGAAGATGGTGGGGAAACAAAAAATGACGAAGTTGTTTACCAGGAAAATTCCTTAGTACCTGCCATAAACGTGGAAGGAGTACACACCGACAACCTCACCTTGCCAGTTGCGATTAATGGAATTTTTATTGATCTCGGTACCATAGAACCAATTGAAAATGACGTTGAGTAAACAAGTAGTACACATAGTCATATAGCACGGATGACGAAGGTGATTGGGAGGGAGATATTGAATCCAACATTGATTAACCAATGTCTAGAAAAACCATCAATCTATATGTCACATATTTTATATTCTATTTGCTATTATTATTTTGTATTTTGTATTATATATCTAATATATATTTATATTAATATATATTAATTATATACATTTTTGTTTATAGAAAATATATAACCATTCTTGGCCGGCGAACATTCTTCGAATAAGAGCTCCATTGCTCGGCGCACATAGAGTATTCGCTGAGCAAGGTCAATATTATGAGTATTTTTTTTTTTGGATTTTGTTGTTAATAATTAGTTATTGTTAATTATATATATTAACAAATTTTTAACAATATATATTAATATATATAATATATTAATTATATGTATTTTTGTTTATAGAAAATATATAACAGCTCTTGCATGGCGAACATTCGTTGCTCAAGATCTTCATTGCCCAGCGCACATCCAACATTCACCGAGCAAGGTCAATATTATGAGTATTTGTTTTTGAATTTTTTTGTCAATAATTAGTTATTGTTAATTATATATATTAACATATTTTTAATAATATATATATATGATATATGTTCATATATATAATAATATATATTAATTATATGTATTCTTGTTAATATAAAATATATAATAGATCTTACCCGATGAACATTTGTTGAGTAAGATCAACAATGCTCAGCGAACATACTAGATTCGCCAAGCAAGATCTAATAAAATATATAAAAAAATATAATAAAATTTATAATAATATATAATCAAATATATTAATATTTATAATATATATATAATATTTATATATAAAAAATATATAATATCTTTATATAAAACATGTTAATGAGTTTGATAGTTTTATGATTTTCTATAATTTTTCTTCATGGTTCGAGTAATCCAACCGCCCACATTAATGAGCAACACTCATAGATCATCTCTGCAAAAAATTAGGGAATTAGAAGTCCCGAGCCTAGGTAACAATGCTAAATGAATCGATGGTAAAAAAATCAATGTTTGTTGATCCAATGGCTTTAATTGCTCAAAACGTCACAGTTTTTGACAGGTGAGGTCTAGACACGTCGTATTACAAACTGAATGGTCAATTTTTTCTAATTCACTCATTAGCATATCGGTCGAACCAAAAAACTAAGATTACTATTGAAGTTTCCTTCAAAAGTTTCGAAGTGTTAATGAGTTTGATGATTTTCTATAATTATCTTTCATGATTCAATTGATCCAACCATCCACATTAATGAGAAACACTCATAGATCATCTCTGCAAAAATATTAGGAAATTTGGAAGTCCAGAGCCTAGGTAATGGTGCGAAACGAATCGACGGAAGCAAATCACAGACTGTTGATCCAATGGATTTAAGTGCTCAAAATGTCGCAGTTTTCGATAAGTGAGATTTAGACATGCCATATCACAAACTAAACGGTCCAAGTTTTCAAATTCACTCGTTAGCATATTGATCAAAACAAAAAACCAAGATTACTATTGAAGTTTCCTTCAAAAGTTTCTAAGTGTTAATTAGTTTGATGGTTTTATGATTTTCTATAATTGCTTTTCATGATTCGATTAATCCAACCATCCACATTAATGAGCAACACACATGGATCATCTCCGCAAAAAAATTAGGGAATTTGGAAGTCCTGAGTCTAGGTAACAGTGGAAAACGAATCGATGGTAACAAATCGATGTTGGTTGATCCAATGGCTTTAAGTACTCAAAACGTTGTGGTTTTCAACATGTGAGGTTTAGACATGCCGTATCACAAACTGAACGATCAAATTCTTCAAATTCACTCGTTAGCACATCGATTAAACCAAAAAACCAAGATTACTATTGAAGTTTCCTTCAAAAGTTTCTAAGTATTAATGAGTTTGGTGGTTTTATAATTTTCTATAATTTGTTTTCATGATTCGATTGATCTAATCGTCCACATTATTGAGTAACAATCATAGATCATCTTTGAAAAAAAAAATTTGGAAGTTCCGAGCCTAGGTAACGGTGCGAAACGAATCCACGTTAAAAAATCTCTATTTGTTGATCCAACAGCTTTAAGTGCTCAAAATGTTGTGGTTTTCAACATGTGAGGTCTAGACACGTCGTATCAGCAAGGAGTTAAAGTCCTAGTAGATCGACGGGGCGACATACAATAAGATCCATGTCGTGTGGATGGAATGAGTTGGCTCACCATACCCCAACATGCATGCTTTGCTAGTGCAGGACATGGGTGCTCGAACCCAATTCTCGACGGAGCTCAAAATATGTTAGTCTACTTTATGGGTATGACATTTTCTTAAGATTTTTATTACTTTAACAAACTTTAATATTGGATTGCAGATTAATTTTGAATGTTATGCAACCAACGCCGCTCTCATAACCCATATAATCTTCCATTGGTAGAAGTGGTATTCCAACTGGAAGTTTGAGCTCCATGCGTACTACGAACGCTGGAGGTCGCATGATCTGGCTAAGGCAAATCCTCTAGAGGAGATGCATGGGAACAAGCTGGAGGGGTATTTGGTTATGCGACCATTGGATAAGCGACAGATTTATGGTAAATTAACTTTTTATTTCTTTTATTGAGAACATTAATTTACGTAGTTCCGTAATAGTAATAATTGTTTTTCTAATGTGTAGGTAAAATCAAGGGCCAACAAAGCAAACTTGGCAAAGAAGCAATTTGAGCACCATGAGAGATCACACCTCTTGTTGGCTCGACATGGGGCCCGTCGCATAGCTAGGTCGCTGTTCCCGGAAGTAGATTCCTAGGGGGAGGTTTATGTTGGGCGAGGCAGTCAGGCAGCTGACACTGTTCATGTAAGTTCAATGTTTGCGGTCATTAATTATTTTATTATTTTTAATTAATAATTAATTAATTATTACTTTATTCCAATTTATAGGCGGCCATGGTGGAGGACGTGCAGAAGACTCAGGAATAGCTGACTTAATAACAACCTAAGGTCCCGCTACAAGACCAACTACCGGATCCCGGGAGGTCGATTCCCATACTGGAGTGTTAGCTTGGTCGGCCACCTGGAAAAGTTGTCTAGGGCACCATAGAATGGCTCTTTTGGGTTGTCTTGAGCTGATCCTCCAGTTCTTCTCGAGGAGTCCATCTCGAGGAGGTCTCTCAGATGCGGGGCAACATGGAGAACCTCCAAGCGGAGAATACCAAGGTTAAAGCCGGGTATGCACACCTCGAGGCCCAACACTAGGAAATGCAGACCCAGTGTAACAACCCGTACCTTCGGGAATGGTATAAAGGTAATTTTGTAAAATATTTGTATAAAAGGACGATTTTGCCTTGTGAATAGTGTGTCAAAAGTTGACCTTTTGATTTACAAGTTGGATGAGTGTTGACCATTGACCGTGACGTAGTTTAGGACGTCACGAGTCCGTAGACAGGTGGTAGGTTCGATTCGGACAATCGGAGGAAAAGTTATGACGTTCGGAAGATTGAGGGCGTTACCGTAATTTTGACTAATCGAGGGAAATGTTGACTTTTTAGGGTACTTGTGATTTTCACGTAGATCGAGGACCGTTAGATAGGTCTCGACGTCCTAAATGCAACGACAGGCGGCACGCTGTCATCGGACGTCGGACGAAATAGTTACGGGTCTGAGAAGTTTGAGGGTAAAATGGTAATTCTTAACACTAAGGGCAATTTGGTCTTTTCCCCTATGGCCCAATCAGATAAGGGCAAATGGCTGAGTGGGATTTGATATTTTGTGATGAAGACCATGGAGAAGTGGACACGTGGGCTTTGCTGGATGGTTCTAGGAGAGTCTCACATACACACGGCCACAAAACGTTCAAATGTGCACCGTACATTTGGGCTTGGACACAGAGAAACAGAGAGTGAAGAATTGAGAGTTTTTGATCAATTTTTTGCGTGGGTGAGAGTCCTGTGAATTGTGAGAGTGACAGAGAGGAGAGAGGAAGCTGGTGATCGGAAGTTGGGGGTGAGATCGTGCACGGAACACGGTGGTCGGAGGTTCGAGTTTTCAGAGAAAACAGAGGAGCTGTGGGACTGTGGTGGTGGTTCTGCCGTGTTGTGGTGCAAACCAAGCTAATAAGAGGCTAGGACGACGGCAGGGGACTCACTGGACACCGTGGTACACGGCGGTGGACGACTCGAAGGTAAGCATCGAATCCCCTGTTTTTCCGTTTTCTTGTTTTCAATAATCGTGGACTTTGGGCTAGAGTCGAGGGATACTGTGAGTTGGGTGAGACTCCTGAAGGTCCCAGGAGTCGTCTGAGTGTGGTGCCATGATGGGGGAGGACCTGGGTGGCCAGAGGCCAAAACAGGGCTCACGGGCCGTTTGTTTCAGGGATGAAGACGAGGGGTTTTAGGCCGTGATTCTTCGATTTTAGGACGGGGTTTGATTGCAGGGGACTGGACGAAGCTTCTGGGATTGGATTGGACTGAAATGGTGGAGGATTTACAGAGAACCGGTCACGCCGGTTCAACACAGTTGAACCGGGTGACTCGAGAAAGGAGAAGAACTGTAGCAGGCGCGTGAGGCCCACGCGCAGCCACTTTGGACGGCGTGTGGGGGGACGTGGGGAGGATTCCGGCCAAATTTCCAACATGGTTTTGGTTCTAAATGTCCTAAGGAATCTATTGGTGTAATTTTCGGGTTAATCGGACGAGGTTACGGGATAGTTCGGGAATCCGGACGGTTTAGGGTTTAAGTTTAAATTACGAATAAATTCCTGAAAAATTTGGGGAAATTAGGGTTAGTATCTTTAACGTAATTGTGACCCTATTTGGTGCCTATTGACAGGACGGGAGACGCCTGAGACGGTCGAGGAGCGCACGGAGCGCGATTGACATTTTACGATTCGTGAGTGGACTCTTTCTTTCCTTACGAGCATGCCTAACTGTTTTATTTATGTTTTATGATATTAAATATGTTTTTATGCTTTTTGATAGTGATTATATGTGGTTGATATGTTTGCACGTTTTTTGAGATATTTTCGGGATTTTGCACGTTTTTCGAGAAAAGCTGGATTTCTGATTTTGATGTTAAGTTTCATGTGTGCAATCTAGAATTGTTTTCTGATGGTTATAAGTGGATTATGAAGTATGATTTTGGTAATCCAGGTTTTTTTTTAAAATCTGATTTCGAGAAACGAAATTTGGTTTTAAAGTCGGAAAAGTGGAATTCCGGATTTGGGTTCGGAATGACGGTTCTGGATGCCGGAAGGGCATCAGACCATTGATTTCGGATTCGGGTTTGGAGATGGATTTTAGAATTGGTTTTGGATTGGATTTGCTGGATCTGGATATTGGGTTTAAAGACCCAGATTCTGATCGACGGGGGACGGGCCCGGAGTGAGTTTAAAGACTCGGGAGTTTAAAGACTCGGATATTTACGATATTACCCCAGTAGGCCTTTTGAGTTTAAAGACTCGGGAGTTTAAAGACTCGGATTACATTTGAAGCCTGGTTGAGTTTAAAGACTCGGATAGACCCAGCAGGTTTGATCAGACTTGAATATTTGTGGATTTGGTTTTATGATATGATCTTGCTATACTGTTTATGTTGTGGTTTTCTGATACTTAGTTGGGCATGCATATTTTAAAACGGAGGGTAAAATCTTATTGTTTTCTTTAAACTGTTTTACTTCTAAATCGTGTTGAAACTCTTATTTCCTTCAGTCCACTCACACCTTTGGTTTTAGCTTACCCTCCAAGTCGTGGTGATAGCGCTGGGGTGAACATTGAGGCAGGATCCGAGGCATAGAGCTTACGACGTTCTTCCGTTGCGAAATTATCATAGTAGGATTTTGTGCCTGTTTTGTATAAACTATGCTCTGAATTACGGTTGTATTATATTTCTCCCTTGTCTGATAGTTATGCTTATGGTTGTGTTTGAGGTTGTTTTGGTACTTTAAGTGTGATTGTCAGACGGGAGCAGGGTTCGTCCCGGGTATCGAGGTGATATTTGGGACGGGTCCTGACAATTGGTATCAGAGCATAGGTTTGTCGGTTTGTGTCGGAACGAGGTCATTTTTAGGTTGTTTTACTAACTCTATGCCTCTTTCAGCGTATGTTCGACCATGCCTCCGAGACATGAACCCCTTCCACAACCTGAAGAAGCAGAGAGTGTGTCGATTGAGCGAGCCCAGCGGCTCTGGGCTACTACGTTCATTGGTAGGGCAGACCCAGAGGAAGCTCACCGATGGATCACCCGGCTTGAGCGGATATTCGGGGTGATGCATTGTCCTTCGGGAGATCGTGTATTGTTGGCTACTTTTCTGCTAGACGGCGCAGCGTATGAATGTTGGTATATGTAACAACCCGTCCCGAGAGCCGAGATTAGTAAAGTGATTAAGGCGGGATTAGCGAGGCTAATCGGTGGTTAGTCGGTATCGGTAAGGTCATTAGCTTAGAATGACGATTTTGCCCCTAGGTAGGCAAAAAGTTGAATTTTAGTTCGGGTGGTCAATTGGGTATTGACCGGTGATCAGGACGTAGTTTAGGACGTCACGAATCCGTAGGCAGGTGGCACGCCTGATTCCGACATCCGAGGAGGAAGTTATGATGTTTGGAAGGTTGAGGGCATAACCGTAATTTGGTTAAAAGAAGGGGAAACGTTGACTTTTAGGATGATCGGGTTTTGGTATGTTGACCGAGGATGGTTACGTAGATCTCGTCGTCCTGAGTTTGATGACAGGCGGCACGTATTCATCGGACTTACGAGGAGTGAGTTACGGGTCTAGGAAGCTAGTGGCAAAAGTGTAAATATGGGTTAACATGAGGGGCAGTTTGGTCTTTCTGCACATTGGGATTTGTGCAACAGAGAAGGGAAACGGACGGTTGGAATTGGACCATGTGGGAGTGCATGGATTGGATGGTGACACGTGTTGAGGGACTAGAGGATTCTGGGTGAATCCTGTGTATGCACGGCCCAAATAATTGGGGTGCAACCGTGCCCGTGTTCTTGATTGTACGCAGAAGGAAACAGAAACAGAGTGAGGCGGTGAGGAAAAATTGAAGGCTGATTGTGGCTGTTGATGAGTTCTGGTGAGTTGTGAGGGTGAAAGGAAGAAGAAAGGAGGTTGATGATCGAGTTTGGGACCGAGATCGTGCACGGAGACACGGTGGTTGGTGAGGCTGAGTTTTCTGGGAAAACAGAGAGACGGTGAGACAGAGACGGTGGTTGTGCCGTGAGGTGGCTCAACTCAAGTCAAGAGGAGGCTGGGACGAGTGCAGAGGACTGGTTGGACACCGTGGTACACGGCTGAGCTCACGACGGCGGCAGGAGGACAGGTAAATCCTCACCCCCGTTTCTTTGCTCTGTTTTGTCGTTTGGGTTTAGAAGCTGAGTCGTGGATCTAGGGCGAGAGTCGAGGGAATTGGAGGTTAGAGTGAGACTCATGGAGGTCCCAAGAGTCGACTGAGTGTGTAGCCGTGACGGAGGAGTACACGTCGGAGGTTAGCACGATGGGAGTATCTGTGTGCTCTGTTTTTCCGTGATGTTCAAATGGCTAGTCGTGACGTTTGGGTGAGAATCGACGGTCAAGGTGAGTCGGGTTAGGCTTAGAAGGGTCCTAGGAAGAGGTTGGTGTAGCCACCATGAAGGGGGAAGCCGTGGGTGGCCGGGAAGGAAAACAAGGGTTTTTGGGTTGTCTGGTTTCGAGCTTCAGTCGACGGGCTAGGGACAGTGTCGAGGTCTAAGGCGTTGGGGAATCGATAGGGTAGGCCTGGACGATGAGACTGGTGAAGAAAGGGAGGAAAATGGTACAGGCACGGCGGTGAACCGCTGACGCCGGTTCGAGTTGCAGAAGACTGTGCTGAACCGGGTTTGCTCAAGGTAGCCGATGCACTGTAGCAGGCGCGTGAGGACCACGCGCAGCCACTTTGGGCGGCGCGTGGGGACGCGTGCGGCGGCGATGGGGAAAGTGGTCAACATGGTTTTTGGTCTAGGTGTTCTAACGAGTCTAATAGAAGTGGTTTCGAGTTGTTCGGACGTCGTTTGAGGTTAGTTCCGCGAGGGTGACGGTTTAGGGTTCCGGTTTGTTATGTTTAGAACCCGGGGATTTTTGAGAGAATTTAGGTGATTACTCGTGGACGTGTTAGTGACGTAATTTGGTGGTTGTTGACAGGATCGGGATTTCTCGAGGAAGCCGAGGAACATGCAGGACGTTCGGGACGCGATTGAGGGCTCGGTACTGTGAGTGGACCCTTTCCTTAAACTCGAGCATGCATAACTGTTTTCTATAATCTTTTTGTGGTTTTAATCATAATTCTATGTTTATCGAATATGTTTCGGTTAGTTTTACACTATTACACGTTTTTTGAGGTAATTGGTTTTTAGCACGTTTTACGAGGAATGGTTGGTTTCTAAAATTGATGCTATGGTTTGGGATTTCAACTGATACGTGGTTTTCAATGATTATAAAGGGATTTTGGAACATGATTTTGATAATCAAGGTTTTTGGTTTTAGAAACGGATTTCGGGAAAAGGGTTGGTTTCCAAGTGGAAAAGTGGATTCCGGATTTGGGTTCGGAATGACGGTTCTGGACGCCAGAAGGGCATCGGACCGGTGATTCCGGATTCGAGTTTGGATGTGGAATGATAAATGGTTTTCAAGTGATTTTGGATTGGATTTGCTGGATCTGGTTATTGGGTTTAAAGACCCGGATACTGATTTGACGGGGGACGGGCCCGGATTGAGTTTAAAGACTCGGGAGTTTAAAGACTCGGATATATTGATCTTTCCCCCGTAGGCCTTTGAGTTTAAAGACTCGGGAGTTTAAAGACTCGGATATGATTAAGGCCTGGATTGAGTTTAAAGACTCGGGAGTTTAAAGACTCGGATAGGTCCAGCAGGTTTGATCGGAAAAATAATGATTGGATGTTCATGGTTTCTGGTATGGTTTTGTGATTCATATGCTATGATTTCTATAACTGTTTTACAGTGTTTCTGTTTCTTATGATGCTTTATGATGATCGATTTCTACCTGTTTTGATAACTGGGTTATGCATGTGATTTCAAAACGGAGGGTTAAACTCGGTTTTCTGATAAATGGTTTTAGAGCTTTTCTTTTATCATGGTCCACTCACATCTTCTGTTTTAAATTGCCCTCCAGGTTGTGGAGATAGCGCGGGGTCTTGACGTCGAGGCAGTGTCTGAGGCATAGAAGTGACGAGCGGGATTTCCGAGTGCTTAAATTTTCCTCCGCGTGCGTGTACTTATTATCGGTTTTTATTTCCTTGTGTTTCGTACTATGCTGTGTAAAGTATAACTTCGGGATATTTTATATAGTTTCTCCTGCGTCTGACTGAGTTTGGGTGATTTGGCGTGAGTTGTACTTGCGTGTCGTGTCGGGGAGTCAGACGGGAGCAGGGTTCGTCCCGGGTATCGAGGTGATATTTGGGACGGGTCCTGACAGTATACGCTGGAGTTGTCAGGTTGGGACGCTCATACCGTGACTTGGGAGACTTTCCGGGAGCGGTTTTTGGACCATTATTATCCTCGCTCTTTTCGGGATGCCAAAGAGGCGGAGTTCCTTCAGTTGAAACAGGGGAGCATGACAGTGGCCGAGTATGAGCAGAGATTCCAGATGTTGTCCCGATTCGCTCCTACATTTGTGGCAATCGAGGCTGAGAAGTGTCGTCGATTCGAGTTGGGTCTTTGAGGAGAGATTAGAGCCATTGTGATAGCTGGCTCATTTGCTACTTTCAGGGAGTTGTCAGACGCTGCTGTGCGCGTGGAGGCCAGTTTACCTGCCCGACCACAGTATTCAGGCAGTGTGCGACGCCGTGAGCATTCTTTTCCTGGAGCGTCGGGTCAGAGGACCCCGAAGAGGGGCAACTATGGTGGTACTTCATCAGCTGGTGGAGCCCGGTTTGGCAGACCAGGCAGTTTTCAGGGCTCTGGATTTCGGGGAGCTAGAGCACAGCCGACTCCTCAGGCGAGTGCGACTTCTGTTGCTTCTACTGGGAGACAGACTGGTGGACCCAGTAGAGATGTCTGCTATTATTGTGGAGAGCGCGACCACTTTCGGAGAGAGTGCCCGTTGTTAGCCCAGGAGGGTGGAGCATGTCGAGGTACAGCAGAACCCGGGCGGAGTACTGCATCTGTGTCAGGGACGGCATGACCTAGAGGTGGCGGTGATGCCACGAGCAGTTCTAGAGGGCGCGGTAGGTCATCAGGACCGCAGGCGCGAGTTTTTGCTATGACCCAGCAGGAGGCCAGATCAGCACCGGGAGTGGTGACAGGTACACTTACCATACTTGGTCACACTGTTTTTGCTTTGATAGATCACGGGGCTACTCACTCATTTATAGCCCGGAGGTGTAGTTTGGTTACGGAGAGGGAGGTGTCTACCTTGGAGAATGCCTTAGGGGTGAGTACACCTACTGGGGAGGTGTTGGTTGTGACTCAGGTTCTGAGAGAGTGTCCGGTGTTGGTAGGTGTAACAACCCGTACCTTCGGGAAGGGTATAAATGTAATTTTGTAAAAGTTTTGTATATAACGGACGATTTTGCCCTTATGAATAGTAGGTCAAAAGTTGACTTTTCGATTTACCGATTGGATGACTGTTGAACCTTGACCGTGACGTAGTTTGGGACGTCACGAGTCCGTAGACAGGTGGCAGGTTTGATTCGGACAATCGGAGAGGAAGTTATGACGTTCGGAAGATTGAGGGTGTTACCGTAATTTTGACTAATTGAGGAAAATGTTGACTTTTTGGTGGACTTGTGATTTTCACGTAGACCGAGGACCGTTACATAGGTCTCGACGTCCTGAGTACAACGACAGGCGGCACGATGTCATCGGACGTCGGACGGAATATTTACGGGTCTGGAAAGTGTGAGGGTAAAATGGTAATTTGTGTAGGAGGGGCATTTTGGTCTTTTCCCTCAGCCCAATCAGATAAGGGCAAGTGGCAGGGATATTTTGTGCTGACCAAGGAAGGATGGACACGTGCAAGGGGCTGGATGGTTCCAGGGGTTACTAAAGTGTGCACGGCCACACTTTGCACGTTTTCAAACCGTGCATTTGTTCGAACACACAGAGAAACAGAGGAGAAGAAACTGGGAGAGATTGATCGATTTAGTGCAAGGGTGAGTGAAGAGTGAATTGAGAGAGTGTTAGTGAGACGAGGGTGAGGTGTTGATCGTGATTTGTGGGTGAAACTGTGCACAGAGAGACGACGGTGGTACGGCGGAAGTCTGAGAAAATAGGGAAGCCGTGAGACTGTAGCGGTGGTTGTGCCGTGTGGTGGATTGATTCAAGCCAATAGGAGGCTCAAGTGGCTGCAGGAAGTCCAACGAACACCGTGGTACACAGCGGTGCACACGGCGGAGACGGAATCGAAGGGTAAGACTTTTTCCCCTGTTTTTCCCGTGAACTTCAAATCGAAAGTCGTGGAGTTGGGCTTAGAGTCGAGGGATTTGGAGGCCAGGGTGAGACTCCTGGAGGTCCCAGGAGCTGTTTGGTTGTGGTGCCGGGCCGGGGGAGGACCTGGGCGGCCGGCGGCCAAAACAGGGGCTACGGGTTGTCTGTTTCGAAGCCCTGAACGGTGGGTTTTAATCCGTGATGGTTTGGTGTAGGGACATGGGAAGGTTGCTAGGGACTGGACGATGAGAGTGGGATTGGTTTGGACTGGATTGGTGGCTGAGTGGAGGAGAACCGGTCACGCCGGTTCAACTGTGTTAAACCGGGTGGCTCGAGGAAGGAGAAGCACTGTAGCAGGCGCGTGAGGCCCACGCGCAGCCACTTTGGGCGGCGCGTGGAGGCGCGTGGGGAGGATTCCGGCCAAGCTTCCAACATGGTTTTGGTTCTAAATGTCCTAAGGAGTTCATTGGTATGGTTTTCGAGTGAATCAGACGATGTTAGGGGTTGTTCGGGAATCCGGACGGTTTAGGGTCTAGGATTAAAATATTAATAAATTCCCGAAAAATTGGGGAAATTAGGGTTAGTATCCTTGATGTGTTTGTGACCCTATTTGGTGCATATTGACAGGACGGGAGGCACCCGAGACGGTTGAGGAGCGCACGGAGCGCGATTGACTCGTTTCGAACTGTGAGTGGACTCTTTCTTTTCTTTCGAGCATGCCTAACTGTTTCATTGATGTTGTATGTTATTAAATGTGTTTTTATGCTTCTTAATGATGCTTTTATATGGATGATATGTTTGCACGTTTTTCGAGACATGTTCGGGATTTTGCACGTTTTTCGAGAAAAGCTGGTTTTCGGACGTTGATGCCATATTTAAGGATTTAAATCTATGAATGTTTTCTGATGATGATAAATGGGTTATGAAATATGATTTGTGATTACATGTAGTTTTTGGTATAATAATGGATTTCCGGATTTGGGTTCGGAATGTCGGTTCTGAACGCCGGAAGGGCTTCAGACCGGGGATTTCGAATTCGAGTTTGGCTATGGATCTAGAAATGGTTTTACAATGAATTGGATTGGATTTGCTGGATCTGGATAGTGGGTTTAAAGAACCGGATTCTGATTATCGGGGGACGGGCCCAGATTGAGTTTAAAGACTCGGGAGTTTAAAGACTCGGACATTTATGATATTACCCCCGTAGGCCTTTTGAGTTTAAAGACTCGGGAGTTTAAAGACTCGGAAATTATATTTGAGGCCTGGTTGAGTTTAAAGACTCGGATAGGTCCAGCAGGTTTGATCGGAAATGATGGTTTGTTGTTCATGGTTTATGCTATGGTTTTCTGATATACATACCATGATTTCTATATCTGTTTTATAGTGTTTCTGTTTCTTATGATGTTTCATGTTATGATTTTCTAATACTTAGTTGGTCATGCCTGTTTTTAAAACGAAGGGAATAAATGTTCTTATTGTTTTTTTTTCTTCCTTAACTTTGATATGATGATCCACTGTTTTTGAATCTTTCATTTATTCTAGTCCACTCACACTTTTGGTTTTAAATTTTCCCTCCAGGTCGTGGTGATAGCGCTGGGGTGAACGTTGAGGCAGATACCGAGGCATAGAGCTTTTGACGTTCTTCCGTTGCGAGACCAGCATTGTAGGAATTTTGTGCCCATTTTGTAGAACTATGCTCTGACTGGCAGTTGTAGATATATTTACTCCTTCGTCTGATAGTTATGCTTATAGTGGTATTAAGGTTATTTTGGTACTTTAAGTGTGATTGTCAGACGGGAGCAGGGTTCGTCCCGGGTATCAAGGTGATATTTGGGACGGGTCCTGACAGTAGGCGAGGTTGAGTTAGTGGCGGACTTGTTACTGTTGGATCTACGGGACTTCGATGTTATCCTGGGTATGGACTGGTTGACGAGATATCATGCTTCTATCGAGTGTTTCGATAGGAGAGTGACCTTTCGGAGTCTAGGATTACCGGAGACCACGTTTCAGGGGGATCAGCGTGCACTCCCTACTGGAGTTATTTCGGCATTTGAGGCTAGTAAGCTGTTGCGTAAAGGGTGCCAAGGTTACATAGCTCATGTGGTGGATACACGTGCTACGCCAATGAGGGCGGAGGATATACCAGTGGTACGGGAGTTTCCCGATGTCTTTCCCGAGGAGTTGCCAGGATTACCACCTGTAACGACCCGTCCCGGAATTCGGGATTAGAATACGGACTAATCATGATTAGCAGGGGTAATCGGTGATTAGTTGGGCGAACTCGGACGAACGGTGCAAAATGACCGTTTTGCCCCTGGTCGTGGGCAAAACGTTGACTTTTAGTTCAGACGGTCAAATGGACTTTGACCAGTGACCGTGACGTAGTTTGGGACGTCACGAGTTCATAGACAGGTGGCACGTTCGATTCCGACGTTCGTGGTGAAAGTTATGACGTTCGGAAGTCCAGGGGCATTTCCGTAATTTTGGTGAAATAAGGGAAAATGTTGACTTTTTGATCGGGAGGTCCGATGGCCGAGGACCAAGGACCGTTAAGGAGGTCTCGATGCCCTGAGTCCGTGGACAGGCGGCACACATCAATCGGAGTCCGGATGACCGAGTTACGGGCCTAGTTGCGTGAGGGGCATTTTGGTAATTTTCTGCGCAAGGGCAGAAATGTAATTTCACGGGGTGTTTCTGGGCCGTGTACTGTTCACTCACGGTGGAACACGGTGGGAAGCAAGGGCAGAGCACGATGTCGTGAGTGGACTGAACCCTACATTGTTTAATTTATAGTGGAAGGTCAGAACGGATTGTTAATTAGGATTGAGGAAGTGGAGACATGGCTGAGTGGGACTGGGAGGATCAGTCGTGCACGGTGCACGGGTGGTTTCAATTTCTGGTGGGGTTCTGTGTACGGGAAGCAAATTCCCAGTGGTCTGAGAATGTTCCCACGAGTTGTCGCCCTCATTGTGTGATTAGCTGAGTTGTGAGCTGAGGGGCATCATTTGAGTAAGGTCTGAGTTGGAGAATTAGAGTGTTGGGTGCCTGTGTCCGAACTGAAAAACAGAGAGATGGGAACCGTGAGCAATTGATCGTCCTTGTGTGTGTGTGTGAGTTCTGTGAGGTTCTGTGATCAAATGTGAGTGATCAGACAGACTAGTGAATGATTTTGGCTGAGAATCGTGAGAGGGCAAGCCTCTGTGTGTGAGTGAGCTCTCAAGAAAAACAGAGAGGTGTTGACAGGGTGGTGCAGCCAGGAGTAATCATGTTGAACCAATCTGGTGCGAGGGGAGATTGGGACGGCTCTGGGAACCCAGCAGGATGCGGCGATGAGCACGGTGGCGGACGGCAGGCAGGTAATTCTCATTTCCCTCTATGCGCTCTGTTTTGCCGTTTTGGTTCAATCATTAAGTCGTGAGGTTTGGGAGTGAGTCGAAGGTTTCTGTTGGTTCTGTTAGACTCCTTGGGCCCTTAGGAATCTTATGGTTGTGACGCCGTGATGGGGGGAAACTCTAGTGGCCGGGAGTCGAAACAGGGCTTTGACGGGTTTTAAATTCGAAGTTTGGAAGGGTTGAAACAGGCTCAATCTTCGTGATTCAATTAACTAAATCAATAGATTGTGATTGGACGAATCTAATGGACTAATTAGGACTGAAAACCCCCTAGAATAACCAGAGAACCGTGAACGCCGGTCTGAACCTGGTGAACCGGGTTCACCAGAGATAGACGATGACACTGTAGCGGCGCGTGGGCTTCACGTGCAGCCGCTTGCGGCGGCGCGTGGGGGTGTGTGGGGAGTCCAATGGGGAAGTGTCCAACATGGGAAATAATCTACGCAATGTAACAGACATTTTAGCGTTGGTTTCGTGTCAATCAGACCCCCGTTTCGACATTGTTCGGAATGTCCGAAGGTTTTAAGTCGGGTTTAAAAATACTTAAAAATTCGGGAAAAATTCGGTACTTGAATAGGATGTTGATGAAGAGATTAGTAACCCTCTATTGTGATATGACCAGGTTCTGGAGTCCCGGCGTTAGTAACGAGGCCCGGGAAGGCCGGTGGCACGCGTATCGAGGCGCTCGGTTCAACAGTCTGTGAGTGGACATTTGGTTTTTATAAATTCTATGCATGCATAACTGTTTCATGATTTTTATAATTGTGATTATATGATTTATTTTGGATGTCGGTGAATTTATATGATTTCACGCATTTCGAGGCGATTTACGGATATGCGCGTAAATCGAGATTTTCTGGATTTGTATTAATTTCCATAATTGTGGTTGGATACGATTTTAATGAGACAGTTACGGAATTGATTAAGTGAATTCGGGCCAGGGGCCCAGTTGTTTTATATTTGTGATTTCGGGATGCTTTTCGGAAAACGGATCGTGAGGGATCCTAATTGATTGTGTCTTATAGAAATAGTTCGGGTTTAAAGACCCGGGTGCCATTGCTGGAGCACATTTTGAGTTTAAAGACTCGGTTAACTGATGACGGGGGCGGGCCCGGAAAATTGGGTTTAAAGACCCGGATTGAGTTTAAAGACTCGGTTTTCGTGATACCCCCGAGGCCTATTTACTATGTTTTGAGTTTAAAGACTCGTTGATATCCCAGGAAGGCCTGTTTATGCGCATGGTTTTGAGTTTAAAGACTCGGGCGCACTTAATCCAGCAAACGTGTGTGATTACAGTTTTTCACTAGTTTTGGGCAGTGACTCGGATGAACTGGATTTGATGAGTTCTGGGATGAGTTCCCGTGTTTACGATTTGTTTATGAAGTATTGTTGATTTCTGATCGTTTGAAATGTGTTGGGGCAGTGGCCCGGTTTATGAGACTTGATGAACTGGAGTTATGATGGGTTTCCGGATTTGATTGATGATTTTCGGGCTAAGGCCCTAATAGTTATTTCTAATAAATGTTTGATTACCGGTTTTTGATGCATGCATACGTTTTTACTGAGGGGCATAATTGTCTTATAAAATGTTTTTAATGAACTTGTTTATTTTCGTCCACTCACAGCTTTTGGATTTTCATGCCCTTCAGGTTGATCTCGGATGCGACTGCAGTAGAGGACCGGGACATCGCATGCCTCCTCCATCGATCTTTGCGCACTCTGGCTACCTGTAGGGGCAATGGCGTCGGGTTATCCCTTGTCTGACACTTCGTGTCAGACGGGAGCACGTCACATCCTGTGGTAATCCCGGGGGGATTGGGATGGGTCGTGTCACCACCTCATCGAGATATTGAGTTCACGATTGATCTTCTTCCAGGTACGCAGCCTATCTCACAGACTCCTTACCGCATGGCACCTGCAGAATTGAGGGAACTTAAGGCCCAGTTACAAGAGTTGGTCAATATGGGATTCATTCGACCGAGTATGTCACCTTGGGGAGCACCTGTACTATTTGTAAAGAAAAAGGACGGAGGTTTGAGATTGTGTGTTGACTACAGACAGTTGAATAAGGTAACCATTCGGAATAAGTATCCCTTACCCCGGATTGATGATTTGTTTGACCAGTTGAAGGGAGCACAGTACTTTTCGAAGATTGATCTTCGCTCCGGCTACCATCAGTTACGGGTTAAAGAGAAGGATGTACCCAAGACGGCCTTTCAGACCAGGTACGGTCATTACGAGTTTGTTGTGATGCCTTTTGGATTGACTAATGCCCCAGCAGCTTTTATGGATCTCATGAATCGAGTGTTCCGGTCGTACTTGGATCGTTTTGTGATTGTCTTCATTGATGACATTTTGGTGTATTCGAAGAGTGCGAAAGCGCACGAGAAGCATATGAGGATAATGCTTAAGACCCTGAGAGAGCATCAGTTGTATGCGAAGTTGAGCAAGTGTCAGTTTTGGTTGATCAGTGTTGGATTTCTAGGACATGTGATTTCAGCCGAGGGCATCAGAGTGGATCCTCAGAAGGTTGAGGCGGTAGCAAATTGGGAACAGCCCAAGACGGTGACAGAGATCAGGAGTTTTCTGGGATTAGCAGGTTATTACCGGCGTTTTGTTAAGGGTTTTTCTATCCTTGCTGCTCCGTTGACACGGTTGACTCGGAAAGGAGTCAGCTAGTTCTTTGTCGCATCTGAGGACGGTCCGGTTACCCTTGTTGCTTGAGCTCCGTAGACTTGGAGTAGAGTTGACTGTGGATGGTCAGGGAGCACTCCTAGCGAGTTTCCATGTGCGACCTGTTTTGATTGATCAGGTCATTGATGCTCAGTTTGAGGACCCCATTTTGGGCATCATCCGGATTGAGGTAGAGGCTGGAGAGAGACAAGACTTTGAGGTTCGCGAGGATGGAGCCTTGGTTAAGGATGAACGGTTGTGTACCCGAGGACGAAACCTTGAAGAAGGTGATACTGGATGAGGCTCACTGTTCAGCTTATGCGATGCATCCTGGTGGGACCAAGATGTATCGTACACTACGAGAGCATTACTGGTGGTCAGGAATGAAACGTGAGATTGCAGAGTATGTCAGTAGATGCTTGATATGTCAACAGGTGAAAGCTGAGCGGCAGAGACCCTATGGAGCCATGCAACCTTTGCCGATCCCTGAGTGGAAATGGGATCACTTGACGATGGATTTTGTATTCAAGCTTCCCAGGACACCGAAGGGACACGATGGTGTGTGGTTGATCGTGGATAGACTTACGAAGTCTGCTCATTTCTTACCAGTAAGGGAGAACTTCAGGTTGACGCAGTTTGCACAGTTGTTTATTGATGAGATTATTCGGCTGCATGGTACTCCAGAGTCGATAGTATCTGACAGAGATCCGAGGTTTACTTCCCGGTTTTGGCAGAGCTTACAGGAAGCTTTTGGGACAAAGCTGCATTTTAGTACTGCTTTTCATCCTCAGACTGATGGACAGTCTGAGCGGACCATCCAGATTCTCGAGGACATGATGAGAGCGTGTGTCTTACAGTTTCAGGGTACTTGGGAGTCACATTTACCTTTGATGGAGTTCGCCTACAATAACAGTTATCATGAAAGTATTGGGATGGCTCCTTACGAGGCTTTGTACGGGCGACAATGTCGGACTCCGTTGTGTTGGACCGAGGTTGGTGAGAGGAGATTGACTACTTCCGAGATGGTAGATCTTATACAGGAAAAAGTGGCACTGATCAGAGATCGACTGAAGGCAGCACAGGACCGACAGAAGAGTTACGCCG
Source organism: Prinsepia uniflora (assembly GCA_032719365.1). Lineage (NCBI taxonomy): Eukaryota > Viridiplantae > Streptophyta > Magnoliopsida > Rosales > Rosaceae > Prinsepia > Prinsepia uniflora. Next base: position 69,983,440 of record CM064868.1, on the reverse strand, counting down.
ACCGTAGGATCAGGGATTTGGAGTTTGCAGTAGGAGACTGGGTTTTCTTGAATTTATCTCCTTGGAAGGGAATCGTACGGTTTGGCAGGCGAGGGAAGTTGAGTCCTCGTTACATCGGACCCTATGAGATTTTGGAGCGGATTGGTCCTATTGCTTATCGATTGGCTTTACCAGCAGACTTGGCAAAGGTACATAATGTCTTTCATGTATCTCTGCTTCAGAAGTATATATGGGATGATTCACATGTTCTGGAAGCACAACCTGTGGAGCTTAGGGAAGATTTGAGCTTTGAAGAGCAGCCTGTAGCGATTTTGGATCGGAAGGACAAAGTCTTACGGAGGAAGACGGTTCCCTTAGTTAAAGTTTTGTGGAGGAATCATCAGGTGGAAGAAGCTACCTGGGAACCCGAGGCCTTAATGCACGAACAGTACCCTTATTTGTTTCACTGAATTTCGGCGACGAAATTCCTTTTAGGGGGTAGATTGTAACAACCCGTACCTTCGGGAAGGGTATAAAGGTAATTTTGTAAAAGATTTGTATAAAAGGACGATTTTGCCTTGTGAATAGTGTGTCAAAAGTTGACCTTTTGATTTACAAGTTGGATGAGTGTTGACCATTGACCGTGACGTAGTTTAGGACGTCACGAGTCCGTAGACAGGTGGCAGGTTCGATTCGAACAATCAGAGGAAAAGTTATGACGTTCGGAAGATTGAGGGCGTTATTGTAATTTTGACTAATCGAAGGAAATGTTGACTTTTTAGTGGACTTGTGATTTTCACGTAGACCGAGGACCGTTAGATAGGTCTCGACGTCCTGAATGCAACGACAGGCGGCACGCTGTCATCGGACGTCAGACGAAATAGTTACGGGTCTGAGAAGTTTGAGGGTAAAATGGTAATTCTTAACACTAGGGGCAATTTGGTCTTTTCCCATATGACCCAATCAGATAAGGGCAAATGGCTAAGTGGGATTGGATATTTGTGCTGAAGACCATGGAGAAGTGGACACGTGGGCTTTGCTGGATGGTTCTAGGAGAGTCTCACATACACACGGCCACAAAACGTTCAAATGTGCACCGTGCATTTGGGCTTGGACACAGAGAAACAGAGAGTGAAGAATTGAGAGTTTTTGATCGATTTTGTGCGTGGGTGAGAGTCCTGTGAATTGTGAGAGTGACAAAGAGAAGAGAGGAAGCTGGTGATCGGAAGTTGGGGGTGAGATCGTGCACGGAACACGATGGTCGGAGGTTCGAGTTTTCAGAGAAAACAGAGGAGCTGTGGGACTGTGTTGGTGGTTCTGCCGTGTTGTGGTGCAAACCAAGCTAATAAGAGGCTAGGACGACGGCAGGGGACTCACTGGACACCGTGGTACACGGCGGTGCAGACAGCGGTGGACGACTCGAAGGTAAGCATCGAATCCCCTGTTTTTCCGTTTTCTTGTTTTCAATAATCGTGGACTTTGGGCTAGAGTCGAGGGATACTGTGAGTTGGGTGAGACTCCTGAAGGTCCCAGGAGTCGTCTGAGTGTGGTGCCGTGACGGGGGAGGACCTGGGTGGCCGGCGGCCAAAACAGGGCTCACGGGCCGTCTGTTTCAGGGATGAAGACGAGGGGTTTTAGGCCGTGATTCTTCGATTTTAGGACGGGGTTTGATTGCAGGGGACTGGACGAAGCTTCTGGGATTGGATTGGACTGAAATGGTGGAGGATTTACAGAGAACCGGTCACGGTTCAACACAGTTGAACCGGGTGACTCGAGGAAGAAGAAGAACTGTAGCAGGCGCGTGGGGAGGATTCCGGACAAACTTCCAACATGGTTTTGGTTCTAAATGTCCTAAGGAATCTATTGGTGTAATTTTCGTGTTAATCGGACGAGGTTACGAGATAGTTCGGGAATCCGGACAATTTAGGGTTTAAGTTTAAATTACGAATAAATTCCCGAAAAATTTGGGGAAATTAGGGTTAGTATCTTTAACGTAATTGTGACCCTATTTGGTGCCTATTGACAGGACGGGAGACGCCTGAGACGGTCGAGGAGCGCACGGAGCGCGATTGACATTTTACGATTCGTGAGTGGACTCTTTCTTTCCTTACGAGCATGCCTAACTGTTTTATTTTATGTTTTATGATATTAAATATGTTTTACTATTTTTGATAGTGATTATATGTGGTTGATATGTTTGCACGTTTTCCCAGATATTTTTGGGATTTTGCACATTTTTCGAGAAAAGCTGGATTTCTGATTTTGATGTTAAGTTTCATGTGTGCAATCTAGAATTGTTTTCTGATGGTTATAAGTGGATTATGAAGTATGATTTTGGTAATGCAGGTTTTGGTTTTAAAATCGGATTTCGAGAAACGAAATTTTATTTTAAAGTCGGAAAAGTGGAATTCCGGATTTGGGTTCGGAATGACGTTTCTGGATGCCGGAAGGGCATCAGACTAGCGGGAGTTTAAAGACTCGGATTACATTTGAGGCCTGGTTGAGTTTAAAGACTCGGATAGACCCAGCCGGTTTGATCAGACTTGAATATTTGTGGATTTGGTTTTATGATATGATTTTGCTATACTGTTTATGTTGTGGTTTTCTGATACTTAGTTGGGCATGCATATTTTAAAACGGAGGGTAAAATCTTATTGTTTTCTTTAAACTGTTTTACTTCTAAATCGTGTTGAAACTCTTATTTCCTTCAGTCCACTCACACCTTTTGTTTTAGCTTACCCTCCAGGTCGTGGTGATAGCGCTGGGGTGAACGTTGAGGCAGGATCCGAGGCATAGAGCTTACGACGTTCTTCCGTTGCGAAATTAGCATAGTAGGATTTTGTGCCTGTTTTGTATAAACTATGCTCTGAATTACGGTTGTATTATATTTCTCCCTTGTCTGATAGTTATGCTTATGGTTGTGTTTGAGGTTGTTTTGGTACTTTAATTGTGATTGTCAGACGGGAGCAGGGTTCGTCCCGGGTATCGAGGTGATATTTGGGACGGGTCCTGACACCCAGAAGGTGCAAATTCAAGCCCAGCTTGCACTTTTATTCGGCCAAATAGGTTAGCGTGTACCAAATGGCCTTGGTTCGCAGTCTAAGGACCCGAGTCGACCGCCCGCCTAAGATGATGCTCACCCACCGCTGAACATTTAGTTTAATTAGATTTTTTTATTTTTAATTATGTAAAAATATTACATTTATTTATATATATTATTTTAATTTTAATTTGAATTATTATTAATTATAATATATTTTATATTTTTTATTAATTGCATTTATTTAAATATATAATATTAAATAAATATAATTATTCAAATATTAAAATAATTATTGAAAAAAAAACTATTTTAAACTTAGACTAACGGACTTATTTGTTGGGCAAAGTCTTGGTATTTAAACTTTTCCTAGTGGAGATGCGCCGAACAAGGTCCTTCTATCCAACCTTTGCTCGATGGACTTCCGCCACACAAAAGTTGAAATGTTGCTCGTCCTCATGTTTTCAATCTTGTTGCTCCGCCGAGCAACATTCATTAACTTATGTCGGGCAATAGTCGTTGACTTCTGCCTTACTCGGCGGATCGCATTTTTCGTCGAGCCAAATCCTAACCTGCCGAGGCTTGCTCAATGTATATTGCATGACGGATCACGTCGTGTTAACATCTAGCCCGTCAAATGGTGTTGTTTGCTCGACGGAGCCCCCTCGCTAGTCAACATCTACTTCCTTGTGGTGATTGACGCTTTTCAGAAATAGTCTAAGCGGACAATTGTCCGAGTTTGTTCAACTTATCATTTAAAAAGATGAATTTTTTTTAATAAAGTGCATATGTATATATTTAGGGGTAATTATGAATAGGTCCTATGTTAGAGTCCAAATTATAAGTTAATTCACTATAATAAATAGAGACAGTAAATAAGAAATAACATTTTTTTATTGTTGGCCAAAATGCATCATTATTTTTAGTCCGTTATTTTTTAAAGAATTACAAGTGCGCCATTACATATCATATTTACCTTGAGCATACAAAATTCCATCATTCTAGGGAATCATATCCCTTATTTTTTCCTTTATGTACCTACCATAATTTGATTCTTGACTTAACAAGTAAATTAAACAATATTGCCTACTTAACTCCCCCACGTAAATAAGATACATATACATGGAAATTTTAACTGTATCATAATAGGTAAATAAAAAAACATACAGATAATTATTAATTTACCTACAAGAAAATAAAATATACAGGTAATTATTAATTTACCTATAAAGTAATAAAATAACAAAAAAGTAATAAAATAAATAATGTACCTGTAAATCTCTGACTCTTCAAAAGTATCCGTTGCTATTCTATAAAAAAATATATAAAATAATGTTCAAATATGAAATTTAGTTAGAATTATCTTAAATTAAATAATTTTGAAAATAAATATAAAATAATAATATTTAAAATTTGAGTTTCTGATCCATATTTGAAACGGTATCAAGAAACTTTAAAAAACAAGACCATAAAAAAACACAATAAAATTTTTGATAATACAGTAAATGAACTATTTTATATGTTAAGTGGACTAATTTATATATTAAGTTTAAAAACTGGACTAATCTATAATCATTTCATATATTTAGACTATATGGGGCCCTTTTAAATTTTTTGCCTTATATAGGTCACTGACTGTCAATTTAATTTATACATACATATAAAACTAAACAATCTCTAGTTTGTTTCAATTTTGCAAAAATGATCTTTATTAATTACATAATATTCAAAGAAATCAACAGCTCCGATCCACATATTTACATCAAAAAAATTCCATAAGAAAAATGAGCACGTCTACCATATGAAGCAAATATACTGGTGCAATTTTGCCTTGTAATTAACGTACGTCTGACTTGTAGATAAAATCCCAAAGCGTACGTTTGGTTGTAACGTACGTATTAATTTTACCCATGAACCTGAGCATCATTTTGTGACTAATGCAAATCCATGTAACATCATCATATCAAACCACGATCTGGTACGTACTTACTGCGTACCGTAATCAATTCCATGTATCTGATCTTAATAATGAAAATATCCATGCACCATATTGATGGAAGAATCACAGACGCGCGGCTCCAACCAAAAAGGAAAACCAATCAACAATTAATCACCTAAATCCCACCTTTGACGTTGTGGCTTCTTTTCTATCAATGGATATCGTGCCGTTTTTCGGGAGTGGGCTCATCTATGTCAATAAATAGACACCATAATCCATTTGTCTTAGCCACATTTTTTCCAGCCATGGCAGCTTATCATCACCATCATGACACCTTTCTTGTTGTGTCAACAATCACGTTGCTCTTTCTTCTTTGTGGCGCTAAATTTTCTTTGGTTTCGTCATCTCTCACCGGCGGTTTCACCGTCGATCTCATCCACCGTGATTCGCCAAAATCTCCCTTCTACGACCCATTTCTCACTCCCTCACAGCGTTTGACCAACGCCATTCGCCGCTCGCATCACCGGATTCACCGTTTCAGCCCTAAAACTTCATCACTCTCAGACCAAATTGGCCCTAACCAGGCTGAGGCCACCATCATCATGAATCGTGGCGAGTACCTCGTGGAGATATCGCTCGGCACACCGCCGGTTCCAATCAAAGCCATAGCTGACACCGGCAGTGATCTAATATGGACGCAATGTGAACCGTGCACCGATTGTTTCGAACAAAGCGACCCTATGTTTGACCCAAGAAAATCCTCCACTTACACTCCCCTTTCTTGCTCCTCATCCCAATGCGCCACTCTAAACGGCACGTGCACGGAAGACGATGAGTCTACTGGTTGCCATTACTCAGTCGCGTACGGTGATCGATCATACAGCCGTGGCGTGTATGCCAAGGAAACACTAACTCTGGATTCTACCACAGAGAGTACTAAAGTAGCATTCCCCAAAACCCTAATTGGATGCGGGTTCAAAAATGCCGGTACTTTCGCGGAAGAAGCGTCTGGCATAGTCGGCCTAGGAGGAGGACAGGAGTCCTTAATTTTCCAATTGGATTCTTCCATAGATGGGAAGTTTTCATATTGCTTGGTGCCAATACAATCACAAACCCAAATCACAAGCAAGTTGAGTTTTGGTAACAATGCTGTGGTTTCAGGCCCTGAAGTTGTGTCCACTCCCATTTCCCAAGGGGAAGGCCCTTACCCTGACACCTTCTACTTCTTGACATTGGAAGCAATAAGTGTTGGAGACATTAAGATCCCTTTCCCTTCGGCCTCTACCGGGGAGGGCAACATAATCATCGATTCCGGCACTACATTGACCTTTGTCCCGGAGGATTTCTACTCGCAATTAGAAACCGAAGTTGACAAGTTGATCGGTAAAGAACGTGTGAATCTCCCAGAATTCACTCCTCTTTGCTACACTGTTAGTGGATCCGGTGATGATTTTGAAGCACCAGTCCTCACTTTGCATTTCAAAGGTGCGCCCGTGAAGTTGGACACCTCGCGCACCTTTGTTAGGGCAACTGAGGAGGCTGTGTGCTTCACTTTTAGTCCTTCAAATAGTGCTTCAATCTATGGGAACTTGGGACAGATGAACTTGTTGGTGGGATATGACCGTAATGAGAAGACAGTTTCATTCAAGCCAACTGATTGCACCAAGCAATGATGCATGGAATGTCTTTTAAAAATTTTAGTCGTCTCATACAGTTGCTCTGGTTTGTTATCTAGATTAATAAAGGATGACAATACAGTGTGTTTTATTCTAATTTTCTTTGTTTTTTTTTTTGGGTTCAAATTTATAATAAGCCCGGAAGCTAATGTAATATATATGGTTTGAATTAACTTCAGTTGTTCTTACGCATGTTGAAATATATTTGATTGATTACACATATATTCATGAAATGATTTCCTAAATTTTGAATGGGAAATCATTGTGACAATTAAGATCATTAAGTATACAAATTTATTTGTCTCTATTGTTTATTATTAAAGGAAAGAGGTTGGCTTGGTTAAGCCTTTTGTTTTTTATTTCAAATGCACTCTATTTTTGGACGAAAGTGAGATTTTACATCTTATTCTCACCCTATTAAGATTCCTTGCTATAGTTCTTTTGGGTCCTTCAATCTTAGTCTACAAAAAAAAAAAACATACGTATATTTATGCCTTTCTATATTCTTTTTTCTTTTTTTCTTTTTTTTTAAATTATTTTTTCTTTTTGTGTGTATTTTTTTTTAAGTTTATTATTTTTGTAAGTGTTTTATATCTTTTTATAGATATGTAAGTAAGATATAATCTAAACTTGATTTGATCTACAACTAATTAATATAAAATTAATCATAATAATTATGGAAAGATTTACTCAATATAAATATGGAAAGAATAATATTTTTTCCTTTTTATATTATGTAATTTATATAGTAATTAAATTTGCTAACTATGGTTAACTTGTAGGAAACATGACGAACAACGAGAATGATGGTAAGCGCCACCACCAATCATTAGTAGTCACCACTCTAATATATAAAATATGTAATATACATATATATACGTATGTATATGATATGTCGTGGGGCAAAAATAATTACTCCAGTTTACAGTATTCTCTGGCACCCTAAACTTGGGGAAGTAAAAGACAATTAACCAACATATTTTCCTTATTTCTTTCCTTGGTCATACATGAATGAAATCATGGGACTAATGATGGAGGCCTTCAAGGCACATGTTGATATCTTCATGATCAAAGCAAGCATGTTGTACGTACGTAGGCCGTATGGCAGGGCCTTCAGTTCCATTGCCATACCCATGATGGAATGGGTATGTAGGACGTAGTACATACCCAAATGCGCCAAACTCACCTCAAAGCAAACCACATGAAACAAAACATAGCATAAGAAAAACACTAATAAACAAACTTGCAGCATATGATTCCAGCAGCACTCACAAAATAAAGCAGACTGCAGACCACATCCAGAAGGAGTCCAGGGCCAAAATGCATCCGCCAATTACACGCAAGGGGCAGAAGGCCATCTTTTTTCAGGATATGCACTTGTGAGGATGGGGAACGATAAAGCAAAACTTCAAGGCTCATCTTTGTAGTGGCGATTGAAGCGACAAAATCAGCCACTTGATTACTTTCCCTAGCTATCCGGGACCAACACAATCATTGAATACATCATCACTAATGTCCTTAATCTTGGAAAGAAAAAGATTAGTTCCCACATAGCATTTCTACCTCCACCTTGCGAACAATTAATCATTACCAAAGAGTCAGACTCTAGACACACGAAGAGAAGATGGAGTTCATTTGCCAAAACCTACCCTCATTATCTCTGACAACAATACCAATCCCCATCGAAGAAGAAGCAGACCGCCAAGCCGCATCAATATTAAACTTGACGAAAGGTCAATGGGGAGGAGCCCAACCATGTTCCACATGCGAAGCATTTCAGGACTGGTCACCAGCAATAGGTTTTATAGTGGCAGTGGCATGTAAAACAAAAACTTAGAGAAAGAAAAGTTTCCTCTAGCCCAAGACCACAACCAATTTGTGAAGAAGAACAAACCAAAAAATAAAAGAGTCAACCCAAAAACGGAAACACAACTGGGTTTTTACAAAAATAGAAGTATAAGGGCAACAACCTTCTCAAAGATTTAAATAAGCCATACAACCTTAACAACTGAGTCTAATTAATATTGACACAACCTTTTACATTCCAACTAGCGCATAAATATATAGAAAAATTAAAAAGACTAAAAACTTTTGGTATTTCAAAAAACCAACTTTAATGTACAACATTCCCCCTTCAAGTGATTTTTTGGAACTGAGCCTGAACTTTACTTGAATAACTTTGAATGGATCTTTTGAGAGAGCCTTATTGAAGATATCTGCCACTCTCTCATTGCTCCTTACCTCTAAATTGTTAATTGTACCATAAAAAACTTTCTCACGGATGAAGTAATGCTCAATCTCGATATGTTTAGTTTTGGCATGACAAACATGATTTGAAGCAAGTTTGATTGCACTTTGGTTTCACCCAACAAAACAAATGGTAGCTCAATTGGTACATAAACATCACTAATGAGTCTTCGAAGCCAAACACACTATAAGCAGCAAGAGTAGTAGCCTTCTACTCTGTTTCAGTTGTAGAAAGAGACATTGAATTTTGCTTCTTGTAGGACCCAGAAATTCCTACAGGAAAACATAACCAGATGTTGATCTTTTTTTGGTCCAAGTCTCCTCCTAAATCAGCATCAGTAAAGCCATGTAGCAAAAATTCAGCCATGTAGCAAAAATTCACCACCACTTTGGTAGAACAATCCAAAATCAAGTGTGGAATTCCCAAATTTCAAAATATTCGTTGCTGCCTCTAGATGTGTTTACTTAGGTTTTTGTAGAAACCGACTCACAATCCCAACATAAAATGCAATATCTGGTCTTGTTATAGTCAGATAAAGTAGACTACCAACAAGAGCATGATAAGGCCTTGGATCGGGGAGAATTGATCATTCACTACGCCTTGACTTGTCATTACAATCAAGAGGAGTAGTCCTCTTCTTACTAAGTTTCATCCCAAATCTTTCAACCAACTTCTTACTATATCATTGTTTGTTACAATTATATCATCTGCATACAAGAGAACCACAATGTGCAAGCCACCAATCCTCTTAACAAAAATACTAGAATCTGAATTTGAAGAGCAATAACCACAAAATTGTAAAAATTCAGTAATCTTTCCATAGCATGCTTGCGGTGCTTGTTTTAGCCCATAGAGAGTTTTCTTGAGTTTGAAAAAAAAATTTGGATGAGCTTTAGAGATATAGTGGCTGGTTGCTCCATATAAATATCTTTGTCCAAGTCACTGTATATGAACACATTCTTTACATCGAGCTGCCAAAGCTTCCATCCTTGAGATGTTTCCAAGGACACCACCAAGTGAACTGATGTCATTTCATTAGCGGACTAAAAGCCTCTTCATAATGTTCCCCACATCTTTGAGAAAATCCACGGGCAATCAATCTGGCTTTGAATATATCAATACTCCCATTATCTTTCCTTTTCAATTTATAAACCCATATACATGTGATAAGATTCACATGATCAGCTTTGGGTACCAAGTCCTAAGTTTCATTTTTTTTATAAAGGAATTTATCTCATCGTCCATGGCATGTCTCCACTCTCTGATATCTTTGGCTTTTTCATAACAAGAGGGCTCTTCATCATCAATTGGACCTGCAAAAAAACAAGAATAAGTGCTTGTAAAGTTTTCAACTCGGTATCTTGCAAGTTTTATGGTCCTCCTAGGCCTTAACCTTTGATTTGATTCAAAATCATCTTCATCTTCTTGTATTGGTCTTCCATCTTCAGCAATCTCCTCATTTTGAGAATAAGGACTCCCACTCTCACCTTGGCATGGAGGAGATGAAAATGAAGGCAAACAATTTGCTGAAAAATTGAAGATGTTGACAAGTCAACAACCAAAGAATTTAATTCCACATTAGCATGCTTCAGTTCCAAGCCATAAAATGAAAAAAACTTCATCAAATACAACATCCCTTGACACAATACAATTATGAGTTTTAGGATCCATGCACCTCCAACCCTTTTTTCTTTCATCAAAGCAAACAAAAATGCATATTCTTGCTTTTGCATCAAGCTTGCCTGTCCTTGACTCTAACACATGGACATAACAAATTGAAGACTTTGAAATGCTTCACATTAGATTTCTCTCCAAACACAAGTTCATAAGGGGACTTCATATTGATAGGATTTAGAGGCAAATGATTAATCACATAAGATGTGCACATCATACCTTCAGCCCACAAAGGATTGGGCAAATTTTTAGCATGTATCCAGCTCCTACATGTCTCCATAAGATGTCTACCTTCCTCTCAAAAACTCCATTTTACTGCGGTATCTCTGCACATGAAAGCTTCCTTCTAATGCCATGTCTCTAGCAAAATTCCCAAAAATTATGAGAGGTAAACTTCCCGCCATTATCTGACCAGAAGCATTTGATTTTTGAGCCAAGAACACCCTTCATTGTCTCTCTGAATTCTTGAAACTTGGAGAGAAAATCTTATTTTTGTTGTTTAAAGTACACCCATGCATATCTTGAAAAATCATCAAAAAGGATCGACATATAATGAAAACTAGAATATGAAGACGTTCTGGTAGGTCCAAATACATCTCCATGAACACATTCCAATGAAGCCTTACTTCTTTACAAAGATATTTCAAAAGGCAGACGATGTGCCTTTCCAAATTGGCATCTGTTACATACTTCTTTGCTTGAAAAAATTGTCAAATTTGGCAAGACATTTACCAAATTTTTTCGAACCATAACCCTTAACTTATCCATATTCAACATGCCCCAATCTAGCACGCCATAGAGATGAATTCTCATTGCACCCCACTTTATCAATATATGATGAAGAAGTAGATAAAACAAATGTATCTTTTACCCTCCTATCGCCTTGGACTACATCTGATTTTAGAACTTCAATATTTCGGAGAAATTTCACATGATCGTTTTGTCCAAATAACACATAATTAATAGCATCTATAGCATTTGGAATTGAAAATAAATTTTTCTTCATATTCGGTACATGAAATTTTTTCTTGCAAGGTGATAGACTCATTACCTCCACCATTGATGATCACAATGCCTTCTTTTTCAACTTGGTGAACTGTGTTGTCGGTTGTCACCATTGCTTTATTCCCTTTATGTTGCTTTACATGGGAGAACTTAGACTCATCTTTGGTTAAATGATGGCCACAACCAGAATCTACAATCCATTCATCTAGAAAATTAATAGCCAACACTTCAACGGTTGAAGTTTCAGCAAGAAACCACTTACCCCAATTCTCCCCATCATCTGACTTGCTGGAAATATGAGAGCTGCCATTTTTTCTGCCACATTTCCTTCATTTAGTTTGACCCGACAATATTTCATTATGTGACCAAGTTTACCACACCGATGACACTTGAAAACTATCTTATACGTATGGTTGGATGATTCTCCAGGACCACTGTCTTGCTTGTTGAACCTCATTCTTCTTATCCATCTTGAAATTTTTCTTTCGATTGGTAAAAAGGGCATCTACAAAATTGTTGGAGATTAACACTCCAGCCATTTGACGTGCTAGAGTTTCTTGAGAAGATAACAGGTTGCCATCAGATGTCAAGTTGTGACCTCAAGAAAACTCGCCAGGTTGTGACCTCATGAAAACTCGTCTAGGTTGCCATCTGACGTCCAATGGCAACAACACCATAGAGGATGGTAATCATGGAAAATATTAATGAACTCAAGAAAATTGATTTTTTTTACATAAATCCAAGACTTAAAACCATGTCTAAATGCTTTCAATCCGAGCATGAGCCCCAAACACTTTTTCCACAGAATAACCATAAAATCGAGTCCAAAAATCATTTTATAAATCCGAAAAATAATTAAATAATCATATCAAATTGTTATTTAAATCATTGCAACTCAAATTATGCAATAAAATATTCAAAACATTTAATTATACATGCATCAAGGTTTATAAAACAAATGTCTACTCGTAATCAGTCTGAGCGGCTCAATCTCGAGCTGTATACTCCTCAGAGGTCTCGAGAACCATCTAGCCTATCAAACACAACAATCCAGGGTCAATAGGAATGTATATAACCTTTTATTAAAATTCCATAAACCCTGGGATTACTCACGCGTCCTAAACACGCACACTGTCACTTTGGACGCCCAAAATTATCCTAAGACAATGTCCAATCACCACGAAGCCTATACCATTGGATTCAGAACGTCAAAAATAGTGACACAGGTTGCAGTGAATAGTGAAAATGCCTCAATGCGCCACCATGCGATGGCAGAGCGCCGATGGCCATTTAGTGTGTGTCACACGCACACACGTGCATGGCTGATTGGGTGTTAACTTAGTTGCCTTTTTGTTCGGAATATGTTTAACCAGTATTCGAAAATCGTTATAAATTGACTATTATACCCCTTGTTATACCTAGCCAAAGTTGACTTTTTGTTTGGAATATGTTTTGCATAGTTTTTGATAATCGTTGTGTAGGTCTTGGAATCTGAGTCTGTAGACAGGCTATATGTTGAAATCGGAGATTGGACGAGTTCGTTACAGGTCTAAGTTTGTAAAGGGAATTTTGGTAATTTGGACGTTATGTGGTTGTTTGGGCGTTGGTACTAGTTGTGGGAGATGTTGACATGTGTCACCATCTGGAACTAAGTAGTAGCACAAACTTGCTTGGACTGGTGTGTGTGTGTGTGTGTGTGTGTGTGTGTGTGTGTGTGTGTTGCTGTGTGTTCAAAACTAAAAATCAAACAATCAAATCCATTTGATCCGCCTAACCCACAAACCCAGAGAAACACAGAAGAACAGAGAAGAAGAGAAAAGAAAAGAACGGAAAAGAAAAGAAAGGAAAAGAAAGAGAAAATGAAGACAGAAAAGAGGAAGAACCTTAAACCCGAAAAACCTAGAAAATTCCCAAAGCCGTGAAATAAAGTTTTGAATTTTGGACTTCGATTGCTAAAACTACGGTTAGGACTAGTTTCTTGGAACCTAAATGAGTTGAATCGTCAAGGAATCGAAGAGCTTGGATCAGCGACAAGCCCAAAACATGTTCGACGTTAGCCGAAAATTTTCAATTGGAATTCCACGGATTTAAGGAAAGGGTTTTGTCAATTGAATAGATAAATGTGTTTCTGGGTAGATTAGGATCGTTTTAGATGGACTGGACTTGAAAATTGAGTTGAAATGGGCGAAATTTGGTGTTCAAGTCGAACCCTCAATCAAAACCTGGTTGCAGACCCACGAGTCAACCTTGATTAAGGTTGAAAACGATGTTGATGCAGCAGCTGATGTAGCAGCTGACATGGTGTCACATGTGCCACATGTAATTCCACTTGGACCCATGTGGCTGGCCACATGTGCAATATATTAGACTTATCACGCCACGTGTTTCCACTTGGCAGGCTGAGTTAGTACGCAATCAACCCTGCACGTGTGCGCGTGTGATGTGAGTGTGACGTGCGTGGGAAGGCCATCAGTCTTCTGCCAACGTGTGGCAACGTGTGTTGTGGCTTCAATGTTCACATTATCATATGTCACACTATTTTTTACGTTCTCAATCCAATGGTGTAGGTTTCAAGGCGATTGGACATTGTTTTGGGGCACTTTTAAGTGTCCAAAGTGATAGTGTGCGTGTTTAGGATGCATGAGTAATCCGGGAGTTTAAGGGATTTTAGTACAAGGTTAAATACATTCCTAGTTACCCTCAATTTTTGTGTTTGACAGACTAGACAGTTCCTAAGACCTCCAAGGTGCATACAACTCAAGATTGAGCCGTTCGAACTGACTGTGAGTGGACATTTGTTTTATAAATCTTGATGCATGCATAATGAAATGTTTTGAATATTTTATTGCATGATTTAAGTTGTAATGATTTGAATAATGATTTGATATGATTGTTTAATGATTTCCAGATTTATAAAATGATTTTTGGACACGATTTTACGGTTATTTTGTGGAAACGGTATTTGGGGCTCAGGCCCGTTTTCAAAAGTATTTAGACTTGGATTTATGTAAAAAAAATTAATTTTTCTCGATTTTATTACTGTTTTCCATGATTATCATCCTATGTGGTGTTGGTGTTGTTCCCTCTAGATGTCAGGTTGAGATTCCGTAGAGGTCATGATGTGACATTGCCTAGACATGAGTAAATCCTCGGGAGACTCGATTATGAGAATGTCAGGATATTACATCGACCAGACATAGACTGATCGACAGGAGTGTATGGTTACTACTGTTCGTGCTCCAACCACGGCTCGGACCTCAACCTTCCCTCACCATGCGCACCTCAATCCAGTACACTCTCTGCTCTCATACCCAAGACATATCATACAATCATATAACCAACCTCTGTCTTGTCTTCTCACTAACTATGCTAAGGGATTCCTTAACTGTCTCACGATACAGTTCTCCTTTGCTCCTAACTTAGCATAATCAGCAAGGTAATTCAATTTAATGACGATCGAACCTCGATCTACTCGACTCATGATCGCCACAATCATCTCAGTCATCTCGATCGACTGGATCGTCACCACACTACTTGATCCACCTAGGATCCACTATCAGCTTCCTCCGTCAACGTAAGATGACCCATAAGGCCAACATGGGTTTGCTACCTCAGACACTCACTTGTCACACCCGGTGATGCTAAGTACCATCTGCTTTTCCATTCAATCAAATTTGACTCACAGTCTAGCTGTTTGGTTCCTACACCCTCTTGAACCCTTTAACTGTCACATCGGAATACCCATATCCAACTAACTTCGGAATCAAGTATCCTTCTGTTTATCCCAATCACAGCCTCTCTTGGTTCTGAAGTTCCAATCACGTTGAAAACATGTTCCTTTTCCGAGTACTCAACTTACTCTCTACACGAGTACTCACGTCTTAAAGCAACTAGTGCCAAGTCCTCAACTCGGGGGGTATGGTCAACCGCAGTTCACCAGACCACGTATACCCCGTACCACCCACTGATCCACTTGGATCTTCTCTGTCCCACTCAGTGCCTATCGAACTCACATGTTTACCCCTATAGGGCACGTCTACCAACTCGGTCGCAAACCACGCCCTCAACTTACTAGGACATCATCCACATGTCCGCAAGAGATCCAACTCACCTATCAATTTACGACCGTTTATGTACATCCAAAAGGATGTAAATTCATCCTAACTCGATGTACCGCTCAACTCTTCGGTCGCATCTCTGCATCTCACCATCTGACCAACCAGTCACTAATCCCCACGACAAAACCCGCGTTGTCCAATCTTAGTCATCTCAATCGCTATTGGGACAGAGTCCTCGTCTAGTCCAACCACTGCTGGGTTCCACCCGGTTCATCTCCATTGTACCTGTCATCTCGACACAACTCCTAGGAATCTACACTAGTCGACGAATCCTTCTCGTCGTGTAGTGATAGAAACCCACTATGACAAAACGGCTGAGATACCCTCAGCTCGTGGTTCGTCGTCTTTCCTCGTTATCGTCATCGCATCACCGCCACGCGGAGTGCGAATCAAACCAATCCTAAACCCTGCTCAAACCAAGCAATCGCCACTTATCTCTGCTCGGGTCGGAGAAGTTCTCTACCTCCCTCGTATCCCACGACTCCTGGTATGGTCATTCTGACAATCCATACGAGAAGAATGAATGTCTCCCAAACGTTCCCCAATTCTCAACAGCCACCAGCAATTTCAACCTCGATGGTGGTTCCTACTGTGAGCTCGTACAGATACGACTCACACACTTCACCACCGAGACTCCGAACCTAAGCGGTTAACTCACCACTGGCACCAACCGCTGAACACATAGTATCCACCGAATCCGATCAACGAGTACCACTATCCTGGTAACCTGTCCAATCACTCGTCAACTAGGGTTATCGCGAACTCGGCTGCTCCCTGCAGCACGTTCACTCGAGTGATCCCTCGTACTCGACTCTGAAGAGTCTTCGTACTCCGCTGCTGGTGTCCAACTAACCAGTAACTACACTTTGAGGATCTCGTCCTCTCGTAAATCTACAGCTCCCAGCCGCTGGTCTCCATAAGAACTTGGCCATACTTTATGTCTAACACTGCACTACAAGTCGCAATCGCCTCCTACCATGTCACACAACAACTACTCCGGGGCATCCTCTGCTAGTCGACATCCCTCCGGGATTCGACACACCGAAATATGGCATCTCATGCCAAATAGGATCAACGCTCCTATTCCAATTAGCCTCAACTAGGGTTATTTTGCACCTGACTGCCCCTAGTAGCACAATCTCTGATCCTGGCACTTTTGTCGTGGACGACTCTGATATCCGACCTCCACTAATTCCTCTTTGGTCTGATCCAGGTCCGTCATGACTACTCGACGGTCCCGACTCTCAGGTCGTCATACGGTGTCTACTGGTCCACTAGATCCTATCTCCAGTAACACTATGCCTCTACGCCGTTAAATTCGCACGAACATTGACCCCACTAGGGATCCAACTTCTCGGAAAACACGGCATCCTATGCCAATCGAATCCTAAACCATTGTACCTCGTACCAAACGTGATCTAACTAGGAATCGATTCCACTGAATCCTCCTACTCTTACCCTAACTATCAGGTTGATCACGGGCTGTTACCACTGCAGAGACATCACATCCTCGACATGTGCGTCACTTTGAGAGCAAAACACGCTCTGATACCACTTGATAGGACCCGTCCCAAATCCCCCGGGATTAACGTGGGACGTGCCTGCTCCCGTCTGACACGAAGTGTCAGACCAAGGATAATTATGTCCTTAGCGCAACCAGGACTACTAGAGATCGCCATGATCCAGAGGAGTGTGATGTTTCAGTCTCTACTACAACCCGCATCCGCGATCAACTTGAAGGGCATTCAAAACATCAAAAGTCGTGAGTGGACAAATCAAAAAATTTTAATAAAAAAATTTCATAAAACGACATTTATGCTCTTCACTAAAAACATGCATGCATTCAAAAACCATTTATCAAAACATTCACAAACCATTAGGGCCTTGGCCCAAAACCGTTCTCCGTAAACCTTATAAACCAATTTTATTTTACACGTCAAAACATTTTTGCAAACCGCTTCTCAACGAAGCCATAACTTAGTAGGGTCTCAGCCCAAATCCATTTTCAAAACATAGAACACGGGGTTGCCGCCCCAAATCACTTTCCGTGAAATCTCGTATACATATACATATACATATACATATATACAACCCATCCTCGGCATCTCAGATGAGATGCCAACTAGTGGCACACAGCCCCTGGGGAACTAATCCTCGATATCTGTCACGATTCACATCTATATAAGTATACATACTACTCGGGATCTCACTCTGAGTCTACCCCCAGGAATTCTACATCTGGGAGGCTCTGTCCAACATCTAGGATCTACGACGTCTGGATAGCTTTCTCTGGACCCAGTCTGAGACCATATCATAACTCCCACTCCTGGAATGTGCTCCCTATGGGGATACTCATCCCGGGTAGTGGATCGTGACTCTCCAGGCCAATGTCTGGAGGAGACCAAATAACTCATGTCGGAGGGTATATACATTTTCAAAATACTTTCTTTCAAATCACAGTTCAACTGGGTCTCATACCCGAATCTCAACGGGATTCCTAGAATCCGATTCAAATCCACTTTCACAAGCCTCAGCCTAAATCCACAGTTTAATAGGGTCTCAAACCCGAATTCTCATTTCGTAAACCAAACTAGGACTTAAGCCCGATTTCACACTCCAACGGGGCCTCAAGCCCGATTTCACACTTAACTAGACCTCAAGCACGATACTAGGATCAACTGGGACTCAAGCTCGATTTCATAATTCAATTGGGCCTCAAGCCCGAGTTCGTAAACCAATGGGGCCCTCGGTCCGATCGTATAACTCAAATGGGCCTCCAACCCGATTTCTCATCAATTCAAATGGACTCCAAGTCAGAGGGTTCGTAAATCAAATAGTTCTCATGCCCGATTCCATGTTTCTAAATCCAAAACTAGTTCATCAAACCATCATTGAAAACACGGTACACATAGGCACGACATAAAGTCGAAGTCCTCGAAAAACGTACAAATATGTCAATCCTAAGCTACCACAAATAAATGCACTTATGGCATCACAAAACATGTTCTAAAACACTTATAAAATATTTATGCATGCATCAATTTAGAAAGAAAGGTCCACTCATAGACCGTCTGAAGCCGCGCCTCGATACACGTGCCATAAGCCTCTCTCGAGCCAATCACCGTCTCCGGGGCTCCTGAACCTGTCCAAATCGTAATAAAGGGTTACTAACTACTTAAATAACCCCTCACTAAAGCCGCGTAATTTTCCGAAATTTTTAACTATTTTTAAAGTCGATCCTAAACCTTCGGATGTCTTGAACTATATCGAAACGATGTCTAATCAACACGAAACTAGTCCCAAAATATTCGTTACATCGAATAGATGATTTCACATGTTGGAACCACCCCCAAAATATTCCCCACGCTCCGCCTGAAGGCCCTAGGTGTGGGCTTCACGCACCTCTGAATAGGCGTCTTCTTCCTCGCGACAGGCCGGTTCGAACCGGTCCTTTGGTTTGGCCGGTCCAGCTGGACCGGCGTGGCTAGTTCACCTCCATTCCCACCTATTTTTTCATCATTTTTCTTCCTTCTTTCCACCAATCTTCCTAAATCTATCCTAGGGATTGTTTTGTGTGATCAAACCAAAGGAAACAATCCTAAATCCTATGGGTTCAAGAATCCAAATAAACCCAAAACTTCCATTTTATGTTCAGGCCATAACTAAGGGCTAAAACTCAATCCTAAGGGTCCTATTAGGTTCTTAGGATCAAGATATGAAGGTTTGTGAGTTTGGATTGGGCCTACTTGGCCGGAATGGCAATTCGGTGGCTGCCCCCCGAAAATTGTTCTCGGCCGTGGGATGGCCGGCTCAGCCGTCCTTAGCCACTTTTTGTGGCTCTACATGACTCAAATAACCTCCCACAACATCCCCCAATCATTCTCTAACATCCTAGACGTCCAAAATCCAAAATTTGAAAAGTAAAGGGGTCACCGTTTTACCTTGGCATTGAGCTCCCACCGCCGTCCACGACGGCCTTGCTGCTGCCACCACCTTCCTCGGTCCAACACTCCCCTAAATTCCACTCATGGCCTCACACAAAATCAAAACAGGAAGGGAAATGTGTTTTGGGGTTCATCGGGTTGGTTAGATTGGATGAACACAAATAAGGAAGGGATATGCATGTGTCTGTGTTACCTGAGCAATGGATGGGTGACACTTGTCACTCATCCATTAGGCCTGATTCAAATATATGGGGCCCACTTGAGGACAAAAGTCCACCTTTGCCTCGTAAAGTGTGCTATCGTAAATAGTTCCTCAGAATTTCCGTGAACTGTAACTTTTGCGTCGAACGTTCGATTTCGACGTGCCGCCTGTCTACAGATTCATATCGACTCGATCTACCCAACGGTCCTCGACCCTCGACTATCATCGACTATCAGACCTCCCGGGTCAAAAGTCAACTTTTTGCCCTCGTTTAGGGTCAAAATCGTAATTTCGCCCCGAACATCCGTTAATCCTTGACTAATCCGTCATTAAGTCTTAATTAATCATAATAATTCGGGACGGGTCGTTACACAGTAACTTATTTTAGTGAGAAATTGAATGAAGCAAAGCAGAGGTATTCTACTTATGATAAAGAATTCTACGCAGTTGTCCAAGTGCACTGGAGACATTACTTGCTGCCACAGGAGTTTGTCCTGTTTTCTGACCATGAAACCCTACGATATTTAAGTTCACAAAAGAAGCTAAACCCACGTCATGCCAAGTGGGTTGAGTTCCTTTAAGAATATACTTTTGTGATGAAACATAAATCTGGAGTGGACAATAAACTAGCTGACGCTCTTAGTCGCAAGGTGTTCGTTTTAAACACAATGGACATGGGAGTAACTGGGTTCGAAAGTTTAAAACATGAATACCCAAATTGCCTAGATTTTGGGGTTGTGTATACTGGGATTGTGGAAGAGAACTCCAAAAAAAGCAACTTCACGATACAAGAGGGATTCTTTTTCAAAGGGAATAAACTCTGTATTCCCCGCACCTCCCTTCGAGAATTCCTAATCCTAGAGCTACATGCGGGTGGGTTAGCTGGTAATTTTGGTAGAGATAAGACGATTGGCCTCGTGGAGAACCGATTATATTGGCCAGGACTTAAACGAGATGTAGCCAAAGTTGTTGAAAGGTGTCGGACATGTTAAATGTCCAAGCATAGGTGGCAGAATACAGGGTTATACACTCCTATACTAGTACCTCACACTCCCTGGCACGATTTGAGCATGGATTTTGTCCTAGGTTTACCAACTACAGCACGGCGACAAAATTCTATATTTGTGGTGGTTGATCGTTTTTCCAAAATGGCTCACTTTATCCCGTGTTCTAAGACATTTGATGCATCTCAAGTAGCCAAGATCTTCATAGAATAAGTGGTTCGCCTATATGGATTACCAAAGACCATTGTCTCGGATCGTGATGTTCGGTTTATGAGTTACTTTCGGAAAACACTGTGGCGGATTATGGGCACAAAATTTCAGTTTTCTACAACATATCATCCCCAAACAGAGGTGGTAAACAGAAGCTTGGGTAATCTGTTATGTAGCCGAGTAGGCGAAAGGGTTAAATCATGGGATTCTGTCCTTCCTATTGCGGAGTTCGCTTACAATAAATCAATCAACATATCTATTGGCTTGAGTCCTTTTGAAGCTGTTTATGGGCATAAACCTAGAGCTCCTATCGACCTTATCCCAATGTCCATTTCGCACAGGTCTTCTGACTCAGCTGAGGCATTTGCAAGCCATATCCATGAGTTACATACAGAAATTGCACGCATAATTAATACAAGTAATGAGCACTACAAAACTGCAGCTGATGCCTATCGTCGTTTTAAGGAATTCGCAGTGGGAGACTACGTCATGGTTCGTGTGAAACCTGGGCGTTTCCAACAGGTATTTGCCAAGAAATTGCAAGCAAGAAGTACCAGACCTTTCAAGATCCTACAGCGTGCTGGCCTTAATGCATACGTATTAGAACTCCCTCCAGAAATGGGTATTAGTGCTACGTTTAACATTGAGGACCTTGTTCAATATCGGGCACCTATTACCTCTCCTACTCAAAAATTGCCACCCTTACTTGGTGGAAGACATTTTGGACGAAACTATTGTTTCGACAAGGCAGGGTGGCTATTCCAAGTTTATTGTGAAATGGAAGCATCGACCTGCCTCTAATAATACTTGGATCACTAACGAGGATCTACAGCGGATTGACCCCGACATGCTAGAGCGTTATTATAGTTTTATCTCGTCAGAGGCAAGTTCTTCTCAGCCCGGGAGAATAGATGAGGACATCCCTGACAAATCCTTTAGGGTTTACCATCGGAAGAAAGGGAAAAACAGGATTCCTAATTCAACTGTATGTCTATGGTTGAATTAGAAGTTTCTAGATTTAATTTTCTGTTTTTCTATTTCAATAAGGAATAGGCATGTCTCCTTATTCTATTAGGATTAATAACTTTTTAGATTTAATTTTCTGTTTTATTGAAATGGGCATGTCTCCTTATTCTATTAGGATTAATAACTTTTTGGATTTAATTTTCTGTTTTCTGTTTTACTTAGGAGTAGGCATGTTTCCATGTTTTACTAGATTTAGAATGTTTTCCTAAGTCCAGTTTAATTAGAATTTCTAGTTTGTTTATTTCCCTATAAATTCCCCATTGTAATTCAATGGAAGGTATGTGTTTTATAAATAAAAATCAGAGTATTATTTCCTGCGAAAAGGACTGTTTTGGTGTGAAGTCAATTTTGGGTGTGAAACCCCTAGAGCGAATCCAAACCTATCTTTACATTTTATACTTGTTTCCCTAGAGTTTGCTTCCGCTATTTTACTATTTTGTGGGTTTCAGATCTGTCCTATGTTAGCCGCAATAGGTGACCAAAAGATAATAGGACCATCTGTCAGTGACTTTGGCAATTGAGTAATCGAATTAGGCAACAGCGCAATTGAGTATTTGTCTAATTGACTTGACTTAGTTATGCATCTTTATTAGTATATTACAATATTTCTGCTTTTGGTTGTGCTTCTCTTCCTTGATCTTGATTTAAACTTTGAAGTATTGAGATTGACTTGATAAACTTCAAGGAATTACAAAATGTGGTGCAAAAAACCTGTTAAATTTATCAATTAACGTAAACATTGCCGCCACGTTTGAGACGAAACGAAGAAATAGAATCCTGCAGATTTAGTAGAAATAATGAAGAAAGAAGCCTGCAGATTCAGCTGAAATAACTAAGTACGTAACACAAGGCCCAAACTAACAAATATTTCGCATTAATGTTTCCAGACTAATGATACCGTTATATAACTGAAACTCTTTACTTACAGCTACAAGCAGATCATTCACTCTAATACCGAGGATCGGGGAACCGCAAAAGCATCAGTAGACTCTTTGCTTGCAGCTACAAGCCTACAAGTAGATTGAGGCTCCATGGAAGCACCTATCCCCTGCTTAAAAGCATCTCCATTTTGAGAAATCTGCATATAGAGTGTGCAGATATTAAATCTCAAAATTAACATGAAACAAACGAGGCATCTACAGAATCATCAACTTTAATGACATAAATGTAGGACCTCAAGTAGAACAATTTCATATATTAGCTATTTATATGGCCTTTGGTTGCCCCTGCTGAGTGCTGACTAATTTGATTTTGTGACAATTTCAAGATGAACACAATGTAGTCAAGATGAACAAGTTCCAATTAAGCAACTAAGTTTCGAAGTTATCAATTATGAATTTGGAATGCAATATATTCAAGATGAACAAATTCCAATCAAGTACTGAATATAACAAACACAAATAACGCGCAACAATAAACAACCCAAGACCATTGATGTCTTTCTCACCATAGAAGCAATCTTCAAGTGAAGTGAAGCATGTCATGCATGTTCTCTTCTCTCAGAAGATTTATAAAGGGAATACTATATATATATATATATATATGATGGACAACCAAAGCGTGCACATGCAAACACAGCACGTTTGTCTCTTTTGGTCAGCTATTGCAATCTTCGCCAAATCTGCTGGATTCTACTTTCCCATTTGTCTGTCATTTCATCACAAACAAGCGGCAAAGAAAAACACGCTCTACAGGTTGAAGGTGAAGATTGCAATAGGTGACTTAGTAACTGAACTATTTTTCTGTTTTTTTTTTCCGTTAAATTCTTTCCTTTTCTAATTCATACAAGAATGAATTGGGCAGCAGGGGCAGGCCAGGGCCATTATATGCATCTTTAGTATATCACAATATTTATGCTTTTAGTTGTGCTCCTCTACCTTAAATCTTTATTTAAAGTATTAAGATTGACATAATTAACCTTGTATCCGTGTGATATTATATGAGGTGCAAAACCATGTCAAAGTTATCAACTAATGTAAACAACGCCCCCACAGCGTTGGCAACCCTATTTTCATGACTGTGACTGCTAGGAAGGGGCTCTCCAGTGAAGAACACTCCTATTCAGATTGAAACCGAAAAGAAACCAAACGAAGATGTGATTTCCAGATTTGTTACTAAAGAATTCAATTACCGAGGGAATTCAATACAAAACTCACTGGTTGTCCTGCTCTCTGTTTTGTGGCTCCGCCTTGATCACCTATTCCCATCTTCTACTTGAAATTTGTAAACCAAGCTTTTTTCAATGTTTGAGAGGAAACAGTAGACGAACTAGAGAAGTAAAACCCTGCAGATTTACCAAACATAATTAAGGCACGCGAATTTGCAACGAAATTAGGGACCAAACATAGAAATAGAAGTAAAACCTTGCAGTTCTGGTTGAAATAAATAAGTACATACCCAAAGAAATTTGGAATCCTTTTGAAAGGATATGATTGTGACACTAATAATGCACCTGCAAACACGTGAAACCAAGAATATTTCATCATTTTTTCTCAGTTCTAGCAAGTACTTGCATGCATAATTTTTATAGGCTTTTTGTCATGGATATTCCTATATTATTCCCAACACTTCATAGAATATTTTCATTCTATACTTTCAAAACAACCAATGCCATCCACATCTTGTTATTCAATCTATCAACACTGGTGGACCCAAGAATAGGCAAGGACGGTCACTTGACCCTCCAGTGCCCAGAAATTCTTTCCTTGAGGCAGTAGGTTGACCCATGCAAATGGCCCAGTCTTGCCCAACCTTGCCCTTTGCTGCGCTGGATATGGTCGACAATACCGGAGATGTTGGTGAATTGAAGGGAATAAGGTGAGGCCGATAAAGGAATAGAAAAAAGGAAGGATGAAGTTGTTGAATTGAAATAATTACCATTAGAATAAACAAAACAAAGTGATAATAGGGCTAATTTTTTTAAAGAAAAAAATCCCTGATAATTCTAATCCAAAATCCCTACTTCTAATGAAAATACCTAATTGTAAGCTAACACTATTAACATAGCGTTGGTCTAAATTTCTAAACTCCTAATTCTGAATCTCATTCGTATGACTTTTATCTTCATCATTTTGGTTGTCTAGATGAAAACTATATGGACAAATTCAATTCATCCGGGAAGTTTAAATTCAAGACAAATTTGAAACTCTTCATAACAAAATGTGGTGGGGGCGATAATGGGTGATTGATAGAGTTGTTTATATTGGAAGAGATGTTTTTCCTTGTACCGATATTGGAATAGACTATAATACGGCATTTTATGACAATGAAAACTAATCCTCGACAACTATACTTGTAACCTTCCATGAATTATGAATGCTAGCGGATATCCCATTGAAGTAGCTAGATGGAAACACGAGGAGAATCGCAGACCAACAATTTATCATCTCCAACTTCAATAAATTGTTTTTTCTTAGCACTTTATCACTTATCTTCGTCAGGGAAGTCCCGTCTTGTAGCTTCCGAATTTCAATGTTCCGACTCTATACAGGGTTTCCTATTGTGGCAGAAATTTCTCCAGAAAGGCATTGTTATTCAAATCCAGATTGACTAGATTTTTCCAATGTCTCTAGTATTCTGGAAACAGGCCCAAACACTAGGCATGGCCTGAAAAGAAATGCCCAAAGCATCAATGCCTGAAAGGATTCCATCTGACCTCTTGATCACCATATGTATGACTCTTTACACAACAAAAATTAGAGTCATACTATCCCAAAGCATGCACTGAAATAACAAGGGACACTTACAAAAGCTATACATAAATTGGGGCCTCATGGAAGCACCCACCCCCTGCTTATAAGCAACTCCATTTGAGAAACCTGCATAGAGTCTGCAAATATTAAATCACAAAATTAACATGAAACAAACACAGAAACTTTGGACGCATCAACTTTAATAAGATACTTAATTCCAGGTCATTCTGAGTACCCTTAGATGAACAATATTTCAGCAACATCTATTTTACTTGAATCCTCTGAGTAAAAGATGCACTTAGAATTCCTAACAGGAAAGTTTCAAAAGCAAACATTTCCACCAAATGATAGTAGGCTGTCAAAAATTGATTGAAACGTTGAGGGTAGTCATTTGCGACGGAAATGTGCAATCTAGTGTTGCAATAAAACAAGTCATCAATAAGCCACCATACTTATTTCTTTAAATCATCCACTAATAGAAACAATTAAATTAAATTATGATTCTTCATTTAAAATTAAATGCCTATTGACTTAGAGCTGTATAATCGTGATCAAACAGGTTGAAATGAAACACAAACATTCATTCAATAAGAGTGACATTAGATTTTTCTGATATATTTCAGGCCATTCAGGGCAACATGTTTTTAAGAAAACATGAAACAGCTATACCTCTCAATTGGAGCAGCTTATGGGCGCTTCAAGTAAACTGATCATTTTAAAAATCCTCTAGCTCACTTGTTTCTGTAGGCCGTTCTGATACTGATTAATACAGAAATTGGACCTTCAGCAGCAAGAGCAAAAGGACAAACTAGAATTCATCATCTGGCACAAATCCCCTTTGTAGCATTTCATCATGGAACCGAAATGCTTCCTTCAAATTGTCCTGGGTCACGTGTCCGTTTATCAATAATGTATAAGTCTCCCTGTCAGGTTTTAAACCTCTCTCAATCATCTTCCTCAATACTAGTTCAGCTTCGTGCATTCTACCCTGTCTACAGAACCCATTTAGAATAATATTATACGTAAACAGATCTGGCAATATTCCTTCCTTTTCCATCTCCTTAACTGAAACAAAAGCTTTGCCCAGATTCTCTTCTTTTACATATCCATTAATCAGAGTGTTGTATGTGATACTATCTGGAACAATCCCTTTCAAAATCATTTTTCCTAAGAACTCATCTGCCTTTGTTGTGTCTCTGGAGCGGCAATAGCCTTTAATGACGGTGTTACAGGTAACTAGAGTGGGTTTGATACCTTCTTCAATCATCTGGTCCCATAATTTAAATGCCTCATCAACATCTCCCGTGCTACAAAATCCATTGATTAAAATTCCATACGAAATGTGATTGGGAAATATCCTTCTAGAAACCATGTCAACCCATAACTCCTTAGCTTTATCCATTTCACCTACTTTGCAGAAACCATCAATCAAAGTGTTGTATGTCACAATGTCAGGCTTGATATTTCTTTTAGTCATTACCTCAAACAAATTTAGGGATTTAGTCATATTCCCCTGCTTACAATATCCACGAATGAGTGTTGTGAAAGTATAAAAATCAGGAAAGACACCTCTTTCCACCATCTCATTGAAGAGCTCTTCAGCATCAGAAAGCATCTTCTCCCGACACAGTCCATTTAAAATAGTATTGAACGTGACAACATCCATAACACAACCTTTGTCAAGCATTTCATCTCGCAACTTCAAAGCCTCTAACATCTTTCCATTTCTACAGTATCCATGTATAAGGATAGTATATATCACATTATCTGGAACCAAGCCAGCCCTTTTCATATCTTGAAAATGTACTAATGCGTGATCAAGATGTCCATTCCTCGAGAAAACCCCAATAAGTGAACTAAAGCTAACTATATCTGGAACAACACCTCTACATGACATTTCACGGAAAATTCCCTCAGCCTCTAAAATATCATCTTTTCTACAGCTCTCCACAAGCAGTGTATTATAGGTAGTAGTATCAGGACTCAACCCAATATGCAACATCTCATACAAAATCTCCTTTGCCCTTGCATGATTTCCAATTTTACATAAACCATTAATGATGGCATTGTAAGTGAAAAGCTCAGGTCTCATCCCCTTCAATGACATAGAGTTTTTTAACTGAAAAGCTTCTTCTAGAAGTCCACCGCGACAATATGCATTGATTAGTGTATTATATGTCACAATATCTGAGAAGACCCCCTTCCCTTCCATATCTGATAAGAACGACTTAACCCTATCGATTTTGTGATCTTTACATAAGGCATTAACCATAATATTTAGTGTATAAACATTTAACTGAATCCCACTGCTTACAATTTCCCCAAATACCTCCCATGCTAAATCAACCCAGCCATACTTCACAATTCCACCAAGAAGGCTATTACAAGCATTTATCGAAACATGAAATCCCTTGCTTCTACTCACCCGAAGCGCCTCCAACCCTTCTCTCAGCTTCCTAGCCTGCACATAAGTTCTGACCAACAAATCAAAGACCAAAGAACTTGAGCCGCAATTGCTATAAGTTGAAACCAAAGAGTCAACCACATCAACACGAGAAACGCCACTCTTCCTAACCATTCTCAATATCAAAGCTTGGGCATCCGAAACCCTTCTACCGCGCACCAACATGTGAATCATTGCACTCAAAGACTCTGACGAATGCTTAAAATTGGGATTATTTAACGCAAGTAAATCAATAAATTTCAGACCCAGGTGCAAATTTTCACAGCAGCGATAAAGAACCTCAACAACAAGAAATGGGTTTAACCGAAACAGATAACTACGCGTAGAATTGAGATTACCTTGCTTCAGACCCAATAAAATCTTCTCCACCAGAACAGAATCTGACAGAGAAGCTGATGAAAACGGTTCGTGGCTTGTAGTGGCAGTGCAGACTGCTTCGGATTGCATGCGATTATGACCGATTTTCGAGTCATTTGGTGGACAATAAGCTACAGAATGAGGTGTGGGAGAGTGAAAGAGTGAGTATTGGGTTGGTTTTGTGAAGGTTTTGAGGGCCATCGGAGTTAGATTTTGAAGAAGTGGCCGATGGATTCGCATATTTGAAAGTATATACTATTTACGGGCGTTGAGGACTGAATTCAGATTTCAAAAAAAGATACAAAGGATGCAGAAATGTTATAGTAGTATCAACTATCAAAGTTCAACGGCGGTGTTCGGCGCCGGTTGGGTTAATCCTGGTGAGTAGTTCTCTAGTGCGGACGCCTACAAGAGACCTATATGATGTGGTATCATTATATATCATACAGAAATGATACAACTATACCGTGAAAACAAGCTACGGTGACTAATAACGAAATCCCTCGCCGATCATTATGGACTAATTTGTGTGCCTTCAATGAGAGGCTTGCTTTGGAGCCGTAGCCTGTATTAGGCGACCTCAATATGCTCCTTTTTTTTCATTGAGTAATAATGGGTGATTGTGGCCCAGGATTTATTGTATATCATATAGAAAGTGTATACCATCGAAATTAAGTTTGTGATTAATGATGACATCTCTCTCGGATCATTATGGACTAATTTGTGTGCCCTCAATAAGGGGCTTCCTCTGGAGACTGGAGCCGTGGTGTATATTAGGTGACTTCAATACGATCTGTTTTGTCAATAAGAATACAGGTGGTCCTGGCCCAAGAGTTTTTGCTTGAATTGAGTAGATGAATTTTCATTATTGAAACATTTGACTTGGTTGAGAAATGCAGAAGTTAGGAATTTTTGAAATTTCGGCAAGTTATGGAGCGGCGGTGGAGAGTTGCTCCAGTCGTCTTCTCTAGCGGAACCTTCAGTGACGGAATATTCGTCCAGCAATGGAACATTCCACAAATGATAGAATATTCCTCGGGGAAGAAGCATTCTATTGCCATCAAAATATTCCGTCAATGTTGATGGCATATTCTATTCTAGAAACGGAATATTTCCTAACGGAATATTCTCTAACTGTCATAATATTTCACCCGAAGGAACAGAATACGCTGTTAGATGATGGAATGTGAAGATCCGGAAATTCGAAAAAGGAAATTTCGAAAAATTTGAAACGTAAAATGACGTTTTTACCCCTGTAATTATTGTGGTAAAAAATTGAATTTTTGACCAAGATGCTATTTGGACTTTCCGTAAGGATCATTGCGTATGTCTCGGAGTCATGAATTCGTAGACAGACGGCACGTCAAAATCGAAGTTCGGACGAACTAGTTGTAGGTCTAAAATGGCCAAGGGAAATTTTGTAATTTGTACCTTAAGGGGCAATTTGGTCTTTTTCCTTGATTTGGGTGAGTCATATGTCTTTGTAGGTGGGCGACATCTGTCACCATGAGATATGAGTTGTTGGCACTGTCAGGACCCACCCCGGTTTCACCCCGAAACCCGAGGTAAATCCCGCTCCCGTCTGACTCCCCGACACAATACTCAAGTAAAACGCACTCAAACCCAGTCAGACGCAGGAGTAATTAAACACAATGTCCCGAAGTTAGCATTTACAGAGCATAGTACGAAAATAGAAGGAAAATAAAACCGATAAATTACACGCACACGGAAGACTTTAAACTACTCCGGGATACCTCACGTCACTTCTATGCCTCGGACACTGCCTCGACGTCAAGACCCCGCACTAGCTGCACAACCTGGAGGGCAATTTAAAACAGAAAATGTGAGTGGACCATAATAAAAGAAAAGTGCTAAACCATTTATCAGAAAACCGAGTTTTAACCCTCCGTTTTGCAAACCACATGCATAACCAACAGTTATTAACACAGTTATAAATCAATTTTCATAAAACATCATAAGAAACAGAAACACTGTAAAACAGTTAGAAAAATCACAGCATGTGAATCATAAAACCGTATCAGAAACCAGAAATAGCACTTCATTATTTTCCGATCAAACCTGCTGGATCTATCCGAGTCTTTAAACTCCCGAGTCTTTAAACTCAATCCAGGCCTTAATCATATCCGAGTCTTTAAACTCAAAGGCCTACGGGGGAAAATCAATATATCCGAGTCTTTAAACTCCCGAGTCTTTAAACTCAATCCGGGTCTTTAAACCCAATCTGGCCGGTCCCCCGTCACATATATCCGGGTCTTTAAACCCAATATCCAAATCCAGCAAATCCAATCCCAAAACCATTTGAAAACCATTTACCAATCCACATCCAAACCCGAATCCGAAATCACTGGTCTGATACCCTTCCGGCATCTAGAACCGTCATTCTGAACCCAAATCCGGAATCCACTTCCCAACTTTAAAACCAAATTCCGCTTTCCGAAAATCATGTAATCACCAAATCATGTTTCAAAATCCCTTTGTAAGAAATCAAACTAGTTATCCTTTAAAAATCCCAAAACCCTGGCATTTTACTCAGAAATCGACTTTCTCGTAAAACGTGCCAAATACCGTATTTCTCGAAAAACGTGCAATAATGTAAAACCAACCAAACACATTTGATAAACATAGAATAAAGATTAAAACCATAAAACAATTATAGAAAACAGTTATGCATGCTCAAGTTTAAAGAAGGGGTCCACTCACAGTACTGAGCCCTACTCGCGTCCTGAACGTCCAGCACGTTCCTCGGCTTCCTCGGGAAATCCTGATCCTGTTCACAATCATCAGATTACGTCACTAACACGTCTACGAAGGTTCACCTAAATTCCCTCAAAATTCCCCGAATCCTAAACGTAATAACTCGGGACCCTAAACTTTCACCCTCGCGGAACTAAACTTAAACCACGTCCGATTGACCCGAAACCAACTCCATTGAACTCACCATAACTCCTAGACCAAAAACCATGTTGACCGTTTTCCCCATCGCCGCCGTACGCGCCCCCACGCGCCGCCCAAAGTGGCTGCGCGTGGCCCTCACGAGCTGCTACAGTACCACCTCCTTCCTCGAGCAAACCCGGTTCGCACCAGAACTTGAACCGGCCGCTGCAACGTGGACCGGCGAGGCTGGTTCTCCTTCTTCCGTCCACCAAATCGGCTCCTTTCTACACCAACAGCATCGTCCTACTCTAGGCTACCTATTCCCATACTTCACTCACCTCGACTCACCCTAAAACTCGTCGACTGAAGCTTGAAACCAGACGGCCAAGCTCCCCTGTTTCACGATCCAGCCACTCCGATCACCCCCCGTCATGGTGGCAACACCAGACGGTTCCTAAGACTCTACTGAACCTCAACCAACCCTCCTGGACCGTCGACTCAGCCCTAAGCTCGACGACTCGCCGTTTGAAACCCACGGCCAAAATAGAGGACCTAGAGCACCTCCGTCATGCCATCCTCCGCCGTGCACCCCCCGTCACAGCTACACAACCACTAGACTCCCAGACCTCCACTGAGTCCCCTAGACCTGCCCATGACCTTCGATTCCACCCTTAGACTCACAACTCGCAGTTCAAAACTCGACGGGAAAACAGGGCACAAACACGAAAAGTTGGACTTACCTGCAACCGTCCGCAACCGTGCTCGCCGCCGTGTTCCCTGGAGTCCACAGAGCCGCCTCAGCTTCCTTTTGAGGTCAAACACACCCGCACATGGCCACAGCACCTCCCACAAGCCGTCAACCTTCTCTGTTTCCTCCCTGGTTCCTGTGGCTCACCCCCCTCACACACACGACCACCGTGCCTCTCAACAACCTCACCAGCTTCCCTTCGATCTCCCGTTCCTCACTCACTCACCAGGACTCCTCAATAGCCACGATCAATCCTCAATTTCTTCCTCAAAATCTCTCTCTGTTTTCTGTTCCATCACGAACACACACACACACACACGGGTGCACCCCAATTAATTGGGCCGTGAATGCACAGGATTGCACCAGAAGCCTCTAGTCCTGTGCCACATGTCACAATCCACTCCCTTTCTCTCACACCTGGCCCAACCTCAGCCGTCCATTTCCTTTCTCTGTGCACAAATTCCAGAACACAATTGACCAAACTGCCCTCCTGTTTAACTCCTATTTACAGTTTTACCACTAACTTCCTAGACCCGTATCTCTCGCCTCGTAAGGCCGATGAATACGTACCGCCTGTCATCGAACTCAGGACGACAAGAACTATCTAACCATCCTAGGTCAACGTACCAAAACTCGATTCTACAAAAAGTCAACTATTCCCCCTAATTTACCCAAATTACGATTATGCCCTCAACCTTCCGAACATCACAACTTCCTCCTCGGATGTCGGAATCAGGCGTGCCACCTGCCTACGGATTCGTGATGTCCTAAACTACGTCCTGGTCACTGATCAACACCCATTTGACCACCTGAACTAAAAGTCAACATTTTTGCCCGAACCAAGGGCAAAATCGTCATTCTAGGCTCAAGGACCTATCGGGACCACCTAACCGCCGCTTAACCACAATAATTACACCTTAATTAGTCTACTAATCCCAGCTTCCGGGACGGGTTGTTACAGGCACCACGTGGTTAGTGTACTGGGGAGCTATGTGTGAACTCACTTGAATGATATGCAGGTTCGAATAAAAACATAAACTGGGAACAAAACTGAGAACGTAGTGAGTTGATCAACATACCAGCCATTCCAGAGGGAAAGAACAGAGAATTAGAGAAAAGGACTGAGAGGGAATGAGTGATGAGAAAGGAAAATTAGAAGAGGAAAAACAGAGAAAGAGCCTAGAACCCAGAAAACCCGAAAACCTCCATGAACCCTTGAAATTGAATTTTGATTTTGGGTGTTTAATTAGCAAAATTGAAGTGGAAATTGTGATCTTTGGTCTCTGGCGAGTTGAATGGAGATATAAATGTGAAGATTTAGGCTTAGGAAAGCCTAAAACGATGAACTGAAAATTGGGTTGAAATCCATGGTTTCGGGTTATGGATTAGAGATGATGTGTTGGTGTTTTGAGATCACCGACCTCCTGCTGGGATTGAGTAGGTTCGATTTGGTGGTTCAAAGATGAGAATTGATGAAGAATCGAACGTAATTGAATCTAGTCATGGAATCGGGTCGAAGGACCCGTGTGCTCCTAAAATAGGTGAAGACGAAGCACTGTAGCACCAATGTAGCAAGCGCGTGGCTTTCACATGCAGCCGCTTGCAATGGCGCGTGGGGGCGCGTGAGTGGGCTTTTCGAGGTACGATCAACATGAATTTTTATGTAATTGAAGTAGCGAACATTTTGGCGCATGTTTCGAGTCGATCAGACACTGTTTCGATATAGTTTCGAAGGTCTGAAGTGTTATGTTTACGTTTTTAATACGTATTTAAATCTCGAAAATTTGAGGGATTGTATTGTAAGATTACTGGGGATGATAGTGACCCTTCATAATGGTTTTTGACAGGATTGGGAATTGCTAGAATTTACGGAGGAGCGTACGGCTCGGAATTGGACCACTTGGACGGTGTGTGGGTGGACGTTTATTTTATAAACTGTTATGCATGCATAGTAAATGATTTCCATGATTTATTGCATGATTTCAGTTGCAATGATTTGGATGATGATTTGATTAATTGGTGATTTTATGGATTTAATAAACAGTTTTGGGGCATGATTTACGAGAATCGTGAAAACGATATGTTGGGATAGGCTCGGATTTGAAAAGGGTGTTTTGACTTGGATTGTGAGTCAATGATAATTTTATGGAATATTTAATGATTTATGATGTGATTTTACGGATTTGCGTGGAAATGGTATTTTAGATTGTGATTACAGATTTGCGTGGAAATGATGTTTCGGGCTTGAGACCCCATTGGAAATGGTTTTGACTTGGTTTTAAGTCAAAGTTGGTTTTGAAACTAATGTTTTGGATTTATGTTTAGTGCCCAAGATGTGTAATGCCTGGGAAAGACTCGAATGTGTAATTCTCGGGTTAACTCAAATGCGTAATTCTCGATACATTTTGGATGTGTAATTCCTGGAGAAACCGGATGTGTCATACTCAGTAAGTCTGGATGTGTAATCCCCAAAAAGAGCCCATATGTGTAATTCCATAATTCCCCTAAGATGTGTAATTCTTAAACTTTAAAGTGTTGAATTGTGTTTGATAGTGATTTTTTATTCATATTTTTTATGACGATTCTTGGAAATAGATTTCGGAAAATGTGGGCCACGGGCTCATTGTGGGTCCCACGGTTTGTGATATGATATGATTTGAAATCTAGTTGTTCATATGTTTTACTCTACGTGACATGACCCATCCCAATCCCCCCGGGATTACCACAGGATGTGATGTGCTCCCGTCTGACACGAAGTACCAGACAAGGGATAACCCAACGCCGTTGCCCCTACGGGCATCCAGAGTGCGCAAGGATCGATGGAGGAGGCATGCAATGTCCCGGTCCCCTGCTGCAGTCGCATCCGCGCTCAACCTGAAGGGCGTTAAAAACCAAAAGCTGTGAGTGGACGAAAATAAACAAGTTCGAAAAATACATTTTATAAGACATTTATGCCCCTCAGTAAAAACATATGCATGCGTCGAAAACCAGTAGTCAAATATTTATTAGAAATAACCCTTAGGGCCTTAGCCCGGAAACCGCAAACATAGTTTCAATCCAAAAATCAATTCAAAAGTTATTTCATAAATCCAGTGGCACATGTTTATTACTTTACCATCTCCTGCATCCCAGATGCCTAGCGTCCCAGACGCTTGACGTCCCAGACGTCATATCTCACGGTATTAAGCAACGCGTGCTGCCCGGGGTCTCACCGGGTCCATATCTCTGACATCCCAGATGTCTGACGTCCCAGACTTCTAATCATAGCAATCCTGCTCCTGAGTCACTATACGGTCCGGCCACTCCGTACAATGACCCCTCGCAGGCAATGCACCGTGACTTCCCCAGTGTCCCAGACACCTGGAGGAGACCAATATATATCCTCGTATCGAGATGGTTTTATGAAACACATTTTATTATTCATTTCCAAAATATCACAAGGGCCCTGCCCCGAATTTCCATAAAACCGTCATAAGTCCAATTATTTGATTATTAAATCCGAAATCATTTATTCAATTCCATTTTAGGGTCCCTGACCCGAAATCACATATATAAATTAACTGGGCCCCTGGCCCGATTTCTTAAATCAACTGGGCCCCTGGCCCAAATTTACTTTATCAAATCCGTAACTGTTTCATAAAATCATATTCAAACCACAATCATGGAAATCAGTGCAAATCCAGAAAATCTCGATTTACGCGCAAACCCGTAAATCGCCTCGAAATGCGTGAAACCACATAAATTCACCGATATCCAAATCAAAGCATATAAAAGCAATTACCACAATCATGAAACAGTTATGCATGCATAGAATTTATCAAAACCAATGTCCACTCACAGACCATTTAACCGAGCGCCTCGATACGCGTGCCACAGGCCTTCCCGGGCCTCGTCGCTAACACCGGGACTCCCGAACCTGTTCATATCACATTAGAGGGTTACTAACCTCCACAATAACATCCTATTCAAGTCCCGTAATTTTCTCGAATTTTTAAGTATTTTTAAACCCGACTTAAAACCTTCGGACATCCCGAAAAGTATCCGAACGGGATCCGAATGACATGGAACCAACGCTGAAATGTTCGTTATAACGTATAGGACAAAATTCGTGTTGACTGTACCTCGGAATTCGTGCCCACGCGCCGTCACGCGCCGCTTGAGTGGCTGCGCGTGAAAGCCACGCGCCTGCTACAGTGACTGCTACAGTCACCGTCCTCGCCCGTTTCTCTATAATTCGGGCCTGATACCCGCGATTCCAACCCGATTAGATAGCCATCAATTCGACCTCGATTCCTTCCATTTTTTATTCTAAAACATTCGTCAACTATCTAATCGAAGTTCCATGTCCCTGATACACCAAGAAAGTCCCAAAATTAGTCCCACGACCCGTGATCACCCAAACGGGTCGATCACCCAAACTC
This sequence comes from Prinsepia uniflora, assembly GCA_032719365.1. NCBI lineage: Eukaryota > Viridiplantae > Streptophyta > Magnoliopsida > Rosales > Rosaceae > Prinsepia > Prinsepia uniflora. The sequence goes on along the minus strand of CM064868.1, from coordinate 69,946,798 downwards.
TGTGTTTTCTCATTCAAACTCAAATTAACTTCACAGTAAGGATTCTAGGCCTAAAAGGAACTGAAATGCGCGATCAATTGGACACGACATTACCTGGAAGTGATCGTCCACAGCTCTGCGATTTTCCAGAATCTGGAACCTCAGTTCCAGTCCAATCCGCGCCAGTTTTCCTTCGAAGTTGATGGGATTCAGTTCTAATTCCTCCCAGAAACCTCAAGCCGTCCTTGGTTTGGTCCAATTCCTCCCAGAAATTAAACTGAGTATTTTCCCTCCATTTTTGATTTTCACGGTTCCAGAATCCATCAAGTCTCCTCAGCCCGTTTCCTCTCCAAAATCCTTCACTCAGCTCACACTCAGTCCCTATAATCGAACAGCCCGTGTAAAAACCCCTCAGTGACTCTGTGAATTGTCCCCCACAACTGACCCAAAACGGGAACAAAACGGTTGCCCGTGCTCTGAGTTTCTCTCACTCCAGAGCATGTCATGCTCCCACTCAGCCTCCAACCCGGTTAACAACTCCCCCCAATGTCACTAAGACAATTAAACAATCCCTTGGACTGATAACAAGCTTAAACAATTTCATCACTCTGTTCCACGGCTCCCCACTCACAGTTATTCAAATGCAACAGCCAAAATTACCATTTTGCCCTCCAATTGACAAATTACCAAAATGCCCTTCACGCATAAATGCCCGTAACTCGGTCATACGGACTCCGATTGATGCGTGCCGCCTGTCTACGAACTCAGGGCATCGAGACCTTCCTAACGGTCCTCGGCCATCGGACCACCCGATCAAAAAGTCAACATTTCCCCTTATTTCGTCCAAATTACGAAAGTGCCCTTGAACTTCCGAACGTCATAACTTCCACCACGAACGTCGGAATCGAACGTGCCGCCTGTCTATGAACTCGTGACGTCCCAAACTATGTCACGACCATTGGTCAAAGTCCATTTGACCGTCCGAATAAAAAGTCAACGTTTTGCCCACGACCAGGGGCAAAACGGTCATTTTGCACCGTTCGTCCGAGTTCGCCCAACCAATCACCGATTAACCCTGCTAATCATGATTAGTCCGTAATCTAATCCCGAATTCCGGGACGGGTCGTTACACTACGCATGCATGTTTTTATAATTAGAGGGTAAAAGGTTCGTTTTGAAATATATTTTGAAACGATGTTATTTTTGTCCACTCACACCTTTTGTGTTTTTAATGACCCTTCATGTCGTGGCACGAATATCGGGGCTGATCGAGAGGAGGAGGCATGAGTGGGAATCAATGCGACTATCCCTTGTCTGGCAAGTGCTGAGAGTGTTTTCGGAACATCAGTTGACTTGTCAGACGAGAGCAGAACCGAGCACAGTTATAAAAATCCTTTTTTGGAACAGGTCTTGTCATGAAATATTCTTAGATAGATTATTCAATTATGGAAATAGAATATTCCTTGATGTGTGAGGGCGCGTGGAAAGACCATCAAATTTTTGTCGAAGCGTGGCAACGCATAGGGCCATCTCACAACCCATAGAAATGCGTGTCGTCATATTTTTTAGGCTTATTACTCAAAATTTTCCCTAATCAAACATTGAATCTCACTTAACTCCCTGAATTGGATTTCGTTGCAATGTATTGCCAGAACAACACTTATGTTATCTCCGTTGCTCCATTTCGTTTGTTATGTTAGTAAGATCGTCAATATTGTTTAATTATTTATAAAAAGTATTAAAATTAACACACACAAAAATTAGGAGGAAGATAATGAATAGTGAATATGAGTTTATCCACCATCACCTTGTTCTTTTTTCATCTATTAAAATACACGAGTTGCGGGTCGTAGGTCGACCCGCCAAAGGACGTGAAGCCCACTTACAAAAAGGAGGCTAGCATGTGGGGGTACGTGCCACATAATCTTGAGCTATGGCCAACACGTATTTTGATGTTTTTGGTGTTACAAACATTTGGGCATAGGTTTCGGGTCGATCAGACATCGTCTTAAGTTAGTTTTGTGTGTCTGAAATGCGTGTGTGTTATGTTTTCAGTACAATAATTATTCTGAAAAATTAGGGGATTTTAATGTAACAATCTGTAACGACCCGTCCCGAATTCCGAGATTAGATTAGTGACTAATCAAGAATTAATGAGGTTAATCGGTGATTAGTTGAGCGAAATCGGATGAACGGTGTAAAATGACTGTTTTGCCCCTAGTTGTGGGTAAAATGTTGACTTTTGACCCAGGAGGACTGATGGCAGAGGGCCAAGGACCGTTACGTGGATCGGGTTGATACGAATCCATAGACAGGCGACACGCCAAAATCGGAGTTCGGACGGGAAAGTTATGGGTCACGGAAGTTTGATTGCATTATGCACGCATTACGAGACAATGATGAGGTGGCAATATCTGATTGGTTAGATATTTAGGTGGGACCCATGGATGAGTGACAAGTGTCACTCATCCCATTGGTCATTATCCCTAAAAAGTGGATCTACCTTAATTAAATACTATTATCCTATTATTTTATAATTTAATCCTACCTCATCTTAACCCTCCATCTCATCTAATCTTTCAATCATGGTCGTTCATTTTCCCTTCTCTCTTTACCATCATCAGCCTCCCATATCTTCTTCTTCAAACAACCTGAAACACCCCCTCCCTCCCTTTCTCCATTTTCACTCTAATACACACACACCACATCACACCATCACCATATCTACATCCCTACATTCGTGTGAGGAATTTTGAGGGACTGAGAATGACATGCACAGTAGCCCACGGCGGTTCACGGCGGGGGGTGAGTAAAAAAAAAACCCCAGAGCCCAGTTTTAATTTCAAAAATTGAAAGTTTAGTTTTGATTGTTGTTTTGAGTCCCTTTCGATTCTATTATGACCTAGGGACCAAGGCAACGCGATGAGGATCGAATTGGATGGAAATGAGTGGCTAGGAAGCTAAGGAACCGAGCTTGAAGATCAAGCTCATGACTTGTTCATGGAAGGTATGATTCCAGTGGGTTTTCTTGTGCTTTGATTTGCTAGACCGATAGGAATTAAGTAGACAGAGGTTTAGGAATTGAAAGGGGAAAGATTGGATCGAAAATGAGTGAGTTTGGACCCTGAACTGGCCGCGTCAGTCCAGACCGATCACGTCCGATTCGAACCAGAGTACCCAGTTTGACAGAGGTTAGGGGTGACACTGTAGCTGGATACGCGTTGCTGCTTCGATACACGTGCAAAGTCCACCCACAGACCATTTCGCTGTTGCCTCGATACGGCCGCACTTACGCCATTCCCGGCTAATCCGCTATCACCGGCTTTCCCAAACCTGTCCAAATCCCATAATAAGATCACTAACTACTTCATAATGCTTCTACTAAAGTCCCGTATTTTTCCCGAATTTTTAACTATTATTAAACGAGTTCTAAAACCTTCGGACATCCTGAAACATATCGAGACGATGTCCGATTGACTCGAAACCAATCCCAAAATGTTCGTTACAATGAATACTTTAAAAGTCATGTTTGGAGATTCCCTAAACCATCTTTCATGCGCCCCCACGCGCGTCTAGAACCCTCTGGGCATGAATAGTGTCATCGTCAACCTCTGGTGAACCCGGTTCACCTGGTTCAAACAGGTTCGGTCCAACCAAACCGGCGGTCCAAGATTTTCTCTCATTTTTCCATCTTTTCCAATCCTATTTGTCCCTATAGGTTCATCCTTTCATTCCTAACCAAATCACCTATTCAAAACATGGAATTCGAGGCTCGAGCTTACCTCCTAAATCGAAAGAGAAACTGTCCCCTGTTTGTCGTTCAGATGTCACGATACCGGCCACTCAAACCCTTGATTTCAATTGTAATCGATCACTGGCACCATCAGAAAACTGTTTCAATTAACACAATCGAGCAATAGACAACAAAACGTGACTTACCATTTTTTATTCCAAAACTCACCGCTGCTTGGTTTCCCGGCCACCGTCCACGGAGGGCCTCCCTTCCTTGCTCCTCAGCCTCGTCTGACCCTCAAAATCAGGTTTCAATCCATAGAAATTATCAAAACTCCTTACATGTAGGCTCACCATTCTCGAATTCAAAACAGAACGTCCACCGGTACTTACCTATCGACACCGTCGTGCACAACCGTGACCACCACCGGCCTCAGTTCACCTTCCTTTCTCATTCTCCTTCACACATCACTGGTCAGGGATGTGCCTTGATTCATGGTTTCACGCTCATTCTCTGTTTGCACTCTGTTCCCTCTCAAAACCGTATAACACCATTTATACCCTTACCTCAAGTGTTTGAGGCGGCTGTATACACTTCTACAACTATCCAGAGAAGGACATATGTCGAGACCTCAGTAAACAACCATCCCCAGGTAGCCATATGTCCATTTATCACTGGGTACAAATCCCAAGGCCACCATAAAGACCAAAATGCCTTTCCTTCACAAATTACTATTTTGGCCCTCATGTTCCTAGACCCAAACTCGATTCATCCGAAGTCCAATTGACGCATGCCGCCTGTCGTTGTATTCAGGGCAGCGAGACCTATCTAACGGTCCTCAAAATACATGGAAATTCCTTGTCGTCCAAAAAGTCAACTTTTTGTCCTTATTCGATCAAATTACCAAAATACCCTTCAACTTCCGAACGTCATAAATTTTCCCTCGAGTGTCGGGATCGGACGTGCCACCTGTCTATGAACTCCTGACGTCCCGAACTACGTCACGGTCTTTGGTCAAAGTCCATTTGACCGTTCGAATGAAAAGTCAACATTCAAAATCGTCATTTCGCATCGTCCGTCCAAAAGCATCCAACTAATCGTCGATTAACTTCACTAATCCATCATTAACAACTAATCTAATCCCAATTTCCGGGACGGGCTGTTATAATCTACCCCCCTTAAATGAATTTCGTCCCCAAAATTCTGAATCTCGTACTTCTGTAACCAACTGGGGGAATCCAACTGATCTCACACCTGGGTCTCCTACCCAGTGTCCATCATCTCCCAATCCAAATTATCCTGACAGTGCCCAAACTATCACCACATCTCACCCAGTGAATCAACTTAACCAACTTTTAGTTCATCGGGAGATCATCCCAATCGCACTAGGGTCCTCACCAATTGTACTGGGGTCATCACAAATCCATCTCGTTCTCGCGAGATTTCCAACATCACACCAGCCAACACTCACGGCTCAACTATCACCCAGTCGTGACGTAGAAAATGGGAGCCCCGTTTACCCAACTTCGAAAAAGAAATGCAACTCCTCCTGAGGATCCCAAAACACACATGGGTCCACCAACCTATACACGCTCAACGTACTGGTATCCACGATCAACGTCTGCCAGGGCAGAGAATAATAGGTCATCCATACTGTCTTTGGAATACCCAATACCAATGCGGAAACGAGCACTCCTCTCGTCCCACCGTCACAACTCTCCTTGAAACTAAGATTCCACCCATGTTGGAATCAGACACACTCCCCGTGAGATGTCAAGTCCAACCACCAGACTCCTTACATCCGTAACTCACTTGGAAAACCACGTGTCCGCAATCAATCCAATACTCAGACCTCATGTCTATTAATGACTATTTATGCACATACACCGATTCTGATTGGGAATTACTCAACTCTTGTCACCCTGTCACTGTTGGGACTTATCCCAATACCTCACAATCTCCGCTGGATCCTATCCAGTCCATGAGTCAACCACTATTGAATCTCAAATACCAACGCACGCTCATCATGACAGAGTCACACCCCAACTCGTGGCTCAACACAATCTCACTCACTGACACTAGCACCAGCGCTAGTACCAGCACCAACATACAAACATCCACGCTAGCACACCGTATGCAAAGTGGGTAGTCCTGGATCTCCGCTCATACCGAGCGACGATCCCGCATCACTACTCGTACCCCGCAACCATGGGTACCACCATCCCGAAAATCCACATCAGGATAGATGAACGTTCCTTGAACGCCACCTGATCCTCAACTACTACCACTACACCAAGTACTCACGACAAACAGCTATCTAGCCAAGACCACCGTTCCGTAAAACCAAGTCATAATTTCTAACTCCTCAATACCTGGCCATATTCTGGTCCTTGGCATCCTAAGTGCCAAACGTTCCTCATTTAGCTTTTCTGGCTCCTCTCGAGCCTTGGTACCTTACCATGATTCATCTCATGTTCCTAACCCAAAATACCGACTCATTGTGAGTCCCACATCCATATCTCGACTCCTCCTGAATCAAATCTCAAACTAAACTGACCATGTCATCACCGACATACCCAGTCCCCGAGCAATTTCCAATGCTCAACCACATTCTATACGACCAATAGGGCCTACGAGATAGTACAATTTTCCCAATTATACGGCTTTTCAGCCACCGGTCTCGTTCTTCCCTGCGACCCACGCAATTTTATATCTAACAAAGCTCAGTTCTCGGTGTACACTACCCGACATCTGACCCTCAAACCAGGGTCAATCTCACCCGAGATCTAACACGAGGTCCTAAACACCCTCGCCTACTAGTCTAACTACTAGGTCGCGCACGAGGCTTACGCTTCGGAGGCATGATGTGGCAACAGAATCAGCAACCTAGTGCTCTGATACCAAATTGACAGGACCGCCCCCGAAAGGGGCATTGTTAACTGTGCCCGGTCCTGCTCCCGTCTGGCAAGACGACTGAAATCCCCAAGTTACCCTCAGTACGTGCCAGACTAGGGATCGCCATAGGTGCCTACTCAAGCCTCCGCCTCACAATCAGCCTCGATCAACGCGCCACAACCTGGAGGGTCAATAAAAACCAAAAGGTGTGAGTGGACAAAAATAAATTAGTTTAGCAAAACAGTTACAAAAGACGTTTTTACCCTCCGCGTAAAAAACCAATGCATGCATACAAAAATCATTTCGCAATCGGTTAACATTTTCAACATAAGAAAAACCGTGTATCATATTCCAACATAAGGAAAACTCGTATGAAACTCAAAATCATTTTTCCCTTCTCAACCATCGGGTCTTAGCCCGCAATCATAAACACCGGGCCTCAGCCCAGAGCCGCGAATCAAAACCAAATGCACAACATGATCCAAAACCATCAACCATATATCGGGCCACTGCCCAACTCAATCGAAACATCAGAATTAACAATAAATCACAAGTCAAACACTTTGCTGGGTATCAAGTGCGCCCGAGTCTTTAAACTCAAAACCATGCGCATAATCAGGCCTTCTCGGGATATCAACGACTCTTTAAACTCAGAACATAATCAATAGGCCTCGGGGGTATCATAATAACCGAGTCTTTAAACTCACGAGTCTTTAAACTCATTAAGGGCCCTCCCCCGTCATCAATTAACCGAGTCTTTAAACTCAAAAAGTACTCCAACAATAGCACTCGCGTCTTTAAACCCAAACAGTTTTCAACGGGTCTTTAAACCCCAAAACGTTTAACAATCACAACAACGTGGGATCCATCCTGAAATCACATTTTTCACAACGGGACTCATGGTCCGAATTTCCACATTCAATTTTCCAAATCATACTTCACAAACATAATCAAATTATCATTAAACACGGGGCATGTATAACCATACCAAAATCACTCTATCAAATCCTTTTCCATTCCCGAATTCGAATTCGCAATAATGATTCCGTAAGCGGCATCCGGAAACATCATCTCGAACCCAAACCAAGAATTCGTTTTTCAAACTTCCGAAAACTGAAATCTCGTTCATCAAAATTACTTTTATGCCCCGAGCATCAAGCCCGAAATCACCTTTTTCAAAATCCATTTTAAATCCTTGAAATCATATCATTTTCCAAATCCAAAGGTCAAAGCATCAAAACCACAATCATAATCACCAAAATCAGGGTTAAATCACAACATACTCGAAATCTCGTAAAACATGCAAAACCGTGACATTCTCGAAGTATGTGCCAAAATCGTAAACCATACTCACAATCAAAGCCCCACATCTTAAAAACATGATACGCACAAGTCATATAAAATCTTTCGTTAAACTATCATCCAAAACATACGGGAAACCATATCTCGAAATGCGTACAAATTCGAGTGCATATAAAAAATACGTATCATTACGGAAATCAAAATCAATCACCATTCATAATCATAGTCATAGAAATCATAGAAATATTTATGCATGCATTAAATTTTTGAAAGCAACGTCCACTCACACATCGTTCTTAAGGCTCGGTTTCTTGCCGCACGCGTTCCCGTAATTTCCGACATTTTCCAGAAACTCGAATCCTGCCCGAAAACACATTCCCGGATCACTAAGGTCTCAAATAACATCATACTGATTTCCCATAATTTTCCGGGAATTAAACGTTAATTAAAAACGTAACCTAAACTTTCGGACCCTCGAAACAACATTGAAACGGTGTCCGATAATTTCGAAACCAACGTTAAAATGTTCGTTACAATGTGTAGGACAAAAGTCATGTTGGACTTACCTCAAAAATCGGGCCCACGCGCCGTCACGCGCCGCCGCAAGCGGATGCGCGTGACATTCACGCGCCTGCTACAGTGATAGGCACAGTCGTCGTCTTCACCCGGCTTTCTGATATACGGGCCGTTTAACCTGCGTCAGGACCCGATTCGATTCCTGTCATAATCAAACTAATTACTTCAATTGATCCATCAAGTAGGATCGCAATAACCTCAATTACAGGTCTGTAGTAGTCATTCTAATCGTCACGACCTAAAACCCCTCGATTGAACTCAAGTTCGAAACGATGTTCAACAACCCAGTTCCACTAAACAGCCACTGTTTTCCTCAATTCAACAGTTAGGGAGCATCATAGGCTTACCATTGAGAGGATTGCGTGACCAATTCCATCAGAATCCTCCTCCAAATCCACGACTCCAAGCTCGATTTTTCTGAAGTTCTGCCGTCCTTGTCCATGGCTTCCAGGGCCTTCCAGCTTCGAAGTTATGATCTGGATCGACTAAGTGATGTCCCAGAAGACTTAATTGAGCCTCGAATTGGCTTGGGCTGGCCCATAATTCGAAATTGGATTTTCCCTCCGTTTTCCCAGTTTTCAGCTCTCTGTTTCTCTCCAATGCTCGACCCTTCCCTTCACAGAATGAACTCCACACAATACCCATCTCTCAATTAACTGAACTGCGAGCCAACACCCGTGGGAAACCTCTCAGTTCCACAGAAACTCTGCTCCCCACAAAAGTCCCCAAAATCCAGTTTTAAATTTCCCCTGTGCACTAGTGCTTGGTCCAGCCATCAGTCCGTGTCATCCACTGCCTCAAAGGCCATAACCAATCCACTCAGTCCAGCCACTAACAGATTAACCAAAGCAACTTGTGCACACAGTCAGGCCACACTCTGTAAAGCTGTTTCCCGCAAGGGCCACAACCCAGTTTTGTTTAATCCTTCCCTGTGCACTGCTGCCCAACGTTCACCCAGTTCCCACTTAGAACAATTAGCACTCAGGGAACAGGTAGGCATGTGGGTGAGGTATGGGGATGTCAGGGCCCACCCCTAATCCCCCGGGATTAAGGGCTAAACCCCGCTCCCGTCTAACGTACGCATGACACGAGGGCTAAACAACCGCCTAACCTCCGTGTGACACGTAAGTCGGACAAGGGAGTTCCAGACCAACCACCTCAACAACCTCAAACTTCCCAGAGTGCGCAGAGCCTACTGTGGATTGGGCATGTGCTTTTTCCAAAACCCGGGCCTTAGCCCCAATATCACCGGAAGGCATTATAACCAATGAAACCCATTTCATTCGGGCTACTGCCCAAAACATCACCATCAAGTCTCAGTGAAAACCCAAAACACATTTAAAACCACATTCTCATTCATCGAACCTGCTGGATCTATCCGAGTCTTTAAACTCCCGAGTCTTTAAACTCAATCCAGGCCTTAATCATATCCGAGTCTTTAAACTCCCGAGTCTTTAAACTCAAGGCCTACGGGGGAATATCAATATATCCGAGTCTTTAAACTCCCGAGTCTTTAAACTCAATCCGGGTCTTTAAACCCAATCCGGCCGGTCCCCCGTCACATATATCCGGGTCTTTAAACCCAATATCCAGATCCAGCAAATCCAATCCAAAACCGTTTAAAATCATTTTCCATTTCCATATCCAAACCCGAATCCGAAACCACTGGTCTGATGCCCTTCCGGCATCCATAACCGTCATTCCGAATCCAGACCCAGAACTCATTTCCTTCTCATTTTCCGGTCCGAGTCCGCAACCATCATTCCGTAAGCTAGCATCCGGAATAACCATTCCGAACCCAACCCGAAATCCGCTTCAAGTCCCGAATCGAATCCCGAATCGTCACCCGGAATTCCGATTCCGAAACCCGAAATCTCATTTCCGAAAACACCTTTGAATTGGGCCTCAAGCCCGAAAATACTTTTCAAAATCCTTTACTTTCCTTAAAATCCGATCGTTAAAACCAGGTTCAAATCACGATAGTTATCAAAACCTCGTAAAACGTGTAAACTGTCATTTTCCTCGAAAAACGTGCACAAACCATAAACCATCACAACCATAAATCAAATCATAGAAGCTAGTATAGAAATCATATAAAACATATATGCATGCATCAAAAGTTAGGAAGCAAAGTCCACTCACAGACCATTTCAGCGTCGCCTCGATACGCGCGCACTTACGCCGTCCCCGGCCAGTTTGCTATCCTCGGCTTTCCCAAACCTGTCCAAATTCCATAACGAGGTTACTAACTACTTCACGCTACTCATACTAAAACCCCATAGCTTTCCCGAATTCCTAACGTACTTAAAACGGGACCCTAGACCTTCAACCCCGCAGAACTATCCCGAAACGACGTCCGAAGAACCCGAAACTTAATCCATTGGATTCGTTATAACATTTAGAACAAAAACGTAGTTGGACGCTTCACCGGAAACCGCTACACGCGCCCCCACGCGCCGCCCAAAGTGGCTGCGCGTGGGCCTCACGCGCCAGCTACAGTGCCATCTTCAACCTGTGCTGAACCGGCCGTCGCAGGCTGAACCGGCGAGAATCATTCTCCGCCGTCCGGCCACCGTTCTCCTCCCTTTCCTCACCATTCTCAACGTCCAGACCTACTCTATCCATCCCCATCCTTCAATCACCTCAACACGGCCCCATACTTGTCGACTCAAGCTCGAAACCAGACGGCCCGTAACCCCCTGTTCCACACTCCGGCCACCCAGGTCCTCCCCCATCACGGTGGCAACACCAGAACACTTCTAGGACCCCACTAAGTCTCACACATCTCACCAAAAACCCCGACTCGTACTTAAAACTCACGACTTTCAAATTGAAACAAAACAGAAAACAGAGGAATTGGAAATTACCTCTCCTGCCGCTCACCGCCGTGGACTCCGCCGCGTCCCTAGGTATCCACACACCTCCTCCGTCCTCCGCGCACCACCTGCCGCTTCCCTTGATTAATTACACGACCGCACCACCGCACCTCCACCCCAACTCCTCTCTGTTTCTCTGGTTTTCCCCCGTGAGTTCTCACTTCACACACACATGAGCACTGCATCTCCCAATCTCCTCAACACCACCCTGCACTCTGAACCTCCCTCTGATCACACTCCCCTACTCACAAGCTCACACTTGCCCGGCCGTCGATCGATTTCACCCCTCAGCCTCACTCTCTGTTTTTTCCTCTTCGAAGAACACGGCTGCACATTTTAAAATACCCGTGCACATTTGTGTAGAAACCACTACACACCCACCACGCGTCTCAATCCTCTCCTCTCTCTTAAAAATCTCCTTCTGCTTTGGACACTTGTCCAAATCTGGTTGCACCATGCCCAAACAGTCAAAAGACCAATATGCCCATCTTTAACTCCAAAATTACGATTATGCCATCAACGTTCTAGACCCGTAATTTACTCATCATAAGTCCGATGAATACATGCCGCCTGTCATCGGACTCAGGACGACGAGATCTATCTACCCAACCTAGGTCAACGTACCAAAACCCAATTCTACAAAAAGTCAACGTTTCCCCTTCTTTTACGGTTATGCCCTCAACCTTCCGAACTTCATAACTTCCTCCTCGGATGTCGGAATCAGGCGTGCCACCTGCCTATGGATTCGTGACGTCCTAAACTACGTCCTGGTCACTGGTCAACACCCATTTGACCACCCGAACTAAAGTCAACATTTTGCCCGAACCAGGGGCAAAATCGTCATTCTACACTTACGGACCTATCGGGACCAACTAACCACCGATTAGCCTCGCTAATCCCACCTTAATCACGCTACTAATCCCGACTCTCGGGACGGGTTGTTACAGGGGAGGAGATAGTGGTGTCGGCCGTGCTTGCACAGAGAAGGTGGGAAATTTGAACTGATGGAGAATAAGGAAATGGACGGCCCAGATTTTCCCAAGTTGAAAGCTTAGATTAGATGGAGGGTCCAGATTCACTCTTGGGATTAAGTGGCAATTTTAAATAATTAAACCCAATTATTTTAATCCACATTCACCAGATCAAAGCACAAGTCCACACTTTAATGTTATTGGTCCATGGCCCCCACCTAAAACGTCTGACCCAAACAGAATAAGCCACGTGTCCTTGCCTCGTAATACATGCATAGTGAAATCGAACTTCCGTGACTCGTAACTTTCCGGTTCGAAGTCCTATCTCGACGTGCCGCCTGTCGTTGTACTCAGGGCATCGAGACCTTCCTAACGGTCCTTGGCCCTCGGCCATCGGACCTCCCGATCAAAAAGTCAACATTTTCCAATATTTCATCCAAATTACGAAAATGCCCCCTGGATTTCCGAACGTTGTAACTTTCACCACGAACGTCGGAATCGAACGTGCCACCTGTCTATGAACTCGTGACGTCCCAAACTACGTCACGGTCATTGGTCAAAGTCCATTTGACCGCCCGAATAAAAAGTCAACATTTTGCCCACAACTAGGGGCAAAACAGTCATTTTGCATCGTTCGTCCGATTTCACCCAACTAATCACCGATTAACCCCGTTAATCATGATTAGTTACTAATCTAATTTCGAATTCTGGGACGGGTCGTTACAATCTTCCCCCCTTAAAGAATTTCGTCCTCGAAATTCCAACCGATCAAATTCCGACTGTTCCTCCCTTCTGAAATCAGTTTCATTCTCGAAATTTTTCAACTATCCTTAATTCACATCCACCTCTTGAAAAACTTTTCGACCTCGCAACACGGGTACACCCGTACACCAACTAACTCGTCTATACTCAGATGTCCCATCACAGTCTCACGTCGTACCGACCACACTCGACCACCTCGAGTGAAACTAATCACTTGGCGTCTGCTCTCACTGGGAGTCACCAAATTTCACTTGTCAGTCCGAGCTGACGCTACCAGCCAAACTGTCACCACTAAACCACCCTAGTAAAGCGGCAATCCACAGCCAATTGGTGTTACACAAGGTAGCGTAAGATCAATAACACGATCTCATCTCGCAGGGCAACCCAACCCTGCGGCATATATCAAGCTCAAAATCCAGTTCACACAAATCCCAAGTGTGTCGGAACTAAGCCGAATGCCAACACGTACAACCAAACCACTGGTGCCTCCCACGTACCATCACTAAATACCACTCGGCCTGTCCGGTACCAATCCTCGTACACCGTACAGGGTACGTACATCCATCTCCAACAAGTCCATTACAAGGTTCACCGTCACTCATAACCTGACGCTGGGGTTTCTTGTCCAATCTCTTACTAGAAAAATCGATCATTCCAACTCATCATCCACTCTAGATCCCATGGTCACCCGACCAGTAACACAACATCAACTCCCAAACACGTCATCCAAGATGTACCAATCCAAGCACGCTCACCAAGGCGTGTACAGTCATGCTGAAGGAGCTTCTAACCCCACTCACCACTACCGAGGCGTACCAACACCGAATCTATCGGGGACGCGCTCAACGGTCACCACGTCACATCCGATTGACTTCGAAGAGAAGCCAATCCCAATCGCACATATCTACGATTGACCAAATAGACCCTGTTGGATATCCACTCATCCACAGGTCAAGCCTCGAGTTCAACTCATAACCATTCCCACTCGCTCGACTACGGATTAACTTCGAAGAGAAGTTCGGTCCAACCATTCCCATATCCAACATCTATGACAGAGCGATAAGCTCTTCACCTAGCCTGATCAAGGCGATCACAATACGAATCCGTTACCACTTCACCCGACTGGTAACACCACGATCCTAGATCGTCACCACATCCAAGGTCCACAACATCATAATCCAGATCCACCTAGGATCCACACACGCTCACAGCTAGCAATCCACCTGGAACCCGAGCGTACGGCCTTACACCCTCTAGAATTCTTGTCAACCACACCTGGCCCCACCTAAAACGTCTGACCCAAACAGAATAAGCCACGTGTCCTTGCCTCGTAATACGTGCATAGTGAAATCGAACTTCCGTGACCCGTAACTTTCCGGTTCGAAGTCCTATTTCGACGTGCCGCCTGTCGTTGTACTCAAGGCATCGAGACCTTCCTAACGGTCCTTGGCCCTCGGCCATCAGACCTCCCGATCAAAAAGTCAACATTTTCCAATATTTCATCCAAATTCTGAAAATGCCCCCTGGACTTCCGAACGTCGTAACTTTCACCACGAACGTCGGAATCGAACGTGCCACCTGTCTATGAACTCGTGACGTCCCAAACTACGTCACGGTCATTGGTCAAAGTCCATTTGACTGCCCGAATAAAAAGTCAACATTTTGCCCACGACTAGGGGCAAAACGGTCATTTTGTCTCGTTCGTCCGATTTCACCCAACTAATCACCGATTAACCCCGTTAATCATGACTAGTTACTAATCTAATCCCGAATTCCGGGACGGGTCGTTACACAAGGTCCCACCAGCCACTCATGGCTCTGAGCATCCAGCTCATGTCAGTAATCGTCAACAAATCATTCTGGATCACCCGGATCCAGTCTCTATGCTCTGTCAAAATTCATCATATCGGATAAGGGTGGCAATTTTTGACACGACTCGATATACGACCCGAAACCAGCACGAAATTTATCCGGGTCGACCCGCACGATTAAAATTTTGGGTCATTTTTTGGGTCAACCCGTTATGACCCGTTTATTAAACAGGTGGGTTTCGGGTCAACCTGTTAACCCGTATAATGACCTGTTAACCCGTTTAATAAATGGGTAGATTTCGGGTTAACAGGTTAACCCATATATTGGCTTATATATTTACCCATTTAATAAACGTGTCATTACTAACCCATATAGATACCCATTTACCTACCTAAATATCTATTAAGTCTTATAATTTAAATAGGTTAAACATGTTAAACAGGTTAAACGGGTCAAACGGGTCATAAGTTAATTGGGTTTTAAGTATAACCTATTTATTAAATGGGTTAAACGAGTTACACGGGTCATTAAAAGGTCGAGTTCGGGTTGGACATTCTTGACACGATTATTAAATGGGTCGGATTCGGGTTGGGCATAAATGGATAAAACAGAATTCATGACACGACACGAACCCGATATGACACGACCCATTGCCACCCCTAATATCGGAACTATGCCGATCATCAATCCTACCACAACATCACGATGCACCTCCATCACAATGCACGTCCAATCGCATCGGAACATGTCTCAAGTATATGCATCAATCACAACCATCATACATCACGGTGCATATCACCAACTCACGTAACAACAACCCTACGAGCGTTGAATAAACAAGGATATTTTAAAATATCTCAAATACAACTCGTAGAGTATATTCACATGTACATCCAATGACATCCTACGCACATCGACATCAGTCGGGCTCTAGTATACCCAACGTCCATCCAACAATACCATAGTGTGCCCGTCACCACCACAGTGTATCTCCAGGGTACACAGACGTCCTCGTAACCATACGGTTACCATCTGACCACAAGTCAAACACGCTTAACTTTTGAAGCCCATCAGTCCAACCTAATACTAGGCCAAACGACACATCTTCCGAGAAAGTCTAACTCGAATCCCTTCCGAGTCCCCCGACCACCTGGGTCTCATGAACCCCACTGACACCGCAATTACGTACACTGGCAGACCCAACACTAGATCCAAAACCAAAATCCATATGTACGTGAAACGGACCACACGCATCCTGTACAACTCCAAGATGGTCAAGATCTTCAACCACATCTACTACTACAAGACAGGGCAATCTCCTCATCTGCATGTCCAACATATCCAACCTCTGTCTTGTCATCTTATCTGCCTAATTCACCATACTTCAATCCTGAGTCAAAAGCTATTCAGTCCCGATCCACTCACTCCTACGTGAATCCCATTTCTCATCCATACAACTCTTAGCATCAAACGATCACATCGATCCAAAGATACCACACGTCTAGATTGTGGGTTCTCTTCAATATCCTCATATCAATCACTCCTTCTTAGCTTTCTTCCGTCATCCTACAACGAAACTCACAGTGGTCCTCAACCATGTCATCACAATGACCATAATCCATCTAACACCATTTCCTAATACTCGCCACACTCGGCGTCACCCAGTACTCTTTCTACTCCTGAACACAACTACAAGTGTCCACGATCAAGGAGGGTCACAAATCCTGACATCCCAACAATAAATCTATCAACACAACTCTAGAGTACCCACCACACAACCTTATCACCAACTCGGAACCAAACATAGTATCTCATCATCTCAAGCTCAACATCTCCTGATTCCGAGATTCCAGCCAGGTCAGAAATACGTCCACCTTTTCCAACTATGGGACTTCACCCCCAAGTATACCACCTTCAGACTAACTAGCTAGACGTCGACTCCTCTACGGGACATAGAGAACTCCACACCTACTACGGAACACAACCACGTGTCTGTAACCAAACCAACTCACTCGACCAATTCGCCTGTCGGCTAACTCCGTTTATGTACATCCAAAAGGGTATCAATTTTCACTCATTCCGATGATTGCATTCCAACCTTTCCGAGGTTCAACTTCCAGCACCTGCTAAAATACGAGTCACCAACTCTCGAAATCCTCAATCCTCAATTTCTAACCTCGGACTCCTCAGTCACTATCCTCCAAATTGTCAATCACCAAGTTCCATCCTCGGCATCACCACATGCCAACTTCGCCATAGGCCGACATATACTAACACATCAGGGGAAGTTCACTAAATCAACCTCACAGATGGTCAAACCCAACCATACTAACCTAGCCCGATCCAACCCGAGGCATAGGTCCATCACGCTTCCACTGTGCTACTCTGATCCACCTACCGGCATCCTGACCGTTCGTCCCAAACATGACTTACCAATGGTCATTACATATTCCAACTCGGTTAATGGTTCCTCTTTCCAGACACCAGCATCTCACGACTAGCCACAACCTCGACTCAATGTGCCCATCCGACCAAGCATCACAGCTCGTGGCACATCATTTTCTATCTCGGGCTCATTACTCACTAGGCCCGAATCTCTGCTCCTATTGAGCCCAAACCCTCACTCTAGGCTCGAGTCGAGGAAACTAATAGAATACTCTGAGCACCCAACACCGGACTCATCCAAAGTCGTCTACCAACCATTCCCTACCTCGGTTGCACCTAGCAGCACCATCTCCAATCCGGCCGTAAGTTGGCCCAAGCCACAACCACCAACTCAGGTTTCCGAAACTAAGCACTTCCTCTGGGTTATTCTCCAAGGAACTCACAGTCCAGACCAGTCATCCCACAGGGTTCTCTCAAATCATCCCCGTCGTACGGGTTATCCAAACCCGCAACAGCCACTGGTTCATTACAACCTTACCACTCGGGTCGTCACACCTAGCTTATCGGAAAGTCTACACACCAACATCACCCAGACTAGGGGGAATCCCTCAAATCCTTAAAGTTGTTTCCTATACCCCTTGCCACGCAAGGCATCCGGCCACTCGTAGCCGTACAAATCCAATCTCAACCAAATCGACCAAAAGGTCACCAATCCATACTATCGTCATCCGGCCTAACAAGCCATCGTCAACCGGCCTCCTCAGCCCACATGTACCACCAGCTCAATAGGCTGTCATTGGCTCCACATACCGATTAGTCGACCCTCAGTCGACAATCGTAGTTCATTGGTTACCATCCGGGTTTACCACTCCAGTACCCAGCTGACCCTAAGGTCCAATCGACCATCGATCATATCGGGATCTAAACGTGATATCCATCCCACCCTGAAGCCGGCAAGTAACACATCCAATTACGTATCGGGCAACGCATCACCCATTCGCTCATACTTCCACTACTAATGAAGCCAATAACTATCAGACAAGCCATTAACTATCAGACAACTACTCGTTATCACTCGCGTATCCAGGTTGATGACGGGCTGTTCCGCGTCGAGACATCACATCCGTAGTAGCATAACAACACCCAAGTCGACAAACCAGAGACTCTGGGAGCCAAACCTCGAGCAGTGCGCACAAAACATGCTCTGATACCAATTTCACAGGACCCACCCCCAATCCCCCAGAATTAAGGGCTAAGTCCTGCTCCCGTCTAACTTAGGCATGACACGAAGGCTAAACCGACGTTCAACCTCCATGTGACACATAAGTCGGACAAGGGATTTTTCAACACATCGTTCCAACTTCTAGACTTCCCAAAGCGCGCATACTCTACTGTGGTTCGTGTATGTGATGTCTCCGTCTCTCTCAACCAATAGTCCGCACTGCAACAACTTGGAGGGTATTGAAAACATGAAAAGACTGTGAGTGGACAAAGATAAAGTATAAGTTCAAAAACAGTTCATAAAACCATTACATGTTTACCCTCCACGCAAAAACCAATGCATGCATATCAATCCACGTTATGAAATTATTTCATATCAAAAACCATCAATGAAAACCATTATTGAAAACCCAGATCAAATCCATTATTCAAATCCAGGGCCTCAGCACAAAATCACAAATCAATCTCAAGGTATGGGAACTCAGTCCCCAAAACTCATCAAATCCAAATCATCCGGGCCACTGTCCAAAATATCTGAAAACTAGTGAAAACCCAGTGAAAAATATCAATCTTGCGAGTTGCTGGATCTCAAGTGCGCTCGAGTCTTTAAACTCAAAACCATGCGCATAATCAGGCCTTCCCGAGATATCAACGAGTCTTTAAACTCAAAACACAATCAACAGGCCTCTGAGGATATCACAATAACCGAGTCTTTAAACTCAAAACATATCAATCCAGGGCCATCCCCCGTCAATCAACCGAGTCTTTAAACTCAAAACTAGATCCAGAGGTTTTTCCTTTCTTTTCCGAGTATTTAAACCCAAAACCATTTTTCAGTCAACAGTGAAAACCATAGAAAATCCTTATCCGAATTTGCAACAATGATTCCGTAAGCTAGCATCCGGAACCATCATCCCGAATCCAAATCCAAATTTCCTTTCCAAGTTTCAAAACCAAATCTGAAACATCACTTTCAAAATCCAGTTCCAAAACCGAAATCTCAATCATATGAACAGGGCTCCAAGCCCGAAATCACTTTTCCGAAATCCATTTCAAATCCTTGAAATCAAATCTTATTTCAAATCTCAAAATCAAATCCTCAAAACCATGATCGAATCATAATATAAAGCGAAACCTCGTAAAACGTGCAAATACAGAATAATCTCGAAATACGTGCAAAACTGTAAATCATCAAAATCATAATCAAATCATAGAATCATGTATAGTAACATATAAAAACATATATGCATTCATCATAAGTTAGAAAGAAAAGTCCACTCACAAACCATTTCGCTGCTGCCTCGATACGGGAGCACTTATGCCGTTCCAGGCTAATCCGCTATCACCGGCTTTCCCAAACCTGTCCAAATCCCATAATAAGGTCACTAACTACTTCATAATGCTTCTATTAAAGTACCGTATTTTTAATTATTTTTAAACGAGTCCTAAAACCTTCGGACATCTTGAAACATGTCGAGACGATGTCTTATTGACTCGAAACAAATCCCAAAATGTTCGCTACAATGAATACTTTAAAAGTCATGTTGGAAGATTCCCCAAACTATCTTTCACGCGCCCCAACGCGCATCTGGAACCTTATGCGCGTGAAATCCACGCACGTGAACAGTGTCATCGTCAACCTCTAGTGAACCTGGTTCACCTAGTTCGAACCGGTTCGGCCCAACCGAACCGACGGTCACGATTTTCTCTCATTTTCCCATATTTTTCAATCCTATTTGTCCCTATAGGTTTGTCCTTTCATTCTTAACCAAATCACCTATTCAAAACATGGAATTCGAGGCTCGAGCTTACCTCACAAATCGAAGGAGAAACTGTCCCCTGTTCGTCGTTCACTGGCACCATCAGAAAACTGTTTCAATTAACACAATCGAGCAATAGACAACAAAATGTGACTTACCATTTTTTATTCCAAAACTCACCCCTGCTTGGTTTCCCGGCCACCGTCCACGGAGGGCCTCCCTTTCTAGCTCCTCAGCCTCGTCTGACCCTCAGAATCAGGTTTCAATCCATAGAAATTATCAAAACTCCTTACAGGTAGGCTCACCATTCTCGAATTCAAAACAGAACGTCCACGGGTACTTACCTATCGACGCCGTCGTCCACGACCGTGACCACCACCGACCTCAGTTCACCTTCCTTTCTCATTCTCCTTCACACATCACTGGTCAGGGATGAGCCTTGATTCATGGTTTCACGCTCATTCTCTGTTTGCACTCTGTTCCCTCTCAAAACCGTATAACACCATTTATACATGTACCTCAAGTGTATGAGGCGGCTGTACACACTTCTACAACTATCCAGAAAAGGACATGTGTCCAGATCTCAGTGAACAACCATCCCTAGGTAGCCACATGTCCATTTATCACTGGGCACAAATCCCAAGGCCACCATAAAGACCAAAATGCCCTTCCTTCATATATTACTATTTTGCCCCTCATGTTCCTAGACCCAAACTCGATTCATCCGAAGTCCAATTGAAGCATGCCGCATGTCGTTGTATTCAGGGCAGCGAGACCTATCTAACGGTCCTCAAAATACGTGGAAATTCCTTGTCGTCCAAAAAGTCAACTTTTTGCCCTTATTTGATCAAATTACCAAAATACCCTTCAAATTCCGAACATCATGACTTTTCCCTCAAGTGTCAGGATCGGACGTGCCACCTGTCTATGAACTCATGACGTCCCGAATTACGTCAAGGTCTTTGGTCAAAGTCCATTTGACCGTCCGAATAAAAAGTCAACATTTTTACCCATTCTAAGAGCAAAATCGTCATTTCGCACCGTCCGTACGAAAACATCCAACTAATCGTCGATTAGCTTCACTAATCCATCATTAACAACTAATCTAATCCTGATTTCCGGGACGGGCTGTTACAATAAAGGTCTTTTACAAATGTGTTTTAATGAACTTATTACTTTTTGTCCACTCACAATCTTTCTGTTTTCAATGCCCTTCAGGTTGAATACGGTGCAGACTTTAGCAGAAACCGAGACATCACATACCTCCTCCAGATCTTGGCGTACTCTGGAAGCCCGGTGGGGCTAAAGGTTCACATTTTCCCTAGTCTGACACTCCGTGTCAGACGGGATCAGAAGCGTCCCTCGTTAATCCCGGGGGGATTGGGACGGGTCCTGACACGACCCATCCCGAATGCGAATGACTATTTTGCCCTTGGAATAGGCAAACTGTTGACTACCTGTCTAAAACTGGACCTTATTGAATGCATGTCTCACCGTAATCACACATCCCTGATCACACATCTCAGCGTCAGGGTCCCACCAGCCAATTATGGTTATGAGCATCGAGCTCACACATCATCCCTGAATCCTGCAACAACCAACAAGATCACTCTGGATCCACACTGATCCAGGACACATGCTCAGTCAATCAATCATCTCGAACTTACCCCGATCATCAATACATCCAACAACATACCTCGGCACTAAGCCGATCCTCAACACCTCTATCAGAACCTCATGATGCACGTCCAATCCCATCAGCATGGTTCTGACCAATAATACATCCACTAACACATATCTCAGGTACATGCACCAAACACATCCAACAACAATCACGGTGCATACCACCAAACGTCACGGTGCATTCCTCAATCACATCCATTGTATAGTATATCCACCAATCACATCGGCATCATCCGAGCTCCAAAACACCCATAAACACTACAATGTATCCCAATTCCAAAAATCACGATGCATACCACCAAAACGTCACGGTGCATTTCTCAATCACATCCATCGTACAGTATATCCACCAATCACATCGGCATCAACCGAGCTCCAAAATACCCATAAACACCACAATGTATCCCAATTCCATCCAGTGTATCCTCCATCCGTCATAGTGTAATTCCAAGGCACACACAACATCCTTAATTCGTCATTGAGTACAATATGGCTATACGCCAATCACGCTTCACTTTTGAAGTCCATCGGTCCTATCCAACACTAGGCCAACACATCCTTCCCAAGGAATACCAACTTAAATCCATTCAAGTTTCCTGGGTCTCCCGACCAACATCCAAAACATTTAATCCAATCACGTCTCACTTATAGTGTAATGACCCGTCCCGAATTATCGAGATTAATTAAAAATTCATGACGAATTAGCGAGGCTAATCGGGGATTAGTCGAGGATTAACGGAAGTTCAGGGCAAAATTACGATTTTGCCCCTGAACGGGGGCAAAATGTTGCCTTTTGACCCGGGAGGGCGGGTGTGGAGGATTTTAGGGAAGGTTCCAACATGTAATTTCATCTATTCAATGTATCTAAACTATGTGACTGGTTTCGTGTCGATCGTATATCGTTTCGATCGGGGTGTCCAAAGGTTTAGGATCGACTTTAAAAATAGTTAAAAAAATTTGGAAATTCAAAAGGCTTTAGTGAGGGGTTATTTAAGTAGTTAGTAACACTCTAAATTAATTTGGGCAGGTTCGGGAACCCCGGAGGGGATGATTGGCCTGAGAGAGGCTTATGGCGCGTGTATCGAGGCGCGGATTTAGACGGTCCGTGAGTGGACCTTTCTTTCAAAATCGATGCATGTATAAATGTTTATAAATGTTTTAAATTCATAATTAGTGATTCCATGAGTATATTTGTTTGTGGTAGCCTACGATTTACGTATTTGCATGTATTTCGAGATTTCTGGTTTTATACGATGCTTATACGTGCTAGGTTTTCAATGAGGGTTTAATGAATGGGTTTTGGTTTTGGAAATATGAAATCGGGCATGAGACCCATTTGATTGGAAACCCTCAGACCTAGAGTCCATTTGATTTGATGAGAAATTGGGCTTGAGGCCCCTTTGACTGTGGTATCGGGCTTAAGGCCCCGTGATTGTGAAATCGGGCTCGAAGCCCCATTGATTTATGGTATCGGGCGCAAGGCCCCATTAATTATGAAATCGGGCACGAGGCCTCTTTATTATGGTATCGGGCTTGAGGCCCTGTTGATTGTGAAATTGGGCTTGAGGCCCCATTGGATCGTGAAATCAAGCTTAAGTCCCAGTTTGGTTTATGAAATGAGAATTCGGGTTTGAGACCCTGTTGAACTGTAGATTTAGGCCGAGGCCTGTGAAAGTGGATTTGAATCGGATTCGAGGAATCCCGTTGAGAATCGGGTATGAAACCCAATTGAAATATGTTTTGAGAAAGAAAGTACTTGAAATATATATATTTTATTGCATGATTTGAGTTGCAAAGATTTGAATAATTATTTGTTATAATTATTTGATGATTTTTAGATTTATTAATTGATTTCTAGACACGATTTATGGTTAAGTTGTGGAAACTGTGATTGGGGCTTAGGCCCGGCCTCAAAAGTATTTTGACTTGGTTTTAAGTAAAAATATTATCAAAATGAAAGTTTTCTGATTTATTACTATTTTCCATGATTGATCATCCTTGGGTGTTGTTCCCTTTGGACGTCAATTTGGGATCCCGAAGAGGTCACAGTTGACATTGCCTGGACGTTAGTTCGGAGACTCAAGTTCCTAGGGATGTTGTGTGTTAGTATCACCCAGACGTCGATAGTGCCTAGGGTGATTACCTGGAGGTGGTCTAGATCCCAAGGATGCTATAGTATAGTCCGGATGTGAGCAGGTTCCTAGATTCTACCCAGAGGTGTTGTCTCGATTCCCAGATGTGACTCGGATATTGTGTGAGTGCAATTCTCAAGTTTTCTTATGCATAGTACGAATATGATATTGTGATTGGTATTTGTGTATTGTGAATTGGTTTCATTTGATTATGATGTTTTTGTCCAAGTGTTTTACATAATTTGATGAACATGGATTTCGAAAAATGTGGGCCACGGGCTTTCGATGATTTGTGGGTCCCACAGTTAATTGCATGATTTGATTTGAAATTTGGTTGCTTATGTGTTGATTCTATGTATGCATGTTTTACATTAGAGGGGAAAGAGTTTATTTTTATTGAAACGTATTTTAAAATGTTTATTTTTGTCCACTCACACTTTTTAATATTTTGTTGACCCTCCAGTTCGTTGCATGAAGATCATGGAGTTAATGGTCATTTCAGAACTTTGGTTGATTTGTCATATAGGAACAGGACCAGACACGATTATCAAAGCATTTTTGTGAAGGGTCCTCTCAATTTGGTATTAGAGCATTGTGGTACTGATTTATGTTTGTCGATGTCATGCCTCCAAGATGCGAGTCACGTGCATGGCCTGGTAATGAGATAGATACAAGCAAGGTGATGAGAGATCCTCTATAGGATGCGATATGCTTAGCGATGTTTCATTTGGTGATGAGGCATACCGATGGTGGCATGGATTGTGAATATCAAATTTTCTAAAGGGGATAGATTGTAATGACCCGAAAATTCGAAAAAAGTATTATCGAGAATTTGGAAAGGAAATTGGCATTTTCGCCCACTTTTCAAGAGGTCAAAAGTTGACCTTTATTTTAGAGTAATTTGCCACATTTTGTGAGGACCGTTACGTAGGTTTCAGAATCTTGAGTCCGTAGACAGATCGCACGTCAAAATCAGAGTTTAGACGTGACTGTTATAGGTCTAGATTACTTAGGGGCATTTTAGTAATTTTGACAAAGAGGTATTTTAGCCCTTTAATTTAAATGAGTGAGTCAGCCTTTTTCTACAATGGTTGAGTGGGATGGTGACAATGTAAGAAATTCGTGATTTCAAGATCATTGTTCTTCAACCGGGATTGATTAGACTCAATTGGTTGGTTGAAACGTAAAAGTTGGACATTAATTGAAGGCTTTTGAACCGGTTCGAGAATGCTGGGTTGGGGACCTGAGTTGCAGGTCGCGGGTCGTAACCCTTCCTGGCCGAAATGCAATACCTATATATATCAGAAAGAAAAAAATAATAATAGATCTAGACTTTCGACTCTTTTAACAAATAAAGCATGAAGAGGGAAGCAGTAATTAATTAAATTACGTATGTACACATATGCATAATTAATTAGCATTACAGCAACTCCAACAATATAAGTACATACTATTGAACTGGATCTCTTGACTTTTGAATTAAACGAACTTAACTCAATGTATTTTCTCACAGCACGTGAGTTTAAACATTCTTCTAATTATTAAAATTTAAATAATAGACTGTAATAATTTATTAATACGCTAATTTTTCTAAAATTTGTCTAAAAAAATAACTACGTACACATTTCGAGATTCGACTACCAAAATCCATCACTTTTTTTTTTTTAGTTACTTTTTTTTCTTTTGAATTTCTACACATTGATTCATTAGCCAACATAGCAGCATTGAACTTTTTCATTGACATTGTTTTGTAGCCAGCAAAACGAAAACGGAAACAACAATAACAAAGAACCCACCGAATGTTTAATAAAAATGATTAAATTGAATAAAAAATTAAAATGGGCTGATTTCCACACTCTATTTTTGACATTTTTCATTCCCTTTATAAGAAACAATTATAAAAAAATTAAGTGTAAATATAAAAAATAAAGCGGGAAAATCAACTCCCAGATTAAAAGGTCGTAGAAGCCAACTCAAAAAGACATATATATATATATATATATATATACATATATATATATATATAAGGATGAAAATATCGATATCGACGGATATATCGCTAGTCAAATTTACGGATATCTCGCCCCAAATATCGGTATCGATATCGATATCGTTTACGGTCAATAAAAATGACGGAAATTCGGTCTAAAAGTTGGAAATTTGGAATGAAACTTTAGGAAAAATTTAAGTATGCAATAATGGTTATATAGGACTAATAAAAATTATAAAATGATTTTTATATAATAAATATATGATGAATAAGATGTAATATGATTATGACGATGACTAATAATATAGAATCTTAAATATAAACATAAATTGAGGTGAGTTACTATAATTGAATGTTAAAATGGTTAAAAACATAACAATAAACATACAAAAATTCAATATAAGAAAAATGATAAAATAAGTTTAATATATTTAAAATTGGGAAAAAAAAAGAATGAAAAAATAGGGTC
This sequence comes from Prinsepia uniflora, assembly GCA_032719365.1. NCBI lineage: Eukaryota > Viridiplantae > Streptophyta > Magnoliopsida > Rosales > Rosaceae > Prinsepia > Prinsepia uniflora. The sequence continues at coordinate 69,920,252 of CM064868.1, read as the reverse complement.
AAGTTTTGTTATAAAATTGAAAGTAATGGATATATATAAAATTGGACCCAAAAAAATAAAAAATCAACCTTTGAAAAATTGGAATAAATGAATAAAAAGGAAAAAACAAAAAAAAAAACGAAGGGAAAAAAAACAAGGGTTAAATGGCAGCTGAGGGAATAAAAAGGAAAAAATTAAAAAAAACCAAGGGTTGTGCAGCTGGGGGGTCGAACCCAATGCCAACTCTGCTGGGCTTTACTTTGTTAATTTACATAACGTTAATTATATATGTATAAAAATTCATGTGCTAACTAAGTCTCCCCCTACCTCCCGTCAGGTCTGCAACTTGGGTTTTCCGACCCGGTGGCATGACCCGATCAAATAAGCTTCGATTTACGTCCGATTTTCACTAATTAATAATGCATCTTCATCGTTTTGATCCCAGGAAAAGATCGATGGACTCAAAACAAGACAATTGTTTGATATTTCGGTGAATTTCTTTCCCCCCCTTCCTATATGCCGCCGGCCAAAAATACCGAAATTTCGGCGGCGACATTCAACGATATTTTCATCCATGTATATATATAACATATCTATAAATATATTTTAATATATTTTAATTAATTAAAAAATGTATTAAAAAGTAAGAATTAATAACAATAGTTAATTATATATTTTAGGATTCAAATTCAATTTGAAAATACAATTTTAGGCTTCCTAATGCATATATATATATATATATATCATTATCATATATAATTTATAAAAATCTTAATGAGTTGAATCACATTAATTTTTTAAATATTTTTAAAAAGCTCTAATTCAAATAAATTTTTTACTAATATATATATATCATAATCGGAACTGTTCATCGTTTAAATCATCATTTCAAAATCATCTTCATAAAAAATCAATAAAATTGAAAATCGTTTAGTTATTCATATGTATCAACAAAATAGACGACTCGTCATGATAATCTTAATTTTTACCAAAAATTTTAATTTATTTAATATTTTGAATAACTAAATGCCTTTTAATTTTGTTAATTTTTCAGAAATTATCTTTAAAATATAATTTAAATTATGATATATGTATAATAAATAAATCAAAATAATAGCACGAGGAACTTAAGGAGTCATGAAAATGTAAGTATTATTTATATATATATATATGATATGCATTTCAATAGCACGCAACCAAAGATGCTAAATACATTGTACATAAATAAATAATTACTCTTGTTCTCTGCATTCTTCTTGCTCATGTTCCCTGTAGTATTTTGGTCCAAATCTTTTGTTGACGAAACTGAACCACAAGCAAGATTATACATTTATACAGAGTATAATTAATTCTCATGTTCCCTGCATTCTTCTTGCTCGTTCTCCCTGTATTCTCTTGGTCCAAACCTTCTGTTAACCAACCTGAACCACAAGCAAATGGTGCATGACGGCCAAGGTGGCAATTCCAACGAAGGGCCGGCCTGTGCGCTTGTCGCCCACATGCCTATTTGGAGCGCCACTTGGGATTCTTGAGTTAACTATATATTATCCTTATAGTTTGTCTCTCACTAAGAACTGTGTTGAGAAACATACAACTAAGCAAAAAAGCTGTAAGCTAATTTGTAAATAGGATGTCTCTGTTCAAACACATGGATGTTGCATAGGCCGGCGTTGTTGTTACTTAATTGAGCTACTTCAATTGTTTTTAGGTTCTTGAAAAAAAGAGGCATTGTTGTGTTATTCATTCTCCTCAGAAATTCCTCACACCAAAGTTATCTAAATCTTCAAGCATTCCTTACATTCAATATACAAAAAATGTTAAGGAGATAACACTATTAAAATAATTTTAAATCACATTTCTAATACAAATGGACCTAACATATATCAATTAGCGGTATCTCTGTATTCGAGATATAATATACAATTTAATCTGATAACATGATATCTCTAATATTATATTTAATACACATAACAAAATATCAAGAAATGACATACCTTACCCATTCGTAGTTCACGTGGCATCGATAAGTGGAGTCAAAAACTTATCTTTATCATGGTTTCTCTTTAATATAAAAAATGTTAAGGAGATAACACTATTAAAATAATTTTAAATCACATTTCTAATACAAATGGACTTAATATATATCAATTAGTGTTATCTGTATTCGAGATATAATATATAATTTAATATAATAAATCTCTAACATTATATTTAATACACATAACAAAATATCAAGAAATGACATATCTTACCCATTCGTAGTTCACGTGGCATCGATAAGTGGAGTCAAAAACTTATCTTTATCATGGTTTCTCTTTAATATAATGGGTACAACATAACGACCTAAAAACACATATTATCTTATCCTTACTATTGTTTCTCTTCACTCAACATAGTGATAAAGTGATAAAGGTAAGTACAACAGGGGCGACCTGAGAACACATGTCATGTTACAACAACATTATAACGATGAAAATGCATACATGTGGTACAACATATCGACCTAAAAACACATATTATCTTATCCTTACTATTGTTTCTCTTCACTCAACATAGTGATAAAGTGATAAAGGTAAGTACAACAGGGGCGACCTGAGAACACGTGTCATGTTACAACAACATTATAACAATGAAAATGCATACATGTGATCTCAAGTCGCTCCCGTAGAACCCCTCTACCTCTCTTAGCACACCCACACAATTATCTTGGTTTTGTAGCTACTTCTACTACCACAACTTCATCAACGCCTTACATGTCAATATATAGCACACAAAAGCTCAATTGAGTACGATTCATGCCATTGTACTACACAGAACAAGTGGTACTTGCAATAAATTATTGAACTTTCTAGATATAGTACAAGTACAACTCCAAAATCATTTAAACAATATAGCTCCACTTAATTAGGATGTAATATGGAGTTGAGGCACAACTTAATCCGAGTACTTCATCAAACCGTACTACAATATATTGTACTACAATGTGGTACAATATTATTATTCATAAGTGCTTTGTAACTAGAGTCAGCTTTATACTATTATTAAGACAACTCTCCTTCTCAACCTTGATGAGAAATGTCAAAATTTTATTTTATTTTAATCTTCTTTCACATCTTAAAAATCAGATATAATAATGTAATATGAAATTATGAAAGTAAAATAAAATATAGTAATGGTAAAAAATATAAATTGACGGACAATTTACAAAAACTTAAATTTGAAATTGAACCAGCCCATTATGGCCCGGTTTAGTAGTCAAGGCTAAATCAAACGGTACCGTTTCCATTTAAATTCTTTTTTTTTTTACTTGAATTAATGGGGAGACGAGGATTTTTTAAAAAAAAAAAATTATATCATTAAATTAAAAAAGTAAATAAGAATTTTAGATAAAGTTGGGAGAATGATGGAAGTGACCACACAAACTTGGACTATAATATTTGCTTCATGGATTCTTATTTATATGTAAGTATAACACACAGTTTTTTTTATCCTTGCTGCATCTACTTCTTCTTGTTAACACACAAATAGAAATCATTCATTTTTTTAAAATTATTTTGTGAAAAAAGAAAAGAAAAAAATAAATCAACATTAATAATCCAGCAATATATAGATATATTACTTAAGGAAAGAAATAATCTTTTAAGGATCATTAATAAATAATTAATATGATTATGACATTTATAATAATATTTAATTTTGGATCCTTAAATAATTGAGCTTACTCTAGTTTTGGTTTGGTTCTTCAATGAGTTGAGCTCGAGCTAGCTTAAATAAATCGAACTCGATGCAAGCTTAGAACCATATCAAGCTAATTTTATTTTATCCATGTGTTGAACCAATTTATAACCTAGAGGTACCCTAATTTTACCTCTAATGTGCTAGAAATTGCATAATTATATGAGAAAAATAGGAGAGGCTCTCTAAGGAATGGTAGAATCGTTGAAGGTAATAATATGTCATTTTTATATGGAGATTTAGAGGAAAACAAACCAATCAAACTAAGAAAACAAATGCCACTCCCCTAGTGGTGTAGTATTATTCCTATTCAGTATATTGTGAGAAATTTTAAATATCGGAATCGATGTTTATAAAGAGCAAAAACGATACACAATGCTAGAAATGTATTCTAGCTGTGGTAGCTTGGAAAACTGCATACGAGTATTTGAGCATATTGATCAGAAGGATGTGGTGACATGGACTTCAATGATCTCTGCATACGGGACATATGGTGAAGGTGTGCGAGCGGTGAGAACTTTTGCAGAAATGGAAGCAAAAGGTGTCCTTCCTGATCATCTTGCTTTCCTTGCTGTCATGTTTTCTTGTAGCCATTCAGGTTTGGTAGAAGAAGGACTGGCTTACTTCAACCGGATGAAGAAAGACTACAAGATTGAGCCTAGGATCGAACCCTATGCTTGTGTAGTTGACCTCTTATCACAGTGTGGGTTATTGGGTCAAGCAGAGGACTTTATCCATTCAATGCCAATGAAGGCAGATGCAAGTATCTGCGGATCTTTACTTAGTGCTTGTCGAGAAAGTGGAGAAGCAGAGATAGCTGCACGTGTCTCAGAGCAGATAATTCAATTGAATTCTTCTGATACTGGGTATCATGTTTTGGTATCGAATGTGTATGCATCTTTAGGGAAGTGGGATCAAGTGAAAAGAACGCGGAAATACATACAAGCTAAAGGACTAACAAAAGATCCTGGATTTAGCTGGATGGAGATTCAAAGGGGCTGAGGATATTGAGGCCAAAAGCTTGTCAGGGTTAATTTGAGAGTTTGTCCGGAAAGTAATGTTATGCTGATTTGCAATTTGTCCCCCCATGAGTTCAGATGAGAAGAATCCATTACTAGCAAAGGGGCAGGCTTGCATTGGCAGGTAAGGACTGATGAATAATCTTGGACTTTGTGGGCAATTGTTGCATCTTCTTTTTCCTTCTAATTCGTTCTTTTGTAAAATTTGAAAAATTCAACTCAATTGAACAATATTTAAGTTGTTTTAGCTGATTTTTCCTCTTTTTTATCCTGTATGCTATTTCAAACTTTCTCCAAAAGGAATGTGAATTTTTGTTTTTTATTATTATTTTACCCTTTCATTTAAATCCTTCAGTTCCATGGTATTTTTCATATGATGCAGGTCCAATATTTCAAGGAGAGAGATTTGAAGTTAGAGCTGCAGTGGAATAATATAGATATGAGTTCACAATCCAAGGTTAGATCGACTCATGGCAGAACGATTAGATTTTATTTTTTCTAATTTTTTTTCTGATTTTTTTTTCTTCAAATTGTTCAAGCTTTAAGTTGATATGCTTAACACAAATTTGACCTGAAACTCTCTTTGCTCTGCCATTTTCTCATGATTTTCTGAAGCAAAACAACACAGAAGCAGAATATTGGTTTTTATATTTAATACGTAAAAATGGAGTGTTGTATGGTTAACAAAACTAGGATATTAACTTGAAAGATTTGATATTTTATTTTTACCTGCTACAGAATTCTTGCTTCAGTTCTGCAAATTATGATGATCACTGGTTTCCGTCAATAAACTCCATTGTGCAAATTCAGCTTGTCAAGTGTGGCTGTGGTTGTACGGACAAATCGAGGATTTGTGGCTCCGATAATGCGAAGGTATATATATCTGAAGAGGTCTGGGGACTGGAAGGAAACCAGCTCCGATTCTCTACCGAGTTTGCTGACACAACTTGAAAGCCTCTAAAACTTTGAACTTTCGTGATGTTTCTCAAAATGCATTGCTGAATAAATAGTAGAGATTACAAATCATCATGCGTCATTTACTAATAACTCGTTTTATTAAAATTTTAATAAAGGATATATGGTAAATTTGATATTTTTTACAGCAGAGATTAGATAACACGATCAAGGAGCATAGATACACTCACCATTGGAACGTTTTTCTAAATTCGTTTACCACACGTGCCAATAACAGTCCATTACCATGAAGTCAAAATATGATTTGGGGTAGAATTCTATCCAGTAAGGAATGAAAAAGAAAGCATCTTTGATTGGTAAGGGAGAGAGATCAGATACAGCAGGTTCGAGTAGAAAATGTAGGAAGTTTGACAATCTGTAAACGGTTTCTTCGTAAACCCTATCAATTTTATTAAGTGTATTTGCTCACAATTTGCTACATTAAATTTTGAACAAAGCTGCAAAAACCAATATTACAAAAGCCTGCTAAACAGATTCTCAAACACCAATATACATTTTGTTTCCATGGGAAGCCATAAGCTTTTAGATCGTCTAACAGACCACCAGAGTGTCAAACACATCTCTCTCCCCAAGCAGAGCAGCAATAAAGGCATATCAAGCGCAATGCAAGGGCGGTTTTCTGTGCCTAGAAAAGCTCTAATCCCCTTACTCATCCATGATCAAAATGAGTATGACCCGGAAACCTCAGCATCCATGACTAAACTCAAGGTGAGCCAGATACGCCAGGGAAGAGTTCCGAAATTTTGTTGAAAACATCCATAACCTGGGACAATACAAAATGAGTGTTGAGTCATAATATTGATAGATAATAGGTTCTTCATAACAGCAATTAATATCCCGGCAAACCATGCAAACCATTCTCAACAATCCTCTCAACAATCCTCAAGAATGAGAACTATTCTACAATTATTTCATACAAAAGAGATATTCGATTGAAATTAACAATTATACAGTTCCCCATCAGTTGTATAAAGATAAAATAAAATCAAGTTAACCATCAAAATCAAGCCCCATATATAAACATAATTTGGTGGGTTTTGCTAATATTTTATATAACAATTTACTGAATATATTTCCAAATGGATATAGATCTCACAAATTAACCAAAAGTTTATACTCTTAGCAATTTCTTAAGGATACTGGTTTTCTTGAAAGATCTAATAACAAAATTGTAATAAAGTAATTCCACAAGTATCTACGAGCACCTAATTACATTTCTTCTTATAATAAGATAGATATATCCAGTTAAAGTTATATGGAAGAAGCTATAATATCCAGTCAAAGCTGTATGGGAGAACCGCGAATATAAGGAGGTAGTGGCCATCCTCTTCAATACGTTAAATAATTATCGTTACTCTCAGGCTTAACTAAACTAAGACACAGATATGAATTTAAGTATGAAGACAGTCATCCTGAAGAAGAATAGACAAGAAGACAATATACTCAAATAGTAATCCTAAGAGAATAGACATTTACAAAAATGTAAGAACTATATACAACACGAAGCCACATGAGGAAAATCTCAAATCATGGTTGATGCCAAATGAAATTCTAACATACCTCCTTATCGTGTTGATATTTTGCAATGCTCAGTGGGTTTTGTGAACACTACAAAAGAAATATTATAATATAAGTGAGCAAGAATAATGGGCCATAACTTTAGAGCGAAGCTATTACCACCTTTCATTCCTATTTAGTATTTACACAGTAACCCTATTTTTTCAACCCCTAGCATCCCTAAATTTATTAATTTACCCTTCCCACCCCTTTATTCCTATAATACCATTTGTTATCTTTGAATCTGATCACCATCATCCCCACCCATCCTCTGCAGGTGCCAAATAGTTACTCGTTTAAATACCTCAGAAGCCCAGTCAGACCAATCTTCCAAAGAAGTGGGACGCCTAAGCCAATCATACTTTTTTTTTTGGCAATAAAGTGAGTGGTTAAACAGCAATGCGGGGTGACAATATTGGATTCTAAATTAATGTCAGGACTCCAGAGATACATACATCCATGATAGCCGCTTGAACTCTTGGGTTTTGAAATGCCATAGCAACTTCAGGATTGGACATTATTTTCGAGATGACTTCTTCAGGTGTAAGCCCAATTTGGTCTGCGAACAAAAAAAAAGACATAAATAAGAAGGATTTTTTTTTTTTTTTTTGTAGTTTGGGGTAGGGGAAGGGGGGAGGAGTGGCGAAAGGAAATTTTTTTAAACCGACTTATCAAGGAAAATCATCGAACGGTGGCGTTGCAAGAAATGAACTGCTTGAGAAAGCAAAAATCATTAAAAAACCAAAATCTAAACTATAACACATTGGTTTCACATCTACTACAACATTATGCCAAGATATACTAAGTTTCTACTGAAATTATCAAATCAACCAAGTCAGCAGCACATATCATTATGCAAATATAGAACTAGTCTTATCTGCAAATTTAAGTCATTATTAACTTTAATCAATAAAATGAAGAAGTAGCCATCAGATAAACAATGGAATTAAATTACCATTAATTAGTCCTATTAAATCAAATCCGAAACATTGAAAATCCATCTTAAATCAACTGGCTTTCTACTTTAAACTTACCAAACTGCTGCTTAACCTCAGGACTGCTAAGATCAAAATTTTTCAATGAATCCATCATACGATTGTCCCATTCATTGCTTCCGCCCATATTATTTCTGAAACAAACATCACGAATGAAAAAGAATCTTCAATTAAAATTGGACAATAAGACTATTTTGCTTAGAAAAAAATGCTGCCTAGCATAGGCTTAAAACATAATAGGAATCAGAACAAATCTTTCCATTCCATAAAAACTTAGGCCCCACTTGGATTGCAGGAAAGTCATTAATCGGAAATCAAGCCCTATGCTTTTTCCATAGGATGGGAAATAGAAAGTTCCTCTCCCAAAATGAATTTGAAAGAAATTGTATTGAGAAGTAATCTGTATGGAACTCACTTGGTTTGTTCATTAGAAAAAAATGTTTGATCTTCCAATCATAAAGAGGCATTGCAGTAGAAGTATGAATTAAATGATTTCCAATATGTGCATGTGTGTGTGTGTGTTTCGTTTGGGGGTGGTGGGGGTCGGGTTGGGGCTGACAAAAGAGCGGGGGTAGAGTAGTTTCCCTTTGTTGAGCCAAGAGGCTAGTGGATGTCGGATGTAGACTCTGGATGTTAGACTCCAAGGTAGGTTTAGTAAAAAAGGCAAATTTTAAATTAAAAATATGAGGGAAATTTAAATGCAAATGGGTATTTGCTCCAACCCTCATTCCTTTTCCTTTTTTCTGAATATTTTTAAATTTTTGGATATTTTTTTCATTTCTTATTTATCAAAAATTAAAAAAAAAAAAAAAAAAAGCAAATTGATACACACGTGACCTACTGCCAAAAGGCTAGTAGGTCGCCAGACTCAAAGGTCAGCCTTTCCTATGTGCAAAATATTTAACGGATTAAAAGGTTTAAATTACTTCCAACTTAACTTAGTTTGATTTAAAGCTACATGGCTATTTCAGGAAAGTTCGTACATATATAGAAAAATTTCAAAGTAGCAGATCCTTAATCTTTTTGGTAAATTTAATCCACCATGAAAGTTACAGGGATTTGATAGAGAATTCAAATGAGAACAAAATCAAAAATCAAACTTGGGTCAAATATTAGAGACTGCAAATAGAGTTATCAACGTAAAAAGCACAAAGTGATCAGAACCTCAGCAAAGAGAGAAGAGGAGATTTTTTTTTTTTTTTTTTGAGGGGGTGGTGGGGAGGTTGGGGTTGGGGTGGGGGAATTAAAAAAAAAAAACTTACAGCATGTCTTCCAGCTGTTGGCGATATTGTGGATTTTGTAGCATCCCTATTAAATGCGGCACATCATAACCAGATTAGAAACCAAATAGCAACAGGAGAAAAAATAATGATTTCTAGGCCTACAGATAAGACATGTAATGGTTGAAACACACAGCCGAGAAAACACATGTGGCTACAACAGAAGAACATATAATTATCAAAACTGCGGTATAAGAACAGAAAGAACATGTTCTAGGTGCATATGAAATGGGTCAACAATGCACATAGACATTGCTTCAAACAGGAAAAACTGATGAGCTCTGTTCTAATCAATGCCTTCAAAACTGACCTCTATACCAGGTGTGAAAATGTAATTATCAAAATGCTGAATACTCATTGGTATCATCCATATGAAAGTTATAACAGAGAAACCTGGAATTCTTAAAAAAATGATGTTACTGTAAGATGGACTTACATTTGAATGTAGAAGGATTCCTCATCTCTTCTGGTAAATAGCTACAAGGATATGAATATTGTTAATCATATTTCCAAGACCAAAAAAAAACGTGATTAAGTTACTTCTAAAGAAGTACGTTGATATTAAGTATAACTTCATAGCATAGTGTCAATTAAAAGAAATGATGCAGAGTCGCAGACTAGGAACTAAGGAATGTTTGAAAACAGAAAATAACTTTTTATCAACAAAGGCAATTCTGGGAGAAAATCTATTATCAACTTATCATAACAAAAAAATTCCAAGAAACAAATCAAAGGAACGACTAAAAATTTGACAATGGAACTAAACAAGGAGATAGCGTTGCCCATGGAAAGTATCCCTTCCTCTCAAGGTCTAATCTTCCAGTAATAAATGGCACGCCTGAACAAAAGACCAAGAATTTTCAAATTGAAATAAGCCCAAATGGCTGGACATTACATTTGACAAACATGAAAAATTATTTGGTACAAAAATCAAGATAACGTATAGATATAACATTGACAAACAAATCTACAAGTCCCATCGGCATACAAATTGCATCTATTGAAATCATTGAGATCTCTTACTAGCCAATCAAGTAGCACGACTTCTGAAAATTATAAAGGTGTTTTAAAGTTTCTGCTGTAATAGTTATGCAGCTAAGTTGCTAGAGCAACCATACTAACACGCCAGAAAACAAAAATCATTTATCACAATTAGAATGGACAAAAGATAAAAGAAGGTATATTACGGATAAATCATCTTCTGCACTGTCGGATCTTCCAACATTTTCTCCAAAGCTTCCACTGATATGCCAGAATTTTCTTTTCCTATCCATTGATAAATGAAAACATCCTTCAACTTTCTGACCATATTCTTAAGAAAATAAATAAATTTGAAAACGAAAGCCAAAGATAGTCAGCATGTTAACCATAGCCACGTCAAGCTTTAACGATTACCATTACACAGAAATCAATCAGGAATTCTTCATATCTGTTTACGCCACAGTTGTGTAATCTTGAGACAAATTTGGCATAATATGTAAGGTATATGAAGATTCAAAGAATAAATTGACTACAAATTTCATGCACACATGAGCCTGTCTTAAATTCCCTCATCTAAATGCAGTCCTAGGAATAAAGTAAAATAGCACAATGATCTCATATGGACTGTTTTAAAAATTTCCTAGAAGCATGACATGCCATACCTTTCTGATGCTTAAAGTTGTAAATTGCAAGGTTTCAAGTTTCAAGTTGGCATGAGTACATAGTGAGAGAGGCTAATAAAATATCTCCTTATAAATCAGCTCTACATTAACCAACCACATGCACAGTTCGTTAAATTTGAAGGCCACACTTTCATTTAGTTTAAGCCGATCGCACCCAAGAGAGATGTACCTGTTAACTACTATTTTCAATTTATCCATTTTCTGTTTCGGTAGAATATACAAGTCCCATACCAAACAATTAAGTTGTGAGAAAGAGTGCCTCAATCTAGATTATTTTTTTTAAGGGCACACCTAAAGGTCTTGCCCAGCGTTGGGCCTTGACTTTTGGTCAGGTACGCCATCCTTGCTTACCTCCATGCATGAGTGTTTACATATCTAGAACCCTATAACCACTACCTATAACTACTATCCCAAGTAAAGCAGACTGAATTGAAACATAAGTTCAACAGTGTTTAGTTGTATAATCTTTTTTACAAACGCGAGCTTAAAAAAATTGGCATCAAATATAAAAGTGAAGCCCCCGCTTGAACAGTGGGGGACTGCAAAAGTGTCATATGACTCTTTACTTACCAGTAGATTGGGACCCCCGAGAAGCACCTGGCCCCTGCTTAAAAGCAGCACCATTCTGAGAAATCTTCACAAATTTTCAGATAGTTTATTATAAACATCAACTGAAAACAATCACAACAACTTGAGAAACACAAATAGAAGATACTCACTTCCACATTAATCTGAGCATCCTTAGATGAATCTGCTCCACTAACATCTTTCAAGCTACTTTCAAAAGGACTCTTTTGTTCAGTTTCTTCTGGAGTAACATCTACAAAAGCTGGAGTCAAAGATACAGTTAGAATCTCTAACATGAAATTTTCACAAGCAGAACTTTCACTGTTCAAAACATAGTAGCCTGCAAACAATTGGTAGATATATTGATGGCCATCATTTGTTATTGAAATTTTAATCCACTCACTACTGTATAAGATTAACATATTGACAATATTCACTGTATGTGCCTATAAGACAGGCAGATGATCAGCCACCATACTTGCAAGCTGAAAAGGCACACACACAATTTCACATGCACACACATGGACAAGAATCAACACACAAGGACCCTAAAATGCTTTGCAGGCTTGCAACTACAAAGATTCTGTAAGCTCAAATATCATGGCAACCACATATTTAGCCTAGATCCTTTATCAACCATACTTTTTGGCATTAAATCACCAACCAACAGCAGCCTACCTTGAATGCATATCAGCCCTACTTAAATTCATATCGGGTCCATTTGTTACTCCTAGATGTTTGATCAGTTTGAAATGAAACACTAACAATATGCAATAAATTCATAGAACAAAGAAATACACATCAAATATTACATTGATATGCCTAGCAAGCCTTAAGCAGAGATATCTTTTACATGCCCAACTAAGCCTTAGGTAATGGGTAATGGTCTAAGTTATGCAATAGATATCTACGCTGCAGATTGGAGTGGACGTGTTACTCATAACTAAACTGACAATCTAATGTTTTCTTTACATAATTCAACCTATATATATATATATATATTTGTATTTATATATGCAATCTCCTTATTGATAGGATTCCCTTGTTTAGAGAATCCAAAGGGATCTCCTTGTTGGGGCCATCACACAATGTAGTCCAAGTGTTGTGCTGGCCATCAACCTTAGGAACCTTCCTCCATTTCAAAATTCGAGACTACTTGTTTGACAATCAGAAGTGATCAAACAGACATACCTCTTTATAAGTATGATGGTTGGCACATTCACCATCTCTGGGTCCTCCAGAATTCAAATATTTTGGTTCAAATCAATTATTTAGGCCACGATATTTTAGTGATTTCATGGATTGGTCAAAACAAACGGTTTCACTGTTTTCTCACGTGATGTCTCAAAATAATCTCAGAATATGGCATGATATTGCAGATTTACAGAGGTCACACCACTCAGGAAGGCTATGTTTGGATGAGGAACTTCAAAGTACCGAGGATTTAAGCTAAATGAGTTAAAAATGAGGAACCTCAGAGAACCAAGGGATATCAAATCATTAGATGCAAGGAACTTAGATGGGATTTGTGGGTAACACCTATAAGGAATCCTTTGTTTAGTGGTTTTGTTATGCCCTTGTGTTGTATGTGCTCGCTTACTAGTTATTGCACTAGTTACTTGCAAAAACTCTATTCAATTGCTGGTCGTACATTTCCTAGTAATATAGTATAATTTCCCTGGATTCCTCATCCAAACATACCCCAAAGACCATAAGAGTATTGATCAGAAAACAATTTTCTGCAGCAGAGACAAATTGCTTTGCTATAATGAAACAAATTTCAGGCAGAGAATATTGGCCCATAAAAAATTAACTGTGTAATACAAATTAGAGAGAGTATGGTAGGAATGATTCTTCATTACCAAATCTGTCTGAATTTTTCTTTGGTTCGGTGCCATTTTTGACATCAGTGGCAGGGGTGGCTGGTGTGGACGGTGTGACTGGTGTGTCTTGTGTTAATGATGAGGTTGGTGCTGCTGTTGCTGCAGCTACTCTGGTTGCAGATACATCTACTGTTGAATGTTTGGAAGCAGCTGGGAAGGGTGAGGCAAAAGGCCCTGGCCCTGGAGCCGAAGGAAATGGAAAAGGTGATCCCTGAGAAAATGCAGCATTGTTGAACTGGCCATCTTGTGAATTCATTTGGCCCATCAGAGTCTTAAAAGCTTGTTGCATTGCATATTTCTGAAAGAACATTACAGAGCCATTTAGATTATAAAAAATAAAAATAAATAAAAAATATCACAAGACTCAGGCCAATTTTGGGTGCCACTTCCACATGACAGATGCACGAATATTCTGTAATCTTTATAACATGTCCTGCGTAAATATTAGAGGACAGCAACTCGTGTTTTTCAGCGAACTAGACAACCAGGAAAAAGTGAAGACACAAACAAGGCTCAACTATTAGGAATGACATGATACAAGGAACAGATTTTTTTTTTTTTTTTTTACTTTGAGGGTTATGTTGACACGTACATAGCTTATGTTGACACGTACATAGCTATTCCATGTTAATTTTTCAATATCTAGCGGAAATTTCTTGCCTCCTCCGGTTGTGTCTTATCATGTTATCATGTCATTTCCAATAGATCCAAGCATTACGCACATACATGCACTTGTGTTTTTATACTCCCCACCAAGCACAAATATATACACACACATGCAGAAAGATGTCCATCTGTTAATTCAAATCCTATTGCCAATCCCTTCCTCCAATTTTGAAGGGGAAGGTACGATATTAGATATTCTATAGTTAATAATTTTGATGGGGAGGTAGGATATTAGATATCCTACAGTTGATAACACAAAAGCACCCCCTGCTATGATATAAAAAGAAAAAAAGAAGGGAAGGGAACCAAGAACACTTGGATACTTGAAACCCTTTCAATTTTTAATTTGGATAAATAACTTTGTTAATTTTTTTGCGAAAGATGATAACCTTATTTAATTGTCTTTATGCAAGATCTTCCTAATCTATACTTCATAAGACCCACATATACATGCATGCGCATACACTCAATGGGTACGAAAGCATCAATTACTTCCCACTCCTGCAAGTCGTAGGATAGCAGACAGTTTTAAAGGGTCCAGCATGCCTTAATAGGCAACTGCTAAAGTTTTTGTAATATTCTTGAAACTCTTTGGAAGGGAGACTTGGAAAGTCAGTGTTACTTTGGCATTCTAATGTTTGTGTAGTTGTAAAACTGGTTTTTTGTATATGGTAGCTAAAACACATGTATAGATGCATGCAAATTTTAGATGTAAGTGTTCTCTAAAATTTGAAGTATATGATAGTCAACAAGTATTCAAAGCACAGGGAACTATACAAAACTTAGGGTAGTGATTTTCAGACTCCCACCTTCTCCTTTCCTCCCCTTGTTGTTGTCCCTTGATTATTCTTGAAATTATGGCTGGACACCAAGGGAAGGAATGCAAAGGAAGAAACTGGGAGAGTGAAAATCACCAACTAAAGATTTCAGTCACCGCATACCCACAATAGACAAATTTGTATATGGCAAACTATCAGGACATAGACAATTCCCCCTCAAGTAATTTAAATTACTAACAATTAAACTCTTTCGGGGTTTTCAGACCTAAGAAATTGAACAAAAATAAATAAAATAGATCAATAAAGTGTAGGAGGAAAACATGCACCTTTAAGCTTGTAGCCACCTGTCATTACAATCAACATGTCAAAAAGCAGCAAAGGTGAACTGGTGTAGTAAATGCATATCTTATCAAACAAAAAGCATGCAAGTAAACCATGTTCTCACCCATGAGAATAGTGCAGAGAGCCCAACACCAACACCAATCCAAAACAGAGGCGACCCTCTGAAAGGTAAAATTAAAATTAAGGTGAAGAGATTATACGGTTATAAATTTTTGGGCACAAGAAGGAAATAAAAATCTCATAGAATAGATGAATGTTATAAAAAAAGAAACAAACTGACAAAATAACAACAAGAAAGACAATTCATTACACATATGAGGGCGGAGGAGGTACTGAGATTTGCGGGTTGACACCAACTGAAGATGTTTCTTGATTAGATATGCTCGCAAAACGTTCCACTTCTAATTTCGCTACAACTGTATTACAAACATACAATGATAAACCTTTAGTAAAAATTTATTTTGAAAATTACACAGAAATGAGATTGTAGGAAACACATTAACATAGATTCAGCAAGAAACGTTAAAACTTGTGCTAAAAAAATTAAGAATGTCCTTAAAAGCTAGCTTCTTGTGTCCTTAAAAGGTAGCTTCTTTTTTCCCCTTCAACAAAAAAATACAATATTTAGCAGTATTTTAGGAGGTGTGCTTCTAAGAACAGTTTTTCCAATGCTTTCAAGACAAAATTAAAAAATTTGGGCTATAAAAGAAGCCCCTTGAAGAAGCATAAACAAATTCCAAGCGCTTCCAACAAAAGCTCCCCAAGCAAAAATGCTTAATTGGAAGTGCTTTTTACAGAAGCACTCCCAAACAGACCTGTATTCTAGTTTCCAAAAGTAACCTATTCCTAAAATAGTAAATCCTGTTAGAAACTACATCAACAACACATATCAGTAAATAAGCATTGCTCCTCTAAACACAGGCATCCATTCAGCATTCCAGGCAATAGGCAAAGGTATTCTGTTCCCAAGTACAGCCAATTTTGAATTTTATTAACTCTATTTTCACTAAGCCACTGTCCACTTCTGCTGTTCAGCAACACCTAAAACTAGAAGTCCAGTCATTAAAAATACTTCCTTACAGAAAGACCATGCATGGTTTTGAAGAGCTTTCGCTTCCCAATTCATTAAAACTAGGAAAGTTACACGTTCAAATATAAAAAGAAGATTCCCTAAGTAGGGATGGCGGTATTTACTTACATTTCAATCCCGGAAATTCAGACAACATCAAAGAACTTAATTTTCCATGAAAACTGTAAGCATAGATTTAGCCTCATGATTCAACTAAGAACCATAACAAGAACATAACTGTTACATTTCATTAAAGAAAAGCGAACCCCCAACCGCCTGCACTATATATTTGAAAATGGTAGCTAAAAAATTCGAACTTTAAGGAGCCACAGCCTATCAAACATGGGTATACTACCAAAACCATGTTCGTCATCAGCAAAATTGAAATCGTAAAACCCATTCAAAACCAGATAATTCGCACCTGGGATACGAGCGGCCTGCAAGCGACCATTATCTCTCGAATTTTGGGTATTTTTGGAGGCTCTAATATCGACTGAGCATCGCAAGAGGGGAAATCGATTGAACGAGGAAGCAATCCTTGGCGGGTTTGAACGGAGTGGCGGTGAGCGAGGAAGCGAGTGAGTAAGAGAAAGAGACATCATGAGAACTAAAACGATATCGGGAAAGGAGCTCTGCAATTGTATGAAACTAGTATAAACCCAAGACCTTGGTAGGGTTTCTCTGTTTCCCTAAGATCCTTGAACACAGTTATCACTTTCTTTTACAGTATCTCAAATTTTTTGTTTTTTTTGCCAAGTGACGATATAATTTAAGAAACAATTTTCTTCTTTAGTATAATGTAAAGAACTTATTTTACTCTCATTTTTTATTAGTAGGCAAAAACAAGTTGGGCTTGACCTCACATACAAAAATTGAATTGGAGGCCTCTCCTATAGAATTGGTAGAAAAAAAAAATTAGATAATAACATTAAATTGTGAATAATCTTAAATGTTCTAAAAGTTTTCACCAAAATAAAGTTCTAAAAGTCCTTATTAAGTGCTAATTTTGCAATTCTTTCATTTTCTTAATAAATTTTCACATTATTTTTTTTTTCTTTTGGTCAAGAGACATTCATTGATCAGGCCACAAGGGTCATCAGCAAAGCGCACAAACAAGCTTTAAAACCACCAAACAATTGAAATGCATATTATGCATTAAAGACAAAATCAAACGAAGACTTGAAATAAATATAGATATGTCATTCCTGTTGCAAGAGAAAAATACATGTCGACTAGGCAAAGGCTCGGCATGCCTGAAATTCCCCTAATCGGTCCTAGGAGGGCAAGGTAATCAATCACTCAATAGCACATGGGCTAGGGAAGAAGGTGATCTGAGTATCCAGGCCTTGTCCGTCATATCCCTTCTTATTAAATATGCTACTCCATCTAATCCTCGGTTCGCACCCCTCAGAATCTAGCTCCAGCGGTGGTTTTCCCGCCTAGCAGCCAAAGCTCCAATCTCCGTTAGTAGAGGGTAGAGCACCCATCCGCCTATTGCAATCTTTTTGTTTAAGGCATTAATTAATTCCTTTGAATCTACTTCAAAAAACACTATATTGAAACCATTTGAGCTAGCAATCTTTACACTCTCCATCGCAGCCAACGTCTTGGCTTCGAGGGCAGAGTTGGCTCGTCTCTTGAATTATAACAACTCGAAAATTCAAAAAAGGCAATTTCAAAAATTTTAAAAGGGACTGACAATTTTTTTGTTAAAGGTCAAAAAGTTGACTTTTTACTCTTGACACTTTTTGAATTTTTCGTGAGAACCATTATGTATACCTCAGAATCCTAATTTGGTTGACAAGCAGCATGTCAAAATTGAAGATCGGATGAGTTCATTACGGATCTAAATTAAGTAGGGATATTTTGGTAATTTGACATTAGGGGCATTTTTTACAGGACCTCACCCTAAATACACTAGAATAGTACACTTGGGCCCTGCTCCCGTTTGACAAGAATTAAGATATACGTATGAAAATTTATCAGACAAGGGATAAATGTAAATCTTGCTAGTTCATGCATCCGCATCTCGAGCCTCAATTTTCGTACAACGCCCTTGGAAGGTCACAAAACTCAGAAAATGCGGGAGTTGACAAAATAAACATTTTAAAAAGATAATTTGAAAATGTCCAAATTTTACCCTTCTTTTCCAAAATCATGCATGCATACGAAAACCACTTCATTCCGATTAAAATGAAACACATTTTATCGTTCTCGAAATATGTCAAAACATCTGTATATCATAAACCAACCCAACTATGAAATACTAATACGTCATAACATAATAGTCCACCACATCAATACCGCATAATCGAACCATAACTACTATCACATCAATTTACACATTTCACAGTCAACCCATCATCATCATCACAATATCAATCATCAAACCACAGCACAACAAACAGGTACACCACTCACTTACTCTGCGTGAGGACTGACTCAGGATCTGGAGCCCGGAACGACGTCTGAGTCAGCATCAAACCAATCAACAAGCATCATAACATACATCGTACATTACAAAACATCACACCTACAACACGCAATCAATCCATATCCAATATCACCACATAATTCACATATAGACAACTCAATGTCATCACAATACTCATACACAATCAATCACATCGAGCTTACGATAACCTTAGGGAGTCCAAAAAGACAAGGGGATCCTTGCTTTAGACGTTCTTAGGCCAAAACCAAAATCTCGATTCTAACCTCATGGGTCCATGGCTTTTTGTTCACCATTCCACCCCCCTTTCCTCACTGTTTTTAAGCCATTTTCACTGCATTTTCTTCCTTTTTTTCTCTCCCATATTATTTCCCTTTTCCTTGCTCGTTTTCCTCATAGGTGGTGAGTGTTTCTTATTTCTCTCACTCTTGACCACCTTGCACCGAAAACCACCCGTCAAAACACACACATACACACAAGTATATAGACAAGGGGGTAAGTCGATGGAGAAGTAGGGAGGGAAAGGTCCAGATTTTTCTGGACAAATGTCACCATCCATTTAACGACCTGAAAATTATTTTATTGTAAATTCTATTAATTAATGTAAAATGACCATTTTGCCCTTGGCGGGGAAAAATTTGACTTTTGGACCGAGATTCTTTTTTAACTTTGACCTATGACCGTGTCAGGACCCGACCATCTTCTGTCAGGTCCCGATTCATCTAGCACGATATTGTCCGCTTTGGGCCTCCTTGCCCTTGCCCTCACGGTTTTGTTTTCGGGAGCTCACGGTGCAACTTCCCAGGGGGTCACCCATCTGGAATTGCACCAGCCTCAACTCGCTTAACTTTGGTGTTCCAATCCCCCCCAAAGCCACTGAGCTCCCAAAAGGCCTCATGCTAGATAGGTGTGTGCCTACACCTTTAAGGCACACCACCATTCTTTTCCCAGACCATTCCCCCCTCGCAGGAATGTGGGATTGTTCACCGTTCCCTCCATGACACGAGTTTTACAATCCACACCCCTCCCCCCCTTTAGAGCCTAGCGTCCTCGCTGGTACACTTCCCGGTTGGGGTCTGGATCTGATACCAAATTGTCAGGACCCGACCCTCTTCTGTCAGGTCCCGATTCATCTAGCACGATATTGTCCGCTTTGGGCCTCTTTGCCCTTGTCCTCACGGTTTTGTTTTCGGGAGCTCACGGTGCAACTTCCCAGGGGGTCACCCATCTGGAATTGCATCAGCCTCAACTCGCTTAAATTTGGGGTTCCAATCCCCCCCAAAGCCACTGAGCTCCCAAAAGGCCTCATGCTAGATAGGTGTGTGCCTACACCTTTAAGGCACACCACCATTCTTTTCCCAGACCATTCCCCCCTCGCAGGAATGTGGGATTGTTCACCGTTCCCTCCAGGACACGGGTTTTACAGACTGTGACGTAGATCGGGACGTCACGAGTCTGTAGACAGACGACACGTCAAAAACGGACGTTGGATGGGGAAGTTATGGTCACGGGATCAAATCGGGTATTTAACGCCTCGGGAATTGAATTAATTAATAATTAATTCTTATTTGGGAGAGATTAAGTGTGGGCTCTTGGATGAGTGACAAGTGTCACTTATCCCATTGGTAGGATTTCCCTATTTTGGGGATCTTGGCCTAATTGGCCATTTATTTAATAATTTCCCTCACATCTCTCTTGCTCCCATTCGATCATCTTCATCATTTTCATTTTCCTCTAACCCGTGAACCACCATTGAACACAAACACCATAACCCGACCACCTTACCTTCATCAACCACTGTGACCAGTTGAGGGTGAGACTAGAGAGACAAGGACGTCATGATGGTGAGGCTGAGCACGGCAGAGACATAGCGAAGGTGAGAAAAACCCAAACTCAAATACCCGTTTAAACCCATTTTTCGAACTTTGGTGTTTAATGTCTAAAAGTCGTTTTTGTTGTTTGGGTGTGGTTCTAAGGACCAGGACGAGTTCATTAGACTTGATTGGAGGAGTTTTGTTGGCCTAGGTCGATAGAGAACAAGGTTGGAAAAACCGGTTGCTGTTCATCGATCGAGGGTAAGATTTTAATGAGCTTCTCGTGTTTTCAATTAGATGGATCTCTTAGTTTGTACTAGACAAACATGTAGGAAAAAAACAGGTCAAAATGGTGTACTAATGAAGGTTTTAGAACTGGCTCAAGTCGCGGGTCTGCGAGACCCGGTTGCAGACTGACGGATTGACGCGTCTAGAGGTAGGGGATGATGACTTCAGCATGCTAACATCATCATGTCAGACCTTTCAAACTTGTGGCCAATCCTGGAGTGAAATGTGGCACTGTCAGAGTTTGACACGTGTCAAACCTGACAGATGTTAGCTGACGTCAGCACTGTTGACCAACATTGACTTTCCCTTTGATTAGCACGTGAAGGCGAGTTTCGAGGTGGGACCAGCACCATTTTCAAGACTTCGACGATACGAATCCAATGGTGGTGGTTTCGTGTTGATCGAAGATCGTTAAGTTGGTCAACTTGGGTTTAATGCCTCGGAAAGCGTGTTCGGGCGGCTTTCCCGGGCCGGTACTATTCTAGGGTCTTATGTTTGAACATGTAGGGCCCATTAGTGACCTTTGGATGTGTTTGGATAGGTTTAGGCGGTTCGTTGAACAGCAAGGACCATGTGCAAATGGGCTTTTGATTTTGAAATGATTGCATGCATAACTATTTTTACTATTTTATGTTACAATTGAGATTGGACGCTTCTTGGTATTATATGATGATGCTTTATACGTATTATGATGTTCTGGGCATGAGACCCGTCTGGATATATATGAATCTATTTTCGAAGTCAAACAGGGATTTTTGTGGAATTTAATAGTATTGCACTGTGTATACTTACCTTATGATTACTGTTTCTTCTGGACATCTCGTAGTATCCTGGAGTAGTCACGAGCACTACCTGAGAGGGGTTGACCCGAGGGGTAGCGCACGATCAGGAGTGCAGTTATGAATGATACCCCCAGGGAGGATCATTGATCTACGGGTCATTGACCTGGTTGGACCTTGGGGAGACTCGGGAATGAAACCCCGAGTGGCACGCGTAGCCTTAGGACCGTGACATTATTAGGCATCCGAGATGCCAGACATTAAGGATGTCGGGGTTGGGTCTTACAGTGCACTATTATTATGATTGTTTTCCCTTTTCAGTTATATATGATTATATGATTTTTGATACTATTACGATTACCTATGTTTTGACTCAATTCATGCAAGTTTGAAAATGGAGGGGTAAAACATTATGATTATTATATTATTAAACTGGTTTTGGAAACATTATTTATTTTCAGCCCACTCACTCTTTATTGTTTTATTGACTCCTCCAGGATGTGCAACCGAGGTATAAGAGGAGGACCTGGAGCCCGAGACATAGGTTTTGTTGTTGGGTAGGTTGAGCACTGTTTTGTAACCTTAAATTTGTGCTCGTATTTTGTATTTATACTATCCCTGGTCTGATATTGTTGAACTCTAAACTCGTATGTTTGACTTTATTTATTTAACTCGAAAAATTTTAAGCCCGTTAAGGGTAATTTCGGTATTTTAGAGTTATTGTCAGAGGGGAGCGGGGCACATCCCCGGGTGGTCCTAGGGGGATCGGGATGGGTCTTGTCAGCTTGGTATCAGAGCACTAGGTTAGTGGTCAGGGTACTAGGATAGTGGTCTATGCTTTGTACACTGACGCTTTAGATGTTATTTAACTATTCTATGCCTCCGAGACGTGATCCTTGAGCACGGACTAAGGAAGAGTTTGGGAGAGAAATGGAAAACGCAAGCATCGAGCGAGCCCAGTGATTGGGAGCTACACCTTTTATCTAGGGATCAGACCACAAGGAGGCTCAACAGTGGATTGAGCGATGGGAACGGATCTTTACGGTGATGCATTGCCCACCTAAGGAGCGTGTTGTATTATCTACCTTTTTGCTCTATGGTGGTGTGTACTGATGGTGGCACGGATTGGTGATGACAGGTTGGACCGTCCACACTGTTACATGGGAGGTCTTCAGGGAGCAGTTCCTCGACCAATACTATCCGCGATCTTTCCGCAATGCCCGCGAGAAAGAGTTTATGCAGCTCTAGCAGCGGAGCAAGACCGTAGCCGAGTACGTGAAGTCTTTCTTGATGCTGTCTCATTTTGCTGAAGCCTTTGTAAGTACTGAAGAAGATAAATGTCGCCGTTTTGAGTCGGGACTCAGGGGAGACATCCATGCTATTGTGACTGCCATACCATATACCACTCTGAGAGGGTTGACGGACGCCACAGCGCGGGTTGAGACCAGTTTATTGGTGCAGCAGCAACGAACTTCCAGCGAGGCACGACATCGAGTTCGTCCATACCTTGGACCTTCGCGTCATCGGGGCTTAAAGTGAGGACATTATGGAGGAGCTTCTTCATCTGGTGGTTGAGGACGGTTTGACCGTTATGGGAGCCCTCAGCGATCGGGAGCGAGGTTCGATTCTTGGAAGCAACAGACATCTATCAGTGATTCATCTAGTGGATTTTCGGCAGGCAAAGGGTATTGACTTGCTTCGCTTGCGGAGGATCGAGACATTATGCTTCTGAGTGCCCATCGGTAACTAGAGGTAGCAGTATAGTGTAGAGTTCGACTTCTAACACTACTGGTGGCCAAGGACAGAGTGGAGCACGTGGTGGTTATAGAGGAGCACAAGGACAACGCTAGCGGACTGAATCCATAGCCCGAGTTTATGCAGTTACCTAGCGTCAAGCTAGGGTAGCTCCGGGTGTCATGACAAGTACTTTTACTATATCTGGTATTGATATTAGTGCTTTGATGGACTCTAGAGCTACACATTCATTTATTTCACAGAATTGTACGAGCTTGTAGGGTCGCGAGGTGTCGGCACTTGAGGAGGATTTGGGTGTCAGTACACCGATGAGAGTTGTCTACTAAGTGAACCAAATTATGAATGATTGTCTAGTGGAAGTGGAAGGCGTGGAATTTCTTGTAACGACCCGTCCCAAATTCCTAGATTAGATTAGTGACTAATCACGATTAGTGAGGTTAATCGGTGATTAGTTAGGCGAAATCGGACTCACAATGCAAAATGACCATTTTGTCCTAGCGTGGGTAAAACGTTGACTTTTCATTCGAGCGGTCAAATGGACTTTGACCGATGACCGTGACGTAGTTTAGGACGTCACGAGTTCATAGACAGGTGGCACGTTCAATTCCGACGTTAGAGGAGGAAGTTATGACGTTCAGAACTTTAGGGGCATTTTGGTAATTTTGGTAAAAAGGGGGTCAAATGTTGACTTTTTGACCGGGAGGTCCAATGGCCGAGGGCCAAGGACCGGTATGTAGATAAGGACGATACGAATCCATAGACAGGCGGTACGTCAAATTCGGACGTTCGACGGCGAAGTTAAGGTTCAAGGAAGTTCCAAGTTACTATTCACGATGACACGTTTTACGAGACAAAAAGGAGAGTTTTGTCTTTTGTGGGCCCAGTTACTTTTCAGCAACCAATGGATGAGTGACAAGTGTCACCCATCCACTGGCTACCATTCCACATACATGCATAGCATCCCTTGCATTGCATCGATCATTCCCATTTTCCCCAAAACCCGATCTCACCCTCCCCCTTAAACCACAACCCATCCATTCGATCATGATGAGAAGCCAGAGAGTGAGAGAGTGGTTGAGGAGGCAGGGGATGGTGGTTGAGAGTGGCTGGACCGCCATACACGGCGGAGAAGACAGGTAACCCGATTACCCGATTAATGCCCATTTTTTCCATTATTTTGAATATGACGTTATGGTTCGTTGTGGGTGATTGGGAGATGATTAGGGAGTTTCTAGGGACATTTTAAGAGGATTTTGAGGGTGCTTCACGGCGGAGGAAGGCTGGAAGGTGGCCGGGAAAAACAGGGACCGTGGGGGTGATTTTTATGGATCGATTTAGGAGGTTTTGATTAGTTTGGTTAATTGGAATAGATTGGAAAGGAGAAAATAGGATTTTTAGGATTGAAATGGGACAAAACGGACGAGATTTGAGGGAGGAACCAGGCCGGACCGGTCACGCTGGTCCAGGAGAACCAGTGAACCGGCCAGACCCGGTTCGATCGCTGAGGACGATGCACTGTTCACCGGCGCGTGAGCCCACGCACATGGGCCTTTGGGCGGCGCGTGGCAGCGCGTGGTGGGGTTTCTTCAACACAAGAAATCTTCTATTCGATGTAACGAACATTTTGGGACTGGTTTTGTATCGATCGGACACCGTCTCAATATGTTTCGGGCTGTCCGAAGGTTTAGGTTCGGTTTTAAAAATAGTTAGAAAATTGGGAAAATTATGGGACTTCAATGAGAGGTTAATGAGGCTATTAGTAACCCTCTAAATGAATTTGGACAGGTTTGGGAGTCCCGGTGACGGTGATTGGCTCGGGGAGCCGTATGGCACGCAAATCGATGCGGCAGCTCGGACGATCTGTGAGTGGACCTTGTCTTCTAAATTGGTGCATGCATAAATGTTTATTATATGTTTTAAATACTTGTTTGTGATGCCATGAGTGCATTTGGATGTGTGGTTACGTATAGGCACGTATTTCGAGGTTTCGGCCCTATACGGTGCCTATACGGGGATGTATGTCTTTATTGGTCTAGATGAAATGGTTTTGGATTTCCAAAAGGATAATGAATGTGATTTGATAATGTTGATTTGGATATTTGTGAATTATATGGTTTCACGTATTTCGAGGCAATTTACGTGCTTGCACGTAAATCGAGGTTTTTCGGTTTTACTCTGATTTTCCATACTTATGGTTTGGGATATGATTTCATGAAATGGTTTTGAATTCGAAAAGGTAAACTCGGGTTCGAAACCCATTTGATTTACGGAATCGGGCCGGAGGCCCAATTGGTTTACGATTCTGATCGAGGGTCCAGTTTGTATGTGGATTCGGGCCTAGGGCCCAGCTATGTATTACAAATGGTTTTTACGGGTCATGACAGTTTATGGGAACCGGCATGAACCCTTGAAATGGATTTACAGGTCATGACGGTTTATGGGAACCGACATGAACCCATGAAAGGATTTTGTGGTTCATGACGGCTTATGGGGGCCGGGCATGAATCCTTGAAAGGTTTCAAGAATGATTTCAAAGGTTTTTCATATTCCATCCTTTATATATGATTGTCTCCTCCGGGGAGGGTCGTTGGCCTGGGTGGACCCCGGACTAGTCACGGAGCACTGACTGAGTGGAGTCGCCCCCCAGTTGGGTTCCTTACTCTCAGAATGGGCATGGTTCGTTGCCTCCAGGGAGGGTCATTGATCTACGGACATTGACCTGGGTGGACCCTGGAGAGACTTGGGTTTGAGACCCCGGTTAGCACGCGCGTAGCTCTAATTTACCGTGACAGGTTCTGGATATGAATATAATGGATAAACATGATTTCAATTGGTTTGGGAAATTGTGTTTTTAATAATAAATGGATTTGGGCTGAGTTCCCACGTATGTTTACTATGTTATGGTTTTTTGTAAATGGTTTTGGGCAGGAGCCCGTGTGACTTGTATTTACGGAACTTGGGGCTGTGATCCTAACTATGGTTGTTTAAGCATATGTGTTTGAATAAATGGTTTTACTATGCATGCATGCTTTTTAGTGGAGGGTATAAAGGTCTTTTATGAAATATGTTTTTATAAACTCTTTATTTTTGTCCACTCACAGTCTTTCCATTTTTAATACCCTTCAGGTTGACATCGGATGTAGACTGTAGCAGAGACCGAGATATCACATACCTCCTCCGGATCCTGGCGTACTCTGATAGCCCGAGAGGGCAAAGGTCGGAAATATCCCTTGTCTGAGACTTCGTGTCAAACG
Organism: Prinsepia uniflora; assembly: GCA_032719365.1. NCBI lineage: Eukaryota > Viridiplantae > Streptophyta > Magnoliopsida > Rosales > Rosaceae > Prinsepia > Prinsepia uniflora. The sequence goes on along the minus strand of CM064868.1, from coordinate 69,893,400 downwards.
GGAGGAGGGTCATCCCGCACTAATCCCGGGGGGATTAGGATGGGTCCTGTCATTTCTGGCTAATTTGATTGTTATGGATTTACATGACTTCGACATCATACTAGGAGATGACTGGTTTTCGGACCACTATACTATTATGGACTGTTGCAACAAGCGAGTGACCTTGCGGAGACTAGGTTTACCGGAGGTGATCTTTCAGGGAGAGCTGGGAGTCTCGCCACCTAAGGTAATTTCTGCACTTACAGCACTAAACTATTATAAAAGGGTTACCTGGGTTATTTAGCCTATGTGGTGGAGACGCGCGATGATTCTTTGAGAGCCGAGGATATTTCGGTGGTATAGGATTTTCCAGATGTGTTTCCAGAAGACTTGCCTGGTTTACCACCACATCGTGAGATTGAGTTCACGATTGAACTACTTCCCAGGACGCGACCTATATCGCAGATGCCGTATAGTATGGCACTAGCGGAATTACGGGAGTTGAAATCTCAACTGCAGGAGTTGGTGGATCTGGGATTCATCTTACCTAATACTTCACCATGGGGAGTGCCCGTGTTATTTGTTAAGAAGAAGGAAGGTAGTCTACGGTTGTGTGTGGACTACCGACAGCTTAATAAAGTGACTGTAAGGAACAAGTACCCCTAACCCAGGATCGATGACTTGTTTGACTAGCTATGGGGAGCAAAGTATTTCTCTATGATTGACCTTCGATCTGGTTACCACCAGCTGAGGATTGATGAGGATGACGTTCCAAAGAGTACTTTCCGGACGAGGTACGGGCATTATGAGTTTTTGGTGATGCCGTTTGGGTTGAAGAATGCACCAGCTGCACTCATGGACTTGATGAACCGAGTGTTCCAATTGTATTTGCACAAGTTTGTAATTGGTCTATTCGAGGAGTTCCATAGTGCATGAGAAACATTTGCGGTTAGTGTTGGACAAGCTGAGGCATAACCAGTTATATGCTAAACTTAGCAAATGTTAGCACTAGGTGAATAGTATCGGCTTTCTGGGTCATATCATTTTAGCCGAGAGGATTAGTATGGACCCCCCCCCCCCCCCCCAAGAATACGGGAGCTGTGACTAACTGGGAGCAACTAAGGACAGTTACTGAGGTTCGAAGCTTCGTAGGTTTGGCTGGCTACTATCGGCGGTTTGTAGAAGGTTTATCTACTATCGTAGCTCCTTTAACCCGATTGACCCTGAAAGGGGTTAAGTTTGTTTGGGATAACCAGTGTGAGAAGAGTTTTCAAGAGTTGAAACAACGGTTGACTACTGCGCTAGTTCATGCACTTCCATATAATAGTGGAGAATTCGAGGTTTATAGCTACGCATCACTATAGGGACTGGGTTACGTATTGATGCAGCATGGGAGAGTTATTGGTTTCGCCTCACGGCAGCTGAAACCTCATGAGCTGAACTATCCCACTCATGATTTGGAGTTGGCGGCAATGGTACATGCTTTGAAGATTTGGAGACACTATCTTTATGGAGAAACTTGTAGGATCTTCACCAACCATCGGAGTTTAAAACACTTGTTTACGCAGAAGGAATTAAATCTGAGACAGAGACGGTGGTTGGAGCTAATTAAGGACTACGACTAGAAGATTGAACATCACCCAAGAAAAGTGAATGTAGTGGCGGATGCACTTAGTCGAAAGTCGGCGGGTTCGATTGCACACCTGAGGATGGTGTATCTTCATTTTCTTGTGGAACTCCGGAAGGCTGGAGTCATGCTTGGAATGGATGATCAGGGAGTCTTGTTGGCTAGTTTTCATGTACGACCAATTCTAATCGAACGGATCATTGAGGCTAAATTTCAGGATCCTACCCTGTGTGTTTATTGGATTGAGGTTGAGGTAGATAAGCGATAGGATTTTTCCATCTGAGGCGATGGAGCTCTAGTGAAATAAGGTCGTATGTGTGTGACTGCAGTGGCAGAGCTTAGGGATGAGATCTTAGAGGAGGCCCATAGTTCAGCCTTTGCTATGCATCCAGGAGGGACAAAGATGTACCGCATCCTCCAGGATCACTATTGGTGAACTGGAATGAAGAGGGATATTGTTGAGTTTGTCAACAGATGTTTGACTTGTCAGTAGGTTAAGGCGGAACGACAGAGACCGTACGGGGCGATGCAGCGACTTCCAATTCCGAAGTGGAAGTGGGATCACATTATTATGGATTTTGTGTTCAAACTGCCTAGGACGCAGAGTGGTTATGACGGAATCTGGGTAATAGTGGATAGATTGATGAAGTCGGCACATTTTCTACATGTTCGTGAGACGTTCAAGCCTAATCGTTTGGCTCAGTTGTTCGTGAACAAGATTATCAGACTTCATGGTACCCCGGAGTCGATAGTTTCGGATCGGGATCCACGCTTTACTTCAAGATGCAGGCGGAGTCTACAAAAGGCTCTGGGTACGAACCTACATTTCAGCACAGCTTTTCATCCGCAGACTGACGGTTAGTCTGAGAGAACTATTCAGACAATAGAGGATATGATGAGGGCTTGTGCACTCCAGTTTCAGGATTCTTGGGATACGCATTCTCCTCTGATGGAATTTGCATACAATAACAGTTATCAAGCTAGCATTAGGATGGCACCTTATGAGGCACTGTATGGTCGGCAATGCACAACACCTGTTTGTTGGATGGAGGTAGGTGAACGGGCAGCTTCGACGTCAAATTTGATGGATATAACCCAAGAGAAGGTTCTCTCCATTAAAGAAAGGTTGAAGGCGACACAGGATTGCAGAAAAGTTATGCCGATATATGGATCAGAGATCTAGAGTTCGAAGTCGGAGATTGGGTATTCTCGAAGTTATCTTCGTGGAAAGGAATTGTGTGATTTGGTCGACGTGGGAAGTTGAGTCCTCGTTATATTGGACCTTATGAGATTACCGATATGCTTTTCCTCAGGAAATTGCTAGGGTGCATGACGTGTTTCACGTGTCGATGCTCCAGAAGTATGTGCGGCAAGAATCACATGTCTTACCGGAACAATCGTTAGAGTTGATGACAGATTTGAGTTTTAAAGAACAACCAGTGCAGATTCTGGATCGAACGGACAAGGTTCTGAGAAACAAGACGATTCCTTTGGTAAAAGTGTTGTGGAGGAATCATGATGTGGATGAAGCCACGTGTGAGCCAAAAGATGAAATGAGGGAGCAACATCCGCATCTGTTCGAGTAATTTCGTTTTATAAGAGGGGTAGATTGTAACGACCCGAACATTATTTTATTGTAAATTCTATTAATTAATGCAAAATGACCATTTTGCCATTGGTGGGGAAAAAGTTGACTTTTGGACCAGGATTCTTTTTGGACTTTGACCTATGACTGTGGCGTATATCAGGACGTCACGAGTCCATAGACAAGCGGCACGTTGAAATCGGACGGGGAAGTTATGGTCACGAGATCAAAATGGGGTATTTAATGCCTCAGGAATTGAATTAATTAATAATTAATTCTGATTTGTGAGAGATTAAGCGTGGGCCCTTGGATGAGTGACAGGTGTCACTCATCCCATTAGTAGGGTTTCCCTATTTTCTAGATCTTGGTCTAATTAGCCATTTATTTAATTATTTCCCTTACATCTCTCTTCCTCCCATTCGATCATTTGCATTTTCCTCTAACCCATGAACCACAATTGCACACAAACACCATAACTCGACCACCTTACCTTCATCAACCACTGTGACCAGCTGAGGGTGAGACCAGAGAGATAAGGTCGACGTGACTGTGAGGCTGAGCACGGCGGAGACACGGTGGAGGTGAGAAAAACCCAAACCTGAACGCCAGTTTAAACCCACTTTTGGAACTTTGGTGTTTAACGTCTAAGTCATTTTCGATATTTGGATCTAGTTCTAAGGACCAGGTCGAGTTCATTGGACTTGATTGGAGGAGTTTTGGTGGCCTGGGTCGACGAAGAACAAGGTTGGAAAAACTAGTTACTGTTCATCGATCGAGGGTAAGATTTTAATGAGCTTTTTGTGTTTTTAATTAGATGGATCTCTTAGTTAGGATTATACAAACATGTAGGAAGAAAAATGGGTCAAAATGGTGTAGGAATGAAAGTTTTAGAACCGAGTCAAGTCGTGGGTTTGCACGACCCGGTTGCAAATTGACAGGATAACCCGTCCAGAGGTAGTGGATAATGATGTCAGCATGCTGATTTCATCATGTCAGACATGTGGCCAATCCTGGAGTGACACATGGCACTGTCAGACCTAACAGCTGTCAGCAGTGACGTCATGCTGACGTCAACACAGTTGACCATCATTGACTTTCCCTTTGACCAGTGCGTGGGGACGCGTAATGGCGAGTTTCGAGGTGGAACCAGCACCATTTTCAAGGCTTCGACGATACGAATCCAATGGTGGTGGTTTCGTGTTGATCGGAGATCGTTAAGTTGGTCAAATTGGGTTTAATGCCTCAGAAAGGGTGTTTGGGCGGCTTTCCCGGGCCGGCACTATTCTAGGGTCTTATGACACGACCCATCCCAATCCCCCCGGGATTACCATGGAATGTGACGTGCTCCCGTCTGACAAGAGGCATCAGACAAGGGATAACCGATTGCCTTTGCCCAAACGGGCTTCCAGAGTGCGTAAGGATCGATGGAGGAGGTGTGCGATGCTCAAGTCTCTGCTGCAGTCGCATCCGGAATCAACCTGAAGGGCATTGAAAACAAAAGCTGCGAGTGGACGAAAATAAACAAGTCTGTTAAAAACATTTATAAGACATTTATGCCCCTCAGTAAAATCATATGCATGCACCAAAACCAATAATCACATATTTATTTAGAAATAACCATTAGGGCCTTAGCCCGGAAACCAAAGCATAGTTTCAATTTCCAAAAGTAAATCCAAGAGTTATTTCATAAATCCAGTAATATGAACCATAAGGCATATAATATAAACCATAACCATTATTTTAGCCACTGCACTATACACTCCAATCCGACATCCCTGATGTCTGACGTCCCTGACGTCAATAAGGTCACAATCACAAGGCTACGCGTGCCACTCGGGTCTCAATTTCCGAGTTCAATCCCCGAACCCCGTTCGGGTACAGCATCCCCGATGCTTAGCGTCATAGACGCTGGATGTACTAGACGTCCGTGACCTCTCCGGGGTACCTCATCCGGAGGAGACAATATAATATGGAAGGATTTATACAGTGCAGTACTAAATACATTTTATTGATATCCACATGCAAAACATATATGTATACGTAGGTAAAATCCGAACCGATCGTTACGTTTCATCAAACGGGTCTCATGCCCAAATACCGTGAAACGTGCCATAACCGAAATATCATCAAAACCATTTATTGATTCCAGCATGTGAACATATATAAAATGTAAACCAGAAAACATTTATTCAATTCCATTTTAGGGTCCCCGACCCGCAATCGTATTTAGAAATCAACTGGGCCCCTGGCCCGATTTTATTTTATCAAGTCCGTAACCGTTTCATGAAATCATATCCAACCACATTTATGGAAATCGGTGCAAATCCAGAAAACCTCGGTTTACGTGCAAATACGTAAATCACCTCGAAATGCTTGAAATCATTTAAATTCACCGATATCCAAAGTAAATCATTTAATCATAATTATAACAATCATAAAATAGTTATGCATGCATCGAATTTATGAAACCAATGTCCACTCACAGACCGTTTAACCGAGCGCCTCGATACGCGTGCCATAGGCCTTCTCGGGCCACACCACTATCACCGGGACTCCCAATCCTGTTCAAATCACATTAGAGGATCACTAACCTCATCATTAACATCCTAATCAAGTCCCGTAATTTTCCCGAATTTTTAAGTATTTTTAAACTGGATTTAAAACCTTCGGACATCCCGAACAATAACGAAACGGGATCCGATCGACACGAACCCAACTCTAAAATGTTCGTTACATTGAATAGGACAAAAGTCATGTTGACCTCACCTCGAGATTTGTGCCCACGCGCCGTCACGCGCCGCTGTGAGTGGCTGCGCGTGAAAGCCACGCGCCTGCTACAGTGACTGCTACAGTCACCATCCTCGCCCGTTTCTCTGGTAAACGGGTTGAAAACCCGCGATAGGACCCGGTTCAATCTCACCCAATTCAACATCAAATCAATCCGTTCTTTCAACTGATCCCTTGTAATCAATCACCATTTAAGTTCTATAAATCGAATTACACAAATCATGGTCTAAATCCTCACGACTCTCGATCGATCCTCGACGGGTTTTCAAATCGGGTTTCACGATATCGTCCCTGTTTTCCAAATTAATTCATTCAGTTAGCATCGTGAGAGTGTAAGGGACATTTCTACAAGGTCAATTTGAGAATTACTTACCTCAAACCCACTGAACACAAGCTCGACTTTGAGCTGCCATGGAAGCTCAGTTCTTCCTCAATCCGCCATGGTTTCTCTTCGTTCTTGAAGCAAAGATGTTCGTTTTGATCCCAGAAGTCGAATTGAATCATCAATTTCGATCCTCACGGCTCAAAACATCCATTTCGAATTTCTCTCCCAAAAATCAATTTTTCGATTTCTCTGTCTCCCTCACCCGAACAGTCCCCCGTGTAATCCCAGTTGAGTTAGTCTCTGAATTCTCTCCAATTTCTCACTCTCAGTTTCAGAATTGGAAGAGAAATGAAGGTAGGAAGAAAATGGCATTTGGTTGTACACGGCCAAGAAATCAGAGAGGGTTAATGGAGGAATTAACAATAATTAAGTTAATTAATTAATAAAACATAATCATAATGTTCCCCCAAAACATGGATCCTGGTCTTAAGCCCCAAATTAAGGGATGAGTGACACTTGTCACTCATCCAAGTGTGTTCAGTCACCGGGTACTGTTCATTATTATATTATTATTTTAATCGGAGCCTCGGTTCGTAAATTCGTTTCCTTGACCATAACTTCGTCGTCGAATCTCCGATTTCGGCATGCCGCCTGTCGTTGGATTCGTATCGACGAAACCAACGTAACGGTCCTTGGCCCTCGGCCATCGGACATCCCGGTCATAAAGTCAACATTTGGCCCCTAATAAGCCAAATTACCAAAATACCCCTAAACTTCCGAACCTCTTAACTTTCTCTGTGAATGTCGGAATCGAACGTGCCACCTGTCTATGAACTCGTGACGTCCCGAACTACGTCACGGTCATCGGTCAAAATCCATTTGACCATCCGAATTAAAAGTCAACGTTTTGCCCACGCCCAGGGCAAAACGGTCATTTTGCACAATTCGTCCGAAATCGCCCAACTAATCCCAGATTAGTGAATCACAATTAAATATTATTAAATCCCGATATTCGGGACGGGTCGTTACATCTTATGTTTGAACTTGTAGGGCCCATTAGTGACCTTTGTATGTGTTTGGACAGGTTTAGGCGGTTCGTTGAGCAGTGAGGACCGTGTGCGAGTGGGCTTTTGATTTTGAATTGATTGCATGCATAACTGTTTTTGTTGTTTTACGTTACAATTAAGATTGGACGCTTCTTGGTATTATATGATGATGCTTTATACGTATTACGATGTTTTGGGCATGAGACCCGTCTGGATATATATAAATTTGTTTTCGAAGTCGAACAGAGATTTTTGTGGAATTTAATAATATTGCATTGTGTATACCTACCTTATGATTACTGTCTCCTTTGGACGTCTCGTAGTATCCTAGAGTATTCATGTAACGACTCGTCCCGAGAATCGGGATTATATTAGTTGTTAATGACAGATTAGTAAGGTTAATCAATACTTAGTTGGACGATTTCGGACGGACGGTGCAAAATGACGGTTTTGCCCCTAGAATGGGCAAAAATGTTGACTTTTGTTCGGGCGGTCAAATGTACTTTGACCGATGACGGTGACGTAGTTTGAGACGTCGCAAGTTCATAGACAGGTGGCACGTCCGATTCCGACATCCGAGAAGGAAGTTATGACGTTCAGAAGTTCAAGGGCAATTTGGTAATTTGTGGAATAGGGGCAATTTGTTGACTTTTCAAACGACAAGGACTTTTCACGTATTTAAAGGACAGTTAGATAGGTCTCGATTCCTTGAGTACAACGACAGGCAGCACGATGTCATGGGAGTTCGGACGATATAGTTAAGGGTCTAAGTGCGCGAGGGGTATTTTGGTAATTTTTGCCTCAAGGGCATTTTGGTCAATCGGCTGGCCTTGGAATTAGTGCCTAGTGCTCAGGGCACACTTGGCTGTTTTTGAATCATTTGTCCACAGGAAAAATGACACCTGGCCTAACTCTAGAGGTCTGTGGAACCTCACTGCCGCCTCACGTTGTGTTTTTAAAACTAACTTGGATATTGTTCGATAATGGAAAGGAACAAAAACAGAAAACAGGGACCTAAGCACCAGTCTTCACAAATCTCTCCCAATACTCTCTCTTGCCGTGATCTGTGAATATGGATTGAAGCACAGGGCGGGAGAAGGTTGTTGGTAGCTTAAGCTTAACCGTTGTCTTGGCCAGGAATCTTGACCCGTGAGGGAATCAGAGTGTGTGTATTGTGAACCAAATTCTAACCCTTCAATCTTTGATGATTCTTGGTAGCTTGAACTGAGAAAAAGGAATGAGAGAGGAAGTTGTGACGCTAAGGACGACCTGAAAGGTACGGTGGAGGCCATGACGGTCAGCTAGAGGAAAGGTGAGACACTTTTTACTTAACCCTGTTTCCTCTGTCTCGATTCGAACCTGGTAACTGGGATATGAACCATTATTGATTAGTTTATTGAGTCAGGATTGTTGTGGCAATTGAGTCGAGCTCAGGGGATGTGAAGCCGTGGCAAGAGGACGACAGAGATAACTGGGAACTGAGGAGGAACATGTTGGGTTCTTTTCTGCAAATCGGGAAGGTAATCACATAGCCTAATTTTGTGTTTTTATTAGTTAGAATGATTGTAGAGGTTTGGAAGAACTCAAGGAAAGAACTAGGATCGAAATTGGACTAGAATTAAGCAGGAAACCGCCCACGCCGGTTCACGGTTGGACCGGATTTACAGACCGGTTCGGACCGGTCGATTAAGGAAGACGATGAACGGTAACTTAGGCGCGTGAGTCCCACCCGCATCCACTTCAGGCGGTGCGTGTGGGCGCGTTGCATGCCTTTTGAGGAATATTCCAACACGACTTTTTAAGTATTTGATGTAACGAACATTTTGGAATTGGTTTCGAGTCGATCAGACATCATCTCGATAGTTTTCGGGATGTCTGAAGGTTTTAGGCCTCGGTTAAAAATAGTTAAAAAATTCGAGAAAACTACGGTGCTTTAGTATGATCATTGTAAAGTAGTTAGTGACCTTATTATGGGATTTGGACAGGTTCGGGAAAGCCGGGGATAACGGATTAGCCAGAATGGCAAAAGTGCGTGCGTATCGAGGCGGCGATGCTAATGGTCTGTGAGTGGACTTTGCTTTCTAACTTGTGATGCATGGATATATTTTTTTATATGTTTCTATACATGATTCTATGATTTGATTTTTTTGATCTTGATGGTTTACGTTTTTCACAGATTTCGAGATATTTACGGAATTTCACGTTTACGAGATTTCGATTGATCTTGTGATTTGATCATGCTTTTAATGATTTGACTTCAGGATTTGAAACATGATTTGATTTCAAAGATTTAAAATGGATTTTGAAAAGTGATTTCGGGCTTGAAACCCAATTCAAAAAGTGGTTTTGAGAAACGTGATTTCGAGTTTTGGAATCGGATTCTAGGATGACGATTCTGGATTCGGTTTGGAACTTGAAAATGGATTTTCGGGTTTGGGTTCAGAATGGTTATTCCGGATGCCGGCTTACGGAATGATGGTTTCGGACTCGAATTTGGAAATGGAGATGGATATGAGTTCTGGGTTTAGATTCGGGATCCTGATAAGATTGCAGATTCGGATTCGGAAATAGGAAATGGTTGTAACGACCCGGACAGTCGAAAAGGAAAATTTGGAAAATTTGAAGAAAATGATGATTTTGCCCCTAGAATCGGGCGAATGGTTGACTCTTGGTTTGACCGATGACTGTGACGTAGTTCGGGACGTCACGAGTTCATAGACAGGTGGCACGTCCGATTCCGACATTCGAAGGGAATGTTATAATGTTCGGAAGTTCTAGGGTAATTCGGTAATTTGGTTAAAGGGGGCAATTTGTTGACTTTTCAAACGAATGGGAATTTTCCCGTATTTTGAAGACCGTTAGGGTTGTCTCGAGACGCTGAGTCCGTAGACAGGCGGCACGCGTTAATCGAAGTTCGGATGATAAACTTACGGGTCTAGAAACGTGAAGGGCATTTTGGTAATTATGTGAAGGAGGGGCAAAATGGTAATTTCCAAGGGTGCAGTTTGAAACAGCCGTGAGTGGGTTTTGAGGGAATTGTTTAACACATTAAGTGACAATTGTCACTAAGGAAGGCTGGATCAGTGGCTAGTTGGTGCTGAGTGGGAAGCAAGCGTGCCTTGGACTGAGAAGGACAGAGCACGGGTTGTGTTGTTTGAGGTCGAGTGCGGGAAACATATGCACAATAAACTGTGTGGATGTTTTTTTGAAATGGAAAAACAGAGGCCGATGAACCATTGCTTGATTGACCTCCCCAATAACGATTTGAGAGAAAATGAGAGCTGGAGAGGAATTGAGAAGATGAAATAGTGTGGAAAAAAAGGGAGAAACGGGAAGGGAAACCCCAGAAACAAACTGAACCCACCCGAAAACCATAATTATGAACTTAGAATCAAATTTTGAATTGGACGGTCAATTGATGGAATCAGAGGTGAGGTTGAGCTTCTAGACGTCCAAACGAGTCGAATGGGATCGACAGTGAAGAAAATGGTGAAGAAATGAGCCCAGACGACATTTGAGTTCAGTTTTCGAGATCCCAGTTGAGTTGGAATGGTTAGAGGGATTAGAGCTTGCAATTGAGATCGAAGACAGGTTTCTGATGACCCTGCGAAGCTTCTGGTGAGTCAATTTGAAGGAATCGCTGAGAATTGACAGGATCAAACGTTGAACAGTACTCGGTGTTCTTCGAATAGTCGAGTTTGATTCGACCGGATTGAGGTATGTTTTGAGGTATTTGATTTTACAGAACCTTAATTAGATCCTTAACAGACTAATTGTAACGACCCATCCCGAATTCCAGGATTTGATTAGTGACTAATCACGATTAGCGAGGTTAATCCGTGATTAGTTAGGCGAAATCGGACGAATGATGCAAAATGACCGTTTTGCCCCTAGACGTGGGTAAAACGTTGACTTTTCATTCTGGCGGTCAAATGGACTTTGGCCGATGACTGTGACGTAGTTTGTGACGTCACGAGTTCATAGACAGGTGGCACGTTCAATTCCGACATTCGAGGAAGAATTTATGACGTTTGGAAGCTTAAGGGCATTTTGGTAATTTTAGTTAAAAGGGGTAAATAGTTGACTTTTGGACCGGGAGGTCCGATGGCCGAGGGCCGAGGACTGTTACGTAGATCGGGAGGATACGAATCCATAGACAGATGGCACGTCAAATTCAGACGTTCGACAGCGAAGTTACGGTTCACGGAAGTACGAAAGTACTATTGCATGAATTACGAGACAAGTGACTTTTGGATTCTAGTGGGCCCCAGATATTTAGTTCATGCCCTATGGATGAGTGACAAGTGTCACCCATCCACTGGCCATCCCTAACATACATGCATCGATCATCTTCATTTGTTTTCCATTCATCCAAACAAACCCACCCGATCTCAATTTGAACCCAAAACCCATCCAACCCTTGACCCAGGGGATCATGCCTGAGAGACCAGAGAGTGATGAGAGGATTGAGGAGGTTGCTGGACGACCAGAACCGCCGTGGACGGCGGCTTGGAGGGGGCAAACCCGAGAGGTAATCGGTTTAGCCTTTTCTCCTTGATTTTCAATTTATGACGTTATGGGCCGTTTGTATCGGTTTTAATGGGTTATTTAGGTTGCTAGGTACATGTTAGGAAGGTTTTAATGGGGTTTAACGGCTGAGGAGCCGTGGGAGGAAAAATGGAAAAAATGGCCTTGAGGTTCAAATTGGAACCATGGATTTTAGTTGTTTTCTCCTAAGTTTATTGATTGGAATAGATAGGAATAGATGAAATATGAATATTATGATCGAATTGGGTTGAAAACGGACCAAAACAACGATTCTAGGGGCCTGGACCGGTTACACCGGTCCAGTTGCAGTAAATAGACCGAACCGGCTAGAGGAAGGAGATGATGCTACAGTACCTAGGCTCGTGAGCCCACGCGCAGTGCTCTTCTAGGGGTACGTGCGGGCGCATGGGGGGAGTTTTTGGGAATGTGTTCAACACGTGAAATCTTCTATTCGATGTAACGAACATTTTGCGACTGGTTTCGTGTCGATCGGACACCGTTTCGATAATGTTCGGGGCATCGGAAGGTTTAGGTTTGGGATTAAAAATAGTTAAAAATTCCGGAAAATTACGGGAATTTGGTGGGAGGTTAGTTAAGTAGTTAGTAACCTGTTATTATGTTTTGGACAGGTTTGGGAATCCCGGAGGCGACAGTTGACCCGGGAGACACTTATGGCACGCATATCGAGACGCGGCTTCGGACGTTCTGTGAGTGGACCTTAATTTCTAAACTGGGATGCATGCATAAATGTTTTATATGGATTATGAACGTGATTCTATGATGTTGAATTTGATGGTTGTGAATTATATGGTTTCACGCATTACGAGGCGGTTTACGTGCTTGCACGTAAATTGAGGTTTTCCAATTTTGCACTGATTTTACATACTTGTGGTTTTGGATATGATTTCATGAAATGATTTTGGATTTGAAAAGGTAAACTCGAGTTCGAAACCCATTTGATCTACGAACTCTCGAACTCTCGGACTTGATCTACTAACGAGGTATCGGGCCGGAGGCCCAGTTGGTTTACGATTCGGACCGGAGGTCCAGTTTGTATGTGGATTCGGGACTAGGGTCCAGCTATGTGTTACAAATGGTTTTTATGGTTCATGACGGTATATGGGAACCGGCATGAACCCTTGAAATGGATTTACGGGTCATGACGGTTTATGGGAACCGACATGAAGCCTTGGAAAGGATTTTATGGTTCATGACGACTTATGGGGGCCAGGCATGAATCCTTGAAAGGTTTAAAGAATGATTTCAAAAGGTTTTTCATATGCCATCCTTTATATATGATTGTCTCCTCCGGGGAGGGTCGTTAGTCTGAGTGGACCCTGGAGTAGTCACGGAGCACTGACTGAGTGGAGTCGCCCCCTAAGTTGGGTTCCTTACTCTCAGGAAGGGCATGGTTCGTTACCTCCAGGGAGGGTCATTGATCTACTGACATTGACCTGGGTGGACCTTGGAGAAACTTGGGTTTGAGACCCCGGTTAGCACGCGCGTAGGTCTATTTACCGTGACAGGTTCGGTGATATGAAATATAATGGATAAACATGATTTCAAGTGGTTTGGGAAATTGTGTTTTATGATGATAAATGGATTTGGGCTGAGATCCCACATATGTTTACTATGTTATGGTTTTCTATAAATGGTTTTGGGCAGGAGTCCGTGTGACTTGTATTTACGGAACTTGGGGCTGAGACCCTAAAAATGGTTGTTAAACATGTGTGATTGGATAAATAGTTTTACTATGCATGCATGCTTTTTAGTGAAGGGTATAAAGGTCTTTATAAAATGTATTTACGAACTTATTACTTTTTGTCCCCTCACAGTCTTTCTGTTTTTAATACTCTTCAGGTTGGATACGGTGTGAACTGTAGCAGAGACTGAGATATCACATACCTCCTCCGGATCCTGGCGTACTCTGATAGCCCGAGAGGGCTAAGGTCGGAAATTTCCCTTGCCTGACACTCCGTGTCAGACGGGATCAGGGGCGTTCCTCGTTAATCCCAGGGGGATTGGGAACGAGTCCTGACACTAATGGACAGTTGAATTGTAGAAATCAAGCAAGAATTAAGGGAAAAATATTAGGTTATGTCGCGGGTTGAACAACCCATTTGCAGGCTAGTTGGGTGAGGAAGACGACTGTGTGGGTACTGTAGCAGGCGAGTGAGCCTCACGCGCAGCCGCTTGCAGTGGCGCGTAGGGGCGCGTGAGCGAGAATTTCGAGGTGAGGTCAACATGACTTTTGTTCTATGCAATGTAACGAACATTTTAGCATTAGTTTCGAGTTAATCGGACACCGTTTTGATATTGTTTCGAGGGTCCGAAAGTTTATGTTACATTTTTAATTAATATTTAATTCCCAGAAATTATGGTAAATTAGTATGATGTTATTTGAGTCCTTAGTGACCCTGAAGAATGATTTTGGACAGGATTCGAGATTCCTGGAAAATGTCAGAAATTATGGAAACGCGTGTAGCTCGAAAAGCGAGCGATATGGACGGTGTGTGAGTGGACTTTGTTTTCTAAACTTCAATGCATGCATAATTGTTTTCTATGCTTTATAATTATGATTCATATGCTTATGCTTATGGTAATTTTGATTTTGGTATTTATACGTATTTCGATATGCAATACGTGCTTGCACGTATTTCGAGGTTATGGTTTCTCCTATGTTTTCATGATGGTTTAATGAATGATTTTATATGATTTGTGCGTATCATGTTTTGATGATGTTTTGATTATGATTGTAAGTATGATTTACGGTTTTGACACGTATTTCGGGATTATTACGGATGTGCACGTTTTACGAAGTTTCGAGTATGTTGTGGTTTGACCGTGGTTTTGGTGATTTGAATTGGGTATTTGAATATTATTGATTTCAAAGATTTAAAATGGATTTTGGGAAAAGTGATTTCGGGCTTGATGCCCAGTTCATAAAAGTGGCTTTGATGAACGAGTTTCGGGTTTCGGAAATTTGAAAGTGGATTTCCGAATTTGGGTTCGGGATGGTGGTTCCGGATGCCGGCTTATGGAATCATTATTGCGAATTCGGATTCGGGAATGGATGACGGATATGATTGGGGATTTGAATCTGAAATTAGGACAGGAGTTCCATTTCGAGTAAGTGTGACCTCGGATTTGACTTGGGAAATTGGTTTACAATGGATTTTGGATTTGTTGTGATTTACAAATGGTTTTGGGTTTAAAGACTCGGTACTATCGCTGGATGATGTTTTGGGTTTAAAGACTCGTTTGATTGATGACGGGAGAGGGCCCTTGATTGACATGTTGTGAGTTTAAAGACTCGGTTATTGTGATATCCCCCGAGGCCTCGTTGATATCTCGGGAAGGCCTGTTTATGCGCATGGTTTTGAGTTTAAAGACTCGGGCACACTTGAGATCCAGCAGATTGATTGACTTGTGAATTACTGTTGATTTCTGATGTTTTCGGTTGTGTTGGGAAATAGCCCGGTTTACATGGCTTGATGGATTTTTGTGTTATGTTCTGTACTTGGATTGATTTGTGATTTTGGGATGAGTCCCTATGTTTATGATTGCGGGCTATGACCCGAAGGTTAAGAAATCGAAAATGATTTTGATTTTCATACACGGTTTTCTTATATTGGAAATGAAATGGATTGTGAAATGATTTTCGAATGCATGCATTGGTTTTAGGTGGAGGGTGAAAATGTCTTTCTGTAAACCTGTTTTATGAACTGATTCATTTTCGTCCACTCACACCTTTTGTGTTTTTATTGACCCTCCAGGTCGTGGCGCGATGATCGAGGCTATTCCAGAGGTGGAGGCATGAGTGGGCACACGTATGATTATCCCTTGTTTGGCATGTGCTGAGTGTAATTTGGGAACTTCAGTCGACTTGCCAGACGGGAGCAGAACCGGGCACGGTTATCAATGTCCATTCGGGGACGGTCCTGTCATGGTTTTCAAATGGTTTTGGATTGGATTTGCTGGATCTGGTTATTGGGTTTAAAGAACGGATATGATTATGACGGGGGCGGGCCCGGATTGGGTTTAAAGACTCAGATTGAGTTTAAAGACTCGGGAGTTTAAAGACTCGGATATTGATATTTCCCCCGTAGGCCTATTGAGTTTAAAGACGGATTATATTGAGGCCAGGATTGAGTTTAAAGACTCGGATAGATCCAGCGGGTTCGATGGATGGATATGTGGTTTCAAATGTGTTGGATTTCACTTAGTTTTGATGATGATGGTTTTCAATAAAGGTTTTCCGATGTTTTGGGCTGTGCCCGGATGAAATGGTTTTCGATGGTTTTGGGCTAAGGCCCAGGATTTGAGAAAAGGAACCAGTGTTCGGTTTTCTTACATGGTTTGCTTAACCTGAATATTGAATGGTTTTATGACATGAATTTGATATGCATGCATTGGTTTTTCATTTGAGGGTATAAATGTACTTGTTTTATGAACTGTTTTTAAACTTATACTTTATTTTTGTCCACTCACAGTTTTTTTGTGTTTTCGATACCCTCCAGGTTGTTGTGGTGCAGGCTGTCAGTTGAGAGAGACGGAGACATCACACGCGCGATCCACAGTAGATTCTGCACACTCTGGGAAGTCCGGGAGCTTTTGTACGGTTGGCTCGAGAATCCCTTGTCCGACTTACGTGTCACACGAAGGTTGAACATCGGTTTAGCCTACGTGTCATGCGTAAGTTAGACGGAAGCAGGACTTAAGTCTTAATCCCGGGGGATTGGGGGTAGGTCCTGTCAAGTCACGGGCACTAACTGAGAGGGGTTGACCCTAGGGGTAGCTCACAATCAGGAATGCAATTATGGATGACACCCCAGGGAGGGTCATTGATATGCGGGTCATTCACTTGGGTGGAACTTGGGGAGACTCGAGAATGAGACCCCAAGTAGCACGTGTAGCCTTAGAATCGTGACATTATTAGGCATCCAGGATGCCAGACATCAGGGATGTCGGGGTCAGGTCTTACAGTGCACTATGATTATGATTGTTTTCCCTATTCGATTATATATGATTATATGATTTTTAATAATATTACGATTACTTACGTTTGACTCAATGCATGCAAGTTTGAAAACGGAGGGAAACAACATTATGATTATTATATTATTAAACTGGTTTTGGAAATATTGTTTATTTTCAGCCCACTCAGTCTTTATTGTTTTATTAACCCCTCTAGGCCGTGCAACTGAGGTAGAGGAGGAGGACCCGGAGTCCGAGGCATAGATTTAGTTGTTGGGCACTTGTACACCCTGTTGGGTAGGTTGAGCACCGTTTTGTAACCTGAAATTTGTGCTCGTATTTTGTATTCGTAATATCCATGGTCTAACAGTGTTGAACTTTAAATTCGTATGTTTGACTTTATTTATTTAATTCGAAAAAACTTTAAGCTCGTTAAGGGTAATTTCAATATTTTAGAGTTATTGTCATATGGGATCAGGGCACATCCCCGAGAAGTCCCAGTGGGATTAGATGGGTCTTGTCAATCCAATAATATCTTCTATGTAAAAAGACCAAAATGCCCTTGGTGCAAACTTACTATTTTGTCCTTATTTTATATGACTGGTACCGAATCCTTCCCAAGTTCGATTTTGACATACTACTTGTCTACAGACTCAGGCGTTTGAGACCTTCGCAATGATCCTTCTAGAATGTCCATCAAAGGCCCGAGTCAAAAAAGTCAACAGTTGACCCTTTCAAGGGCAAAATCATCATTTCCAACACATTTTTACAACTTTTGATTTCCTCGAAGATCTGGGTCGTTACAAGCAGCCTTTGCGAAATACCCTCTCATGTCAATGCTTCGATCGGAAAGCACAAACATTTCGATCGATGACACGACCTATCCTAATCCTCCCTGGATTAACGTAGGATGTGTCATGCTCCCGTTTGACACGATGTGTCAGACGAGGGATAACGCATACCTCAGCCCATACGGGACTCCCAGAGCGAGCCAGGATCGGTGGAGGAGTGCGATGTCTCGGCCCCTACTACAGCCCGCATCCGTGATCAATTTTAAGGGTATTAAAACCATTAAAAACTGTGAATGGATGAAAATCAATAAGTTCATAAAAACACATTTCATAAAGACATTTTTGCCCTTCACTAAAAAGTATGCATGCAATCGAAAACTAGTAATCAAACCATTTACTTAAATAAACCATTAGGCCTTAGCCCAAAAACCGTAAATCCAAACATATGTGGGAACTCAGCCCAAAATCATAGAATATCAAAATCCGTAAATTCAGAACCAAGTGGCCATTGCCCAAATCTATAAACACAAATCTATAAACACCGAAATACTATTTCATAAATCCAATAATCCATATTTACCACATAACCATGCTCGGCATCCCGGATGCCTAGCGTCCTAGACGTCATATCTCACGGTAAAAGCAACGCGGGCTGCCAGGGGTCTCTCCAGGTCCATATCTCTGACATCCCTGATGTTTGACGTTCCAGACGTCTAATCATAGCAATTCTGCTCTTGAGTCACTATACAGCCTGGTCGCTCCGTATAATGACCCCCTGCAGGCAATGCATCGTGACTTCCCCAGTTTCCCAGACACTTGGAGGAGACCATCCACAGATCCTCGAATCGAGATGGTATATGGAAAACAGTTTTATAAAGTCATTTCAAAACATCTAAAAGGGCCCTGCCCGAAATTTCCATAAAACATCACAATCCATTTATGTAACAGCCCGTCCTGTAAATCGGGATTAGATCAGTTGTTAATGACAGATTAGGGAAGCTAATCGGTAATTAGTTGGGTGATTTCGGATGGACGATGTTAAATGTCGATTTTGCCCCTAGAATGGGCAGAAATGTTGACTTTCTGTTCGGACGGTCAAATGGACTTTGACCGATGACCGTGACGTAGTTTGGGATGTCACGAGTTCAGAGACTGGTGGCACGTCCGATTCCGACAACCGAGGAGGAAGTTATGACGTTCGGAAGTTTGAGGGTATTTTGGTAATTTCGTCACAAAAAGGGAAACTCGTTGACTTTTCAAATGACATGGAATTTTCACGCACTTCGAGGACCGTTAGGTAGGACTCGAGTACCTAATTCCAACGACAGGCGGCATGGGCCATTTGGAGTTCAGAAAATAGAGTTACGAGTCAAGGATTACGAAGGGCAAAATGGTAATTTTTCCTCAAAAAGGGCATTTTGGTTATTTTTACATGGGGATTTGTGCCCATCAAAATATGGACACTAGGCTGCCAGGAAATGGGTGTCCAATGGATATGGGATACTTGTCCCATCTCTAGAGGAATTTGGAACACTCCTCAGCCGCCTAACCTTGATTTTAACTGAATTATCAGCCGTGCACGATGTGTGTGGGTTGCAACCAGAGAAAAACAGAGAGGTTGAATATACTGTGGAATTCCACCCCAATTAATCTGTCAATCTTCATCCTTTTCCCTTAAGAAATGAACAGAAAAAGAAAAGAAAAGAGAGAAGTGAGAGGGTTGTAGTAGTGTGATCACGGTGGTTCACCGTGGACGGTGGCCATGATACCAGTAGGAACAGAGTGGAAGTAAATCGTGAGGAACCCAAGACTCAATTACCCCAACTGTGGACTTCAACACGTGGCTTCTGAATGGAAAATAGTTGGAAGAGTGCGAGGGGCTTCATAGACTTGAATTTAAGGCCTGGAAGAGACGGTAAGTCGAAGTTCCACAGAACTCTGATTTTGAATTCGAAAATCGTAAACTGTGTTTTGGGGACTAATAATGAAATTGAATGAATGGATGAGGTTCTGGAGGTCTTAAAGGATTGGTTGAGCTTGAAATCAAGGATTTTGGAGGCCGGGATCGTGCAGGAACTATGGTCGAAGATAGCCCCTTTTTTTGTGATCAGGAAGGTAACCTTCTAGACCCATACTTCGTGTTTTAATGGCATAGATCGATCATAACTAGTGGGACGAAGATGTGGGAGGAATTAGGAACAGAAACGGGTCGGAAATGAGGAAAACCGGCCACGCTAGTCGAGTTGCAGAAGAACGGTCCAACCCGGTCTGAATCGGGTCGACTTAAGGACAAGGACAGTGAATAGCAACCATGCATGGTTTCACGCGCAGGGCAATTGGACAGCGCGTGGGCCCACTTTTCGAGGCAAGTTTAACACGTGTTTTAAAATATTTGATGTAAAGAACATTTTGGCGCTCGTTTCGAATCGACCAGACATCGTCTCGATATGTTTCGGGATGTCCGAAGGTTTTAAGCCTCGGTTAAAAATAGTTAAAAATACGGGGATCTAGTAGAAGCTTATTGAAGTAGTTAGTAACCTTCTTATGGGATTGGACAGGTTCGGGAAGCCGGTGATAGCAGTTTAGCTAGGAACGGTATAAGTGCGCGCATATCGAGACGACGATGCTACGGTCTGTGAGTGGACTTTGCTTTCTAACTTATGATGCATGCATATATATTTTTATATGTTTTCTACACGTGATTCTATGATTTGATTTTTGATCTTGATGGTTTACTTTTTGCACGGATTTCGAGATATTTCTGAAATTTCACGTTTTACAAGATTTCGATTGATCTTGCGATTTGATCATGGTTTTAATGATTTGACTTCGGGATTTGAAACATGATTTGATTTCAAAGATATAAAATGGATTTCGGAAAGTGATTTCGGGTTTGAAGCCCAGTTCAGAAAAGTGGTTTTAAAGAACGTGATTTCGGGTTTTTTAATGGGATTTCAAAATGACGATTTTGGATTCGGTTTTGGAACTTGAAAGTGGATTTCCGGATTTGGGTTTGGAATGGATATTCCAGATGCCGGCTTACGGAATGATAGTTTCGGATACGAATTTGGAAATGGATGATGGATATGATACTGGGTTTGGATTCGGAATCCTGATGAGATTGCAGATTCAGATTCGGAAATGGAAAAAGGTTTTCAAATGGTTTTTTTTATTGGATTTTCTGGATCTGGTTATTGGGTATTTAAAGACCCGGATATGATTATGTGGGGGGGCGGGCACGGATTGGGTTTAAAGACCCAGATTGAGTTTATAGACTCGCGTGTTAAAGACTCGGATTATATTGAGGTCTGGATTGAGTTTAAAGACACGAATAGATCCAGCAGGTTCGATGGATGGATATGTGGTTTCAAATGTGTTTGGATTTCACTGAGTTTTGATGATGATGGTTTTCAATAAAGGTTTTCCGATGTTTTGGGCTCTGCCCTGATGAAATGGTTTTCGATGGTTTTGGGCTGAGGCCCGGGATTTGAAGAAAGGAAACTCTGTTCGGTTTTTCTTACATGGTTTGGTTAACCTGAATATTGAATGGTTTTATGACATGGATTTGATATGCATGCATTGGTTGGTTTAATTAGAGGGTATAAATGTACTTGTTTTATGAACTGTTTTCGAACTTATACTATCTTTTTGTCCACTCACAGTATTTTTGTGTTTTCGATACCTTCTAGGTTTTAGCCGTGCGGGCTGTTGGTCGAGAGAGACGGAGACATCACACACGCCATCCACAGTAGATTCTGCATACTAGGGGAAGTCCGGATACTTGTAGGACGGCCGGATCAGGAAATCCTTTGTCTGACTTACGGCCCGATCGAGAAATCCCTGTCCTCAAGTGAACCCGGTTCGAACCGGTCCAGGCCGACCCGGTCTAGGCCCGAACTGGCGTGGGCTGTTCACATTCAAATCTTTCCTTTTTCCAGTCTGATTCCAATTCTACTTAGTCCTATAGCTTTCTTACATAATTTCCTATAGATCTACCACTTTTACACGTACAAATAAGGTCTCAAATCGTACCTCCTAAGTCGAAGGAAAAACTAGCCACGGTTCTTCATCGAGTGGCCACAATTCTGGCCACTATCCTTCTTGGCTTTGGTCCCAAATGTCTTCTGGAATCCCTAGAAACACATCTTAATCATCAAGACTTCACAAAAATCCTTAATTCTTAGATTACCATTTTGAACTAAAACTTACCATTTTCTCCGTTTCACGGCTGCCGTCCATGGCGAGCCTCGACATGGGTCCCTAACGACTTGTCCGACCTTCAGGATCATCTTCTGGAATCCCTAGAAACACATCTTAATCATCAAGACTTCACAAAAATCCTTAATTCTCAGATTACCATTTTGAACTAAAACTTACCATTTTCTCCGTTTCACGGCCGCCGTCCATGGCGAGCCTCGACATGGGTCCCTAACGACTTGTCCGACCTTCAGGATCATCAATCAGACAGTTAGAACGGTTGACAGGTGCTTAGACGAAAACCCCTTCACAGTCCACAGTGATCATCCCACGGTGATCGTCCCAATTCTCCTTAACATCTTTCTCAGGAAGCACAAAACTGGGTGAAGATCGAAGGGATTTGTGGGGTAGTTTTCTCACGACTTATACAAGTCATCTGTTTCTCCCTCAATCCACGGCCACTGTCCACAACGGTGGCACCACCACTCATGTCTCAACTCAACACTCCCTTTGTCCTCACACAACACTCTCAGTTAAAGAAGCTCACCGGGTTCATTTGACTTGCTTTTCACGGTTCAAACTCTCCCCTGATCCTCTATGTTTTTCCTCTCTGTTCCATAATCGTGCAACCTCCCTTAATTTAAACTGTATGATCGATTTGAGGCGTTGGAAGACCTTCCACAATTAACCAGAGAAGGGACAACTGTCCCAAATCTGATGGACACAAATCCAAATGCACCAGATGTCCCAATTTCTCTGGGCACCAATCCCTATGCACTAGAATGACCAAAATGCCCCTACTTGTATAAATTACCATTTTGCCCTTTGCTTATTTAGACCCATAACTAAACCATCGGAAGTCCAATAGCAACATGCTGCCTGTCGTTGTACTCAAGGGATCGAGACCTATCTAACAGTCCTCAAATTGCGTGAACATTCCATGCCATCTGAAAAGTCAACAAGTTGGCCCTTTTTAACCAAATTACCAAAGTACCCTCAAACTTCCGAACGTCATAACGTTTCCCTCGGATGTCGGAATCGGATGTGCCACCTGTCTATAAACTCGTGACGTCTCGAACTACGTCACGGTCATCGGTCAAATTCCATTTGACCGTCCGAACAAAAAGTAAACATTTGTGCCCATTCCAAGGGCAAAATCATCATTTCGCACTATCTGTCTGAAATTGTCCATCTAAGTACTAATTAACCTCACTAATACATCATTAATCACTAAGAAAATCCCAATTTACGGGACGGGTCATTACAATCTACCCCCTTAAAGAATTTCTTCCCTGAAATTTCGAATCTCGTACTTCCGTAACTAACTGGGGAAAATCTAACTGCTCTCACCCCTGGATCTCCTACCAGTGTCCAGCACCTGCCAATCCAAAGTATCCTGACTGCGCCCAAATTGTCACCACATTTTATCCAATGAATCAACTCAATCAACTTTTAGTTCTTCGGGAGGTCGTCCCAACCGCACTAGGGTCATCACAAATCCATCTCATTCCCGCGATATTTCCAACACCACACCAGCCGACACTGACGGCTCAACTATCACTAGGTACGCACCACTGCTATCAGGTTCAACACTCCCGACTCCTTTCGAGTCGAGCATTCCTCGTACTAACGTCCCAGCACATCTTGTGAGTTCGCCGTCATCAAACACAAATCTCAAGCACATAGGGTAGACCCAGCACTAGATCCAAGTCCAATACTCATACGTCTGCGAGAAGAACTACACATGTCCTGCAGCATTCCAAGGTGGTCAAGCTATCCAACTTGTGTTTCACAGGCGATCCTCCTGCTCCACAACTACTCAAACCTATCAGAAGTAATCCAATCCCGATCCACATACTCCTAAGTGGATCCTACTGACTCGGTTCCAGACCACTGCGTCAAATCCAATCAATCTTATAAACCACACGTCTAGATTGTGGGTTCTCTTCAATAACCTCACATCGATCAGTTATAGTCACTCCTTTTCTATTTCCTTCCGTCATCCTTCAACGGAAACTCTTAAAGGTCCACTACTACACTACAAAAAAAAGTCATTAGGGACAGGTGGCTAATGTCGCAAAAGGCAGAAATAGCGTCGCAAACTGGCTTATGTGACGGCTTTGCGACGGCTGCATCTCTGTCGCAATAAAGTGGTGTCGTAAATATTTTGCCCACTTATTACGACAGATATTAATGTCGCAAAAATCTTATACGACGCATAGAGATCATGTCGCAAAAGGTTTAGCGTTGTATTTAAATTAAACATTTGCGATGGTACTGGTTATTTTAGATGTTTTCTATTGTAAATATTATTGTTGATTGATATTCTTGTCTTGAATACAAATATCGAACTATCAAAATCCTTTTCAGTACTGCATGAGCATTCGTAATTAACACCATTGTAACTACTACTAATATAGAAGAAAATTTAAATACTGTTAACAGGGGAAAAATTTTGAAAAAAAAAAAGAATTTTTGAAACAAATTTGATTCAAATTATTAATATTGCATAAAATTTGAGGTTCATACAAAACAAAATAGGTAGAGCTTAGGCTAACAACTTAAGTTAGCATTTCTACATGTTTTGAAGATACACCAGTAAAAGTAACTGCCTCTATTCTGAATTCAAAATTATAAAATCCCAAAATCCATTGCAATGTTGCCCATACAAACTTGCGTTTCTCTAGCAAAAAAAATCTATCATTATGTACAAAAGTTTCAAGAGTAAAATAATCCTTCGTCATGAGCCAATAAAAAATGAACTAATTTATACTAACTAGATCACGCAACAGTCCTAACTAGTATGAACCTGAAGCCTCATTATATATTCAAACATTAAATTTTGAGCCCACGATATGTCGAAGGCATACAAAACACGATTGCTGGTGGTTTTCCTAATCAAACTCACATCGAGAAGAACACACAATGGCCTCTTGCTCTCAGCTGGCTGTCCAGAATAATCCCACACTTCCTTAAAGAAGATGAGAAACATTAAATGAGCATCGATATATGGTCAAGGAAGCAAAATGTCAAGTAGTCATCGAAATGCCAAATTCATTCCAATACAAACCGCAAGGAAGAGACAACAAAATTAACACATGTGGAAACGAACTTCATATGTAACCAAATGTAAAATGAAACGTAAATGACATATTCTGAAGTGACAACTTATTTATGTAAGAGAAGCTACTAGATGGTGAAAGTGAAATACCTCAGATGTGCAAGTAACTATGGAAAGCTGATAGAATGTTTCTCCTTTGCTGGAAACAAACTTGCAAGCAACGGTAACCACAAATTAGCTTCAGAACAACATCATTGATTTTCATGGGAAGATTAACTAAAGATCAAAAGGAATTGATATCCATCCATATCCCTACAAGTGGTTTTTTTTTCTTTCTAAACTTTCACATCAAATGGTGTATAAAATCAATCCATAAGGATTCCTTATTCATGTATTTGAAGAGTACGAAAACTATGTAATTAAATCAAATGATCAAAAAATTGAAAGAAACCATAAAACGATTCAATCAATTTTTATATATAAATGGTATCACGTAAACTTTTTCATTCATGAGTGCAAAAATAGTTAGGCCGCATATTGAAATGAAAATAAGGGTAAAAGAATTCCCAATCCCTTACTTGTTCCTTGCCTTCACATCATTCCTCTTTTCAGTTCCTCTTTTATCCTCATGACGATTATTTGAACCCCTTGGTGACATACGCTTTGAGTTTGTCTCTAACACATCATTGCTTGCTTTCTTATCAACCCTCATTCCTAAAGTAGTTTGAGGTAAAGGAATGAGCCCAAATAATTGCAGAGGCTAACTAAACGTATAAAACAAAACAAAAAATTAAACCAAACAACCCAGCTCTAGAGAATGCAACCCAGCATGAATAAATATTATTACCATCTTCTTCAATATATCTTGTTGATCTATCCTCTCTTTATCTTCTTCAATGCCTCGTCATGCAACAATCCATGATACTATAAATTTGTATCACCTCAACAAACTCATATCACTATGTGAAACAAGAAATATACTAACCTTCTTTTTTCGTTCTTCTTGTTTGACATCCAAGAACCATTCAGAAACGCCACTAGGATTGTTTTGTGCACTGATAAGAAGTGTCCAAAGCTCTTTCATAAATTTCACAGTATTTTTCTCCACAAACCCAGTAAACGAAATTTGAACCTCATTCTTATTCGCTACCTGTAAATTAAATGACACATATGCAGTCCAAACAACATAATATGAACCACAAATCCACCAACCCAGAGCTTTCATACAACAAATCGTAACAATAAATCAACAAAGCCAACAAATTGACATTTGGGAAGATCGGTGACTGAAAAAAATGAAAACAGCAAGTGCATAATGATACTAGAAATTGAAATACAAATTGAAATTCTATAATACCAGAAATTGTAAAACCCAAGATTGAGAACGGCGCCTCCTGCATCCGAATCTAAGATCCATCGCCACATCCGGTGCCGACAGACGCCTCCTTCCAACTCCATCGCGAATTGCGAGTCGATTTTGTCTCCCTCGCGAGTCAGCGACGGCTCCATCACGAGTCCATCGAACGTCCTTCTCGAGTCTGCGAAGCGTCGTCCGTCGATCACCTCTGCAAATCCCCATCCATCGATCTCCTCTGAAAATCATGAGCCGTCGATCTCCTCTGCGAAGCCTCCTCCGTCGATCTCCTCCGCGAAGCCTCCTCCGTCGATCTCCTTCGCGAAGCCTCCACCATCGTTCTCCTCCGCAAAGCCTCCTCCGTCGATCACCAGACCTCCCTCACTCTTATGTCTCGAGTCTTTCTAGAAATTGAGAATTAGGGAAAGGGAAATGAAAAAACACAAGTAGGAAGGTGAGAGGGAAATGAAAAAACTTTTATCCAGGCGCTTTGTATTTTTACGACATATTTTAGTGCCCCTCGTATATAAACAGTATTTTCCATACTAATTGCAACATGACTTACAATCATGTAGCAAATGTTTTCGCGCAACTAACCCGCGCATAAATTGTTGGGCTTTTACATGGGGCCTGTGATCTGTCGAAAAAAATTGTCGCAAATAAGCAATTTTCTTGTAGTGTGCTAGGACATTACAAGTCTTCCTGCCTTAATCCAACTTAGCACAATCCTACGGCACTTGTCACACAGGCCACTCCCGGCATCATCAAGTACTCTTCCTACTCCCGAACACATCCACCTGTGTCCATGACCAAGGGGGGGTCAAAATTCCTGAAGTTCCTTTAATGAATCCCCAAATCAACTCTAAAACATCTGTCTCTCACAAGCGACCTCTAACACCATCTTGGAAACAAACATCTCAACATCTAAACTACAACCGCTTCTGCTTCCCAGATTCTAACCATGTTGGAAGTATATCCATCTTTTCCAACCATGGAACTCAATTCGACACACGAATACCACCATTGTACCAACCGTCTAAACGTCAACTCTGCTACCCTTTACTGACCAACTTACATGTCAGTTAACACCGTGTATGCACATCCAAAAGGATGTCAATAATCACTCCTTCTGATGATCGCATCTCAACCTTTCCGAAGCTTAACTCCGAACTCCTACTAAAATACAAGTCACCAACTCTCGGAATCCTCAATCCACAATCACTGACCTCGGACTCCCCAATTACCACCCTCGAAGTCACCAATCACCAAGTGTTAACCTCGGTATCCGCCGGTATATACCAACCTCGGTATCCGCCACTAGAACAAACCTCACGAATGGTTTAACCCATCCATACAAACCTAGCTCGTTCAAAGTATAGGTCCACCGTGCTTCTATTGCTCTACCCTGTTTAACCAACGCCATCCTGACCGTTCGTACCGAACATGACCTGCCTTTGGTCATTACATCTCCCAGTTCTGGTCATGATTCCTTCCAAACACCGGCATCTCAGGCCTGGTCACAACATTAACTCATGATGTGCCCGTCGTACCATTTACAAGCATCCCAACTAGTGGCACATCATTCCGATCGAGTACTCACTCCGAGTCTCTACTCCCACCGAGCCAAAACCCTCAATCTACGCTCGGGTCAGGGAAACTAACATCCCTCATAATCCACAACTATGAGCAACCAAATGCTCAACCAACGCCGCACTCTCACTGGACTCGTCCAGAGTCATTCACCAATCATCCATTACCTCGGCTGCATCTAGCAGCAACATCTCCAATCCGGCCGTAAGTCGGCCCAAGCCACAACCACCAACTCAGGTGTCCGAAACTATGCACTTCCTTTGGGTTCCTCTCCAAGGAACTCATAATCCAGCCCTAGTCCTCCCACAGGGTTTCTCAAATCATTCCCGTCGTCCGGGTTATCCAAACCCGCTACTGCCACTAATTCACTACAACCTTACCACTCGGGTCGTCACACTCGAATAGACCATTCCTTATCGTAACTCTGCACACAACATCAACCAGTAACCACCACTCAACCAGACCGACAAAGGGTCACAAATCCAACCACCAGCCGCCTCAACAGGCTACTAACGGGCCTCACAGTCCGACCAACCTACTCGTAACTGTAGCTTACCAGCTAGGCTAACCATCGGGCAAAATCCAGCTCCAAACACGCTAACTATTCTGGCCCGAAGCCGTCATACGTCAAATCTCGCACCGTGTATCGAGCGACTATCACCTGGACACTAACAATTGCCACTAAAATGAACGTACTAGCACAATCACGTCCAGGTTGCTGACATGCTGTTCCGCATCGAGACATCACATCCACAGTAGCATCACACCACCCAAGTCCACGAACCAACGACTCTCAGAACTAAAACTCGCGCAAAACACAAGAAACCTGGCTCTAATACCAATTTGACATGACCCGCCCCCAATCCCCCTGGATTAAGGGTTAAATCCTACTCCCGTCTAACTTACGCATGACACGAAGGCTAAACTGACGTCTAACCTCCATGTGACACGTAAGTCGGACAAGGGATTCTCGATCCAACCGTTCTAAAAGTATCCAAACTTCCCAGAGTGCGCCGAAACTACTGTGGATCGCTGGTGTGATGTCTCCGTGACTCTCGACCAACAGCCCGCACCGCAACAACCTAGAGGGTATCGAAAACATGAAAAGACTGTCAGTGGACAAAAATAAAGTATAAGTTCAAAAACAGTTATCAGAAACATATTTACATTTATACCCTCCATTTAAAAACCAATGCATGCATATAAAACTCATTCCATAAAACCATTTCATATC
This sequence comes from Prinsepia uniflora, assembly GCA_032719365.1. Taxonomy (NCBI): domain Eukaryota; kingdom Viridiplantae; phylum Streptophyta; class Magnoliopsida; order Rosales; family Rosaceae; genus Prinsepia; species Prinsepia uniflora. Next base: position 69,864,299 of record CM064868.1, on the reverse strand, counting down.
CAAAACCATACTGAAAAACCAGAATCATTTCTTTCCTCAAATTCGCCATTCAAATCCAGGGCCTCAGTGTCAGGACCCACCCCTAATCCCCCAGGATTATGGGCTAAATCATGATCCCGTCTAACTTACGCATGACACGAAGGCTAAACTGTCGTCCAAACTTCATGTGACACGTAAGTCGGACAAGGGATTCCCGACCCGACCGTCCAAATAACTTCCGAACTTCTCAGAGTGCGCAGAGTCTACTGTGGATCGTACATGTGATGTCTCTGACTCTCTCGGCCGACAGCCCGCGCCGCAACAACCTGGAGGGTATCGAAAACACGAAAAGACTGTGAGTGGACAAAAATAAAGTATAAGTTCAAAACATTTCAACAAATCATTTATACCCTCCATTTCAAAAACCAATGCATGCATATCAAAGGTATGTCATAAAACCATGTATGAAAACCAAATACATTTTCCTTTTTCTCAAATTCCGGGCCTCAGCCCAAAACCATCGAAAACCATTTCATCTGGGCCACTGCCCAAAACATCGGAAAACCATTATTAAAAACCACATCATATTTCCATTCACCGAACCTGCTGGATCTATCCGAGTCTTTAAACTCAATCCAGGCCTCAATAATCTGAGTCTTTAAACTCCGAGTCTTTAAACTCAACAGGCCTACGGGGGAAAATATCAATATATCCGAGTCTTTAAACTCAATCCGGGTCTTTAAACCCAATCCGGGCCCGTCCCCCGTCAATCACAATATCCGGGTCTTTAAACCCAATAACCAGATCCAGCAAATCCAATCCAAAACCGTTTGAAAACCTTTTTCCATTTCCGAATCTGAATCCGCAATCTCATCAAGATCCCAAATCCAAACCCAGAACTCATATCCATCTCCTTTCCAGATCCGAGTCCGCAACCATCATTCCGTAAGCCGGCATCCGGAATAACCATTCTGAATCCAAACCCAGAATCCACTTTCAAGTCCCAAATCGAATCTCAAATCGTCATCCGGAAATCCAATTCAAAAACCCGAAATCACGCGTCTCAAAACCACTTTTTGAATTGGGCTTCAAGCCCGAAAACACTTTCCAAAATCCTTTTACTTTCTTTAAAATCAAATCGTATTTCAAATTCCGAAATCAAATCATTAAAACCGGGTTCAAATCACAATATCCGTCAAATCTCGTAAAATGTGAAATACCGTAATTTCCTCGAAAAACGTGCACAAACCGTAAACCAAAAACATATAAAAACATATATGCATGCATCAAGAGTTAGAAAGCAAAGTCCACTCACAGACCATTCCGAAGTCGCCTCGATAAGCGCGTACTTACGCCGTTCCCGGCCATTCCGTTATCCTCGACTTTCTCGAACCTGTACAAATCCCATAACAAGGTCACTAACTACTTCACAAAGGTCATACTAAAGTCCCATAATTTTCCCGTATTTTTAACTATTTTTAACCGAGCCCTAAAACCTTCGGACAGCCAGAAACATGTCGAGATGATGTCCGATTGACTCGAAACCAGCGCCACAATGTTCGTTACATCGATTACATCATTTCACATGTTGACCACTTCCTCGGAATGTGCCCCATGCTCGCACACGCGCTGCCTAAAGGGGCTGCGCGTGGAAGCCACGCGCCCAGTCATTGTTCATCTTCAACCAGTGATCAACCGGTTCAAACCGGTTTAGCAGACCGACCGGTTCAATTGAACCGGCGTGGGCGGTTCGACGCTATTTCTTATCCAATTCCAGTCCTATTTGAATCTTTTCATCCCTAATGTTTGTCTCAGTTCTTGTAATGAATTTGTGACCTAAAACCTTGAGGTTAACACTACTATTTACCTCTCCAATTCCAGCAGATAAACCGGTCGTGTTTCCTCTGCCGTGTTCCTCCACTTCCGGCCATCTCCCATCATGGTTTTTGACTCCAAAACGTTTCTGGAACCCCAAGAACTGCTATTCGATCGTTAAATCCACAAAACAACCGTTAAATCTCAAAACACCATATTGAATGTAAACTGTAAATTTCCGAGACTCTGCCTTACCTCTGCCATGCTTCCTTCACCCTGCTTACTCACGTCCAAAGGTCAATCTGCTCACTGAACTTCACCAGAGACCAAGGTTTTAGATGGGTTTGATCGATTCCGGTCCAATCGTTCACGGCGTGCCTCCCCTGTTTTCTGTGCTTCTCCCATCTCACACACACTCTGCACTAGGTCCCCCTCCTTAGACACACGCACAAAAAGGCACAACAACCCTCCTGATCTCTCACCTCATCATATAACCTCACTACCACGACTCACTCACTGAAAGGATCGATTGATTTCTACCCCCCCTGTTTCCTCTCAGTTGAACGGTTAAACCGTTTAAACACATCCGTATGAATTGGCTAGAAGCCACTGGAGGCTGGCCAGGTGTCCTCCAGCCAGTGGTTCAGCCAAAAAATATCAATTACTCAAGCCCACTTGTCCCTATCCGATTGCTTACAATGTTTAAACTGCCAAAAGACCATTTTACCCCTCTACTGTCCAAATTACCGTTTTGCCCCTTGTATGTCTTCAATCATAACTCTATTTTCCGAACTCCAAATGACACATGCCGCCTGTCGTTGTAATCAGGGGATCGAGACCTACGTAACGGTCTTCGAAATACATGAAATTGACGCGGCGTTCAAAAAGTCAACAAAATGCCCCTAATTTATCAAATTTACCAAATTGCCCTTAAACTTCCGAACGTCAAAAACTTCTCCTCGGATATCGGAATTGAGCGTGCCACCTGGCTACGGACTCGTGACGTCCCGAACTACGTCACGGTCATTGATCAATGCCCAATTGCCCGTCCGAGCTAAAAGTCAACATTTTGCCCATTCCAAGGACAAAATCGTCATTCTACACCAACGTCCAATAGTAACCAAGTAACCACCGATTAGCCTAGCTAATCCGTCACTAATCACTTATCTAATCCCAACTCCCGGGATGGGTCGTTACACTCAGCCCAAAATCACAAATCAATCTCAAGTACGGGAACTCAGCCCCAACTAACTGGACCTACCCTTAATTCCCCGGGATTAAGGGCTAAACCCTGCTCCCGTCTAACTTACGCATGACACGAGGGCTAAACTAACATCTAACCTCCATGTGACAAGTAAGTAGGACAAGGGATTCTCGATCCAACCATCCTAAAAGTATCCGGATTTTCCCAGAGTGCGCCGATTTACTGTGGATCGCGATTGTGATGTCTCCGTCTCTCTCGACCAACAGCTCGTACTGCAACAACCTGGAGGGTATCGAAAACACAAAAGACTGTGAGTGGACAAAAATAAAGAATAGTTCAAGAAAACAGTTTATAAAAATAATTACATTTATACCCTCCATGTAAAAACCAATGCATACATATTAATTCATATTATAAAACCATTCATATCAACAACCATCATTGAAAACCATTTGGAAACCCAAATCAAATCCGCAATTCAAATTCAGGCCTCATCCTCAAATCACAAATCAATCTCAAATACGGGAAATCAGTCCCAAAACTCATTAAATCCAATCATCGGGGCCACTACCCAAAACCAGTGAAAAACATCAATCATGCGAGTCTACTGGATCTCAAGTGCGCCCGAGTCTTTAAACTCAAAACCATGCGCAATAACCAGGCCTTCCCGGGATATCAACGAGTCTTTAAACTCAAAACACAATTACAGGCCTCAAAGGGGTATCATAACCGAGTCTTTAAACTCAAAACATATACCGAGTCTTTAAACTCAAAATATATCAATCCAGGGCCCTCCCCCCGTCAATCAATCTGAGTCTTTAAACTCAAAACCAGATCCAGTGAGTTTTCTCTTTTTCCGGGTCTTTAAACCCAAAATCATTTTTCAAACAACAGTGAAAACCACAAAAAATCCTTCTCCGAATTCGCAACAATGATTTCGTAAGCTAGCATCCAGAACCATCATTCCGAACCCAAAACCAGATTTCCTTTCCAAGTCTCAAAACCAAATCCGAAATCTCATTTCAGAAATCCAGTTTCAAAACCGAAATCTCGTATATCGAAATCTAAAAAACAGGGCTCCAAGCCCAAAATCACTTTTCCAAAATCCATTTCAAAACCTTGAAATCAAATCATATTTCAAATCCCGAAATCAAATCATTAAAACCATGATCAACTCACAAGATCGTTCGAAATCTCGTAAAACGTGAAATGCTGTAAATATCTCGAAAACCATGCAAAATCGTAAACTATCAAGATCAGAAATCAAATCATAGAATAACATATAGAAAACATATAAAAACATATATGCATGCATCATAAATTCGAAAGCAAAGTCCACTCACAGACCATTCCGACGTCGCATCGATACGTGCGTACTTACGCCGTTCCCGGCCATTCCGCTATCCTTGGCTTTCCCAAACCTATCCAAATCTCATACTAAGGTCACTAACTACTTCACAATGGTCATACTAAAGCCCCATAATTTTTCCGTATTTTTAACAATTTTTAACTGAGCCCAAAAACCTTCAGACATCCCGAAACATATCGAGACGATGTCCGATTGACTCGAAACCAACGCTAAAATGTTTGTTACATCAAATACTTTAAAAGTCGTGTTGGAAACTTCCCCAAAAGGGGCCCCACGCGCCCTCACGCGCTGGCACTGTTCATCTTCAACCTCCAACCGAACCGGGTCCATACCGGTTCGGTTCAGGCCGGTTCAGTTGAACCGACGGTCACGGTTCATGTCCATTTTCTGGTTCATTTTTTGTCTTTTTATTTCCATTAAGTCCGTCCAATCAAATACAATCGTTTTAACTAATTAAATCATGAAAAAAGAACTTGTTTTTACCTGCCCAAGTCGAATAAGAAAAACCCGAACTGCCTCCTCTGTGTCCTCGTCAATCCGGCCACCTCAAGCCGTGATTTCAAGTCCAGCTAACTACTTCAGACCTCCAAAACACGGTCCATTTCACAGAATCGATCAATAACTACTAAAACAAAAATTACCATTTTTGAATTCAACTTTAGCCTTTGGGGGAAATCGGCCTTACCTCTACCATCGAGCCTCACTATGGCCATTACCAGTGTCGCCTTACCTCCCTCTTCATCTTTCGTTCAACAAGCAGGGGCTAAGGACGAGGCTTGATAGTGTGTTATGGACTAAAACTCACATTTCCTCTGTTTTTCGTGGGTTGTCTCATGGGCCAGGGTCACCAACCACGACAATCATCATGATCGAGACACTACCATTCCCCCCCCCCCCCCAACTGCATTCTTCTTCTTTTTCCAATCACAATTCATGAGCAAGGTCCACGTGGGGAGGAAATTGTGGAGACGGGTGCACGGGGTCTCTGTTTTTCTGTATTTCTTCCCATCATCGTGCAACCGTGCAGAATGAGTTGTAAAAAACTTATTTTGAGGCGGCTCTGAGGGTTCCACAAGCCTCCAGAGATGGGACAAGTGTCCCCATCTGGTTAGGTACCCAGTCCAAGGCAGCCACCTGTCCATTTATCACTGGGCACTGATCCCAAGGCCCCAAACGACCGGAATGTCCCTCAAAGTCCAAATTACCATTTTACCCCTCACCTATCTAGACCCATAACTTAACCGTCTGACGTCCGATGACGGCGTGCCACCTGTTGTTGTACTCAGGACGTCGAGACCTATCTAACAATCCTCGTTTTGCGTGAAAACTAATGGTAAAATAAAAAGTCAACAATTTCCCTCTTTTTAACCAAATTACGAAAATGCCCTCGACCTTCCGAACACCATAACTTCGTCCCCGGATGTCAGAATCGGACGTGCCACCTGTTTACAGACTTGTGACGTCCCGACCTACGTCACGGTCATCGGTCAAAGTCCAGTTCACCACCCAAACGAAAAGTCAACATTTTTGCCCATTCTAGGGGCAAAATTGTCATTTTGCACCGTCCGTCTGAAAGCATCCAACTAAGCACCGATTAACTTCACTAATCCACCATTATCCACTAATCTAATTCTGGTCTCCGGAATGGGTCGTTACAATCTACCCCCCTTAAAGAATTTCGTCCCCGAAATTCCGAATCTCGTACGTCCACAATTCCTGCGGAACTCCAACTTATCTCGCTTCTGGGTCTTCTACCCGGTGTCCAACACATGCTGATCCCACTTAGCCTGACAGTTCCCAAGCTGTCACCTCACCTTACTCGTTCACTTTACGAGCTCAACCAACCATCTCATAGCCTGTAACAACCATTTAACCACTCAGGATCACCCCGATCCAGTCCACATGCTTCGTCAAAAACCATCATATCGGAACTACACCTGACAGGACCCGCCCCGATCCCCCTGGGACCACCCGGGACGTGCCCTGCTCCCGTCTGACACCCAACATTAAAGTACCAAAAATGCCCTTATTGAAGATGAAATGCATAAAGAAAACCAAAGTTAAGTCATACATAGCACGCCACACAAATACACGAATACAAATAGTGTCAGACAAGGGATAGTTCCCGAATACAGTTTATTGAGCACGACTCTAGACACACTACGTGCCAACCTACCCAGCAGTAGAGTTCAGGTACGCAACGTAAACCTATGCCTCTTCCTCCTCGGGATCCTCCTCCTCCTCCTCGGGATCCTCCTCCTCGATAGCACTACCTGGAGGGGTAGTAAAACAACAAAGGTGAGTGGGCCGAAACTCAAGGTTTACAAAGTAGTTTACCATTTCAAAAACATATAGCTTTTCCCCTCCGTTTTCCTAAAAGACATGCATAGTATCATAAACCACAAAACCATATAGTCATAAGCAGAATAATATCAACATAATATAATCTTAGTCACTGCACTATACATCCCAACCCTGACATCCCAGATGCCTGACGTCCCAGACGCCCGATAAGGTCACAGTCTCAAGGCTACGCGTGCCACCCGGGGTCTCAATCCCGAGTCCAAATCCCGAACCTAGTCCGAGCATGGCATTCTAGATGCCTGACGTCCCAGACGTCCAATAGTAGCAATCCTGCTCCTGAGTCACTCTACGGTCCGGTCCCTCCGTAGAACGACTCCTCACAGGCAATGCGCCGTGACCACTCCGGTGTACCTACATCCGGAGGAGATAGAATCCTAGGGTAGATCTATACAGTGCAGTACCACAGATAATATCGAGATCCATTATACATATATATGACTCCAAACCATTCATAAACAACCAGACGGGTCTCATGCCCAAACATCGTAATACGTGCCATAAATCATACACAAGATAAACAGATACTTTTACTTGAATCACATATAGATATAGTAGAACGTAAAACAGTTATGCATGCCGAAGTTTAGTGAAATCAAAGGCCCACTCATAATACAATCCCGCTGCAATCCCGAGCGTAAAGCCCCGTCCAAGGGTTAAAGTACAATTCCTGTCATGCCCAAAACATACGTAAAGGTCACTTTAAGTCCCTACTAAACAACTAAGAATCCCTAGACTGAAACCGGCCCGGGAAAGCCGTCCGAACACGCTTCCCAAGGCGTCAAACCCTAATTTGACCAACTTAACGATCTCCGATCGACACGAAACCACCGCCATTGAATCCGTATCGTCGAAACCTTGAAAATGGCACTGGTCCCACACAAAATACTGTTCACACGCGCCCCCCACGCGCCGATCAACCCTCTGGTCAACAGTGCTACAGTGATGCTGATGTCAGCATGACGTCACTGCTGACGTCAGCATGACGTCATCACTGACAGTGTCAGAGGACACGTGTCAACAGCCCATTGGTCCCTGGTCTGACAATATTCTGACATGATGACGTCATCATGACGTCACTGCTGACGTCAGCATGATGACGTCATCATCTACAGTAACCGGGTCTGCGAATCGGGTCACCGCAGACCCACGGTTCGACCCGATCACAGATCGTGATTCCGACCACCAAAATCGATGGGATTTGTTCCTATGAACTCGTCTGAACATGTTCTATGGCTCTGTGTAATCAAAACTGAATTTTAAGATCGAGAAACCACCTGAAAAACGACGGGGAACTGGCTGCCGGTTCTGGTTCGTCTTCTCCGGCGAGCCGTCACGCTTCCAGCCACCAACTCTGGTCCAAACTGCTCGTCTAGTCCCCTAGGTTAAGTCTCAAAAACAACCAAACAAGTTTAACGTTAAAAACGGACGGTTCGAGGTAGGGAAGGAAAATCGGCCTTCTCGGGTTTGCAGGCTTACCGCCGCCGTGTCGCCGCCGTGGGCTGCCCAGTCCAGTCCTAAGCCGTCCAGAGGTCACAACGGTCCTAGCCCTAGGTTGGTTCGAGCCCAGAAGTCACGGTTTGGACGGTTGGATGGTTTTGGGCTGCACGGGTTCCTCTCGGGTTTGTGGGTTTTCCGGGTTGCTCCGCCGTCCGTGGTGGTGGTGATGGCCGTCTGGAGGTGGCTGAGGGGTAGGCTGGTGTGTGGGTTGAGGCTGAGGGATGGTGTGATCGCTGGTGTGTTTGTGCAGAGAATGAGAGGTTGCACGGTTTGAAGGAGTGGAAATGAGAGAATGAATTCTCTCATGGTTTTTAAAACAAAGTGATCAGATGGAATGGAGGGCTGAGATTCAACCTGAGTTAAGAGTGAAGGGTGAGGATTTAAGGAAATTAAACTAATTAATTAATCACATGGCAGACCAAGATCCAGATTGTTGGGGATGATGTGGATGGGGTAGATGAGTGACATGTGTCACTTATCAAGGGTCCAGATTGATTGGGTTAAAGTAAATCAGATTCTAATATTTTAATATTATTTTAAGTTCCGAGTCTCGGTTAGTTCGGTTACGTTCTTGACCATAACTTTTTCGTCGTAAGTCCGAATTCGGCGTGCCGCCTGTCTACGGATTCGTATCGACGAGACCTACGTAACGGTCATTGGCCCTCGTCCGTTGGACTTCCCGGGTCAAAAGTCAACATTTGGCCCCCAAATGGCCAAATTACCAAAATGCCCCTCGACTTCCGAACGTCACAACTTCTTCCTCGAACGTCGGAATCGAACGTGCCACCTGCCTATGAACTCGTGACGTCCTAAACTACGTCACGGTCACGTGTCAAAGTCCTAAATACTTCCCGAGTTAAAAGTCAACTTCCCCCCCCCCCCCTCAGGGGCAAAACGGTCATTTTACAATAAAATAATAATTACGAAAGTTCGGGTCGTTACAACACCGATTATTCATCTATTCACATCATACTTCAGTACTAAGCTGTTCACCAACACTGCTACCAGAACGTCACACTGCACGTCCAATTACATCGGCATGGTTCCGACTACTGCAGAACCAGTATGTACACATTCCAAGTTCATGCACCATTTGCTACCAACTAGAACCACGGTGCATACCACCAACCACACGCAAGGAAAACCCTACAAACCTTGAAGGAAACAAAGGTATTTTAGAATACCTCAAACACAGTTCGTAGAGTATATCCTCACGTACTTCCAACGTCATCCTACGATTCATCCACTAATGACCTATAACAGCATCACCCAAGCTCTACTACATCCAAAGTCCAACCAACAACATCACAGTGTACCCGTCACTACGACATCCAAACTTCTTCATACCTATATTGATTAACACCTGCCTACCCGCCAGTCACGTTTTACTTGTATAGTCCGTCAATCCAATCCTGACCCACTCGCTCCTAAGTGGATCCCACTTCTCATCCATACCACTCTTACCATCAGACCATCACTTCGATCCAAAATACCTCACGTCTAGATTGTGGGTTCTCTTCAATAACCTCTTATCAATCAGTTATAGTCACTCCTTTTCCATTTCCTTCCATCATCCTCTAATGGAATTCTCAAAGGTCCACAACTAAGGCATTACAAATCATCCTTCCTTACTCCAACGACACTCGCTACACAAGCCACTCCCAGCGTTACTAAGTACTCTTTCTACTCCCGGACACATCCACCCGTCTCCATGACCAAGGGGGGTCCACAACTCCTGAAGGTCCTTTAATGAGTCATCCAAATCGACTTTAGAGTATGCTTTACTCATCATGTAACACCAGTCTCGGAATTAACACAACATTGTCCCGAACCCAAATCCAGATTTCCTTTCCAAACCTCAAAACCAAATTCGAAATCTCGTTTCCAAAATCCGATTTCAAAACTGAAACCTCGTATATCGAAATCTCAGAAACATGGCTCCAAGCTCTAAATCACCTTTCCAAAATTCATTATAAATCATTGAAATCAAATCCTCAAAACCATGATCGAATCACAATATAAATCGAAAACTCGTAAAACGTGCAATTCCATAATTATCTCGAAAATCGTGTAAAACCGTAAATCATCAAGATCATAAATAAAATCATAGAATCACGTATAGAAAACATATAAAAACATATATGCATGTATCATAAGTTTGAAAGTAAAATCCACTCATAGACCATTTCGTCGCTGTCTCGATACGCATGCAATTACGCTTTTCTGGCCAATCTACTATCCTCAGCTTTCTCGAACGTGTCCAAATCCTATAATTAGGTCATTATCTACTTCATAATACTTATACTAAAACTCCGTAATTTTCCCGAATTTTTAACTATTTTTAAACGAGCCCTAAAACCTTCGGACACCACGAAACATATCGAGATGATGTCCGATCGACTCGAAACTAGTGCCAAAATGTTCGTTACATCGTATACTTTAAAAGTCGTGTTGGAACTTCACTCAAATTCCTTGCCACACGCCCACAGGCGACACCCAAAGGGGCTGCGGGTGGGCCTCACGCGTCTGCACTGTTCATCCCTGTCCTCAGGTGAACCCGGTTCGAACCGGTCCAGGCCGACCTGATCTAGGCCCGAACTGGCGTGGGTGGTTCACGTTCAATTCTTTCCTTTTTCCAGTCCGATTCCAATTCTACTTAGTCCTATAGCTTTCTTACATAATTTCCTATAGATCTACCATTTTTACACGTACAAATAAGGTCTCAAATCGTACCTCCTAAGTCGAAGGAAAAACTAGCCACGATTCTTCATCGAGTGGCCACGATTCCGGCCACTATCCTTCTTGGTTTTGGTCCCAAACGTCTTCTGGAATCCCTAGAAAAACATCTTAATCATCAAGACTTCACAAAAATCCTTAATTCTCAGATTACCATTTTGAACTAAAACATACGATTTTCTCCGTTTCACGGCCGCCGTCCATGGCGAGCCTCGACATGGGTCCCTAACGACTTGTCTGACCTTCAGGATCATCAATTAGACAGTTAGAACAGTTGACATGTGCTTAGACGAAAACCCCTTCTCAACACCCAAAAATAGGGCACACGACCTACCTGAATTTCTCCCACCGTTTAAGACAGTCCACAGTGATCATCCACGGTGCTCGTCCCAATTCTCCTTTCCATCTTGCTCAGGAAGCACAAACATGGGTGAAGATCGAAGGGATTTGTGGGGTAGTTTTCTCACGGCTTATACAAGTCCTCTGTTTTCTTCCTCAATCCACGACCACTATCCACCACGGTGGCACCACCACTCCTGTCTCAACTCAACACTCCCTTTGTCCTCACACAACACTCTCAGTTAAAGAAGCTCACCGGGTTCATTTGACTTGCTTTTCACCGTTCAAACTCTCCCCTGATCCTCTCTATTTTTCCTCTTTGTTCCATAATCGTGCAACCTCCCTTAATTTAAACTTTATGATCGATTTGAGGCGGTGGAAGGCCTTCCACAATTATCCAGAGAAGGGAAAAGTGTCCCAAATCTGATGGACACAAATCCCAATGCACCAGATATCCCAAATTCTCTGGGCACCAATCCCTATGCACTAGAATGACCAAAATGCCCCTACTTGTATAAATTACCATTTTGCCCTTCGCTTATTTAGACCCATAACTAAACCATCGGAAGTCCAATTGCAACATGCCGCCTGTCGTTGTACTCAGGGGATCGAGACCTATCTAACGGTCCTCGAATTTCATGAACATTCCATGCCATCTGAAAAGTCAACAAATTGGCCCTTTTTAACCAAATTACCAAAGTACCCTCAAACTCCCGAACGTCATAACTTTTCCCTCGGATGTCGGAATCGGACGTACCACCTATCTATGAACTCGTGACGTCCCGAACTACGTCACGGACATCGGTCAAAGTCCATTTGACCGTCTGAATAAAAAGTAAACATTTATGCCCATTCCAAGGGTAAAATCGTCATTTCGCATAATCCATCCGAAATCGTCCAACTAAGTACTAATTAACCTCACTAATCCATCATTAATCACTAAGAAAATCCCTATTTATGGGACGAGTCGTTACAAGTAAAGTATGGTGGATTAGGCCGATAAGATGACAAGACACAGGTTGGATATGTTGGACATGCCGATGAGGAGATTGCCCTGTCTTGTAGTAGTGAACGTAGTTGAAGCTCTTGACCATCTTGGAGTCGTAAAGGACGTGTGTGGTCCGTCTCACATACATATGGGTTGTGACTTGGCGTTGATACTGAGTCTACTTTGTATTCATAGATGAGTTGCGATGGGATTTCACATTGGTCATGAGTTGCGCCGTGGTCGATTAGTGGACGTATCGTAAAGATAACGTTGGACATACGTGAGGATATACTTTATGAGCAGTAGTCGTATCATAGGGTTGTTCTTGCACGTGTGGTGGTGTGAACCGTGATTCCGGTTGGTGGTAGTGGTGCATGTCCTTGGGATGTGTGTGTATTGGTTATTCAATGACTCGAACTATTCCGGTGCCTTGGACATACAACGTGATGTTCTGGTAGAGGTGTTGGTGATCAGCGTAGCACCGAGGGACGTTGTGGATAGCTGTTGATCGGCGTAGTTTCGATATCATGGTTTTGACAGAGCATGTGGACTAGATCTAGTATCTAGAGTGATCTGTTGATGGTTACTAACTTCAGTTGGAGGCTCAGAGCCATAAGTGGCTGGTGGGACCCTGATATTGTAAGCACGGTTAACCAGATTTGTGATAGGGTCTAATTGCCGACATGTAGTGTGGGACCTGGTTGGTGTGCCCACGGATTGACTATATTGATGGTTAGTCGAACCACGAGTGAGATGATTGGTTGAAGTAGGAGTCTAGTTGAGTACGTTGTGACTTCGGTGAGGTCGGTGTGGATCGCTAACAGAAGTAATATGGATAGTGGTACGACTTTGGCTCCATAGGAGTATCGAGACCGGAATATGTCATCTTGAATTGGTTTAAAAGGTGAGATGTGTGCCTGTTGACGACGGATTCGCTTGTTGTACTGAGACATTGGTACGGGGTACGCTCGACTCGGGGAAAAGTCTGAATGTTGGAATTAATAGCAGTGATGATATGGCGTACCTAGGGTTAGTTAAGTCGTGAGTGTTGGCTAGCGAGACATTAGAGGTACCTCGGGTACGGATTGGAAATGGGTTGCCCCGGTAAGGAAAGGAGGATCCGCCAGATGGACTGAACATTGGTGGATTGTTCGCTTGGCCGAGTTAGTATGACAGTGTGGGAACTGTCCGACGACTTTGGATTGGCAGATGATGGACACTGGGCAAGAGACCCTGAGATCAGTTGGATTTCCCTAGTTGATTACGGAAGTAGGAGATTCGGAATTTCGAGGACGAAATTCTTTAAGGGGGGTAGATTGTAACAGCCCGTCCCTGAAATCGGGATTAGATAAGTTGTTAATGACAGATTAGGGAAGCTAATCGGTAATTAGTTGGCTGATTTCGGATGGACGATGCGAAACGTCGATTTTGCTCCTGGAATGGGCAGAAATGTTGACTTTCTGTTCGAACAGTCAAATGGACTTTGACCGATGACCGAGATGTAGTTTGGGACGTCACGAGTTCAGAGACAGGTGACACGACCGAGGAGGAAGTTATGACGTTCGGAAGTTTGAGGGTATTTTGGTAATTTCATCACAAAAGGGGAAACTCGTTGACTTTTCAAATGACATGGAATTTTCACGCACTTCGAGGATCATTAGTTAGGTCTCGAGTCCCTGATTCCAACGACATTTTGCCTCAAAAAGGGTATTTTGGTTATTTTTACATGGGGATTTGTGCCCAGTAAGATGTGGACACTTGGCTGCCAGGAAATGGGTGTCTAGTGGATGTGGGACACTTGTCCCATCTCTAGAGGAATTTGGAACACTCCTCAGCCGCCTCACCTTGATTTTAAGTGAATTATCAGCCGTTCACGGTGTGTGTGGGTTGCAACCAGAGAAAAACAGAGAGGTTGAATATGTCGTGGAATCCCACCCCAATTAATCTGTCAATCTTCATCCTTTGCCCTTAAGAAATGAACGAAAAAAAAGGAAAGAGAAAAGTGAGAGGGTTGTAGTAGTGTGATCACGGCGGTTCACCGTGGACGGTGGCCATGATACCAGTAGGAACAGAGTGGAAGCAAACCGTGAGGAACCCAAGACTCAATTACCCCAACAGTGGACTTGAACCCGTGGCTTCTTAATGGAAAATGGTTGGAAAAGTGTGTGGGGATTCATAGACTTGAATTTAAGGCCTGGAAGAGACGGTAAGTCGAAGTTCCACAAAACTTTGATTTTGAATTCAAAAATGGTAAACTGCGTTTTGGGGACTAATAATGAAATTGAATGATCGGATGAGGTTCTCGAGGTCTTAAAGGATTGGTTGAGCTTGAAATCAAGGATTTTGGAGGCTGGGATCGTGCAGGTACTATGGTCGAAGATAGCCGGTTTGTTTGTGATCAGGAAGGTAACCTTCTAGACCCATACATCGTGTTTTAATGGCATAGATCGATCATAACTAGTGGGACGAAGATGTGGGACGAATTAGGAACAGAAACGGGTCGGAAATGAGGAAAACCGACCACGCCGGTCGAGTTGAAGATGAACGGTCCAACCCGGTTTGAACCGGGTCGACTTAAGGACAATGATAGTGAATAGTAATCGCACATGGTTTCAAGCGCAAGGCGATTGGGCAGCTAGTGAGGGCGCGTGGGCCCTCTTTTCGAGGCATATTTAACACATGATTTAAAGTATTTGATGTAACGAACATTTTGGCGCTGGTTTCGAGTCGATCAGACATCGTCTCGATATGTTTCGGGATGTCCGAAGGTTTTAAGCCTAGGTTAAAAATAGTCAAAAATTCTGAAAAAAAAATACGGGGATCTAGTAGAAGCTTATTGAAGTAGTTAGTAACCTTCTTAGTGGATTGGACAGGTTCGAGAAGCCAGTGATAGCGGTTTAGCCAGGAACGGCATAAGTGCGCGCGTATCGAGGCGACGACGCTACGGTCTGTGAGTGGACTTTGCTTTCTAACTTATGATGCATGCATATATATTTTTATATGTTTTCTATACGTGATTCTATGATTTGATTTTTGATCTTGATGGTTTACGTTTTGCACGGATTTCGAGATATTTACGAAATTTCACGTTTTATGAGATTTCGATTGATCTTGCGATTTGATCATGGTTTTAATGATTTGACTTCGGGATTTGAAACATGATTTGATTTCAAAGATTTAAAATGGATTTTGGAAAGTGATTTCGAGCTTGAAGCCCAGTTCAGAAAAGTGGTTTTAAAGAACGTAATTTCGGGTTTTTGAATCGGATTTCAAAATGACGATTTTGGATTCGGTTTTGGAACTTGAAAGTAGATTTCCGGATTTGGGTTTGGAATGGTTATTCCGGATGCCGGCTTACAGAATGATGGTTTCGGATTCTAATTTGGAAATGGATAATGGATATGATACTGGGTTTGGATTTGGGATCCTGATGAGATTGCGGATTCGGATTCGAAAATGGAAAAAGGTTTTCAAATGGTTTTTTTTTTATTAAATTTGATGGATCTGGTTATTGGGTTTGAAGACCCGGATATGATTATGACGGGGGCGGACACGGATTGAGTTTAAAGACTCGGGAGTTTAAAGACTCGAATATTGTGATTTCCCCCGTAGGCCTATTGAGTTTAAAGACTCGGATTATATTGAGGTCTGGATTGAGTTTAAAGACTCGGATAGATCCAGCAGGTTCGATTGATGGATATGTGGTATCAAATGTGTTTAGATTTCACTGAGTTTTGATGGTGCTGGTTTTCAATAAAGGTTTTCCGATGTTTTGGGCTCTGCCCGGATGAAATAGTTTTCGATGGTTTTGGGCTTAGGCCCGGGATTTGAGGAAAGGAAACTGTGTTCGGTTTTTCTTACATGGTTTGCTTAACCTGAATATTGAATGTTTTTAGGACATGGATTTGATATGCATGCATTGGTTTTTAATTAGAGGGTATAAATGTACTTGTTTTATGAACTGTTTTTAAACTTATACTTTCTTTTTGTCCACTCACAGTCTTTTTTTTTGTTTTTGATACCCTCTAGGTTGTAGCGGTGCGAGCTATTGGTCGCGAGAGACGGAGACATCACACACGCGATCCACAGTAGATTCTGCACATTCTGGGAAGTCCGGATACTTGTAGGACGGCCGGATCGAGAAATCCCTTGTCTGACTTACGTGTCACATGGAGGTTGGACGTCGGTATAACCTTCACGTCATGCGTAAGTTAGATGGGAGCAAGATTTAGCCCTTAATCCTAGGGGATTGGGGGTGAGTCCTATCAATTTAGGGTCCCTGACCTGAAATCACGTTTATGAAACATAGGGTCTCAGACCCGAAATCACATTTATGAAACCCAACTGGGCCTCATGTCCGATTTCGTAAACCAACTGGGCCCCCGACCCGATCACATAACTCAAAGGGGTCTCATCCCGATTTCGTAAACCAACTGTGCCTCCGGCCCAATCGCATAATTCAAATAGGTCTCATGTCCGAGTTCAACTTTCCAATACCAAAACCATACCATTAAACTGTTATTAAAACCACAATCACGTATAACCACAGTATAAAATCGTAACATCGAAATACGTGCAACCATGTGAATCACTAATTCCACAATCATCATTATAGAAATAACATATATAAAACATATAAAACAGTTATGCATGCATCACAATTTAGAAAACATTGTCCACTCACAAACCGTCCTATGCTGCCGCCTCGATACGCTTGCCTTACTGTCTTCCTAGCCACCTGATTATCACCGGGACTTCCAAACATGTCCAAACCATACTAGAGGGTTACTAACTACCTCATTAACCTTCCATTAAATCCCCGTAATTTTCCCGAATTTTTAAACTAGATCTTAAACCTTCGGACATCCCGAACTATATCAAAACGATGTTCGATCGACATGAAACCAGTCCCAAAATGTTCGTTACATCGAATAGATGTTTTCACATGTTCAACACTTCCCTATAATGTCCCCCACGCGCCGCCCAAAGGCGCTGTGCGTGGGCCTCACGCGCCACCCAAAGGCGTTATGTGTGGGCTTCACGCGCCTACTGTTCAGCTTCTTCCTCCTCGGGCAGACCGGTCCAGACCGATTCACTGGTCTGGCCGGTCCAAGCCCATATCTTCCCATTTTTTCATCCGTTTTCTTTCTTTTTTCCACCAATCTTTTTTAATCAATCCTAGGGATTGTTCTATGTGATCAAATCGAAGAAAACTAATGTAAAACTCATTAAAACTCATTGGTTCATTAAACCATTTAAACCAAAAATTTCCTATCCATGTTCTGGACATAACCAAGGGCCAAAATCACATCCTAGGGACTTCATTTAGCTTCTAGGGACCTAAAAAAATAGGTTTAGGGCTTCAGTTTAAGTTTACCTGACTAATTGGAGATTTCGGCCGGTTGCCACCGAAATCCTCCACGACCGTTCCACTGCCGTGTTCTCCTGCCTCCAGCCACCCTCAGCCATTAACTCGACCCCCAACAACTCATAGAACCTCCAACAACCATTTTCAATTGTTAGAATCGATCAATAACCACCAAAACGTGGTTTACCATTTTTGAATTCAAAAACAGGGCATTCGGTTCCTTACCTCCGAACTTCCACCACCGTGCATGACGGTCGACACCAACACCACCGTCATCATCGTCTCACCTCACTCTCTCACTTCCATTCACATACCAAGCCCAGATAATGAGGATTGAAGGTTGGTATTGGATGGGTTGCACGATCACGAGTTTGGGAGAAAAAAGCAAAGATGATCGATCAAAAAGGAAAAATGAAATATCCCACCATGTGGGGAATTGGGCCAATCAGATAAGGGACAGGTGTCACTTACTGATTGGTTAACCCAGATTTCCAATCCAATCCAAACCTGCCACTTGTCAGTTTCTCGGTTTGTGTGAATAGTGCAGTAAAACTTCTAGACCCGTAACTTCTCCGTCGAACCTTCGATTTCGACTTGCATCCTGTCTACGTACTCGTAATGTCTCGATCTACGTAACGGTTTTTGGTCCTCATACATTTGACTCCCCGAGTCAAAAGTCAACATTTGCCCAATTCTAAGGGTAAAACGGTCATTTTGCACCGTCTATCCGAATTCACTCAACCAATCCCCGATTAGTCATTCTAAATCCATAATTAATTAATATTTAATCCTGATATTCAGGACGGGTTGTTACAACCGATCCGAAGCATCTGGCGAGGTGCTCTCGAGGCCCTGATCGGTAAGCAGGAACATTGCGACCAGTCAAAAACCTATTAATATATCCTCTCACACTCATTTGGCATCCAGGAACCATCCTAACCAACCTAGCACCTAGAACTAATGCAACACCAGTAGACCGAAGCACACTTCATCCATCCAGCACTTGGGGGACTAGGGGTTGCATTCCCCTAGTCAGTGACCATATATTGGCATGGGTTACGAGTCCTCGACCGAGAAAATCCACCTCACTCAACGACTTAGGAGACTATGTTGATACCATATCGTGCAACAAACTCCGTACGAGCAGCATCACCATAAGCATCCGACCCACCATAGGTGATCGGCAGACAGGTCAATCGGTAGACATTGCTAGTATCGTTAATCGGAAGACAATGCCAATGGTGCCAATCGATAGGCTTAACCAGGAATGCCAATCGACATGATCTACCAAATAGCATGCACCTTACAAAGGCCCAAGTCTTAGCCACTCGACATGTAACAACCCGTACCTTCGGGAAGGGTATAAATGTAATTTTGTAAAAAGATTTGTATAAAAGGACGATTTTGCCCTTGTGAATAGTGTGTCAAAAGTTGACTTTTTGATTTACAGGTTGGATGAGTGTTGACCATTGACCGTGACGTAGTTTAGGACCTCACGAGTCCGTAGACAGGTGGCATGTCCGATTTGGACAATCGGAGAAAAAGTTATGACGTCCGGAAGATTGAGGGCGTTACTGTAATTTTGACTATTTGAGGAAAATGTTGATTTTTTAGTGGACTTGTGATTTTCACGTAGACCGAGGACCGTTGGATAGGTCTCGACGTCCTAAGTACAATGACAGGCGGCACGCTGTCATCGGACGACGGACGAAATAGTTACGGGTCTGGAAAGTTTGAGGGTAAAATGGTAATTTCTAAATCTAGGGGCAATTTGGTCTTTTCCTCTTAAGGCCCAATCAGATAGGAACAAGTGGCTGAGTGGGCTTGGATATTTTGTGCTGATGACGATGGAAAAGGGGACACGTGGGATAACACTAGAGGCTTCTAGGGTGTTAATTATACACACGGCCACATATTGATCGATTTTGAACCGTGCATTTGGCTTGGGAGAACAGAAAACAGGGAGAGGAATTGTTAGAGTTCTTGATCGATTCTGTGCGTGGGTGAGAGTTCTGTGAATTGTGAGAGTGACAGAGAGAAGAAGGGAGACTGGTGATCGGGTTTTGGAGTTGAAATCGTGCAAGGAACACGGCGGTGGTGAGGCTGAGTTTTCAGAGAAACAGAGGAGGCCGTGAAAGATTGACGGTGGTTCTGTCGTGTTGTGGTGCAAACCAAGACAATAGCAAGCTAAGACGACTGCAGGGGACTTAGTGAGCACCGTAGCAGACGGCGGTGCAGACGGCGGAGGAAGAATCGAAGGTATGGTTCAAATCCCCTGTTTTCCCGTTTTCTTGTTTTCAATAATCGTGAACTTTGGGCTAGAGTCGAGGGATGCTGTGAGTTGGGTGAGACTCCTGAAGGTCCCAGGAGTCGTCTGAGTGTGGTGCCGTGACGGGGGAGGACCTGGGTGGCCGGCCGCCAAAACAGGGCTCACGGGCAGTGTTTTTCGAGGATGAAGACGAGGGGTTTTAGACCGTGATTTCTGGATTTTAGGACTGGGTTTGGTTGCAGGAGACTGGACGAAGCTAATGGAATTGAAATGGGGAACAATGGTGGAGGAACGGAGGAGAACCGGTCACGCCGGTTCAACACAGTTGAACCGGGTGACTCGAGGTAGAAGATGCACTGTAGTAGGCGCGTGAGGCCCACGCGCAGCCACTTTAGGCGGCGCGTGGGGGCGCGTGGGGATGATTATGAACAATTGTCCAACATGGGTTTTGTTCTAAATGTCATAAGGAATCTATTGATGTAATTTTCGGGTTAATCGAACGAGGTTACGGGATAGTTCGGGAATCCGGACGGTTTAGGGTCTAAGTTTAATTTACGAATAAATTCCCGAAAAATTGGGGAAATTAGGGTTAGTATATTTGACGTAATTGTAACCCTATTTGGTGCCTATTGACAGGACGGGGGACGCCTGAGACGGTCGAGGAGCGCACAGAGCGCGATTGACAATTTCCGATTCGTGAGTGGACTCTTTCTTTTCTTACGAGCATGCCTAAATGTTTTATTTATGTTTTATGATTTTAAATATGTTTTTATGCTTTTTGAGGGTGATTATATGTGGTTGATATGTTTGCACGTTTTTCGAGACATTTTCCGAATTTTGTACGTTTTTCGAGAAAAGCTGGATTTCTGATTTTAATGTTAAGTTTCCATGTTTTCAATCTATAATTGTTTTCTGATGGTTATAAGTGGATTATGAAGTATGATTTTGGAAATCAAGGTTTTGGTTTTGAAATTGGATTTCGAGAAACGAAATTTGGTTTTAAAGTCGGGAAAGTGGAATTCCGGATTTGGATTCGGAATGACGGTTCTGAACGCCGGAAGGGCTTCGAACCGGGGATTTCGGATTCGGGTTTGGATGTGAATTTAGAATTGATATTAAATTGGTTTGGATTGGATTTGCTGGATCTGGATATTGGGTTTAAAGACCCGGATTCTGATTGACGGGGGACGGGCCCGGATTGAGTTTAAAGACTCGGGAGTTTAAAGACTCGGATTACATTTGAGGCCTGGTTGAGTTTAAAGACTCGGATAGACCCAGCAGGTTTGATCGGATTTTGATATTTGCGGACTTGGTTTCATGATATGATCTTAGCTTATTTATCATACTGTTTTATATCGTGGTTTTCTGGTACTTAGTTAGGCATGCATATTTTAAAACGGAGGGAAAAACCTTATTCTTTTCTTTATATTGATTTATTCGTAAATCGTTTTTTAAACCTTTTATTTCTTTGGTCCACTCACACTTTTTGGTTTTAACTTACCCTCCAGGTCGTGGTGCTAGCGCTGGGGTGAACGTTGAGGCAGGGACCGAGGCATAGAGCTTACGACGTTCTTCCGTTGCGAGATTAGCCTAGTAGGATTTTGTGCCTGTTTTGTATAAACTGTGCTCTGAATTGCAGTTGTATTATATTTCTCCCTTGTCTGATAGTTATGCTTATGGTTGTGTTGAGGTTATTTTGGTACTTTAAGTGTGATTGTCAGACGGGAGCAGGGTTCGCCCCGGGTATCGAGGTGATATTTGGGACGGGTCCTGACACGACATGCGTACTCGGCAGGCATGATCATCACCCTCGGTTTGATCAACTAGCTATCAGTACCAACTCCCTAACATGCCTGGAGATCCATTGTCACCTAGCATACATCCCGAATCTTCGGGACACATGGCAACATCTCCTATTGTAGATTGAAACCTACTGTAACAGTGTTTAACCACTACATTCATTACTACTATAAATACCCCCAAAACCCTTTCATAAATGTACTCTCTCTCATCTACTTCTCTCTCGAAACACTCACAACTTTAACTCTTCAGTCTTTGTGCTGTGATCTACCTATTTGGTTCTCCATTACGCTTACTAACTTAAGTATCTAAACCTACTAGGTAGGCACCCCCACCGGTGTCTAGTATTTCTTCTCTGCATCGTAGTTCATTCGCCAGGCTCAAGCAAGATTTGAACCAACACCCCGTACCGAGTCCTAAATCCTCCAGCGAGACTCATCACGTTAGGTCCAGTTTTCAGATCAAACACATTTTCATTGATTTTTTTAAAATTTAAAAAATATATATAAATTAAAAATTAATTTTTTTTTATATATTTAAAAATTATTCAGATTATTATGTGTATATATAATAAATTTAAGTGCATTTAAAATCACATGTCATATTGATATGAAAATGCTGGCATCACACTGGAAGCTGAAATATTAACAATATTCCTAAATCACAATAGTAAATAAGTAAAAATCACAATTGTTTAAAAATTAGTTGTTCATGGTTTTTTTTTTTCATTTCTGTGTTAAATGTTTGAGTGTAATTATATATTTAAATGTACATATACATTTTTCTAAAATCACCCCTTTGTTATAAGGTGCTCTAAAATGAGCCCAAATGGTAAAAAAAGGATGAATCGAATCCTTGTAATGAATGAATTTTACATATATTAATTATTAAATTAAATCCAAAAAGTTGAATATGATCTGAATTTATATAGGATTATTTTTTTAATCAAACATGCATATAGGATATGATAACAACTAGTTGATGAAAAGGCCGTCGACGTTGCTTTCCACTTAGAAATTTTTTAATATGGTTGTTAACTTGCAGTCCACACTTCATAATAGAGCCAACCATATTTGGTCATCTTTTTGTTCTAGATCTTCCAAAAGTAAAAACGTAGGGAGTCAAGGACACATAATAAAACAGAAAAGTGCCCCAAATTGAGGTATTATACAATATACAGATAAGATTTCAACTTTGATTCCCTTCAAAAGTGGTCTTGCATAAAGGTTTTTATTTTTATTTTTTATATGACCAATATTTTAATTTAAGCATATATTTTTAATGATTTTCTTTAAATAAGTATGTTGGAAATTTAATAATTAAACAGTGAAATTCTAAAAACAGGAATTGTTAAATCATAATATACACGATTTTTTTTTTATAAACATTTTGTATGTGATCTTGAAAAATCAGAATATCTATATATTTGTGGATGCTTTGAATAAACCGCTTAGATGGCGCTCAGGCGCTCGAATGTGAGAAATCGCCATGTATAATAACTAAGCGTTTAGGTGGATTTGCGTGTAAATCCTTGTATATATATATAGTTATAAGTTATTATATATATAGATTTAGTTATATAAGTTATTTTCTTTATTACATACTTAGTTAATAATATAAGTATTAATTAAAAAAAGATAATAAATTTAAAAACGTAGAACGTTGTATAATAAAATTAATAAAAAAACTTACATTTTCAATATTTATAATTCCCAGTTCAATTTATTTATCTAGATAATTAATTTTTGTTCTAAAATTATTTGATATTATTTATTATATTATTAATTTTTTGAATTTTATCTTTGAAAAAAACTACCTAGACTCCTATGGATTAGCATATAAGTGCATAACACTATTTTGAACATGGAAATAAAGACCAAAGCTTTGTCACGAGGTTTCAAAAGCTGAAGGTTGGCAATGATAAATATGTAAAGGTGGATGTTACCTCTAAAAGGGTAGTGTGAGTGGATGAACCTTTCATTTTTGTTTTGCCTGTGCATTTCTCAAGGTTTCATCTCATGCATGTGACCTCACATCTTGTTTGGTTGCTTTTGTATTCACGGTGGTTTTCAAAAGAAAAATGATAGGTAGGTATGTCTAATTTTATATGAAATTATTTTACTCATTTATATTGAATGTAAATAAAAATATATTTTTGTAAATGCTATCGGAATAGAGACTATCGGACATCGGAACTCAACCGAAATCAGGTCATAGATTATGATATCTATTCCAAACCGAAACAGAGACGACTATTGGACACCGAAATGCTACGTAAAATTGAGAGGAGGGGAAAATCAAAGGCGGCGATAGTGTGCAACTCGACGGATCCTAATATGTTCCACTTCATCTGAATTTAGTTTTTTTTAAAAAAATTAATTAACAACATGTATAACGAATTTTCAACTCAAATTTTAATTAAAGAAAGTACGACGTTTTTTTGTCAAAAAAGAAAGTAAATATTTAGTGCGACTAATTAATTAATATTCCGGCCTACACATTCTGGGCAAAATATGCACGGCCACAGCTTGCAACATATGCGGCGGCTCCACCACCCAAATTCTCGGCGGCGCTGCCATGACATCCACCACCGCAATCCTTCTCCCGTCAGCGCAAACTACGCAAACCCTCCCTCCTCCAGCACAAGCTTGCTCTGCCTCTCTCAACTCACCGGACTCTATCACCACCTCCCAATGGTCATTCACATCATCATACTTGCTCAAAACTCCTCTGCTTTCATCCACCACATACATCACATCACCATGATCATCATCAGAACCGTTGATGGCAGCAGCCGGCCCACTCCACCCACAAATCATGCCTTGAGGCATGTCCTCCCACGTGTCCTGCTCCACATCATAAACAGCCCCTTCTTTCACTACCGCTTTGCCCTTCACATTCACCATCCAGAGCTTCCCTCTATACCCAACTGCTTCCGCCGCCTCCCTACTAAACCTCCCATCTTTAAGCCGGGCCTTCTTAACCCATGACCACGACGGCGGAGACGACGGCGGCGACGCCTCCTTCCTATTCATGTCCCACTCTTCCATTGACCTCGCAACATCCCCTTGGTAATTAGAACCGATCCCACTCGCCACGTAGACTTTGCCCTCCAGGGTGCCCGCCACGCACCAGCGGCGGGGCTCTGTGAGTGGGGGGCCAAAGGACCATTGATTGGACAATGGTTGGAAGACGAGAGGACGAGGCAGCGCCGGAGTGAGGTGGTGAGTAGTGGCGGCGACAAGGACAAGGCGGCCGGAGACGGATAGCGACTGGATGGAGAGCTTTCGGGAGAGGAAGGAGGGGTGGCGGTGGAGGATGTGGAGAGGAGGGTCAGAAGGAGGAAGAGGAGGGAGGGTTGTCCATGTGTTTGATATTGGGTCTAGTGAGGAGAACTCAATTGCAGAATTGGGGTGGTGGGATGGTGGAGAGAGGAGGGCATATAGGGAGAAAAAAGGCGGGAAAGAAGGGGAGTAGATGAGGCGCCGCCATGAGCGGCAGACAGAGTGGAGGAGTGAAGGGTTGATTTTGGCAAGGCAGAGCTGAGCAAGGTGGTCTGGTAAGCCGGGCAACAAGGTGGTGCCATTGGGATAGTTGATGGGTTCATGTGTTTTGTGTTTTGGTTTTGGTTTTGTTGTAGTTTGATGATCCATGGGAAGAGAATGAAAATCTAGCTAGAACAATACCTAAAGAGATTGTAGCATATTAGTATTATTATTCAGTTTGAGAATTGAGATCATGGGAAGTAGCTTCTTAATTTTGGAATGCTTCACCCTTTTGATATCCTCGTGTGGATTCACTTTATCCTCATCTCATGTGTGCAAGTGGAGCTTTTAATTTACTTTATGTTTGTGTCTTATGCATCTATTTAACTTCTATCATATTGTCAATAACGATCACTTTAATGTAGAAAATTAAAATTAAAATTAAAAGATTGAAAAAAAATATATGAAATAATAATGAAAAATCACATACTTATAATCATATTAATCAAAAACAACAAAAACAAGTAATGTTTTCATTACTTGAGAAATTGTGAGTTCAACTCGGATTGAAAGCGATATCAATATGAAATGCATGAAAAGGCTCATATCTGCTTGATGTAGTAACTGCATCGAAAATAGAACTCCATAAACAAAACAAAACAAAATCATTGAGGACAAACATAAACTAGTTAGACACGCACAAGGCCTTTTCCGATATCCAGATTCATGGAGTTTCAATAATGAAAACAAAGTCGGAAGTCCCGCGTCCTCCATATATCCTAGTATTTTATATTAATACTAATAATAATAATAATAATAATATATTATATCGGCAAAGCATTTACTGCCTGCAGCTCTATACTGTTCTCGTGAAGCAGGACATGTAAAGGTCAATCTTCAGCTTTTGATAACAGAAGAAGCAATTAATACAATGACGTGCGCACGCATCAGAATTTTCAACACAGCACGTAAAAATCACGTGGCTTTTCAAAGGGCCCCCTCTCTCACTTTCTCTCTCTGGCCCCGAATTCTCTCTGCCTCTCTTCAAAAATTCAGCTTCGGCCTAAATTTGAACTACTGTATGGTACAATTTGGTATTTTAAATTTTGAAAATGAAATTAAATCGTATTAATTAAATTTAATATGATTTTGATTTTGAGTCAAAAATTTGTAAAGGTATGAAATATTATTTTCAATTTTCTTCTCGACCAAAATGTCTTTTACATATATATATCATTTGATTCAACAAGAATGCCATCAAGTCATCAACATATTAACAAACTGAATCAATATATAATCTAAATGATAAATAATCAAATCTACCAAAATGTCATCATATCAAGTAACCTTGAACATACAATCCAAATTTCAATCTGTCAAGCATCATCAAGTCATCAACACAAGTCAACATCATCATCAACATATAAATGCACATAATAAACTGTCAGTATCAACACACATCACACACACACACACACACACACACACACACACACTAAACTCTCATACAAGACATACAATCCAAATTCATAAACAAGTTGCAAAATTACATCTTCAAAATGGCAGAATAACAAAAAACAATATTACAAGCTACTTCACTTCTTCCCACTTCATGTATTTGTAGGTTTCTCACCACTTTTGTATTCTACATCCTTTGTAATTGCTGATAAGATTGAGTACTTTGAAGCATGTAACTTCCACCATGAGCAAATATCAAAGTTTTTACTTGTAAACTCCAAAGGATCCAACAAAAACTGGTCAACTTCATGTGTTACCACTGCCGCTTCACTCTCTTGCATAACCTTTCTCCAATCATCCAAAATATCATCTATGCATCTACCTCTACTCTTCTCTAATTTCATAGCATTTTGGTGAGCTCTATTTAGAAAAGTTGGTTTACTATTTTCCCCTTTCCACATTCCCGCCATAGGCCTCATACAATGACATTAACAATTTTAGCTCTTTAGGGAGAATTGGGATCCACACATGACGTTGACGGAGTTCGCTTATAACAACAGGTATCAATCAAGTATAGGAATGGATCCATTTGAGGCACTATGTGGATGACAATACAGGACACCTATTTGTTGGATTAAGGTGGGTGAAAGAAGATTAATAACATTTTAAACGATGGACTGGACAAAAGAAAAATTTAAGATCTTCAGGAATAACCTAAAGGTATCTCAGGATCATAAGAAAATTTACGCCGATTACCGGATTAGAGACCTTGAATTTGAAGTTGGGGATTGGGTGTTCTTGAAATTGTCCCCTTGGAAAGGTATTGTGCAGTTTGGTAGATGTAGGAAGTTGAGATCCTGTTATATTAGGACTTATGAGGTTACAGAAAGGATAGGCCCAGTAGCTTATAGACTTGCGTTGCTCCTAGAACTTTCTAGAGTTCACAATGTGTTCCACATGTTGATGCTCTAGAAATATCTGTTTGATGAGACTCATGTGTTGTGGGAGCGGCCTATTGATCTCATAAACGATTGGAGCTATGAGGAGCAGCCAATGCAAATCATAGATCAAAAAAACAAGGTGCTACGTCGGAATATCATTCCCTAGTTAAGGTGTTATGGAGGAATTATAACGTAGAGAAAACCAGACCGAGGTACTAATGAGGGCCTAGTATCCACAACTATTCTAGTGACTGGTATGAATTTTGAGGATGAAATTTCTTAAAGGGGTGAGTTGTAATGATCTGGATTTTATTAAAGTTGTATTTTTTAAAATTATTTTGGAAAATTGCTATATTACCCTTCGTTAGTAAGGCTCGTTACCACTTCTAGTTCCGTGACACTTTTGAGAATTTTTCTTGGATAGGTTTCGAACTCATGAGCTGGTAAATAAGCATCACGTG
This sequence comes from Prinsepia uniflora, assembly GCA_032719365.1. Classification (NCBI taxonomy): domain Eukaryota; kingdom Viridiplantae; phylum Streptophyta; class Magnoliopsida; order Rosales; family Rosaceae; genus Prinsepia; species Prinsepia uniflora. The sequence goes on along the minus strand of CM064868.1, from coordinate 69,836,226 downwards.
TGATCGGGATTTGTGTGAGGGAGTTATGTTATTAGTGCATGGAGGGATATTTTGATCTTTTTGGTGTGTAGGAGATATTTTGGGAAAGGTTAAGATTGCCCTCTCCCTTATCCTTTTCGATTTTGGACAGATCACACATCTCCCCTCTCCCATTTTTCCTCATCCTACCAATACAACCCCAAATACCAAACCAAGATCTAACCTTTAATTCTAGTTGCTAAATCACTAAACTAAAGACATATTCGACTCCCCTTAACTCTTGTGATCAAAACCATGCTAGAATAGAAGGAGAATAGACGTAAGGAAGCCTAGATCTGAAATGGAACCAAACTTGAAACTCACGAACCCTATTTTAGAAAATTAAGGTAACCCTATTAATTGGTTCTAAAAACTGAACCGAAAATCAGACCGAACTGAAATCGAACCTAAAAAAATTGAATAGAAAGAAACTGAAACTGATTAGTAAAAATCGAATAGAACTGAGTCCAATTCGGTTCAGTTTTGATTCTTAATTTAATGAAACTGAAACGAATTGAAAAACCAAACTAAATGAAATGGGCTTCTATTTTTGGGTTTTAATGGAATGAGCTTATGTTTTTGGGTTTTAATGGAAGCCCAGCCCCAACCCAGGTTCCCAACCCAGCCCCAGAAATAGTGAAAGCCCGGCTCAACCTAGGTCCCCAACGACCCAATGTCCAACCTCTCTGTCTCCCTCCAAAATGACGTCCTTCGTTAACATCCCCAATCCCAAATCCCTACCCCTCTCACAGTCTCGCTCAGTCGCTATCCCAAAATCCAAATCCCTAGCAAGTAGCCATATTCAACTCTCTCGGGTCTCATCTCCCTCATCGTCTCATATTTGTTCTCTCTATCAAACTCACAACCTTATTTCATTTTCACAGTCTCTTTTCATTCTCAATCCGAAGTCTGAAAGGCCTCCCCTCACGGCTTTCATTTCTCCTCAGTCTGAGGCTCAATCTCTCTAATCTCTATCTCCCTCGGCCTCTTTGCCTCCGTCCCATTCCCTCAATCTCTCCAGTCTCCGACTCTTCATCTCCCTTGGTGCTCGATCTAACCAGATTGGTTCACCGTTTATGATCTCGCGGCCTTACCTCGACCTCACCTCAGCCTCTTCGTCGAGCGCATCCTCGAAGTCCCTGGATCTCTCCCTCTCCCTCGATGGCTCGCTTGATCTCATTCGATCTCTCTCACGGACTTAACCTCTCCCCTGATCAATCGATCTCTCTCACGGTCTCACCCTCACCCTCAATCTCAGTCAACCCTCAATCTCGATCTCGATCGCAACTTTAAAACTGATTAAACCAGTTCAAAATTGGTTCAAACTGAACCAAACCAATTTAATTTGTTTTCGAATCAATCGGGTTTTAGGGTGAGAATTGGACCGAATCGAAATCGATTCCCTACTTGGATTAGTTTCAATTTTGACAAAAAATTGAACAAAAAAAACTGATTAACAGGGCTAAATCCAGGTACTTTCATGCAATTCTGGGCATAGATTCCTGCTCGTGGGGCTGAGTACATAATTTTTCATTATTGGAGATTCGATTTGGTTAAGAAATGAGAGAGCTAGAAAGTCTTGAAATGTCAACCAAAATGGAAATGTTTTGACAAAATAGAAGGCGGTGCCGATCATCTTCTCTGATGAAGATTTCAGTGAGGCCCGACGGTGAAGGACACGTGGATGATTTTTTTTAACACGGCCACCAGCTCCAGCAACCAGTTCAGTTTGGAATGACATGGTAGGTGATGTAGCATGTCATGGCATCCACATGAGCCACGTGGCAGCCAGTTGGAAACTATATGGAGCCACTTGGATGCTACGTGACTGCCGCGTGGCAGCCCAATTAGGAATCACATGTGGTGCATGGGGGCACATGTGGGGCACGTGGTGGCACGTTGGAAGGCTGATGGTTTTCCACTGGTGCCTGGGTGAGTTTTTTTTTAACACGGCCACGTGTGTTTGATAGTTTTTGATGTTCTAAATTCAGCACTGGTTTTAAGTTGATCAGAGATTGTTTAGGGGTGTCTTTGGACATCTAAAGTGATGATATGTACGTTTAGGACAAACGTGTTAATTCGGAAAGCATTGGGTTCAAATACGAGGTTTTATGTAATGTTAGTGACCCTCGATTTTTATTTTTGACAAGAGATACTGCTTCACGGACGTCAGAGGAGCGAACAGCTCGAGATTGAGCATGATCGGATAGATTGTGAGTGGACATTTGTTTTATAACTTCAATGCATGCATATTGAATTTTTTAAAATGCTTTGTGATATCATATGATTTGAAATGGTTTGAATAATTATTCTAAATATTACGGACTATTATATGATGATTTATGGTATTTTGAATAATTATTCGATATATAGTTCTGGACACATGTTTTATGTTTTCCATTGTCGACTATCCTTGAGAGATATTGTGTAACGACCCGTCCCAAATTCCTAGATTAGATTAGTGACTAATCACGATTAGTGAGGCTAATCGGTGATTAGTAGGGCGAAACCGGACGAATGATGCGAAATGACCGTTTTGACCCTAGCGTGGGTAAAACGTTGACTTTTCATTCGGGCGGTCAAATGGACTTTGAACAATGACTGTGACGTAGTTTAGGACGTCACGAGTTCATAGACAGGTGGCACGTTCAATTCCGACGTTCGGAAGTTTAGGGGCATTTTGGTAATTTTGGTTAAATGGGGTCAAATGTTGACTTTTTGACCGAGAGGTCCGATGGTCGAGGGCCAAGGACCGTTACGTAGAGCGGGACGATACGAATCCATAGACAGGCGGCACGCTGAAATCGGACTTCGAACGAGGAAGTTATAGGTCACGGAAGTTCGATTTCACTATGCATGTACTTCGAGGCGATGATGAGGTGGCCTTTTCTGATTGGGTCAGATATTTTGAGTGGGTCCCATGGATGAGTGACAAGTGTCACTCATCCTATTAGTCAATACCCCTAAATTGTGGATCTACTTAATTAAATATTAATATAATTATTATTTTATAATTAATCTCTATAACATCAAATCCTATCCATCCATTCCTTTTAATCTCTCAAATCCTCACCACTCATCTCATCTAATCTATCCCACTTCTCTCATCAGCCATCGCTCTTCTTTGTTCTTCCTAAAGCCCGAAACCCATATCCCCCATATTCTTCATTTTCTTCAAAAATAGAAACATCCACACACCATCACCATTCACCGCTTGTGTGAGCTGAGAGTGACCGTGTGAGGAGTGTGAGGGGTTGAGGGCTGAGAGGCTGGACGGTGGCCCACGGTGGAGGCCACGGCGGAGTGAACCCGTGAGGTAAGGAAATATTCGAATTTTGAAAATTGGATTTTAATGGTTTTTATTCGATTCCATTAATTGGGTAGGGTTTCTAAGGATCCCAGGAGATGAATAGGATTGGTTTCGAGGTGTTGGACGGCCTGGAACAGCCGTGAACGACAGGAGAAGTCACAGCCGCCATGGCTGGATCCAATGGCGGTGGATTCGGGTCGATCGAAGATCGTTAGGTTGGTCAAATTGAGGTTTTTCATCTTGAAAAACGTGTACGGGACACGTTGACTTTTCTGGGAAAGTTTAGGGTTCTTAATATGGACTTGTATAAGTTAGTAGTAACCTTTGGATATGATTTGGTCAGGTCAGGATGACCCGGAGAGGTCAGATTGGCTCAGGAGAGCCGTATGGCACGCAAATCGAGGCGACAGCTCGGACCTGTGAGTGGACCTTGTTTTCTAAATTGGTGCATGCATAAATGTTTATTATATGTTTTATTACATGTTTGATGATGACATGGGTGCATTTGTATGTGGTTACGTATAGGCACGTATTTCGAGGTTTCGACCCTATACGGTGCCTATACGAGTCTGTATTTCTGTATTGGTCTAAATGAAAAGGTTTTGGATTTCAAAAGGATAAACTCGGGTATGAGACCCATTTGGTTTTGTCTTGGGCATATGACTCAGATATCGGGCACGGTGCCCAGCTGATGTCCTATGTTCGGGCACGAGACCCAGTTATTTTACGGTTTATGATTTCGGGTCAGGGACCCTAGATGGATTTCCAGGTTTATGTCGGTTTATGGGAACGGGCATGAACTCTGGAAAGGTCATTGTGGTTCATGACGGTTTATGGGAACCGGCATGAACCTTTGTCAGGTCATTCTGGTTCATGACGGTTTATGGGAACCGGCATGAACCCTAGTTAATGGATGTTATGGATCATGACGGTTCAAGGGAACCGGGCATGAATGTTTATGTTATGTATATATATGTATTCATATACCTTACTTTACTTCTATTATCTCCTCCGAGAAGGGTCGTTGGCCTGGGTGGACCCCGGAGTAGTCACGGAGCACCGACTGAGTGAAGTCACCCCCAGTTGGGTTCCTTACTCTCAGGAAGGCTATGGTTACTATTACCTCGGGTAGGGTCGGTGGTCTGCGGACATTGACCTTGACTTTGAGAAGACTCGGATTGAGACCTGGGTAGCACGCGCGTAGCTTTGGAAACCGTGACAGGATTGGTTGTGTGAATTATATGTGTATGTGATATAAATATGATATATATATATATATATATATGATATGTGACAGGACCCATCCCAATCCCCCCGGGATTACCATGGAATGTGCCCTGCTCCCGTCCAACAAGGGGTGTCAGACAAAGGATGACCAAGAGCCACTACCCAAACAGGGCATCCAGAGTGCGCAAGGATCGATGGAGGAGGTGTGCAATGTCCCAGTCCCTGCTGCAAACGCATCCGTGATCAACCTGAAGGGCATTAAAACCAAAAGCTGTGAGTGGACAAAAACCAGTAAGTTCATCAAATACATTTATAAGACATTTATGCCCTCCAATAAAAACGTATGCATGCCACAAAAACCAGTAACCAAAATGTTTGCTCAACCGAGCCCTTAGAGCCTTAGCCCAAAAACCGTTACCCAAAAACCAAGTGTGGGAACTCAGCCCAAAACCGTGGAATACCACCACCATACATATACGACCATGTGGGTCACCACCCCCTACCATAAATGAACATTAATTCATTAAAATCACACAATCATAAATCCACCCGGAAAGCCATTTCATTAATTCGTATTTTACCATTACCATCACCAGCATCCCTGATGCTAGACGTCCCTGACGTCATGTCTCACGGTTTCACAAGCTACGCGTGCTGCCCGGGGTCTCTCCGGGTCCATATATCTGACATCCCTGATGTCTGACGTCCCAGACGTCAATCATAGCAATCCTGCTCCTGAGTCATCATACGGTCCGGCTGCTCCGTATGGTGACCCTTCACAGGCAATGCACCGTGACTTCCCCAGTGTCCCAGACATCTGGAGGAGACCATCATATATCCATGTGTACAGATGGTATATGGAAAAACAGTTTTTATTAATTCATTTCACAACAATCACAATGGGCCCAGCCCGAGTTTCCATAAAACAACACATTTCCATTTAGGGTCCCTGACCCGAAACCACATTTATTAAATATAGGGCCCCTGGCCCGAAATCATCATTTAAATCCAACTGGGCCTCATGCTCGATTTTATGAACCACTGGGCCCACGGCCCGATTTGTAAACCAACTGGGCCCGCAGCCCGACTTACGTACTCAAATGGACTCCAAGTCCGAGATTTCCAAAACAAGTGGGCCTCAAGCCCGAATCCATCTTTCCAATATAAAAACCATTTTATCATATTATTTATTTAACCACAAACACGCAAAACCACAAATAAACCGTTAATCCCGATATACGTGAAATACGGAAAACACCTCGAAATACGTGCAACATACCCAAAATCAATGCTCACAAATACCATCATAGAAATCATGTATATAAACCATATAACACATTTAAGCATGCATAGGATTTATAAAACCAAAGTCCACTCACAGACCGTTTTAACCGTGTGCCTCGATACGCGTGCCACCGGCCCTCCCGGGCCACACAACTATCACCGGGACTCCCAATCCTGTCCAAGTCACATTAGAGGGTCACTAACCTCAACATTAACATCCTATCAAAGTCCCGTAATTTTCCCGAATTTTTACTTATTTTGAAACTTAATTTAAAACCTTCGGACATCCCGAACAATATCGAGACGGTGTCCGATCGACACGAAACCAATTCCAAAATGTCCGTTACATTAAATAGGACAGAAGTCATGTTGACCTCACCTCGAGATTTGCGCCCACGCGCCGTCACGCGCCGCCGTGAGTGGCTGCGCGTGAAACCCACGCGCCTGCTACAGTGTCACCAGCCCAACCCGTTTGTCTGGTAAACGGGTCCAATTTGTCCGCGATACGACCCGGTTCCAATCCTATCAATTCAGCCTTAATTACAACAATTGATCATTCCATTAGCTTCGTTTTAAGTTTAATTTAAGTTCTGTAACATTGATTACACAATTCATTACCTACAATTCCACGATTCGATGATGAACACCAAGAACACCCGTCCATTGTTCATCCTTCGAACCCCATCCATTTCGATCGATATCCTGAAATTGATTCAACCAGAAGCTTCCATGGACTCCGTAGATCATTTCCCCCAACCCAATTGCTTCAATCCAGTGTTCAATCGTCACGACTCAAACTCGAGCACCGTCACTGTGCAACCATGGAATTCTGCCATTCTCCAACGTTTTCCTTCAATTGATGATCCCAGAAGCATCGTGGGATCATGAGAAAGCATTTCCCCACAACAATTGAGTCAATCACAGCCCCAAACTCCACGACTCAGCCTCGATTTCTTCCTCTGTCACCAAGCTCGATCAGAGCCAATTGGTGGCCAAATCCCTTCGTTCCTTCGACAATTCTGATCGTTGTGATCCCAGAAAGCTCGAAATAATCACCAATTCGATCCTCACAGCCCCAAGTTTAAAATCCGAACTTCCCCCCCAAAATCCAAATTTTCGAATTTCAGTTCCTCAGCCTTCCTCAATCTCCCGTGTTTACCCAACTCAGTTCAACCTCACAATTCCCTCAGTTTCTCACTCACGAGCTTAGCAATGGCAGAGGATTTTAGGTTGGGTAGAAGCTGGGTTGGTTGTACACGGTTAAGCAAATTAGGGAGGGATAATGGAAATTAAAAGATTAATTAATTAATTAAAAATTAATTAAACATCATGATGAGGTCTCCCCCAAAAACATGGATTCTGATTTCAAGGGATGAGTGACACTTGTCACTCATCCAGGTGCGTAGGGTCAACGGTCACTATTCATTATTATATTATTATTTTAATCCCGGCCTCGGTTCGTTAGTTCGTTTCCTTGACCATAACGTCGTCGTCGGATCTCCGATTTCGGCATGCCGCCTGTCGTTGGATTCGTATCGACGATACCTACGTAACGGTCCTTGGCCCTCGCCCATCGGACCTCCCGGTCAGAAAGTCAACATTTGGCCCCTAATAAGCCAAATTACCAAAATACCCCTCAACTTCCGAACCTCATAACTTTCTCTACGAATGTCGGAATCGAACGTGCCACCTGTCTATGAACTCGTGACGTCCCGAACTACGTCACGGTCATCGGTCAAAGTCCATTTGACCGCTCGAACAAAAAGTCAACATTTTGCCCACGACCAGGGGCAAAACGGTCATTTTGCACATTTTTTCCGATTCCGCCCTACTAACCACCGTTCAACCTCGCTAATCAAGATTAGTCACTAAACTAATCCCGGAATTCGGGACGGGTCGTTACAATATGTGGATACAGGATTTGAGCAGGAGCTCGTGTATTTGGTTTCTTATGATTTTGGGCTAAGGCCCTAATGAACGGTTTGATAAATGGTTTTCGAATGCATGCATGCTTTTTAGTGAAGGGTACAAATGTCTTCTTATTAAATGTTTTTATAAACTCTTGTTTTGTCCACTCATAGCTTTTAATGTTTTGACTGCCCTTCAGGTTGACATCGGATGTGGACTGTAGCAGAGACCGAGATATCACATGCCACATCCGGATCCTGGTGTACTCTGATAGCCCAGGAGGGTAAAGGTTGGAAATATCCCTTTCGTGTCAGACGGGAGCAGGGTCATCCCGCACTAATCCCGGGGGGATTGGGATGGGTCCTGTCGATGTGGTATCAGAGCATGGTTGCTTATGTTACTCTGAATTCCAGAGCGTATTTTGCGCGATACTTCGTACGCAGGTCGAGGATGTGATATCTCAAGTGGCTACAGTTCGTTATCAACCTGATAGTTAGGGTGCCAGTACGATAGTTAGTAGGATGGAATCGTGATATGTCTTGGTTCGGCACTAGATGCCGGGGTTGCCATAGTTCTGTTAGGGTTGACAGTGTGGGACCCTACGGAAGGGATGACGTAACTGTACGTTAACGTTTTGATCGTGAGACGGTTAGTTGGGGTCGTCTTTCACGATGTCATACGATCGGTTCCGACGACTGGTTGGATGTTGTGACTATCCGATGATCGGATTTGGTTGGGTTAGATGGATTTACTGTTGGGAGGCAGAGTTTCTCCTATTCGAGCAGAGGTATGTGATCGTCGCTAGGTTTGAGCGGAGATCTAGGGTTGTATGTTTTGCACACGGTGTGCTAATGTTAGTGTATGGGCTGATGGTGTACTGGTACTAGTGCTGGTACTGGTGCCGGTGATTGCGATGACGTTAAGTCACATCCATCATGATGGGCATATGTTCGGTATCTGTGGTTCCAGAGTGAATCTCAGATAGAGTTAAATTGGTTAGGGGACACGTGGTTGATGTCCGGGTATGTTGTTTCCAATCTTGTTGGAACTTCGGAATCGCGAGAGGTTGCGATTGAGGTGACGAGTGGAATGCGGGCTTTCCGCATTAGTAATGGGTATTTAGGAGTCGTTTGGGTGAATTCTCAGGTTCTGCCATGGTATATGATGGTAGATGATGTTGATGATGGTAGATGATGGTTGCGTCACCAGTACGCTGATCGTGTATTGGTTGGTGGAATTGTGATTTGTCTTGGGTCATCAGGTGGAGTGAGTATATCGAAGTTAGGTGACTGAGATTTCTCATTTTCTGCTTGATGGCAGACGATGTTGGTTTACATGGCGTTTTGAGTGCAATGAGTTTTGGTTGTATTCACGTAGGATGCGTTTTGATGTCATCGTGTTGGATTATCCTTGATTTTCCTAGGTGGAATGACAAGGATCGATATGAGGCAATCAATGAAACCCACAGTCTCGGCGTGGCTCGTCGTTGACTAATCTGTTTAGAGGTGGGAAATGGTTGAGGACTTTGGACGTCGTGACGATCGGGGATCGTGACATCTATGGTCGGTTGACGTAGTGTTGGATCTGGATCGTGTTTTGGATGATCCAGATAGGTGGAGCGTTTATCACTCTTACTTGGATGTTTGAGTTAAGGATGTTGAGACTGAACTTCTTTTCGAGGTAAATCCTGTATGGTATATTACTCAATTGAGTAGTTTTCCGATGAGTTTGAATATGGTCAGCCTTAGAGATGTATTGATGTTGGGATTGGCTTCCCTATGAAGTCAATCGAATGTATTGAGTACGTAACCGATAGGTTCGGTTTTGATGCGTCTCGATAGACGTGAATGATATTTCGGGTTTTGGGATCAGATTTCTGGATGACGATTCAGAATTTGATTTTGGAACTTGAAAGAGGATTTCTGGATTTGGGTTTTGGAATCGGATTCTGGGTGACGATTCAGGATTTGATTCTAGAGCTTGACTGTGGATTTTCTTTTATGGATTTGGGTTCAGAATGGTTATTCCTAATACTAGTTTACAGAATGATGCTTTTGGATTCGAATTTGGGAAATGGTTATGGATATGATTTCTGGGTTTGGATTCGAGATTTCTTACGAAATTGCGGACTCGGATTCGGATTTAAAAATGGATAATGGGTCGGAGTTGTAATTTGTCTAATGCTGAATTGGACAGATGAACTCCATAATTGAAATGTGTTTGGCTACAACCTAGGTGGTTGTAGGTTGATTGATGGGTAGATGTACGTACCTTGTGCGTTATTCAAGGTACGATACGGGACATGCTGTAGTGTTTGGTGACAATATATAGGATATACCAGTAGTTGGTTGGTAAACGTGTTGGTAGACGGATTGGTTCTGATACCATTGGATTAGTTGAGGTCGTGGACTGGACATTGGATACTATGCATTGGGTCATAGTAGTTCTGATGGGTCTGGTTACACACAGGTCGAGTGTTTTGTTGGTATACGTGTACTCAGGATGAGTGAGTTGGTGGTTAGTGTAACCACGAGTGAGTATAGTGACAGTTTTCGATTGACGACTGTCAAGTGGTGACGGTTTGTCGGGGGTGTCAGCGTGGATCATTGAGTGAGTTTTAGTGACTCCCTGTGGGAGTAGATATCAGGACAGATTGCGATTGAGGAAGGAACCGTCGAGTTGATTGTGTCAACAAAATGGTAGATTTGACAAGTGGTGTCAATTCGTAACGGGTGGTTTCTGTCATTCGATGTGATCGAATGTAGTCGATGCGACGTGAGTGTTTGTGGTACGCTTGGGTACGAGTAAGTATTGTTTTGGTTAGTGGGTGTACGAGTGTACATGAGTTTCGAGGTCGATTCTACTTTCCACGGGGTGGTTGTGGAATCAGAATAGTTGGAGTTTCGAGAGCGAAACTAATTAAGGAGGGAAGAACGGTTGGAATTAGGTCGGTTGGAATTTCGAGGACGAAATTAATTAAGGAGGGAAGGTTGTAACGACCCGTCCCAAATTCCTAGATTAGATTAGTGACTAATCACGATTAGTGAGGCTAATCGGTGATTAGTAGGGTGAAATCGGACGAATGATGCGAAATGACCGTTTTGCCCTTAGCGTGGGTAAAATGTTGACTTTTCATTCGGACGGTCAAATGGACTTTGACCAATGATTGTGACGTAGTTTAGGACGTCATGAGTTCATAGACAGGTGGCACGTTCAATTCAGACGTTCGAGGAGGAAGTTATGATGTTCGGAAGTTTAGGGGCATTTTGGTAATTTTGGTTAAATGGGGTCAAATGTTGACTTTTTGACCGAGAGGTCCGATGGCCGAGGGCCAATGACCGTTATGTAGAGTGGGACGATACGAATCCATAGACAGGCGGCACGCTGAAATCGGACTTCGAACGGGGAAGTTATAGGTCACGGAAGTTCGATTTCATTATGCACGTACTTCAAGGCGATGATGAGGTGGCCTTTTCTGATTGGGTCAGATATTTTGAGTGGGTCCCATGGATGAGTGACAAGTGTCACTCATCCTATTAGTCAATACCCCTAAATTGTGGATCTACTTAATTAAATATTAATATAATTATTATTTTATAATTAATCTCTCCAACATCAAATCCTATCCATCCATTCCTTTTAATCTCTCAAATCCTCACCACTCATCTCATCTAATCTATCCCACTCCTCTCATCAGCCATCACTCTTCTTTGTTCTTCCTAAAGCCCGAAACCCGTATCCCCCATATTCTTCATTTTCTTCAAAAATCGAAACACCCACACACCATCACCATTCACCGTTTGTGTGAGCTGAGAGTGACCGTGTGAGGAGTGTGAGGGGTTGAGGACCGAGAGGCTGGACGGTGGCCCACGGTGGAGGCTACGGCGGAGCGAACCCGTGAGGTAAGGAAATATTCGAATTTTGAAAATTGGATTTTAATGGTTTTTACTCGATTCCATTAATTGGGTAAGGTTTCTAGGGATCCCAGGAGATGAATAAGATTGGTTTCGAGGTGTTGGATGGCCTGGAACAGCCGTGAACGGCAGGAGAAGTCACGGCCGCCATGGCTGGATTGAAGGTACGGGTTTTCGATGTTTTTCTTCCGTTTTAAAGTCATAGGATTGTAGGTTAGGATGAGGGGATGAAAATGGGACAAACGGGAGGAGTTTTGGTGGCCGAAGCAGGGAGAACCGGCCGGGTCAAGCCGCGGGTCACGGCCACCCAGTTGCAGGCTTCGGGTCGACCCGGCGAGAGGACAGGGATGACTGATGACGTCATCATGTCAGATCTGACAATGTCAGCTGACATGTCAGAATATGGACCAATGGGAGCTTGACACGTGGCACTGTCAGAGGTGTCAATGCTGACGTCAGCGTTGACCAGCGCGTGGGGGCGCGTGTGAACAGTATTTTGAGTAGGCCCAGTGTCATTTTAAAGGTTTCGACGATCCGGATCGAATGACGGTGGTTTCGGGTCGATCGGAGATCGTTAGGTTGGTCAAATTGAGGTTTTTCACCTTGGGAAACGTGTACGGGACACCTTGACTTTTCCGGGAAAGTTTAAGGTTCTTAATATGGACTTGTATAGGTTAGTAGTAACCTTTGGATATGATTTGGACAGGTCAGGATGACCCGGAGAGGTCGGATTGGCTCAGGAGAGCTAGGCTTCACCATTTGGCCCAAAAGCCCATGGGCTTATGGGGGCCCGATAAGCCCGATGGACAAAAGCCCAACCCAACCTGCTATGGGCCGTGGGCTAGCCCGGCCTGAGAGTTAGCGGGCTAGGCTTTGGCTTATACTGTTCAAAACCGATAGGCCCGAGTCTGATAAAGCCCGATAAGCCCAGCCCGACCCGCCCGTAATAAACCCGGCCCATAACCCGAAAATATAAAATATTTATTATTTAAAAATTAATACTCAACCCATTTTTAATACTAATATTTCAACCCAAACCCAAATCTCAGCCCCAAGTCCACCTAATTTATTTTTAAAAACCCAATACTCAATACTCAATACCCAATACCCAATACCCAATACAAACCCTAACCACTCATCCACCTACTTAATAAGCCCAACGTTTTTGAACCCTTGAGTATTTTATTTTAATGAGACCACATTTTTGCAACCTTGTGTATTTTTTTTCATTATTAATATTTTTTTGTAATTTTAAAATTTGAGACATAATTTATTGCAAAAGCCCACGTAAGCCCGATCCAAGTGGGCTTAATAGGCCCGACCCGAAAAGCCCGATATAAACCTAGCCCGATAAAAGCCCGTGGGCTCTTTTTTATGTCATTAAGCCCACCCGGCCCGGCCCGCAAATTTAAAAATTATTTAATAAGCCCGGCCCGGCCCAATACCGAAGCCTACGGAGAGCCGTATGGCACGCAAATCGAGGCAGCAGCTCGGACGGTCTGTGAGTGGACCTTATTTTCTAAATTGGTGCATGCATAAATGTTTATTATATGTTTTATTACATGTTTGATGATGCCATGGGTGCATTTGTATGTGGTTACGTATAGACACGTATTTCGAGGTTTCGGCCCTATACGGTGCCTATACGAGTCTGTATTTCTGTATTGGTCTAAATGAAAAGGTTTTGGATTTCAAAAGGATAAACTCGGGTATGAGACCCATTTGGTTTTGTCTTGGGCATATGACTCAGATATCGGGCACGGTGCCCAGCTGATGTCCTATGTTCGGGCAAGAGACCCAGTTATTTTACGATTTATGATTTCGGGTCAGGGACCCTAGATGGATTTCCAGGTTTATGTCGGTTTATGGGAACGGGCATGAACTCTGGAAAGGTCATTGTGGTTCATGACGGTTTATGGGAACCGGCATGAACCTTTGTCAGGTCATTCTGGTTCATGACGGTTTATGGGAACCGGCATGAACCCTGGTTAATGAATGTTATGGATCATGACGGTTCAAGGGAACCGAGCATGAATGTTTATGTTATGTATATATATGTATTCATATACCTTACTTTACTTCTATTATCTCCTCCGGGAAGGGTCGTTGGCCTAGGTGGACCCCGGAGTAGTCACAGAGCACCGACTGAGTGAAGTCACCCCCAGTTGGGTTCCTTACTCTCAAGAAGGCTATGGTTACTATTACCTCGGGTAGGGTCGGTGGTCTGTGGACATTGACCTTGACTTTGAGAAGACTCGGATTGAGACCTGGGTAGCACGCGCGTAGCTTTGGAAACCGTGACAGGATTGGTTGTGTGAATTATATGTGTATGTGATATAAATATGATATATATATATATATATATGATATGTGGATATAGGATTTGAGCAGGAGCTCGTGTAATTGGTTTCTTATGATTTTGGGCTAAGACCCTAATGAACGGTTTGATAAATGGTTTTCGAATGCATGCATGCTTTTTAGTGAAGGGTACAAATGTCTTCTTATTAAATGTTTTTATAAACTCTTGTTTTGTCCACTCACAGCTTTTAATGTTTTGACTGCCCTTCAGGTTGACATCGGATGTGGACTGTAGTAGAGACCGAGATATCACATGCCTCCTCCGGATCCTGGCGTACTCTGATAGCCCAGGAGGGAAAGGTTGGAAATATCCCTTGTCTGACACTTCGTGTCAGACGGGAGCAGGGTCATCCCGCACTAATCCCGGGGGGGGGGGGGATTGGGGGGATTGGGATGGGTCCTGTCGTATTGTGCCTCTTTCTGGACTGGCATCATAGAGTGTCTCCACTAGATCCCGGGCTTGTCTACCTGTAGTACAGATATTCTAGCTAGTTAGCTCGTGCAACGACTACAACTCGAAGGATATTTCCTGTCAGCTAGCTCAATATACGAGCAGCGACTCGGGAAAATCTAGGTTGGGTTAGAAGTTGATTGGTGATGTTTGTGTCCAGATTTTCCGAATGGTTTTACAAACATGGATTTCAAGGAAATGTGGGTCATGAGTATTTTACATACATTTTTTGTTTTCACATTTAATGGTCCACGATTATAAACTTAATTTTATATCTGAAATCTGAATGACTTATTATTTGAATATGGATATTTTCTTTTTATGCATGTATATTTTAGAAATTGGTGGGTATACAATATTTTCCTCGGTAAATGTGTTTTATCCTAATTATTTTGTCTACTCACATTTTCATGCTTTTACTTGCTCTCCAAATCCTAAAGTAGGAGTAGTGGTACACTTGAGACATAGACTTATTCATTTCACTACACACTCTTGATCCTCATTATTTTGTCGCATACTCGCATTCCTTTTCCTTGATACTCTGTTCACTATTTTAAATTCTTGTAAGACCGTTAGTATGTGTGGTTTATCTGAATGGAACTTAAGTGTAATCATCTCTTATATGACGTATGTTAAGGGTACTTTGGGCTTTTCAGTTTGTTTGTCATACGAGAGAAAATTTTTCATAATTTCCAAAGAGGTTTTGAGGATTCTGATAAGACATAAGAGAGATTCATAGATTATAACGTAAATCATATTCAGATTTACTCTGGCAGAGTTGATTGTGGCTTTAACATTAACATAAATTGTTTTATTAGTATATATTTTTGGAATGGGAGTAAAATCATTTCTGGGGAAGAATGAATAAGGTTTGAAATAGACATTAGTAGGGGGGTGATAAAAAAAAAGGATAAAGAAGCATCAAAAATAAAATCATGGGATTGATATTAATAAATTTAGAAAGGCCCCTTTGGAGAATAAAAGGCTCAATGCTCCTCCGCTGTCCCATTAATAAGATGACGTATCATATGTATCAAAATTCTCAAAGAGCTTTATTTTAGCAGGATAATTTAATAATTATGATGAATTCACATCTATAGCTTTATAAATTTTGAATTTGAATATTATTCCCTCAAATGAAACTAAGAATTTTGAGTTTGCATATTCTTCCTCTGAATGAAACTAACATATAAGAAACTACAAAAGACCCCTTTGAGACCAAAGTAAATATTCTCGCGGAAATGCCACCCCTTTGTGATTTACTACTTGTTTCTCAATTATGATTTTATATGTAATTAACAAAAAAAACCTTCTGAAGTAAGTGGCTCGGAATAATTTATGGGGCAAAAATGAAAAGGGTGGGAATCAATATATGTAGATTACAACTTAACTGGATATATTGATCATATTAAAAATAAAAAAATAATTCAAATCAATTTCTGATCGTTGAATTTAAATGATCTTGATAGTTGAATCATTTTAGATCTCTAAAAGATACTAATCCCAATGAAAAAAAGTTGGAAAGGATTTTAGCGGAGGAGATAGAGAGAAGGATAAAAAGCACCAAAAAATCATGGGATCGATATTAATAAATTTAGAAAGGTGATGTTGGCCTGTTGGGAGTTGAAAAGGTTCATTGCTCCTCCGTCCTCTCCCTCCTATGTGATAAATGTAAAAAGTTTGTTGAGAGCCAACCGCTAGCCACGCTAGCTCTTTTAACATTTAAAGCTTAATGGATTTGGTCACTCTCCACCGAACGGCTCAGATCAGATCTAGATACGGACAACGGGACAAGGGATGGTTTTCACTTTTCACTTTTCAATCAATACTTGGAGCTCATCCAACAACAAAGATTTTCTTCTAATGGATTCCTATGTGCTCGCACATAAAAATTAATTTGATTTGATAAACCATAAAATTAAAGATATATTGTAAAGTAAAATTAAATGATTTTTCATTTTGAGAGAACTATAAGGTAAGAATATCGTTTATAACTCTACTGTGTTGTGGTTAAAAAAATTTATCTCACTTATTAAGAATTTTGAAGGATAGAATAATAGTCTCATTTCCGAACGGAGAACATTGTATGGGTCAACAATCCGTTCATATGCACGTAATGAGCGAGCCCGTGTAGGTGAGATTGTGAAAGCCTGAAATGCATAGACCAAAATAGGATAGTTAGGTACTTAGATCTCGTATGTACTCAAGGTCTTGAATTTTCACAAAGGCTCTTAAAACCAAATCGAACCCTGAAGGCGAGTTTTGTGATGTTTATCAGAGTATTGTGAAGTACTATAATTTGTGCTACGATCAAGTATTACTCTTGTTAAATAAAGATGGTTTTAGATTTGATTGTAGTACATTATGAGGGGTTTATGCGCTATGAATTTGGTTGGTTGTTTTTTTTCCTTTGTAACTTGCCTGTTTTCTCAATTAAATTGTATTATTACTTTTATTTATAGGTAGCGACCCTGTTTAATCCTATGCTAAGCACAACTGCAGTGAATGATTTTAATTAGACCTGTTTGGTTACTAGTATGAAAATACATACCCAAATTTGAATATACTTGCAACTCTCCTTGGTGGTAATTCATTGTACTACTCTTTCGATTTATCGAATTTAAGTTATATATATATTATAACAAAAATTGTTCAACTCCTAAATCATAATTTCAAGGTTATTTATGCAAAAGTTCAACCGAATTTGAGGATATTTAGTTATTCATATATGTCAACTTATTGGACGGTTCACTATCAGGATCTTAATTGTTGATAAAGTCATTGACTTATTTAATATATATGTATGACTAAAAGACTTCAAACTTTGCTAATTTATTATGAAAATGATCCTAAAATGATGATTACATAATAAACGAGTAGGGCCGGGCAATAAGGCGGGCAGGAGGGGCATAGGCCCCGGACCCAAAGATGTTGGAGGGCCCCAAATTAAGTATTTTTTTTAATGTTTTTCTA
The DNA here is from genome assembly GCA_032719365.1 of Prinsepia uniflora. Classification (NCBI taxonomy): domain Eukaryota; kingdom Viridiplantae; phylum Streptophyta; class Magnoliopsida; order Rosales; family Rosaceae; genus Prinsepia; species Prinsepia uniflora. The sequence goes on along the minus strand of CM064868.1, from coordinate 69,818,783 downwards.
AAAAAGTAAGATGAATGATAATTTAGACGGGGGATACGAGGGAGTGGGGAACGGAAGAAGAGTCTCTTTCAAAGTTCCAAGAAGAAGGCGCATGGTTTCAATGTTCCAAAGTTAAATATCAATTTCATTCAATCTCAAATTCTCAATTGTTCTAAATTTTTAATTTCTTGCAATCTCATTCAAACTCTCAAACCCTAATCTCAAGTTCTCAACAATTGGTTTTTCCAATCGTAGTCGAGATATTCCTAAGTTACAGACTTCAAAAAGAGATAATTTAATTTAATATAATTCCTATTACTGTTTCCCTGATTGAACACTTCCATTTGACAACTTTCCCTTATGGATGTTGTAGTTATTGACGACGGGAAGACCCCTTCAGGTAATCAAAGGACCAATGTTATAAGTCTAACCTGCGAATCTAACATTATATATGACAGGTCAGTTCTTACTCTTTGTTAAAAATTAGAAATTGTGCCTCTTTAGTTTTTTTTTTGTGTGCCTTTGAATCCTTAATTACATCTTTTTCGCATGCTAGAAGAGCTTCAAGGAACTCATCTAAACTGATAAAGTCACTGCTACAAAGGTTCTTAGTTTAACAATCATTAATTATATTCTTGTATTGAATATGAAAGTTTGTATAGAGTTTCAGATTACTTGCTGGTTTCACCAAAGGTTTTCGATTGCTTGCTCTTTTTCCTTTGTTTGAGGTTTTGTGTAATACCCGGTCTTAGAAGTAAGAACGGTGAGCAAGACTTGTGAGGTTGAGAAACAAGAACGGTGAGCAAGACCTGTGAGCTTGGAAAGGCAAGATCGGTGAACAATTCCACATTGCTCGGGGAGGGAAAGGTGAAGTGTCTTATATGTGTGGGCACGTATCTATCTAACACAAGGCCTTTTGGGAGCTCACTAGCTTTGGATTCGGTTGGAACTCCAAAGTTAAGCGAGTTGAGGCTGGTGCAATCTCAAGATGGGTGACCCATTGGGAAGTTGCACGTGAGCTCTCGAAAACAAAACCGTGAGGGCTGGGCCCAAAGCGGACAATATTGTGCTAGATAGGCCGGGTCCTGACAGAATGGTATCAGAGCCGGACCCCGATCGGAAGTGTGCCAGCAAGGATGTGTGGGCCCCAAGGGGGTGGATTGTAATACCCGGGCAAGAACGGTGAGCAAGACCCGTGAGCTTTAGAACCAAGAACGGTGAGCAAGACCTGTGAGCTTGGAAAGACAAGATCGGTGAATAATTCCACATCGCTCGGGGAGGGAAATGTGAAGTGCCTTATATGTGTGGGCACGTATCTATCTAACACAAGGCCTTTTGGGAGCTCAATGACTTTAAATTCGGTTGTAACTCCAAATTTAAGCTCGTTGAGGCTGGTGTAATCCCATGATAGGTGACCTACTGGGAAGTTGCACGTGAGCTCCCGAAAATAAAACCGTGAGGGCTAGGTCCAAAGCGAACAATATTGTGCTAGATGGGTCGGGTCGTGACATTTATCCCAATGGGTTTTCTCCTAACAAAGGTTTTAACGATGTCTCTTAATATAAATATAATATAATCAATTTATAAAATTTACATTTTCAATACTTAAGTATCGAATTAAGGACCCATTTTTATTTTTTCCCTAGGCCTCTAAATGTTTGGACCGACTATGTGAACGAGTCTGATTATGCTATATGGACAATAACAACTCCATAAATGAAAAAAGTCATATGAGAAAATAATACTAAGGCGGGAAACAAGAATTATTTTGAAAAAAATTTAAACATAATGCTTATATGCCATAAACCCCAAAATTTTATTATGCAAGTTTTTTTGTGATGAATCATGGCTCATTAAATCATAATAGAAGAAAATCCTTAAATCTATAACAAATATTGATAATTGCTTATACCATTTCGACCGATCACTTAGAGGAAGATCAAAGTCATCAATGAAGTGGATTTCCAGCCAACAACAGATCACCATCTTATTGGCCGCCTACTGACAGTAATCTGCTAGCACCACTCACCATCATGGTATGCACCATTTGATTGGCACTATCTCGTCGGTGTGATGACTTCTGCGGTAACAATGCTGCCCTATAACCCAAACGAATCACCACTACCCATTTGATATTTGGGGGCACGTGTCAACATCTTGAAGATTACTTGGGCTTTACTTCGCTAGGGTTCTAACCATTACTTTTACTACGGCTATAAATGCAGAGCACATTTTCCCATAAAAAGATAACTACCATTCACTAAGTTTACACAACCTAAATTATATATGATCCTCCTTCGCTTAAGAACTTAATAATCAAAGTCCAGTAGCTCGACACCCCATTGATGTCAAGCATTCTTCTTGTTGTCATGTAAGTCTTCCAGTGAATGAGATAAACATCTCAGCATCTAGCAAGACCATATTGTATTAGGTCCATTTTTGGACCAAATAGTTGGCGCGGTCTATGAGAATTCTGAGTAAGTACTTCCACTAACTCACAATGTCAGCCACAATGTTAAACACATTCCTACCTACCATAATGTCGGCCTATTAAGGTGACAAAGACCTGAACAATAACCATCTCTCAAAAAAGCAGGGAATAAGTATATCTGATCCCACTCCAGAAGCCATGATCAAGTTGATGAAAAAACTCCAGTAGGAGGTCACCGGACTCCAGAAGAGAAACCTAGTTGTTGAGAGAAGAAATCAGGTCGTTGGAGAGCAATACCAAAGCATAGTTGCTCTACTCCATGTGACTCAAGAGGAATTAAGAGAACAACAAGTGGCAATAGAAAGAGCACTTACCAACCGCACTGATCAAGAACACGACACAAGGAACACACCCAACCGGAACCTTCCAAAAAGATGCTCGTACGAAAGAACAATGGTTCTGGTCCTTCTAGAACACAAATTTTCTGAGATACCCATGACTTACTAGATAAGAGACCACTCCCCGTTGAGCCCATCCAGCTAATGTACCACGAAAATAATCCCATGATCATAGAGTAACCTCATCTTCCTACACTCTCTCAGGGTGGACGTACTCTATCAGAGTTAGCTCAGACAAAGGCAACCCAAAAAAGAACCAATGATTCAGGAAGAAGAGAAGATCCTAAAGGTAAACTCCCAATATGTGGAAGGTATGGCTAACTCAACTCCAACCAAGTCAGTTGGAAGACCAAGAATCGTTGACTGGCCAAGAGCAAGCGCTAGCAATGGAGATTTTCGTCCTATTTCCAAATGACGAGGACCATAACCAACATTCCCATAATTGATAACGTTGTCCAAGAGCTCTTACAACACGTTCGATATTTGGGGAGCAAGAAGAACAAAACAAAGCCTCATGTCAAGATTAAAATCAAGATCGCCATTCACTTCTCGCATCCTCTAATATAGCTCTTGGTCGAAATTTAAACTCCTTAAGATCGTAACCTACTCACGGAGGGATACCCAATCACACATATGAACAACTACCAGGCTGATGTCGCCTTGAAGAACCTCTCTGATGAGGTCTAATACTTGATCTCTAGTTGTAGCCTCATAGAGGCTGTACTCAACTAGTGCTACTAACTCAAACCTAGTACAATTGAGTGCTTTGATGAACTACATAACATCTTCTTGAACCAGTTCATAATTTAGATAAATCAGAAATTGACCATAGAAGACCTTGTGTCACTGCAAAAAATGGAGACTGAAACCCTATAGAAATACACCGCCGATTCAGCCATGAATATTCCAAATGTCAAGAGAGTGATGACAAGGCAGCTTCCGTGCATTATGTAGCGGCCTCAAAGAGTCAATATTCAAGTACAAAACCATCATCATGGAATGAGAAGGCTACAATGAGCTCATGAAACATGCAACCATCCATGCCAAGGATAAATTTTTTAATGCTTCGTAGGTGGAGACCAAGTAGAGGGTCTACATTTCCTCTCAAACAACTCATCCACACATTAATGTGACAGGACTCATCCCAATCCTCCTAGATTATCGTGGGATGTGCCTGCTCCCGTTTGACACCGTGTGTCAGATCAGGGATAGCTCATCACCCGCTCGGGGTTAGCCAGAGTACGGCAGGATCGGTGGTGGCATGTGATGTCTCGATCTCTACTACAGCCCGCATCCACGATCAACCTGAAGGGTATTTAAACCATAAAAGTTGTGAGTGGACAAAACAACAATTTATAAAAATCAATTTATCGAAAAGACATTTATACCCTTTACATAAAAGTATGCATGCATCATAAAACCGCATTTCAAAACTTTCTCGGAAGCAAGACGTATTGCCTCCCAAATCAAATCCAGTGAAAAATGCTTCTCAATAGAAGCCATTACCTCAATAGGGTCTCAGTCCAAAAACCAAATCAAACAGGGTCTTAGCCCAAACATAAAACACGTGGGATCTCAGCCCACTATTATCATCATCAGTGCCAGTCATGATTCCAATCCTAAATCAAGACGTATTGCCTCCCAAATCAAATCCAGTGAAAAATGCTTCTCAATAGAAGCCATTACCTCAATAGGGTCTCAGTCCAAAAACCAAATCAAACAGGGTCTTAGCCCAAACATAAAACACGTGGGATCTCAGCCCACTATTATCATCATCAGTGTCAGTCATGATTCCAATCCTAAATCAAGACGTATTGCCTCCCAAATCAAATCCAGTGAAAAATGCTTCTCAATAGAAGCCATTACCTCAATAGGGTCTCAGTCCAAAAACCAAATCAAACAGGGTCTTAGCCCAAACATAAAACACGTGGGATCTCAGCCCACTATTATCATCATCAGTGTCAGTCATGATTCCAATCCTAGCATATGTGCAAATAGCTTAGGACCGCTCACAATCCTAGCATGTAGCCATGAACAAATCACCCGCCGCGACCGTCTCTAGATCATCGTGAACACATCACCGATCGATCTCAGAGAATAACATCAGCACTCCTAAGTCGAGCCTCCCTCGATCATAGCCTTCAACGGCTGCTCGACAACATCCATCACATCGTGAACTCTCTAGAAGGAACACATCCACAGTCTGGAGGCGAACGTCATATCACTCGGGACTCGAACTCGAATGTCATCATCATCGACTTGGAATCTAACCCGATCGACCGGGACTCTAACCCGTAATATCATAGGGCCACCTGCCCGAAATATCATCCAAATGGTTCACAATCTGAAATATCATTCAAATAGGTCACAACCCGAAATATCATCAAATGGATCACAGCCTGAAAACCAGTGTCCCACGACACTTCATATCCCAGGATTCCTCGAATCCTATAAAATCCAAAACTGAGTCTCATGACCGAAATATAATCCATGATTCCTTGAATCCTGTCAATTTCACAACTGTGTCTCATACTCGAATTGCGATTTCACGCATCTCCGTGAAATCCTCTAAAATTATAAATAAGTTCCTCGATTTCACGCCTCTCCGTGAAATTTTCAAAATCACATAAAACACATGCATGTAGTACACTCGGCCAAAGCCCAAACATCATATAAAACAGAAATCTCGAACTACGTGCAATAACGCATTTTCTACGAAAATTCCAAACAAATCATATTCAAATCACATGCACTCATGGAATCTCAAATCATGTTCGTAAACACATATAAAATATTTATGCATGCATCTTATTCATAAAACAAAGTCTACCCACAGACCTTTCAAGTTGCGCCTCGAAACACGTGTCATAAGCCTCTTCGGGCTAATCTAACCTCTCCAGGTCATCCAGGCTTGTCCAAAACACACTCAAAGGTTACTACTAACCTAGAAAAGTCCTAATCAAGAACCCCCAACATTCCCGAAAAAGTCAACGTGTCCCGAACACGCTTCCCTAGGCTTTAAACCCCAATTTGACCAACCTAACGATCTCCGATTGAATCGAAACCACCACCATTGAATTTGTATCGTTGAAATCTTTAAAATAGTTCTAGTTCCACCTCGAAATACGTGCTCATGCGCCCCCACACGTTGGTGAAAGGTGGCTGGTCAAAAGCCAACGCTAACGTCAGCAAAGTCAACGCTGATGTCACCAGTCAACGCTCAAAGTCAACGCTGACGTCATCTGACACGTGTTAGTCTGACATGATGACATCGTCGATGATGTCATCTCACCCCTAACCTCTGTTCGGGTCAACCCAGTTCTTTACAACCAGATCACGCGACCCGCGGACTCGACACGGTCCGTTCTTCGACCTCCGACCACCAAAATCGATCCTGTTGCTTCCTACACGATCGTCTAGATCCTAGGAATCGATCCAGCCACTTAAAAACACAAAAAATAGGCTAGAGATTACCTATCACGATCGAATAGTCATGACCAAGCTTCAACCTCCCTGCCTGAGCTCTCGGGCTGTCATCAGCCCTTGTTTCCCATTAGACTCGCACAGACCCCAAGGACACCATCCAATCGTTAGAAACCACCAACAACGTACAAAACTCAAAAATCCAATTTTGAACCAAAACGGGTTTTCGGGTTTACCTGGGTTTTCTGGGCTCCTCTGCCATCCACCGCGGTCCTGGAGCTTCCCAGGACATCTCTCAGTCCCTCACTCACCTTCAGCCACTCTCTTAGCCTCAAACTGAATCAGATGGGGGAAGGGGAATGATTTTTGGGGCTTTCGAGTTTGGTTGATCGAAAGAGAGAAAAAGGGGAAGATATTCATGATTGATAAAGGAAGGGGCAATGGATGAGTGATACTTGTGACTCATCCATTGGGCCTGACCAAAATATCCGGGGCCCACGAAAATGCAAAAGTGAACCTTGCCTCGTAAAATGTGCCACCGTAAATAGTATCGGGACTTTTCCTGACCCATAAATTTCTTGTATGATGTCCGATTTCGATGTGTCGCCTATCTATGAACTCGTATCGACTCGTCTATGTAATGATCCTCGATCCACGTGTATTGGACCTCTCGGGTCAAAAGTTAACTTTTAATCCTCGTTTAGGGGCAAAATCGTAATTTCACCCTGAATGTCCGACCATCCTCGACTAATCCTTGATTAGCCTTGCTAATCCTAGATTAATTTTTAATTAATCTCAAAAATTTAGGACGGGTCGTTACCTAATGCCTATTGGTATGATCTTCCTCCCAATTTCAGTTGGCACCACCCAACACGTAACAACCTTAATTGTCTCATTCTTGGTTGTAGATTTCCCCACCACTTATAATGTGATCCTAGGATAAGGCCTACTGAATCATATCCTAGGATGGCCCGTGTTCCAGATGCATTATGTTGACTAGCGATGAAGAGCTTGATAAAAATTTTGAGGAGGCGAAGACTTACGCATACAATAACAAGTGGATGTTGGCAATGAAGTCTGAGATGAAGTCTTTATTAAAGAATGACACCTATGAGTTCTTAGAGCATTTTAAAGGCAGAAAAGCACTTAAAAATAAGTAGGTGTTCAAATTGAAGATGGACAAGAATGAGTAGTTGACAAAGTTCAAGGCTCGCTTGGTTGTCAAGGGTTTTGGGCAAAAGGAATGCCTTGATATTCACACCAACAAAACACTTAAGATTTGTTGACAAAATTTGTTCCGCAACAGAAGTTGGAGTATTGCAGCAAGTTCATTGGAATGGACTTTATGTAACAAACCGAACTTTCGTTAAATTGTAATTTCAGAATTTCATTTGTGAATTGACTATTTTGCCCCTGAAAAGGGAATAATTTTAACTTTTAACCCGGGACACATTTGAACTTTAACCAAGGTCCGCTACATAGATCGGGACGTCACGAGTCCGTAGACAGGCAACACGTCGAAATCGGACATTCGACGGGAAAGATAAGGGTCACAGAGACAAATCAGAACTATTCACAGTTTTTGGGGATTTGCACAAGTGGCAGTTTTGTATTGGTCAGAAAATCTGGGGGGAACAATTGATGAGTGATAAATGTCACTCATCTGATTGGCCCAAGACCCCAAGTGTTTGGATATTTTGAACCATTTTCATTCCATCTTCTTCATTCCTCTCTATAAACCCGAAACCCACAAACACCCAAAACCCACACCACACCCATTATACCATCATAGTTTGGGGGGGGGGGGGGGGGGGGGGGGGGGGGGGGAGAGGGGACATTTGTGTTATAAAATGAATGCACACATAACTGTTTTAACTGCTTTATTATATGGTTGCGTTGAAATAGTTTGACAACATTGATTGACGATCTTGCGGATGTTAACTATCCTTTACGCATTGTTTTACATTTTACGATGATTTTGGCTTGAGACCCGTCTAGATAGTGTGTTGACCAATTTTGGAGTCAAATAGGGATTTGAAAGAAATTTTAGATCTTAAATGATTTTGAATTATGATCTGTGTGATGAGTTGGGTAACTCGGATTTGTGAAATGTTTTCTGGACATGGATTTCAGTGGATTTTGAGAAATGGTTTAAACAGGATTTTCACTCGTTTTGACTACTACACTGTACATATCCTTATGAGTGGATTGTCTCCTCCATACGTCTCGTAGTATCTTGGAGTATTCCTAGTGCACTGCTTGAGAGGGGCCGCTCCGAGGAGAGGCTCAGGATCAGGAGTGCGAGAGATTGATATCACCCCGGACTGGGTCCAATGGAAGGACTTAGACTTGGGACCCCGAGTGGCACGCGTAGCCTTAGAACCGTGACATTATTGATTAGACATTAGGGATGTCAGACATCTGGGATGTCGAGGATTGGATATACCGTGTATTGTTGTTTTATATGTCCAGATTTATATTGCTTTATGCTTCGAGTTCCATTTCTTATGTTTTAACATAAATGCATGCTTGTTTGACAACATAAGGGAAAACCTTTATTTGTTTCCTTAAAATTGTTTTGGAAATGTTTATTTTTGTCCACTCACTCTTAACTGTTTTCTTAACCCTCTAGACCGTGACACAGAGCAGGGGCTAACCTAGAGGCCGATGCATAGATACTTTTCGTTGCGCACCTGTAAACCCGTTTGGGTAGGTTTGAGTACTTTTTTGTAAACTAACATATGTGCTCATTTTTTTTTATGATACTTATCCCTGGTCTAGAAATGTAGAACTTAAACTTGTTTACTTTTAAACCCGTTAATGGTATTTTTGGCACTCTAAGGGATCGGGATGGGTCCTGTTAGCTTGGTATCAGAGTATTAGGATGTGATCTATACTTTGTACATTGATGCTTCATATGTCATACTAATCTATGCCTCTTAACAGTTAAATATGCCTCTGAGAGGCGAGCCTCGTGCACAGATTGAGGATGAGTTACTTAGAGACTTGGAGAGTGCCAGTATCGAGAGAGCCTAGCGGTTAGAAGCTACTACGTTTAGTGGGGGAGTAGACCTCGAGAAAGCTCACCAGTGGATCACTTATGGGGGAGCAGTAATGCGATGTCCGCTAGAGGAGCGAGTTGTGTTGGTCACATTTCTGTTGGATGGTGGAGCTTACTAGTGGTGGTATACACTGGAGATGTCAGGCTGGACTATTGGTACAGTGACCTGGGAGGTCTTCAGGGAGCAGTTCTTTGATTAGTACTACCCACATTTTTTCGTGATGCTAGAGAGTACAAGTTTCTGCAGCTCCAGCATGGGAGCAAGACAGTGGCAGAGTACGAGCAGAGTTTTCAGACGTTGTCCTGCTTTGATTCTACGTTTGTGAGTACTGAGGCTGACAAGTGTCACCCCTTCGAGATCGGATTGCGTGGGTAGATTCGTGCCATAGTGACGACAAGGTATTATACTACTCTGAGACAGTTGACTAATGAAGTTGTGAAGGTGAAGGCTAGTCTACCAGCTCGACAGTAGACTTCTGGAGATGGACGACGCTAGGAGCGTTCGTACCTTGGACCTTTGAGCCAGAGGGGTTCGAAGGGAGGCCATTACAGAGGAGCTTCGTCATCTTCATGCAAGGATGGTTGGTAGGTACAAGAGTCCTCATAGGTTCGGTTTCAAGTCATAGCAGACTGCTCAGGATAATGGTACATCAGTGGGATCCACAGATAGGCCGAGGACGTTGACTTACTTTGCATGTGGAAAACCTGGACACTTTGGGAGGGAGTGCCCGTTGTTATCTGGCGGTAGTGGAGTTGGTTAGAGTACAGTAGGACGGGAACCGAACTAGCCACGACTGCGGATGCTACTGGTGGCAGACGTCATGGAGGAGCTAGGGGCGGCTACAGAGGATCATGCTGGCGTGGTTCGTCGTCGGGACCAGTGGACTGAGTGTTTTCAGTTACCAAGAAGGAGGCCAGGGCAGCTTTGGGAGTTGTGATAGGTACACTTACTATTTCAGATTTTTCTGTACTTGTTTTGATAGACCCTGGAGCCACACATTCTTTTATTTCACGGAGTTGTGCTTATTTATTGGATAGAAAGGTGTCTGCACTTGAGTGTGATATTGTTGTGTGTAACAACCCGTCCCGGGAGTCGGGATTAGCGAAATGATTAGTGACGGATTAGCTGAGTTAATCGAGGTTAGTTGGTTAATGTTGGACGTTGGGCGTAGAATGACGATTTTGCCCATGTTTTGGGCAAAATGTTGACTTTTCGTTCGGGTGGTCAATTGAGCATTTCCCGATGACTGTGACGTAGTTCGGGATGTCACGAGTCCGTAGACAGGTGGCACGCCTGATTCCGACATCCGGGGAGGAAATTATGGTGTTTGGAAGGCTGAGGGCACTTTCGTAATTTGGTTAAAAGAGAGGAATTTGTTGACTTTTTGAATGACAAGGCTTCTTCACGTAAACCGAAGACCGTTAGGTAGGTTTCGACGCCCTGAGTACAACGACATGCGGCATGCCTTTATCGGACAACGAACGTGTGAGATACGAGTCTAGAAAGTGAAGGGTAAAATTGTAAATTGGACTCACAGGGGTATTTTGGTCTTTTTGGTACCTTGGGAAGCGTGCAACCAGATTGGGACAAGTGTACAGAGATTAGTGGATATTTTTGGGTTTGGACCACAGGATTGTGACATGTGGCTGTTTTCTGGTGGCTTCTAGCCACTTACACGGGCACAATTAAATTTGGACTGTGTGTGTGAGTCGTGTTTGTACAAAGAGAGAAAAACAGAGACGGTGCTCGGGGAGGAGAAATCGATCGGTTTCTGGGCGAGGGTGTGAGTGTTGGTGACCTAGTGAGTGAGAGTAGAGAGGAATTGTGAAGCTGGTGAGTATTTGGTAGAGGGTTGTGTGGGGAAAGGCTGAGAGGAGAGTGAGTTTCCAGGAAAACGGAGAAGAGTTGAGGTGCTGGTGTTGCCGTGTTTCGATCAAACCCTTAAAAAATTGGAGTGTGGGAGTGGTCAGAAGGCAGAGGAGAACCGTTGGACGGGCTGGGCCACGGTGGCGTTCACGACAATGCACAGGATAGGTAAGCTTTCCCCTGTTGCCTCTGTTTTGCAGTTTGGGTTCAAACTTAGAGTCGTGGATTTTGAGGCTGGATCGAAGTGTCCTGTAAGTCCTAATAGGCTTAGGAGGTCCTTAGGAACCTTTAGAACTTGAAGCCGTGATGGGAGGAAGCACGGGTGGCCGGGAACTGAAACAGAGTTTTGGCAGGGTTTCTGGATCGAGTTTAGGAGTGGGTTTGAGGCCATGATGTCGAGTTTTTAGGGTTGGAATGAGTTGCTTAGAGTAGGACGAAGCTTCTGGTGGAAGAAGGAACGAAAACGGGTAGATAACGGCGGAGAACCGGCCACGCCGGTTCAGACCGGTCGAGTGATCGAGGAAGAAGATGAACAGTATTCCTGTGCAGGCGCGTGAGGCCCACGCGCAGTCACTTTGGGCGGCGCGTACGGTGGTTTCCGAGGAAGTGTTCAACTAGGTTTTTGGTCTAATCGTTGTGACGAGTATTTTGGGATAGGTTTCAGGACGATCGGACGTTGTGTCGGGTTAGTTCTGCGGGATCGAAGGTTTAGGGTCCCGTTTAAAGTACGCTTAGAAGTTCGGGAAAGTTATGGAATTTGAGTAGGACTTTTATGAAGTAGTTAGTGACCTTGTTATGGGATTTGGAAAGGTTCGGGGAAGTTGAGGATAGCGAAATGGCCGGGGACGGCGTAAGTGGGCGCGTATCGAGGCGACGCCGAAATGGTCTGTGAGTGGACTTTGCTTTCTAACTCTTGATACATGCATATATGTTTTTATCTATTTTCCATACTTGATTCTATGATTTGATTTATGATTGTGCTGGTTTACGATTTTGCACATTTTTCGAGGAAATGACGGTATTTCACGTTTTACGAGATTTGGTGGATATTGTGATTTGAACCTGGTTTTAATGAATTGATTTCGGGATTTGAAATACGATTTGATTTCAAAGAAAGTAAAAGGATTTTGAAAAGTGAATTCGGGCTTGAGGACCAGTTCAAAAAGTGGTTTTGAGAAACGTGATTTCGGGTTTTTGAATCGGAATTCTAGATGACGATTCGGGATTCGATTCGGGACTTGAAAGTGGATTTTTGGGTTTAGGTTCGGAATGGTTATTCCGGATGCTAGCTTACGGAATGATGGTTGCGAACTCGAATCTGGAGATGAGGTGGATATGATTCTGGATTTGGATTCGGAATGACGGTTCTGGATGCCGGAAGGGCTTCAGACCAGTGGTTTCGAATTCGGGTTTGGATATGGATTTAGAAATGGTTTTCAAATGGTTTTCAAATGGTTTTCAAATGGTTTTGATTGGATTTTCTGGATCTGGTTATTGGGTTTAAAGACCTGGATATTGTGATTGACGGGGGACGGGTCCGGATTGGGTTTAAAGACCCGGATTGAGTTTAAAGACTCGGAAGTTTAAAGACTCGGATATATTGATATTTCCCCCGTAGGCCTGTTGATTTTAAAGACTTGGAGTTTAAAGACTCGGATTATTAAAGCCTGGATTGAGTTTAAAGACTCGGGAGTTTAAAGACTCGGATAGATCCAGTAGGTTCGATGGATGAGAATGTGGCTTTGAATGTGTTTTGGATTTCATTGAGACTTGATGATGATGTTTTGGGAAGTGGCCCGGATGAAATGGTTTTCGGTGGTTTTGGGCTGAGGCCCGGGATTTGGAAAAAGGAACTTGTGTTCGGTTTTTCTTATATGGTTTGTTTAACCGGAATATTGAATGGTTTTTATGACATGAATTTGATATGCATGCATTGGTTTTGAAACGGAGGGTATAAATTTCATTGTTTTATGAAATGCTTTTTGAACTAAACTTTATTTTTGTCCACTCACAGTCTTTTCGTGTTTTCGATACCCTCCAGGTTGTTGCGGCGCGGGCTGTTGGTCGAGAGAGATGGAGACATCACATGTACGATCCACAGTAGACTTTGCGTACTTTGGGAAGTTCGGAAATTTTTGGACGGTCGGATCGATAATCCCTTGTCCGACTTACGTGTCACATGAAGGTTGGACGTCAATTTAGCCTTCGTGTCATGCGTAAGTTAGACGGGATCGGGATTTAGCCCTTAATCCCGGGGGATTAGGGGTGGGTCCTGACATTGTGGGTGCACCGACTGAGGACGTTTATTTAGTGAACTAAGTGTTGAAAGATTTCCTTGTGAGGGTAGTAGAGGTGGACTTTGTTGCTGATTTGATACTTTTGGATTTTCATGACTTTGATGTCATACTTGGAATGGACTGGCTGTCGAAACATCGTACTATTGTTGACTACTACAATAAGAAGGTGATCCTCCAGAATCCGAATCTACCTGAACTGACTTTCTAGGGAGATCAGAGAGTTTCACCACCTGGAGTGATTTCGGCTCTGACAGCTAACAAGATACTAAGGAAGGGTTGTCAAGGTTACTTGCCTCATGTGGTGGATACACGGGATACCCAGTTGAGGGTAGAGGACATATCGGTGGTGCAAGAATTTCCTAACGTCTTCCCAGAGGATTTACTAGGATTACCACCACACCGGGAGATTGAGTTCACGATTGAGCTACATCCAGGAAAACGACTAATATCTTAGTCACTGTATCGTATGACACCTGTAACGACCCGTCCCGAATTATCGGGATTAATTAAGATTTAATGACGGATTAGTTGAGGATTAATGGACGTTCAGGGAAAAATTACGATTTTGCCCTTAAACGAGAGCAAAAAGTTAACTTTTGACTCGGGAGGTCCGATGGACAAGGACCGATGACCGTGACGTAGATCGGGTCGATACGAGTTCGTAGACAGGTGGAACGTTTAAATCAGACGTTCGACAAAAAAGTTACGGTTCACGGAAATTCTGAGGTACTATTTATGGTGGCACGTTTGACGAGGAAAAAGTGGACTTTTGTCCTCAAGTGGGCCCCAGATATTTGAATCAGGCTCAATGGATGAGTGACAAGTGTCACCCATCCATTGCTCATCTAACACAAATACATGCATATCCCTTCCCTGTCTGTGTTCATCTAACCACTAGATGAACCCCAAACCATTACCCCTTCCCTTCTGATTTTGTGGGAGGCCAGGAGAGGAATTGAGGATGATGGTTGGACTCAGAGGAATGGTGGCAAGCCGCAGGACCGCCGTGGACGGTAATGGGAGCTCATGGCCAAGGTAACCCGTGACCCCTTTTTATTTCAAATTTGGACGTTTAGGATGTCAGATAATGCTTGGGGGGATGTTGTGGGTGGGTGAAGGGGGGGGGGGGGGGGGTGTTGTTTGAGTCATGTAGAATCACAAAAGGAGGCTGAGGGCGGCTGAGCTGGCCATACTACGGCCATGAAGAATTTTCTGTGGTTATCTACCGAATTTCAATTCCAGCCAAGTAGGCCCAATCTAAACCCATAAACCTTCCTATAATGATCCTAGGAGCTTAATGGAACCCTTGGGATTGAGTTTTGACCCTTGGTTATGCCCAGAACATGGATAGGAAATTTTGGGTTTACTTGGATTTTTGAACCCAGAGGTTTTCGGATTGGTTTCCTAGTTTTGATTGCATAAAAGGATTCATAGGATAGATTAAGGAAGATTGGTGGAAAGAAGGAAGAAAAAGGATGAAAAAGGTGAGAATAAAGGTGAACCGGCCACACCGATCCAGTTGGACCGGCCGAACCAGAGGACCGGTTCGAACCAGCCTGTCGAGAGAAAGAAGACGCCTTGTTCATCGGCGCGTGAAGCCCACGCGCAGGGCCTTCAGGCGGCGCGTGGTGGCAAGTGGGGAGGTGTTCGGGGGTGACTTCAACATATAAAATCATCTATTCGATGTAATTAACATTTTGGGACTGGTTTTGAGTCGATCTGACATCGTTTCGATATAGTTCAAGACATCCGAAGGTTTAGGATAAAGTTTAAAAATAGTTAAAAATTCGGAAAAATTACGGGGCTTTGATGAGGGGTTATTTAAGTAGTTAGTAACCCTCTAAGCTAATTTGGACAGGTTCGGAAGCCTCAGAGACGAAGATTGGCCCGAGAAAGGCGTATGGCGTGTGTATCGAGGCACGACTTTGGACGGTCTGTAAGATGACTTGTTTTATGAATCGATGCATGCATAAATGTTTATAAATGTTTTTAAATACATGTTTTTTTGATGCCATGAGTGCATTTTCTTGTGGTATCTAGTATTTACGTAATTGTACGTATTTCGAGATTTCCAGCTTTATGTTGTGCCTTTATGTGCTGGTATTTCAATGAGGGTTTAATGAATGGGTTTTGGATTTGGAAGTATGAAATCGCGCATGAGACCCATTTGATTGAAAACCCTCAGACTTGGAGTCCATTTGATTTCACGAGAATTCGGGATGGAGGCCCATTTGAGTATACGATCGGGCTAGGGGCCCCGTTGGTTTACGAATTCAGGCTTAAGGCCCGTTTGATTTTAGTATCGGGCTTGAGGCCTAGTAGAGTGTGAAA
Source organism: Prinsepia uniflora (assembly GCA_032719365.1). Lineage (NCBI taxonomy): Eukaryota > Viridiplantae > Streptophyta > Magnoliopsida > Rosales > Rosaceae > Prinsepia > Prinsepia uniflora. Next base: position 69,802,996 of record CM064868.1, on the reverse strand, counting down.
TTGGGCTTGAGGCCCCATTGATTTATGGTATCGGGCTTGAGGCCTAGTTGATTGTGAAATCGGGCTTAAGGCCCCGTTGGATCGTGAAATCGGGCTTAAGTCCCAGTTTGGTTTATGAAATGAAAATTCGGGTTCGAAATCCTATTGAATTTTGGATTTAGGCTGGGGCCTGTGAAAGTGGATTTGAATTGGATTCGATGAATCCCGTTGAGATTCGAGTATGAGACCCAGTTGAATTGAGATTTGAAAGAAAGTATTTAAAATGTATATACCTTCTAACATGAGTTGATTGGTCTCCTCCAGACGTCGACCTGAAGAGTCACGATCCACTACCCGGAATAAGTAATCCCCAGATGGAGCACATTTCAGGAGTGGGAGATATGATATAGTCTTGGACTGAGTCCGGAGACAGTCATCTAGACGTCGTAGATCATGGAAGTTGGATAGAGCCTCCCAGACGTCGTAAATCCTGGGGGTAGACTCGGAGTGAGACCCCAAGTAGTATGCGTACTTATAGATATAAATCGTGACAGATATCGGGGATTAGTTCCCTAGGGGCTGTGTGCCCCGAGTTGGCATTTGGTATGCCAAGGATGGGTTATATAAGCATATGTATATGTATATGAGATTTCTCGGAATTTTTTTTGGGGTTGAGACTCCGCGTTCTATGTTTTGGATATGGTTTTAGGCTGAGACCCACGTGTATTAATTTGGGCTGAGTCCCCACATGATTTGGTTTTGGGCTGAGTTCCCATGTACTTGATTTACGGTTTTGGGCCAAGGCCCCAATAAATGAATTGAGAAATGGTTTTCAAATGCATGCATGCTTTTTAGTGAAGGGCATAAATATCTTTTTGTGAAAATATTTTTATAAATTATTAGTTTTGTCCACTCACAGCTTAGATGTTTTTAATGCCCTACAAGTTGATCACGGATGCGGGCTGCGGTAGAGACCGAGACATCGCATTCCTCCTCCGGATCCTGGTGCTCTCTGAAGCCCCTGTGGGGCTAAGGCATGGATTTTCCCGGGTCTGACACTTCGTGTCAGACGGGAGCGGGCACGTCCCGCGTTAATCCTAGAGAATTTAGGACGGGTACTGACAAGTGGTATCAGAGTGAGATTTTGCTCCTAGAGTGACGCGCAAGTCGAGGATGTGATGTCTCTGTAGTAGTAACAGTCCGCCATCAACCTGATAGTTAGGGTAAGAGTAGGAGGATTCAGTGGAATCGAATCCTAGTTAGATGACGTTTGGCACGAGGTGCGATAGTTTAGGTTTCGATTGGCATAGGTTGCTGCGTGTTCTGAAAGGTTGGATTCTAGTGGGACAAACGCACTTGTGAATTTAACAGCATAGAGCCATAGTTACTGGAGATAGGATCTAGTGGACCAGTAGACACGGTATGACGACCTGAGAGTCGGGACCATTGAGTGGAGGTCGGACGTTAGGGTCATCCACGACAAAGTGCAAGGATCAGAGATTTGGTTGTTAGGAGAGGCCAAGCTCACGATGACCTTAGGTTAGGCTGTTTGGAATAGGAACGTGTGATTTTACTTGGCGTGAGTCGCCATGTTTCAGTATGTCGAATCCCAGAGGGAGGTCGACTGGCAGGGGATGCCCCAGAGTAGTTGTTGTGTGGCACTGCACAACCGCAGTGTTAGCCACGGAGTATGGCCAAGTCCTTGTGAAGACCAACGACTCCCAGCCGTAGAGTTACGAGGGAACGAGGTCCTCAAATAATGGTTACTGGTTGTTTGGACACCAGTGACGGAGTACGACGACTTTTCGGAGTCTAGAGCGTTGAATCGGCCAGGATGGACGTGCTGTAGGGAGCAGCCGGGTTATGGTAATTCTAGTTAGTAGTTAATCAGACGAGTGACCAAGAGAGTGGTACTTGTCGATCGGGTCCTGAGGTGGACCGATCGGTGGATGTTGTGGGTTGAGCGATTGGTGCCGGCGGTGAGTTGATGGGATATATTCGGAATCTCAGTGGTGATGTATGTGGGTTGTGTCCGTATGAGCTCGTGGTAGGTACCACCATCGAGGGTGGATTTGTTGATTGGTTGTGGAGCATCGGGGGACGTTCGGGGAACGTTCTTTTTCTCGTATGTATTTTCGGGATGGTCTTACTCAGAGTCATGAGGTACGAGGGAGGCAGAATCCCTCCGACCCGAGTAGAGATAAGTGGCGTTTGCTCGGTTTGAGCAGGGTTTTAGGATTGGTTTGATTCGCACTCTGCGTGGCAGTGAGACGATGACGATAACGAGAAGAGGCGATGAGCCACGAGCTGAGGGTATCTCAGTCGTGACGTGCTCATGGTTGGTGTCTACCACTACATGACGAGGAGGATTCGTCAACTAGTGTAAATTCTTCGGAATTGTGTCAAGCTGACAAATATGATGGAGTTGAACTGGGTGGAACCCAACAATAGTTGAACTAGGCTGGGACTCTGTCCCAGTAGTGACTGAGATGAGTGGGAATTGTGAGAGACGTGTTGAAGGCCGTTTAAAAACATCCAACAACAGTACAGGGGATATACAAGGTTTAACCTTGAGTCAAGTAAATCCCAAGTGGAATGAATGTGCCTACATAAATGATCGTAAGCAGATTGGGGATTTGGATTGTTTATGGACACCTGGATGATGTCCGAGGGAGTTGAGGGCTTGGTTAGTGACCGAGTTAGTAGACGTGCCCAAGAGTGGTAAGCCTGTGAGTTCGATGGGCACTGAGCGGAACAAAGAGGATCCCAAGTGGCTCGGTGCGAGGTATGGGGTATACTTGGATTAGCGAGGTGTGGCCTATACCCTAGTTTGTTGTGGATGGACGACCCGAGTGTTCGGTGCTGGAAATTGGTCCCATAAGGGGTGGGATGTGTGAACCAGTATGCCGACATGAACGGTGATGGAAGAAGTCGAAAAGAATCTATGGAAATGCTTAGTTCGAAAGGAAAGAATTAAGTATTACAGTAATTATCAGAGAATACTCCTAGTGGGAGAAGGACTTCGAAGTCGATAAAGGAAATGGTCGTTTTTGACTCTATGTCAGATGAGGTTAGGCGTCACCAGTACGGTGGTCACGTATTGATTGGTGGACCCATGATCGACTTTGGATTCGTGATCTAGCAAGGTTGTAGTTGAGGCGAGTAGAAGAGTGTGTGCGTGTGCAGAGGGTATTTGGTGTCACTGGATGTGACGAGTGAGTGCCGAGGTAGTGGACTATGGTGGATCGAGATGAAATTGGATTAAGGTGTTTGTGGCTACTGTGAGGCGCGTAGACCGAGGCGTAGTCGTCATTGGAGTAAATTGTCTTGCTGATTATGCTAAGCTAGGAGCAAAAGAGAACAATATTATATGACTGTTGAAGGATCCCTTAGCATAGTTGGTGAAATGACAAGACAGATGAGACGAGGACGATACATAGATATCGATCAGGAAAGGATAAATAGTCGATGCCTCGAGTTGGACTTGAGGATAGAGATTGTGATGGACTGAGGCTGGCTCGTGACGAACGATTGAGTATCGAACCATAGTCGGAGTGAGGAATTATCGGTTTTGGACGTGAGATGGTGATCGAACGAGATCCAATGTTTCTTGTACAGGGTGTATAGGGATCAGATCTGATCCGATTGTGACGGTTCGATGAGGATCATGTTCGGATGTGTTCCAACATAGGGATGAATTGACTGGACATTGAATACTATGTACTCGAGCAGAGTTGATTGGTAGGGTTTAGTGATTTATGTGAGCGGGTGCTCAAGTCGTGGATGACTAAGGGAACCCTACAGTGCATACATGTGATTCCTGCTGAGACAAGTATTCGATTGGGATCCAGATGCACCCAAGATGGGTGAGAGGTCGAATGTGTTTCGATAGAGTATGTGATGTGATGGTTTAGGATTCGAGTGAGTCAAGATTTCAGCGTAGGTCATGGAGTCACACGAGGACTCGAGAGTGAGTTGAGATCTATAGTAGCGCAGCAAAATCACAGTGGAGCCGAGCGTTACCGGCTAGTCACGATCGTGGTCAAGGACTTAGGGAGTGTTAGAGGGGATTGGTGTTCCTCTGAACAGTGGATTACGGTTGTGAATCGTCTAGTGATAGGGGACGAGGTATCGCTCAGTGGGAGCAATGAGAATAATTTTCAGATCGGGTGCTGAATAGGATATCAGCTCCGATTTTCAGATAAGAAGAACCATCGGGCTGAAAAGCCTAATTGATGCCAACTTAGTATGGCTGACCCGTTAAGAGTGAGTGACAGGCGAGATCGACGAGTGTCGACGTCTCGAGTGAGACTTACGAGCTGACGTGGGAACTCTCGAGAGTCAGTGTTCGGAGCCCGGTTGGTGAGAGTTGAATTGGAGCTTTGGAAGCTCTGGTGACGGTGCGTATCGACGAGTATGGTGTTTTTTTTTCGGGCGTGTTTGATGACAAGAGAGTAACGAGTAGAGGGGACGTGATTGGATTTCCATAGTTTGGTCGTGGAATTTGGGTCGGTTTGAATTTCGAGGATGAAATTCTTGAAGGGGAGAACATTGTAACGACCCGTCCCAAATTATTGGGATTAATTAAGATTTAATGATGGATTAGTCAAGGATTAACGGACGTTTATGGTGAAATTATGATTTTACCCCTGAATGAGGGCAAAAAATTGAATTTTGACTCGGAAGGTCTGATGGTTGAAGACCGATGACCGTGATGTAGATCCGTTCAATACGAGTTCATAGACAGGTGGCATGTTGAAATCGGACATTCGACGAAAAAGTTACGGTTCACGGAAGTTCCGAGGTACTATGTACGACGCCATATTTGACGAGGCAAAAGTGAATTTTTGTCCTCAAGTGGGCCCCATATATTTGAACCAGGCCCAATGGATGAGTGACAAGTGTCACCCATCCATTGCTCACCTAACACAAATACATGCATATCCTTTCCTTGTCTGTGTTCATCCAACCACCCGATGAACCCCAAACCATTACCCCTTCCTTTTGATTTTGTAAGAGGCCAGGAGAGGAATTAAGGATGATGATTGGACTCAGAGGAATGGTGGCAAGCCGTAGGACCGCCGTGGACGGCGGTGGGAGCTCACTGCCAAGGTAACCTGTGACCCCGTTTTAATTCAAATTTGGATTTTGGGATTTGGTCATTTAGGATGTTAGATGATGCTTGGGGGATGTTGTGGGGGGTTGTTTGAGTCATGTAGAATCACAAAAAGTGGCTGAGGATGGCTGAGCCGACCATACTACGGGCCTGAAGAATTTTCGATGGTTATCCACCGAATTTCAATTCTGGCCAAGTAGGCCCAATCTAACCGGCATGTCGCGAGGAAGAAGATGCTTGTTCACCGGTGCGTGAAACCAACGCGCAGGGCCTTCAGGCGGCGCGTGGCAGAACATGGGGTGGAGTTTTGGGGTGACTTCAACAAATGAAATCATCTATTTGATGTAATAAACATTTTGGGACTGGTTTCGAGTCGATAGGATATCGTTTCGAGTCGATCGGATATCGTTTGGAGTCGATCGGAAATCGTTTCGACATAGTTCGGGACGTCCAAAGGTTTAGAATCAAGTTTAAAAATAGTTAAAAATTTGAAAAATACGGAGTTTTAATGAGGGGTTATTTAAGCAGTTAGTAACCCTCTAAGCTAACTTGGACAGGTACGGGAGCCCCGGAGACGAAGATTGGCCTAGGAAGGGCGTATGGCACGGGTATCGAGGAGTGACTTTGGACGGTCTGTGAGTGGACTTGTTTTATGAATCGATGCATGCATAAATGTTTATAAATATTTTAAATACATGTTTTGGGATGCCATGAGTGCATTTTCTTGTGGTAGCTAGTATTTACGTAATTGCACGTGTTTCGAGATTTCCAACTTTATGATGTGCCTTTACGTGCTGGTATTTCAATGAGGGTTGAATGAATGGGTTTTGGATTTGGAAATATGAAATCGCGCATGAGACCCATTTTGTAAGGACCCACCCCGGTTTCACCCTGAAAACCGAGATAAATCATGCTACCGTCTGACACCTCGACACACACAAAAGTAAACTCACTCTAAACCACCACAGTACTTAGTCAGACGCAGGAGAAACTATACAAAACTTTCCGAAGTCAAAGGTTTATAGAGCATAGTTCTAAATACAAAAGAAAGAAAACCAATAAACCAGATACACGCGCACGAAAAATTTAAAACACTTCGGGATCCCTCTCGTGACTTCTATGCGTCAGACGCTGCCTCCACGCTGAAACCCGCGCTAGCCCCACGACCTGGAGGGCAATTTAAAACCAGAAAAGTGTGAGTGGACCAGAATAAAAGAAAAGTTTCCAAAACCATTTATAAGAAAACCGGGTTTGTCCCTCCGTTTTGAAACCACATGCATAACCTAGTTATTAAAACAGTTATAGTTCACGTAAACCTCATCATAAAAACAGAAACACTATAAAAGACAGTTATAGAAATCATAGCATAAGCATCATAAAACCGTATCATAAACCATGAATATCAAGTCATCATTATCCGATCAAACCTGCTGGATCTATCCGAGTCTTTAAACTCCCGAGTCTTTAAACTCAATCCAGGCCTCAATAATATCCGAGTCTTTAAACTCCCGAGTCTTTAAACTCAACAGGCCTACGGGGGAAATATCAATATATCCGAGTCTTTAAACTCCCGAGTCTTTAAACTCAATCCGGGTCTTTAAACCCAATCTGGGCCCGTCCCTCGTCAATCAATATCCGGGTCTTTAAAACCAATAACCAGATCCAGCAAATCCAATCCAAAACCGTTTGAAAATCATTTCTCAATCCACATCCAAACTCGAATCCGAAATCATCAGTCTGATGCCCTTCCGGCATCCAAAACCGTCATTCCGAACCCAAATCCGGAATCCACTTTTCAACTTTAAAACCAAATTCCATTTCCGAAGTCCGATTCTAAAACCGAAAATCCTTGATCATCAAAATCATGTTCCAAAATCCACTTATTCCCAGTGAAAACCAGTTATCACTTGAAAACCCCAAACCATGGCTTTATACTCAGAAATCGACATTTCTCGTAAACCGTGCTGAAAACCGAACTTCTCGAAAAACGTGTAATCAGGTAAAATCAACAAAGTATATTCGATAAACATAAAATCATGATTTAAACTATAAAACAATTATAGAAAAATAGTTATGCATGTTCAAGTTTAAGGAAAGGGTCCACTCACAGTACCGAGCCCTCAATCGCGTCCCGAACGTCTCGTACTTTCCTCAGCTTCCTCGGAAAGTCCCGATCCTGTCAACAACCGTCAAAGTACGTTACTAACATATCTACGAAGGTCCACCTAATTTCCCCAAAAATCCCCGGGTCCTAACGTAACGAACCGGAACCCTAAATCTTCGACCTCGCGGAACTAACTTCAAACGACGTCCGAACAACCCGAAACCAATCCCATTAGACTCGTCACAACACCTAGACTAAAAACCATGTTGACCGTTTTCCTAGCCGCCGCCGCAAGCGGCTCCACGCGCCGCCCAAAGTAGCTGCGTGTGGCCCTCACGCGCCAGCTACAGTACCATCGTCTTCCTCGAGTCGACCCGGTCGAACAGGCCTCTGCAATTCGAACCGGCGAGGACGGTTCACCGCCGTACCTGCACCAAAACACCTCCTTTCTTCACCATCCTCTTCGTCCTGTCCTAAGCTATCCATCCCTATACTCAAAACACCTCGACTCAACCTAAAACCTGTCGACTCAAGCTCGAACAGAAACCCAAACTGTCCCCTGTTTTCTACTCCGGCCACCCAGGTCTTCCCCCGCCACGGCAACCACCGTAGATGGTTCCTAAGGACCTAAAAAGTCGACTAGGACCAACCAGAACCCTCGACTCGTACTCTAAACCCACGACTCAACGTCTGAAACAAAAACGAAAAAACAGAGAACACAGGGTACTCTCCGTCGTTCTAGACTCCGCCGTGCACTCCTCCATCACGGCTGCACAACCAGCAGCTACCTAGGACCCTACTGAGTCCCCCAGACCTCACTGGACTCCTCGATTCAACCCAAAAAGCCACGACTTTCCAATTTGAAAATCACGGCAAAACATAGCACTTACACAGGGAGAAGGAATTGCCTGCCGTCGACCGCCACCTTCCTCACCGCCGCACCCCCTGAAGTCCACAGAGTGGTCCTTGTTCCCTGTCGAGTCCAATTACACCGCACACAGCCACACCACCACCACGATCACTCACTTCCTCCCTGTTTTCCCCCTGGTTTCCCGTGGCTCACTTCTCACACACACACGGCCACTGGACCTCCAGACCTCCTCACTAACTCCCTCTCACTCTCTGGTCACTCTCACACACTCATAAAACTCACCAACCCTCACGATCACCTCTCAATTTCCTCTCAATTCCTCCCTCTGTTTTCTGTTCTTTGAACAAAACACACACACACGGGTACACGATTACCCCAAATAATTGGACCGTGTATGCTAGAAACCTCTAGCCCTCCTACACGTGTCACCATCCCACAATTCCTCTCCCATGTGGCTCAATCTCAGCCCTCCATTGTCCCTCTCTGTTGCACAAATCCCCATGTGCAAAAGACCAAACTGCCCTTCTTTTTAAACTAAAATTACGATCTTGCCACTACCTTTCTAGACCCGTAACTCACATATCGTAAGGTCCGATGAATACGTGCCGCCTGTCATCGAACTCTGGACAACGAGATCTATCTAACGATCCTAGGTCAACAAGTCAAAACCCGATCGTACGAAAAGTCAACTTTTCCCCCTAGTTTAACCAAATTAGGATTATGCCCTCAACCTTCCGAACATCATAACTTCCTCCTCGGATGTCGGAATCGGGCGTGCCACCTGTCTACGGATTCGTGACGTCCTAAACTACATCCTGGTCATCGGTCAAAACCCAATTGGCTGCCCGAACTAAAAGTCAAGCTTTTGTCCAAACCGGGGGTAAAATCGTCATTCTAGGCTAACGACTTTATCGGAACCAACTAACCCCCGATTAAGCTCACTAATCCTTTACTAATCACCGTCTTAACCTTAATTTCTGGGACGGGTCGTTACAACCTACCCACCTAAAAAGAATTTCGTCCTCGAAATTCCACAGCTCGTTCCTGACACCAAGGGTCTCCTTCCCGGTAAGCAACACTAGCTTAACAACAACCACTCCTGGGTTTCCTGTTTATCATCTCCACCTTAGGTATTTCACTCCATCCCCAACTACCAGTTACACTTCATGGTGTACGCAAGGGAAACTCTATGAACAGAAATCAAAGATATTTTGAAATACGTCATATGGAGTACCCGATAAAATTCATAGAGTACATCCTCACGTACTGCCACCTCTCCTTCCAGAACCCAACACAAGTCCTAACCCAACACAAGCTAATCCAACAGGAAACGCTACCTACTGGTTCACTCCCTCGGCTGCTACTTCGACCACTTGTCGGAATAAATCTACAAAGTCCTAAAGGCAAACTCTAGATTGTGGGTTTTCTCCTTAAATAACCTCATATCGATCAGTTATAGTCACTCATTTCTCATTCTTCCGTCATCCTTCAATGGAACTCACCGTAACACTCCAGGTCACCTAGGGAAAATCCTAAACTCTACCCTGGGGCCCAACAACAAATAGGTACAACGCAACCAAGGATAGTAAAATACATGTCCCCGCACCTGGTGCCGACTGAACCTCCTGCTGTGTCATCGAAAGCACTCGTGCCTGAGATCCTGACGCTCTACCACATCCCCTCCAACTACTAGTGGCACCACCACCTCCTCTACTGCCAGCTGTCCCTGACGCTGTACTCTGTCCAGGCTCCGCCGATCCTCGACCTACACCACCTTCCTGTGGCAACAGTGGACACTCACGTCGGAAGTGACCTCGCTCTCCGTAGTAGAAACAAAAATCCCGACCAGGTACACTACTCGGTCTCCCTGTAGACGCAACAGACGTCGCACTAACTTGTGGAGTCGGCTGTGCTGGGTAACCAAGAAATCCTGAACTCCGGAAACTACCGGGTCTACCAAAACGATCATCGGCCGACGACGATGCTCCACCGAAGTTACCCCTCTTCGGTGTTCTCTGACTCGAAGCTCCAGAAAAAGATGGCTCCCGACGTCGCACCGGTAAACTAGCCTCAACCCTCACGGCAGCGTCCGACAATTCTCGGAGAGTAGTAAACGATCCAGCTGTCACTATGGTTCGAATCTCACCTCGCAGGCCCAACTCAAACCTACGACACTTCTCGGCTTCAGTAGCCACAAACGCAGGAGCAAACCGAGACAACATCTGAAACTTTTGTTCGTACTCAGCCACACTCAGATTCCCCTGTTGAAGCTGCAGAAACTCAGCCTCCTTGGCATCTCGGAAAGAACGAGGGTAATACTGATCTAGGAATCTCTCCTGAAACGTCTCCCAGGTCACAGTGTGGGGGTCCCAACCAGACAACTCGAGGGTATACCACCACTCGTACGCCGCACCATCCAGTAAGAACGTAGCCAGTAACACTCGTTCCTCCGGTGGACAATGCATCACAGCAAAGATCTGCTCAAGTCTCGTAATCCACCTCTGGGCTTCCTCAGGATCTGCCCCACCACTAAAAGTTGTAGCCCCGAGCCGCTGGGCTCGCTCAATCGTAGCACTCTCTGTCCCTCTTGCTGCTTCGTCTTCAGGTCGTGGAGAAGGTCTGCGTCTCGGAGGCATTGTCAATCGCACACTGAAAGAGGCATAGAAACAGTCAAACAACCTAAACACAACCTCACAACCCGATAACCCAACAAACTCGACAAACCTATGCTCTGATACCAATTGTCACGACCCACCCCGGTTTCACCCCGAAAACCGAGATAAATCCTGCTCCCGTCTGACACCTCGATACACACAAAAGTAAACTCACTCTAAACCACCACAGTACTTAGTCAGACGCAGGAGAAACTATACAAAACTTTCCGAAGTCAAAGGTTTATAGAGCATAGTTCTAAATACAAAAGAAAGAAAACCAATAAACCAGATACACGCGCACGGAAAATTTAAAACACTTCGGGATCCCTCTCGTGACTTCTATGCGTCAGACGCTGCCTCCACGCTGAAACCCGCGCCAGCCCCACGACCTGGAGGGCAATTTAAAACCAGAAAAGTGTGAGTGGACCAGAATAAAAGAAAAGTTTCCAAAACCATTTATAAGAAAATCGGGTTTGTCCCTCCGTTTTGAAACCACATGCATAACCTAGTTATTAAAACAGTTATAGTTCACGTAAACCTCATCATAAAAACAGAAACACTATAAAAGACAGTTACAGAAATCATAGCATAAGCATCATAAAACCGTATCATAAACCATGAATATCAAGTCATCATTATCCGATCAAACCTGCTGGATCTATCCGAGTCTTTAAACTCCCGAGTCTTTAAACTCAATCCAGGCCTCAATAATATCCGAGTCTTTAAACTCCCGAGTCTTTAAACTCAACAGGCCTACGGGGGAAATATCAATATATCCGAGTCTTTAAACTCCCGAGTCTTTAAACTCAATCCGGGTCTTTAAACCCAATCTGGGCCCGTCCCTCGTCAATCAATATCCGGGTCTTTAAACCCAATAACCAGATCCAGCAAATCCAATCCAAAACCGTTTGAAAATCATTTCTCAATCCACATCCAAACTCGAATCCGAAATCACCAGTCTGATGCCCTTCCGGCATCCAAAACCGTCATTCCGAACCCAAATCCGGAATCCACTTTTCAACTTTAAAACCAAATTCCGTTTCCGAAGTCCAGTTCTAAAACCAAAAATCCTTGATCATCAAAATCATGTTCCAAAATCCACTTATACCCAGTGAAAACCAGTTATCACTTGAAAACCCCAAACCATGGCTTTATACTCAGAAATCGACATTTCTCGTAAACCGTGCTGAAAATCGAACTTCTCGAAAAACGTGCAATCAGGTAAAATCAACAAAGTATATTCGATAAACATAAAATCATGATTTAAACTATAAAACAATTATAGAAAAATAGTTATGCATGTTCAAGTTTAAGGAAAGGGTCCACTCACAGTACCGAGCCCTCAATCGCGTCCCGAACGTCTCGTACTTTCCTCAGCTTCCTCGGGAAGTCCCGATCCTGTCAACAACCGTCAAAGTACGTTACTAACACATCTACGAAGGTCCACCTAATTTTCCCCAAAAATCCCCGGGTCCAAAACGTAACGAACCGGAACCCTAAACCTTCGACCTCGCGGAACTAACTTCAAACGACGTCCGAACAACCCGAAACCAATCCCATTAGACTCGTCACAACACCTAGACTAAAAACCATGTTGACCGTTTTCCCAGCCGCCGCCGCAAGCGCCTCCACGCGCCGCCCAAAGTGGCTGCGCGTGGCCCTCACGCGCCAGCTACAGTACCATCGTCTTCCTCGAGTCGACCCGGTCGAACCGGCCTCTGCAATTCGAACCGACGAGGACGGTTCACCGCCGTACCTGCACCAAAACACCTCCTTTCTTCACCATCTTCTTCGTCCTATCCTAAGCTATCCATCCCTATACTCCAAACACCTTGACTCAACCTAAAACCTGTCGACTCAAGCTCGAACAGAAACCCAAACTGTCCCCTGTTTTCTACTCCGGCCACCCAGGTCTTCCCCCTTCACGGCAACCACCGTAGACGGTTCCTAAGGACCTAAGAAGTCGACTAGGACCAACCAGAACCCTCGACTCGTACTCTAAACCCACGACTCAACGTCTGAAGAAAAATGGAAAAACAGAAAACACTGGGTACTTTCCGTCGTTCTAGCCTCCGTCGTGCACTCCTCCGTCACGGCTGCACAACCAGCAGCTACCTAGGACCCTATTGAGTCCCCCAGACCTCAATGGACTCCTCGATTCAACCCCAAAAGCCACGACTTTCCAATTTGAAAATTACGGCAAAACATAGCACTTACACAGGGAGAAGGAATTGCCTGCCGTCGACCGCCACCTTGCTCACCGCCGCACTCCCTGAAGTCCACAGAGTCGTCCTTGTTCCCTGTCGAGTCCAATTACACCGCACACGGCCACACCACCACCACGATCACTCACTTCCTCCCTGTTTTCCCCCTGGTTTCCCGTGGCTCACCTCTCACACACACACGGCCACCGGACCTCCAGACCTCCTCACTAACTCCCTCTCACTCTCTGGTCTCCCTGTTTTCCCCCTGGTCTCCCTCTCACTCATAAAACTCACCAACCCTCACGATCACCTCTCAATTTCCTCTCAATTCCTCCCTCTGTTTTCTGTTCTTCGAACAAAACACACACACACGGGTACACGATTACCCCAAATAATTGGATCGTGTATGCTGGAAACCTCTAGCCCTCCTACACGTGTCACCATCCCACAATTCCTCTCCCATGTGGCTCAATCTCAGCCCTCCATTGTCCCTCTCTGTTGCACAAATCCCCATGTGCAAAAGACCAAACTGCCCTTCTTTTTAAACCAAAATTACGATCTTGCCACTACCTTTCTAGACCTGTAACTCACATATCGTAAGTCCGATGAATACGTGCCGCCTGTCATCGAACTCAGGACAACGAGATCTATCTAACGATCCTAGGTCAACAAGTCAAAACCCGATCGTACGAAAAGTAAACTTTTCCCCCTAGTTTCACCAAATTACGGTTATGCCCTCAACCTTCCGAACATCATAACTTCCTCCGCGGATGTCGGAATCAGGCGTGCCACCTGTCTACGGATTCGTGACGTCCTAAACTACGTTCTGGTCATCGGTCAAAACCCAATTGACCGCCCGAACTAAAAGTCAACGTTTTATCCAAATCGGGGGCAAAATCGTCATTCTAGGCTAACGACCTTATCGGAACCAACTAACCCCCGATTAAGCTCACTAATCCTTTACTAATCACCGTCTTAACCTTAATTTCTGGGACGAGTCGTTACACATTTGATTGGAAACCCTCGGACTTGGTGTCCATTTGATTTCTCGAGAATTCGGGCTGGAGGCCCATTTGAGTATACGATTGGGTCGGGGGCCCCGTTGGTTTACGAATTTGGGCTTGAGGCCCAGTTGATTTTAGTATCGGGCTTGAGGCCCAGTGGAGTGTGAAATCGGGCTTGAGACCCCGTTGGATCGTGAAATCGGGCTTAAGTCCTAGTTTGGTTTATAAAATGAGAATTAGAGTTTGAGACTCTATTGAATTGTGGATTTAGGCTGAGGCCTGTGAATGTGGATTTGAATCGATTCGAGGAATCCCATTGAGATTTGGGTATGAAACCTAGTTGAATTGAGATTTGAAAGAAAGTATTTAAAATGTATATACCCTCCTACATGAGTTGATTGGTCTCCTCAAGACGTCGACCTAGAGAGTCATGATCCACTACTCGGAATGAGTAATCCCTAGAGGGACCACATTCTAGGAGTGAGAGATATAATATATTCTCGGACTGCGTCCGGAGACAGTCATCTAGACGTCGTAGATCCTGGATGTTGGACAGAGCCTCCCAGCCGTCGTAGATTCTGGGGGTAGACTGAGAGTGAGACCCCGAGTAGTATGCATACTTATAGATATAAATCGTGATAGATATCGAAGATTAGTTCCCTAGGGGTTGTGTGCCCCAAGTTGGCATATGGTATGCCAAAGATGGGTTATATATGCATATATATATATATATGAGATTTCTCGAAAATTGGTTTGGGGCTGAGACTCCGCGTTTTATGTTTTGGATATGGTTTTGGGCTGAGACCCCCGTTATTAATTTGGGCTAAGACCCCCGTTTATTAATTTGGGTTGAGTCCCCACATGATTTGGTTTTGGGCTGAGTTCCCATGTACTTGATTTACGGTTTTGGGCCAAAGCCCCAATAAATGAATTGATAAATGGTTTTCAAATGCGTGCATGCTTTTTAGTGAAGGGCATAAATATCGTTTTGTGAAAATGTTTTTATAAATGATTAGTTTTGTCCACACACAACTTTGATGTAATGCTCTTCAAGTTGATCGCAGACGCGGGCTGCAGCAGAGACCTAGACATCACACTCCTCCTCTGGGTCCTGGTGCTCTCTAAAGCCTCGTTAGGGCTGAGACGAGAATTTTCCCTAGTCTGACACTTCGTGTCAGATGGGAGCGGGCACGTCCTGCATTAATCCCGGGGGATTTGGGACGGGTCCTGAAAACACCGGCTGGGTTAAGAGAACTGAAGGTTTAATTACAAGAGTTGGTGGATCTGGGATTTATCCAACCGAGTGCTTCATCGTGGGGAGCCTTGGTGTTGTTTGTAAGGAAAAATGAAGGTAGCCTTCGATTGTGCATTGATTACCTATAACTAAACAAGGTAAAAGTGAGGAATACGTATCCCTTGCCTAGGATAGATGACTTGTTTGATCAATTGAGGGGGGCTACGTACTTTTCGAAGATTGATCTTCGATCGGGATACCATCAGCTGAGAATTGCTGAGGAGGACGTTCTGAAGACTACTTTTTGGACTAGGTATGGGCATTATGAGTTCTTGGTATTGACATTTGGATTGACGAATGCACTAGCTGCATTCATAGATTTGATGAATCAGGTATTTAGGTCATACCTGGATAGGTTTGTGATTGTGTTCATTGACGAAATCCTATTTTACTCAAGGGGCACCAAAGCGAACGAGAAACATCTGAGGTTGGTATTGAACTGGTTGAGGAGGAACCAGTTGTTTGCTAAGTTGAGTAAGTGTCATTTCTGGTTGAATGGTATTGGATTTTTGGGCCATATGAACTCAGCAGAAGGGATTAGTATGGACCCCCAGAAGACAGAGAATGAAAGAGAGAGAGTGACGATGAGGACGGTGCTGGTGGAGTCGACCGTCGTGGACGGTGGCCGGAGTGACTGAGACAGTGAGTTTGAGTCAAAGTTGGAACTCAAATTTAATGGTTATTGATAAGTTTTAACGTTTGGAAATGATTGCTAGGGGTCCTACGAGTTCTTTGGGATTAAAACCAAGGAAAAGGATGGTCGGGAACGATGGCTGAAGGGAGGTGCAGGCCGTGATCACTGTTTATCATTTGCTAGTGAGTTTATAGTTTAGTTTTCTTGGTTTTTAAATCATAGGATTGTTGTTGGGGATTAAAGAATAACATAGGAAGAAACGAGAGTCAAAATGGCTGAGAAATAAGATAGAACCGGTCGGATCGGTTCGTCAGTTTGGTCAAACCGGAAAAACAGGGTGGACCAGGTTCACGCGGGGTTGACGATGACACTGTTCATCGCGCGTGGGCTTTACGCGCAGCCTCTTGCGGCGGCACGTGGGGGCACGTGGAGGGTATTTTGGGGATGTCATCAACATGATTTCACAACTAACGGGGCCTCAAGCACGATATTATAGTCAAAAGGGCTTCAAGCCCGAATTTGTAAACCAACGGGGCCCTCGGTCCGATCGTGTAAGTCAAATGGGCCTCCAGCCCGAATTCTCATCAAATCAAATGGACTCCAAGTCTGAGAGTTCGAAAATCAAATATGTCTCATACCCAATTTCATATTTCCAAATCTAAAACCTGTTCATCAAAACATCATTGAAAACGCAGTACGCAAAGGTACGATATAAAGCCGAAAAACCTCGAAAAGCGTGCGAATATGTTGATCCTAAGCTACCACAAATGAATGCACGTATGGCATCACAAAACATGTTCTAAAAAAATTATAAAACAATTATGCATGCATCAGTTTAGAAAGAAGGGTCCACTCACAGACCGTCTGAAGTCGCGTCTAAATACACGCGCCATAAGCCGCTCCCTGCCAATCGAAGTCTCCGGAGTTCTCGAACCTATCCAAATCGTAATAGGAGGTTACTAACTACTTAAATAACCCCTCACTAAAGCCTCGTAGTTTTTTGGAATTTTTAACTATTTTTAAACCCGATCTTAAACTTTCGGACGTCCCGAACTATATCGAAACGACGTCCGATCGACACGAAACAAGTCCCAAAATGTTCGTTACATCGAATAGATGATTTCACATGTTGGAACCACCCTCAGGAAATGCTTCACGCACCCCCATACGTCGTCCAAAAGGGCTACACGTGTGGCTCACGCGCCCTGCACAGTTGTCTTCAACCTTGAGCGAACTGACCGGTCCGGTTCGGTCCTATACAGCCGGTCTGCCTGGACCGGCTTGACCAGTCCAAGGCTATATTTCCCATATTTTTCGTCCAATTCGATCCAATCCAATCCTAAACTTCTTATTTCATCATTTCCTATCTATTCCTATCATTAAATCTAAAGAAAAACGCTCAAAACGTGATTGTGCAAAACTCCTCCTCACGACCCATTTTCCCGATCACACCCAGGGCTGCTCATCCCTTCACAACCGCCCAAAACCTCATCTAACCCTTCCTAGCAACCTAATAAGCATCATCCAAACACCCAAAATCGTCCATAATGCCCTAATAAAAAACAATGGAAAATGGACATAGTCGGGTAATTTGATTTACCTGGGCTATCACCACCGTGCACAGCGGTCCTGCCTTCATCAACCATCATCAACTCATCCTTACCCTCTCACACGATCAGTATAGGGTTAGGGTGGCATGGGGTTTGGGTTCTCATGGGTTTCAGGTTTGGATGGGAATGAAACAGAAAGGGATGAACTATGCATGTATGTGGGAAGGTGGGCAATGGATGAGTGACACTTGTCACTCATCCATTGGGCCTGAGAAAATATCTGGGGCCCACTTGAAACAAAAGGCATGCCTTCTCGTAAAACGTGCAATAGTTTCTCCGAACTTCTGTGAACTGTAATTTCTCCGTCGAACATCCGATTTTGACTTGCCGCCTGTCTACGAATTCGTATCGACTCGATCTACGTAACGGTCCTTGGCCTTCGGCCATTAGACCTCCCAGGTCAAAAGTTAACTTTTCGCACTCGTTTAGGGGCAAAATCGTAATTTCGCCCTGAACGTCCATTAATCCTCGTTTAGTTCCCTATTAGCCTCGCTAATCCGTCATTAAGTCTTAATTAATCTTGATAATTTGGGACGGGTCGTTACATCACACTCCTCCACCAGATCCTGACGTGCTCTGGAAGTCGATCAGGCTGAAGGTTTTAAATTATCCCTTGTCTGACACTTTGTGTCAAACGGGATCGTGACACATCCCGTGTTAATCCCGGGTGGATTGGGATGGGTCGTGTCAATCGGGTTGACCCGAAAGGAGATAGAAGACGATGACATCAGCAGGTGACATCATCATCTATCAGGGTTGTCAGGCCACGTGGCAGTTGTCAGGTTCAGTCAGCACTGACGTGTCAAACATGTGGACCAATCAGAGGCTAACATGTGGCACGTGTCAGACCTGTCAGGCTGACGTCAGCATGAAATCTTGTTGACATCAACATGAAATCTTGTTGACATCAGTGACGACGTCATTGTTGACTTTGATGACATTAGCATTTACCGTTGACCGATGACGTCGGCATTGACTTTTTCTAACGTCAGCATTGACTTTTGACTAGCGTTGACCAGGACATTTGATCTGCGCATAAGGGTGCATGGGCATGTTTTTCGAGCTCAAACCAATCATGTCAGGACCCGAACCTCCTCTGTCAGGTCCCGACTCATCTAGCACGATATTGTCCGCTTTGGGCCTCCTTGCCCTTGCCCTCACGGTTTTGTTTTCGGGAGCTCACGGTGCAACTTCCCAGTGGGTCACCCATCATGGAATTGTACCAGCCTCAACTCGCTTAACTTTGGGGTTCCAATCCCTCCCAAACCCACTTGAGCTCCCAAAAGGCCTCGTGCTAGATAGGTGTGTGCCTACACCGTTAAGGCACACCACCATTCCCCCCTCGCAGGAATGTGAGATCTTTCATCATTCCCTATAGGACACGGGTCTTATAGATCATGTTCGAAAGGTTTCGACGATCTGAATCCAATGGTGGTGGTTTCGGGTCGATCGGAGATCGCTTGATAGGTCGTTTAGAGGTTTTTAGCCTAGGGAAGCATATTAGGACGTGTTCCCTATATCATACTTTTTGGGGGTTTAGAGTTTGAACTTGTAGAGTTCGTTAGTGACCTTTGGATGTGTTTTTGATGTGTTAGGACAGGCTCGAAGACTGTGGTATAACTTCGGTGCAGTAACATCGCTTTCGTTAGCGTAGCGAGGACCGAGTATGAGTGGACATTTGTGTTATAAAATGAATGCACGCATAACTGTTTTAACTGCTTTATTATATGGTTGCATTGAAATACTTTGACAACATTCATTGATGATCTTGCAGATGTTAAATGTTGTTTACGCACTGTTTTACGTTTTACGATGATTTGGGCTTGAGACCCATCTGGATAGTGTGTTGACCAATTTTGGAGTCAAACAGGGATTTGAAAGAAATTTTGGATCTTAAATGATTTTGAATTATGATCTGTGTGATGAGTTGGGTAACTCGGATTTGTGAAATGTTTTCTGGACATGGATTTCAGTGGATTTTGAGAAATGGTTTAAACAGGATTTTCACTCGTTTTGACTACTACATTGTACATACCATCCTTATGAGTGGATTGTCTCCTCTAGATATTTCGTAGTATCATGGAGTAGTCACGGTGCACTGCATAAGAGGGGCTGCTCAGAAGAGAGACTCAGGATTAGGAGTGCGAGAGATTAATATCACCCCAAACAAAGTCCGGGGAAGGCACACCATTATGATATCACCCCGGATAGGGTCCAAGGGAAGGACTCGGACTTGAGACCGCAAGTGGCACGCGTAGCCTTATAACTGTGACATTATTAATTAGACATTAGGGATGTCAGACCTCTGGGATGTCGAGGATTGGATATACTGTGTATTACTGTTTTATATGTCCAGATAAATATTGCTTTATGCTTCGATTTCCATTTCTTATGTTTTAACTTCAACGCATGCATGTTTGAAAACAGAGAGGAAAACCTTTATTTGTTTCCTTAAAATTGTTTTTGAAATGTTTGTTTTTATCCATTCACTCTTGACTGTTTTCTTAACCTTCCAGATCGTGACACAGAGGCAGGGGCTGACTTAGAGGCCGAGGCTTAAATACTTTTCGTTGCGCACCTGTAAACCTGTTTGGGTAGGTTTGAGTACTGTTTTGTAAACTGACATATGTGCTCATTTTGTTTATGATACTTATCCCTGGTCTGACAATGTAGAACTTAAATCTGTTTACTTTAAAACCCGTTAAGGGTATTTTCGGCACTCTAGTGTAATTTTCAAACGGGAGCAGGGCACATCCCGGGGTGGTCCTTGGGGGATCGGAATGAGTCCTGTTACTTTAAGTTGAAGTCACTTCATTTTGACTGGGTTGACATGAAAGGGGAGATTGTAAAATATTCATGCCCAACATTAAAGTATATTTACAAAAGATATTTTGGACTTTCATAATTATTGGATTTATCTAGAATATACTTGCGGTTCTAGATTAATTTTAAAGTGTATGAACTTAAGATATATATAAAAGGTTTATGAAGTAAGTATGTAGAAAATTCATGAATGAAGTAGGTAAATCAGTGGAGCGTTAATGAAGAAATCTAAATGTTATTGATGGATATCACCATATGCGAAAGAAAAAGAAAATTCATCATATATATATATATATAAGTTTTACCTTCTATAAACAACTATGTGATATGCTAATTAATTAATGATGTTAAACAAATATAAAATAATTTAAAGTATTAAAAAACATTATTCATTGATTGCCATATTAAGTTTTGTTGTTAAATGTAATCAATTTAATGTATCTAAATAGTATTACTCTTTGCAATATACGAATTATAATTTTGAAATTGACAAAAAACAGAAAGTTATTGCCAAAATATTCCCCTCTTTTAACTTCTTCAACTTTCTACCCTCGAAAAAAAAAAAATAGAGAATGAAACAAATCAAACGCATTTAAATTCATAATCAGAATTACGTACCTTCTTGTCCCCTTGGAGATTGGGCAACATTGAGAGCCCAACTCCACGAAACCGTGTATGCAGATTGGGGCATTATTCACCTTAATTTAGAACACTTCCCTCCTGCCCAATACTTGTAGACCTTTCCTAGGGACTTCTTACTAGCATTGATTTTCTTAGCAGTAGCGCATGTATTAACATTTTGAATAGCCCGCTACATTTTTTCCCCTAAATAGTAATGCATGCTACAAATTCAAAATAACTTCCTCCTGCGACTCCGAAAGAAAGATAAAAGCCAGCCCAAAATCGAAACCTAATCATCATGCCGATCCAACATCGAGCTGAGACCCAACCACCGTCATTTTGATAGACGCGAAGGGCGAACAAATAACATCTTGGAGATCCATTAATGGAGGAAAGAAACAAAAACGCTAATAGTAATGGTGTAATTTCAGAGATTGTGCAGAGAAGAAGCAAACCTGAGAAAAGCAAAACGAACGGGCGAGAGCTAGCTTTGGAATGCGATTCTTTGCCTGGTTTGGTTGCGAACCCCAATGGGATATATCGAACAAAGGATCGTGAGAGCTAGAGATGGAAAGAGCAAGAATTTGAGAGATGGTCGTGCAAGAAGAAACCCAACGACAACAACATTCTGAGTCTCAGACCGAGTCTAGGTATGAATCTGACTCGAGCAAAGAAAAAACAGAAGAAGAAGATGAAGATGGCAAATCAGACTCCGATACCCAGTTGGAAGACCAGATTGCTTTACCGTGAAGCTGGATTTTCTAGTTAAGAATGCTTAGGCCTAACTCTCCACGCTACCGGTCAATTCCACCTCCATCTCCAAGCGCCCCGTAGAAACCTGGTCTAAACCTAAGAAATCCAAGATGATGAAGATGAGCAATAGTGGTGATAAAACCGATTCGAAGAAGAAATGTGTTTGGATGGAGGAAGATGAGCTTGCAATATTCAATGGTTTGACTGAATATAAGCAGACAGATAAAGTGCCGTTAACAGATGCTGGTTTACTAGTGGCTGTGAGAATTAAGGTGGTTGAGGAGAAAAAAGATGGCTGTGTGAAATCAGCTATGGAGAAATCCGTTGAGGAGAAATCGACTGAGAAAAAAGAGGACCATAAGTTTACTCTGGTAGAGCCAGGTCCAAGGAAGATGATTTTTAGTCCATGTATCCCTCCCTCTCCGTGTGTTTAAGGTCACTGGGCGGGTCGGATATTTATCACTCATTCTAATGGAGAAACTCCCGATGCTTGGAGGTAGCGCCGAGTTGAAGTGGGTATGGAATGAGATAGAGGTTGCCCAAATGTAGTTAATTATTAGCTGCAAGAATTATGATGTTAGGAGGAAACTGATGGAACTTGTGTTGGGTACCAGGACGATGATTCCTGTATTTAAACTCAATAGTATAGTTTATTTTATGATCCATAAAGGTTGTCAAAATGTGGTAGGGTTTTATTTTTTTATTTTGTTAGTCTTTTCAAGCTGACATAACTTGATTGGAATGCTAGACTTAGCATGGAGCCACTATCTTGAGAGTCTTAGTTTTGCTGTTTGAAGAATCGATTTTTGGTATTGAGTTTATATGCCTCCTATGAAGAGTGCAGAACACGAACAATTTTGTATATTTTGGAACTCGGCAGAGCTCACAATCTCTTCCATGATAGCTTCTTCATCAGCTTGTTCTCAAGATTATCCACCTTCTATGATGCCTCATTCAACGATGCAGCCTATGCCTTGATTGCCACAATGATCTCAGTCTCTGTACATGAACCGGGTCATGTTTTCGCTGCTGCAAGGTGTCTACTTTTTATTTCTTTGTGTTTTTGTTTTTGATTATCGTGAAGCAAAACATAAGCTTGATTGAAAGTGGCGAGTGCGTACAAATGGAGAATATTGTTGTGCTTGTTGCATTTCTATTTCCTGGTGCTTTGGTGGTTTTCGATTATGAGTCTCTGCAACCATTGTCTTGATTTGCTGCGCATAGGATATATTGCGCTGGATTATGGCAAAATGCAGTGGTACGCTTACCTTAGTTTTCAATATTTAATATTTATTGATGGGGTTAAAGGATTCATGAAAAATCATGCTTATTGGTTTCAAAACTCTTACACTCAAAACAATTTCTTCAAGACAAGACAGACAAGTTAAGCCTCATATTCTCCCTGTTGATCCTGTCTGATTCTATACAGCCTATGATACTTAGTTGGGCTTGCTTTGAGAATGAACTGGCTGAGGTTGGTCATAGATTTGAGGTCAAAATCCAGATAGGATGAGCATGGGCAAAGCCTAGCTCAAGTATTATAAGCCTGATATGTGTATCATTCTACCATTTAAATATGTACTAGGATAGGTTATGATTTACAGAAGAATATCATAACCTCTCCATGCATCTTTGGACGGTAATATTAGCTAGAAGTACATAGATTTTGAAGTTTTACATTGACTAGTTGGGCTATTCATGATTTGAATCAAATACTTAGATACTTTGATCGACTTCGTAATGGATGATGCTATTGTTGAGCTAACATAGAGTACACAACTCTAATATTCAAGTGTTGGAGAGATAAAACAACTAAACACAATACTTGTTCTTCCCTAACAGAATATTATTACAACACAACTCTCTAGTAAAAAACCAATTCTAATACAAGAACTCATCCTCACCAAAGAAGTTAGGGCACTTTGAAGAACACACTTCAGTATTCTTCTACAATTTTCTTATTCCAATACTTGTTCTTCACTAACAGAATATCATTACTTAGCTTCACATTGATGACTACTGCACAATAATATCCATAGAGTTTATAACCAACTTTGCCACCCTCACTCTTTGCCATCATTATCTTTTTCCTGTCCAAATTGGTATTTTTCAAATTAAGTTTGTTTGTAGTCAAAGCTAACTCATCATTGTTGGCTTGCATTAAGCCAACAACTCTTTACTTAATTTTGAAAGGCTGTCTAACTAAGTTACACCAATTAACTAGATAATTGCAATCCAATTTCTTTCTAGCTCACTCAATTGGCAACTTATCATGAGTTACAAAAATTGACCATCTTAGTTATCAAGATCAACTCATCATGAGTTACAAACATTGACCATTTATTGGACTTAAGTATCCCAAGTTCAAGTTGGTGTTTAAGTCCAAGTGCACCACTTGAATTAAGTTAATGAGGAAACTTTTTGAATTTGCTGGTATTCAAGCCTTTCATGAACAAGTCCCCAATTTGATCATCTATACCAATATGTCTGATTTCAATCTTTCCTTGCAATACCTTCTCTCGGAAAAAATGATGGTGTAATTCCACATGCATGGTTCTTGCTGAAAAACTGGGTTTTCAGCTCAACGCACTACTGATTGATTATTACAACTACCTGTTGGTGCAAATCATCCACCATCTATGTCAACCACGTAATCTGTTATGACGCGACCTTCAACAGGATATTATCCGCTTTGGGCCCGGTCTTCACGGTTTTATTTTCGGGAGCTCACGTGCAACTTTCCAGTGGGTCACCAATCATGGGATTGCACCAACTCAAACTCACTTAATTTTAGAGTTCCCCAGGAACCCCAAGCCAATGAGCTCCCAAAAGACTTCATGTTGGATAGATGCGCACCCACACATATTAAGCGCATCCCCCAGATCCCCGGGCAATGTAGGATTGCTAACCATGCCTCCAAGGCACATGTCCTCGCAATACACCCCCTTATTGGGACCCAACATTCTCGTTAGCACACTCAATTCCGACTGGGGTTGGGCTCTGATACCAAATTGTTATGACATGATCTCCTCCAACAGGATATTGTCCGCTTTGGGTGCCCTCACGGTTTTGTTTTCGAGAGCTCACGTGCAACTTCCCAGTGAGTCACTCATCATAGGATTGCTCCAGCCCAAACTCACTTAACTTTAGAGTTCCCCAAGAACTCCAAGCCAGTGAGCTCCCAAAAGTCTTCATGTTTGATAGATGCGCGCCCACACATATAAAGCGCATCCCCCTGATCCCCTCGGGCGATGTGGGATTGCTAACCATACCTCCAAGGCACGGGTCCTCGCATAATCTCCTGAGCTGTCATTGCTGCTACTCTATACTCTGCTTCAGTAGTTCATAGAAACAATGTTATTGTCTCTTGGTACACCAATAAATTGTTGATGAGCCAAGCTTTAATAAGTATCTAGTAGTTGGCCGATGTGTGTCATGATCTTCTGCAACGTCAGTATCACAATATCCTACCAACTTCCAATTTTCCCCTTTCTTGTACAAGAGACCATAATCAAATGTATTCTCATATCTTAATATTCATCTAGTTGCTTCTAAATGAGGGTTTTTTGGATTTTACATGTATTGACTCATTACACCTATTGTGTATGAAATATCAACTCTAGTCAGTGTCAAAAAGATCAGGCTACCTACCAATTGTTGATACATTGTTGCATCTTCCAAGTCTTTGCTTTCATGTTCACACATCTACACATTAGGCTCCATTGGTGTTGAGCTTGGATTGCATTCAAGCATCCCAAATTTGTAACATGTATTTTGCATATTTATGTTGACATAAAAATATCCTTATGTTGAGTTATCGACCTCTAGCTCTAAAAAGTGCTTCAATTGTCCAAGTTCATTCATTTCAAAACGAACTAGAAAATTCACTTTTGTTCGACGGATCTCTGCCTAGTCGTCACCAGTGATGATTAGATCTTCCACATATATCAAGGCACTAACTAATTTCCCTTCATTAGCTTTGATGAAAATCTGGAATATGCAGGTGCCACTGTATAACCACTTTGAGTGAGAAATTCAGCAATCTTATCGTACCATGCTATTGGTGCATGCTTCAATCCATAAAATGGCTTTTTCATTTTACACACATATTTGATATGAACTTTTTTTTTCTCAAAGCTTGTTGGTTAAATCATGTATATTTCTCGATCCAATTCCCAGTGACGCATTCTCCACATCTATCTAGTATAGGTTCCAATCTTTGTTGGCTGCAAGTGTAAGTACGAATCTTACTGTTGTATTTTTTCATCATAATCTAGTCCATATTTATGTGAGAAAAGCTCGAGCTACAGACCAAGCTTTATATCTTTCAATTGATCCTTAGGGCGGTGCTTTACTTTGCACAACCATTTGCAAGATATGGGTTTCACATCTCTTGGCTTTTCTCATTTCTCAATTTTCTCAAGTGCACATATCTCTTCTTCCATAGCTTTAATCCATTTGGGATGTTGTGACACTTCTTCAAATGTCTCAGATTCAACTTCTTATTCTACTATGGTTGACAGGACCCGCCCCGATCCCACAGGGACAACAAGGGGACGTGCCCTGCTCCCGTCTGACACCCAATAATTCATACCAATTTTAACCTCAAAACATTTAAAAGCATAAATAACCAAATTAAAGTCATACATAAAATCCGAATTAAACGAATGTCAGACAAGGGATATAATCCAAAATTACAAATTTGCGAGCACGACTCTAAAGTAATCCTGCGGGTACACCGCCCAGCAGGGGTTCAGGTACGCAGAAGTAGATCTATGCCTCAGCCTCTGGTTCCTCCTCTACCTCAGTTTCCCGACCTGGAGGGGTTATCAAAACAGTAAGGGTGAGTGGACCGAAACTCAAGTTTATGAAATCGTTTGATAAGTAAAACATATAATTTACCCCTCCGTTTTCCAAACATGCGTGCACCATAATTCCAAAATCATAAACCATATAATATGAACCATAAGGCATATAACAAAACCATAACCATAATTTTAGTTGCTGCACTATACACTCCAATCCCGACATCCCTGATGTCTGACGTCCCTGACGTCCAATAAGGTCACAATCACAAGGCTACGCGTGCCACTCGGGTCTCAATTTCCGAGTTCAATCCCCGAACCCCGTTCGGGTACAGCATCCCCGATGCTTAGCGTCATAGACGCTGGACGTTCTAGACGTCCGTGACCTCTCCGGGGTACCTCATCCGGAGGAGACAATACAATATGGAAGGATCTATACAGTGCAGTAACAAATACATTTTATTGATATCCACATGCAAACATATATATACATAGATAGAATCCGAACCAATCATTCAGTTTCATCGGACGGGTCTCAAGCCCAAATACCGTGAAACGTGCCATAACCATATTTCCCATATCATCAAAACCATCATTGTTTTAGCATGTGAATAAGTATAATAAAACCAGAAAACATTTATGCACACAAGGGTTTAAGAAAATGGCCCACTCACAGTACAATCCTGCTAGAAACCGAACGTATACCCTCGTCCTGGTACAAATGTACAATCCCTGTCAAGTCCAAGTATTCGCAAAGGTCAAATTAAACCCCCAACATTCAACCATGAAATCCTAGGTCGAAACCGACCCGGGAAAGCCGCCCGAACGCGCTTTCCAAGGCAATAAACCTTATTTTGACCAACTTAAAGATCTCCGATCGACCCGAAACCAACGCCATTGGATCCGGATCGTCGAAACCTAAAGAATGGTGGTGGTCCCACCAGAAACACTGTTCACACGCGCCCCCACGCGCCGGTCAACGCGGCGGTCAACGCAGGAACAGTTCCTGCTGACGTCATCGCTGACGTCACTGCTGACGTCAGCATGACGTCATGCTGACGTCATCTGACAGCTGTCAGGTCTGACGTGTCAGACTCTGACAGGTGCCACGTGTCAACATCCAATTGGTCCACCTCACTGATCTGTCAGACCACGTGTCAGATCTGACATGTGCCACGTGTCAGCACGGCACTGGTCCACGTCACTGACATGTCAATGACACGTGGCAGTCCCTGACTGGTCCACGTCACTGACATGTCAGTGCTGACTGTGCACTGACATGTGACACGTGTCGGCTCACGGTTGGTCCACGTCATCTGACAGACTGACAGGGTGCCACGTCAGCACCACTGTCATCAGACGGGTTGACCCGTTTCCCTGCAACTCGGGTCGATCAGACCCGCGATCGAGACCCGGTTGCCATTCCTTCATTTCTGGGTCATTTTCAGTCCTTTCAATTCCTAAATACTCGTCCTAGTCCCTAGATTGGTTCTATGAAATTAGAATTAGATTTTAGGTCTAGGAGGTTACCTGAAACTCGACGGGAAGCTTGGTTGCCGGTTCTGGTAATCCTTTCCGGTGAGTCGACGGTTGTTCAGCCCTGGTCCTGGTTCCAAAATGGTCGTCAAGGTCACCTAGACGAGTCCTAACAACAACTCAATGATGTCAACGTCACAACTAGGTGTTTTGAAGCCGGGAAGGAAAATGGTTACCTACGGGTTTAACGTCCGAACGCCGCCGTGTCGCCGCCGTACACTGTCAGGGTCAGCTCCTTGCCGTCCAGTAGTCACGGTGATCACAACCGCACGTTGGTTCCAGGCCTAGATCAATGGTTGGGATGGTTTGGTGACTTGGGTTCCGCGGGTTTCCTTCACGGGTTTGGAAGGATGCCGCCGTGCAGGGTGGCCGTGGAGCGGTGGCCGGCGTCAGGGGTGTGGCTGCTGGTTGTCTGAGGTGTGGGGTTGAGTGGTGGTGGCTGATGGGCTGGTTCCTGGGAGAAATCGCACACACGGTTAAGGGAATGAACACATGGGTGCATGATCTCATGGACTTTTAATACTGAATAGGAAAATGAATCAAGGGCCAGGATTAAATCTCAGAATGAGATCAAAGGCTGAGATCAAATCAAGGGATTTCAGATCTAAGGGCTGTAATTTAAAGCAGATTTAAATGATAATTAATCCAATAGTGGATCTGATCCAATCTAGCCAATGGGTGAGTGACACTTGTCACTCACCAGATGTCCTCCAATCAGATTTCCTGAATTTAATATTCGACACGAAAACCGAGACACGAACTTCCCGAATTCACGTTTCTGACCATAACTTCCTCGTACGAAGTCCGATTTCGGCGTGCCGCCTGTCTACGGACTCAGGACGTCGAGGCCTACCCAACGGTCCTTGAGTCAACTGAAAATTAGTTGTCAAAAGAAAAGTCAACATTTTCCCCCGAGAGTCCAAATTACGGTAATGCCCCTGAACTTCCGATAGCCATAACTTTTACCCTGATCGTCCGAATTGGACGTGCCACCTGTCTATGAACTCGTGACGTCCCGAACTACGTCACGGTCATAGGTCAAAGTCCATTTAGTTCATCAATCAAAAAGTCAACATTTGACCATACCATTCACAGGGGTAAAATCGTCAAATCACACATTAAATTACAATATGGAAATCCTCGAATTTCCGGGGTGTTACAACCTTCCCCCCTTAAGAAATTTCGTCCCGAAATTTCAAAGAAACAAATGAGGAAATTGTTCTCGCATCTGAGCCTCAGGCTCCCATGTGGCTTCCTCCACGTTCTGGTTTCTCCAGAGAATTTTCACGAGAGGGATCGTCTTCCGTCGTAGTACCTTGTCCTTCCGATCCAAGATCTGTACTGGTTGTTCTTCAAAGCTCAAATCCTCCCGTAGTTCGACAGGTTGTTCCCCAAGTACATGAGAAGCATCACGTACGTACATCCGCAACATCGATATGTGGAAAACATCGTGAACTCTTGATAGTTCTGGGGGTAGTGCCAATCTGTATGCAACTCTGCCAATTCTCTCCACGATTTCATAAGGTCCGATAAAACGCGGACTCAGTTTCCCCCGTCGGCCAAAACGGATAATCCCTTTCCACGGAGACAACTTCAGGAAGACAAAATCTCCCACTTCGAACTCCAAGTCTCGAATCCGTCGGTCGGCATAACTCTTCTGGCGATCCTGTGCCACCCTCAATCTTTCCTTGATCACGCGAACAGTTTCCATGGTTAAGTCCATTATCTCCGGCCCTACAGCCGCTCGCTCTCCTACCTCCGTCCAGCAGATAGGTGTCCTGCACTGTCGGCCATACAGTGCCTCATAAGGTGCCATCCCGATGCTTGCCTGATAGCTGTTGTTGTAAGCGAATTCCATCAATGGCAAATGAGTATCCCAAGAGTCTTGAAACTGTAGTACACATGACCTCATCATGTCCTCCAAGGTTTGAATGGTTCTCTCAGACTGTCCATCGGTCTGTGGATGGAAAGCAGTACTGAAACGTAAGGTTGTTCCCAAAGTAGCTTGCAAACTTCGCCAGAACCTGGAAGTGAAACGCGGATCACGATCAGACACGATCGATTCCGGCGTACCATGAAGTCGTATGATTTCCTTCACAAACAACTGAGCCAGTCGGTTAGGTTTATAGGTTTCCTGAACTGGCAGAAAATGGGCTGATTTGGTTAACCGATCCACGATCACCCATACTCCGTCCACTCCACTCAGAGTCCTCGGTAACTTAAAGACGAAGTCCATGGTGATGTGATCCCACTTCCACTCAGGAATCGGAAGTGGCTGCATAGCCCCATACGGTCTCTGCCGTTCCGCCTTAACCTGCTGACAGGTTAAGCATTTGCTCACGAACTCAGCAATATCCTTCTTCATTCCTGGCCACCAATAATGGTTCCGGAGGGTACGGTACATCTTTGTACCTCCCGGATGCATAGCATAGGCCGAACTGTGGGCCTCCCCAAGTATCTCGGCCCGTAACTCTGCCACTGCAGGTACGCACAAACGGCCCAATTTCACCAGTGCTCCATCGTCCCGGATGGTAAAATCCTGTCTCCCATCCACATCGACCTCGATTCTGTAAATACAGAGTATCGGATCCTGCAGTTGTGCTTCAATGATCCGATCAATCAGTACTGGTCGCACATGGAAGCTGGCCAACAAAGCTCCATGCTCGTCAGTACCCAAAATAACTCCCGCCTTCCGGAGTTCCACCAGCAAGGGAAGATACACCATCCCCAGGTGTGCAATAGTTCCCGCTGATTTCCTGCTGAGTGCATCCGCCACCACATTGGCCTTACCCGGATGGTACTCGATCGTACAGTCATAGTCCTTCAGTAGCTCCAACCATCTCCGTTGTCTCATGTTGAGCTCCTTCTGAGTGAATAAGTATTTAAGACTCTGGTGGTCGGTGTATATCCGACATGTTGCGCCGAACAGATAATGTCTCCAGATTTTGAGAGCATGAACCACCGCCGCCAACTCCAAATCATGAGTAGGGTAGTTCAACTCATGAGTCTTCAGCTGCCGGGATGCATAGGCGATAACCTTGCCAGTTTGCATCAACACGCAGCCCAACCCTTGCAGTGAAGCATCACTGAAAACTACAAACTCTCCACTGTCGTCCGGCAATGCAAGGACAGGTGCAGTGGTCAATCGATCCTTCAACTCTTGAAAGCTCCGATCGCACTGCTCGTCCCAGATAAACTTTACTCCTTTCCGAGTCAGACGAGTCAATGGTGCAGCAATTTTGGAGAAACCCTCCACGAATCTCCGGTAGTAACCTGCTAATCCGACGAAACTCCGCACCTCGGTCACTGTTGTCGGTTTAACCCAGTTGGTCACCGCATCTGTTTTCTGGGTATCCACGCAAATCCCATCCGTCGATATCACGTGTCCCAGAAAACCAATACTGCTCAGCCAAAACTGACACTTGCTCAGCTTGGCATACAATTGTTCTTGTCTCAGTCTCTCCAAGACCAACCGTAGATATTCTTCATGTGCACGGGCACCCCTCGAGTATACCAAAATATCATCGATGAACACAATCACGAACTTATCCAGGTAGGGTCGGAAGACCCGGTTCATCAGATCCATGAATGCTGCTGGAGCATTCGTCAAACCAAATGGCATAACAAGGAACTCGTAGTGCCCGTAACGGGTTCGAAAAGCAGTTTTCGGAATATCCTCCTCCGAAATCCTCAGTTGGTGATACCCAGACCGCAAATCAATTTTCGAGAAGCACTGAGCTCCCCGCAACTGGTCGAAAAGGTCATCGATCCTGGGTAGAGGATACTGGTTCCTCAATGTCACCTTGTTGAGTTGTCGATAATCAATACATAAACGGAGACTTCCTTCCTTCTTCTTCACGAACAACACCGGTGCTCCCCACGGTGAAGTACTCGGTCGGACATATCCCAAATCTACCAACTCCTGCAATTGAGTCTTGAGTTCTCGTAACTCGGCCGGCGCCATCCGGTATGGTGCCTGGGATATAGGTCGGGTACCCGGGAGTAGTTCAATAGTAAACTCAATCTCCCGCGATGGTGGCAATCCAGGTAAGTCTTCCGGGAATACGTCCGGAAACTCACAGACCACCGGTATTTCGTCGATAACCGGAGTATCGACCCGTTCCGACACGACATGCGCCAGATAACCCTGGCATCCCTTCCGTAGAAGTTTGGTAGCAGTAAGTGACGAAATCACTTCAGGAGGCGAACCAACACGTTCCCCCTGAAAGATAACTTCCGGCAAACCCGGGCTCCGCAAAATTACTTGCTTTCTACAGCAGTCGATGAGCGATCCGTGCTCCGACAGCCAATCCATCCCTAGGATTATATCGAAGTCGTGGATATCCAGAATAATTAAGTCTGCTGGTAAATCCACATCCTCAATTCTTACCGGGCACCTCCGAATCACCTGATTCACAAGGTACACGGTACCCATCGGGGTGCCAATACCCATTTCGCAATCTAAGGCTGATACCACACAATCAAGCAAACCAGCACAACTCTTCGAAATAAAAGAATGTGTAGCCCCCGCATCCATTAATACACGTACAAGAAAATTAAAGATATGTAGTGTACCTGTGACCACGCCTGGAGCAGTCCTCGCCTGCTGCTGGGTCATTGCAAACACTTGGGCCCTCGGCCCTCCGTTCCGTCCGCGCCCGCGCGCGCCACGTCCAGCACCACGGTCGCCTCCCTGACCGCGACCTCCGTTAGTGTGGGACGCCGTGCTCTGCACCACACTCGAGCCCCCAGCGTCGTTGTTTTTGGACAACTGCGGACAATCGCAGGCATAGTGGCCTTCCTCTCCGCAAGCAAAACAAGTTACTGGCCTTGGCCTGCCCGAATGCCCACCAGATGCACCACTCCAAGATGAGTGCTGCCCAGAGTTGTGTCCAGATCCTCTGCCCTGAGAGCCTCCACGTCGACCCGACCAGCCACGACCCTTGAAGGATGAGGGTGCTCCCCTGTAGCTCCCTCCCCTGTTGTTCTTCCGGCCCGATGGCCCATGGTGTGGGCGATCCTGACGTCGCCCCTCCCCCGAAGGTTGTCGTGATTGGTGTGCCGCCAGACTGGCCTCGACACGCACCGCTGCGTCGACCATATCCCTCAGAGAAGCATGAGTGGTAGCAGTCACACTGGCCCGGATCTCCCCTTGGAGTCCAAGCTCAAACCGCTGGCATTTGTCCTCCTCCGTGCTTACGAATGAGGCAGCGAACCGGGAAAGTCTCCCGAATGTTTGCTCGTAGTCTGCAACAGACATGTCACCCTGTTCCAGCCGCAGGAATTCCGCCTCTCGCGCCGCGCGAAAGGATCGCGGGTAGTACTGGTCCAAAAACCTGGAACGAAAAGCTTCCCAAGTAGTGGTATGGACAGACCACCCGGACATTTCGAGTCCGTGCTACCACTGGTAGGCTCCTCCCTCCAGTAAGAAGGCCGCCAGAGTCACTCGTTCGCCCGGAGGGCAGTGCATCACCGAGAAGATCCTCTCCCACTTGGTGATCCAGTCGTGAGCATCCTCGGGGTTTGATCCCCCGCAGAAAGGAGTGGCTCCCAAACGTTGAGCCCTTTCGATGCTCGCGCATTCCATCTCTCTTTCTAGATCCTCGTCCGTTCGAGTATGCGGAATTCTCCTAGGAGGCATAACCAACTGTCAAGAGGCATAGATCAGAAAACAATATTCTTAAAAGTCGAAAAGTAACTAGTACTAATCGCTAGTCTAGCATGCAGACCAATACCCTAGTACTGACCACAACCTAGTGCTCTGATACCAAGCTGACAGGACCCGCCCCGATCCCACAGGGACAACAAGGGGACGTGCCCTGCTCCCGTCTGACACCCAATAATTCATACCAATTTTAACCTCAAAACATTTAAAAGCATAAATAACCAAATTAAAGTCATACATAAAATCCGAATTAAACGAATGTCAGACAAGGGATATAATCCAAAATTACAAATTTGCGAGCACGACTCTAAAGTAATCATGCGGGTACACCGCCCAGCAAGGGTTCAGGTACGCAGAAGTAGATCTATGCCTCAGCCTCTGGTTCCTCCTCTACCTCAGTTTCCCGACCTGGAGGGGTTATCAAAACAGTAAGGGTGAGTGGACCGAAACTCAAGTTTATGAAATCGTTTGATAAGTAAAACATATAATTTACCCCTCCGTTTTCCAAACATGCGTGCACCATAATTCCAAAATCATAAACCATATAATATGAACCATAAGGCATATAACAAAACCATAACCATAATTTTAGTTGCTGCACTATACACTCCAATCCCGACATCCCTGATGTCTGACGTCCCTGACTTCCAATAAGGTCACAATCACAAGGCTACGCGTGCCACTCGGGTCTCAATTTTCGAGTTCAATCCCCGAACCCCGTTCGGGTACAGCATCCCCGATGCTTAGCGTCATAGACGCTGGACGTTCTAGACGTCCGTGACCTCTCCGGGGTACCTCATCCGGAGGAGACAATACAATATGGAAGGATCTATACAGTGCAGTAACAAATAAATTTTATTGATATCCACATGCAAACATATATATATACATAGATAGAATCCGAACCAATCATTCAGTTTCATCGGACGGGTCTCAAGCCCAAATACCGTGAAACGTGCCATAACCATATTTCCCATATCATCAAAACCATCATTGTTTTAGCATGTGAATAAGTATAATAAAACCAGAAAACATTTATGCACACAAGGGTTTAAGAAAATGGCCCACTCACAGTACAATCCTGCTAGAAACCGAACGTATACCCTCGTCCTGGTACAAATGTACAATCCCTGTCAAGTCCAAGTATTCGCAAAGGTCAAATTAAACCCCCAACATTCAACCATGAAAGCCTAGGTCGAAACCGACCCGGGAAAGCCGCCCGAACGCGCTTTCCAAGGCAATAAACCTTATTTTGACCAACTTAAAGATCTCTGATCGACCCGAAACCAACGCCATTGGATCCGGATCGTCGAAACCTAAAGAATGGTGGTGGTCCCACCAGAAACACTGTTCACACGCACCCCCACGCGCCGGTCAACGCGGCGGTCAACGCAGGAACAGTTCCTGCTGACGTCATCGCTGACGTCACTGCTGACGTCAGCATGACGTCATGCTGACGTCATCTGACAGCTGTCAGGTCTGACGTGTCAGACTCTGACAGGTGCCACGTGTCAACATCCAATTGGTCCACCTCACTGATCTGTCAGACCACGTGTCAGATCTGACATGTGCCACGTGTCAGCACGGCACTGGTCCACGTCACTGACATGTCAATGACACGTGGCAGTCCCTGACTGGTCCACGTCACTGACATGTCAGTGCTGACTGTGCACTGACATGTGACACGTGTCGGCTCACGGTTGGTCCACGTCATCTGACAGACTGACAGGGTGCCACGTCAGCACCACTGTCATCAGACGGGTTGACCCGTTTCCCTGCAACTCGGGTCGATCAGACCCGCGATCGAGACCCGGTTGCCATTCCTTCATTTCTGGGTCATTTTCAGTCCTTTCAATTCCTAAATACTCGTCCTAGTCCCTAGATTGGTTCTATGAAATTAGAATTAGGTTTTAGGTCTAGGAGGTTACCTGAAACTCGACGGGAAGCTTGGTTGCCGGTTCTGGTAATCCTTTCCGGTGAGTCGACGGTTGTTCAGCCCTGGTCCTGGTTCCAAAATGGTCGTCAAGGTCACCTAGAAGAGTCCTAACAACAACTCAATGATGTCAACGTCACAACCAGGTGTTTTGAAGCCGGGAAGGAAAATGGTTACCTACGGGTTTAACGTCCGAACGCCGCCGTGTCGCCGCCGTACACTGTCAGGGTCAGCTCTTTGCCGTCCAGTAGTCACGGTGATCACAACCGCACGTTGGTTCCAGGCCTAGATCAATGGTTGGGATGGTTTGGTGACTTGGGTTCCGCGGGTTTCCTTCACGGGTTTGGAAGGATGCCGCCGTGCAGGGTGGCCGTGGAGCGGTGGCCGGCGTCAGGGGTGTGGCTGCTGGTTGTCTGAGGTGTGGGGTTGAGTGGTGGTGGCTGATGGGCTGGTTCCAGGGAGAAATCGCACACACGGTTAAGGGAATGAACACATGGGTGCATGATCTCATGGACTTTTAATACTGAATAGGAAAATGAATCAAGGGCCAGGATTAAATCTCAGAATGAGATCAAAGGCTGAGATCAAATCAAGGGATTTCAGATCTAAGGGCTGTAATTTAAAGCAGATTTAAATGATAATTAATCCAATAGTGGATCTGATCCAATCTAGCCAATGGGTGAGTGACACTTGTCACTCACCAGATGTCCTCCAATCAGATTTCCTGAATTTAATATTCGACACGAAAACCGAGACACGAACTTCCCGAATTCACGTTTCTGACCATAACTTCCTCGTACGAAGTCCGATTTCGGCGTGCCGCCTGTCTACGGACTCAGGACGTCGAGGCCTACCCAACGGTCCTTGAGTCAACTGAAAATTAGTTGTCAAAAGAAAAGTCAACATTTTCCCCCGAGAGTCCAAATTACGGTAATGCCCCTGAACTTCCGATAGCCATAACTTTTACCCTGATCGTCCGAATTGGACGTGCCACCTGTCTATGAACTCGTGACGTCCCGAACTACGTCACGGTCATAGGTCAAAGTCCATTTAGTTCATCAATCAAAAAGTCAACATTTGACCATACCATTCACAGGGGTAAAATCGTCAAATCACACATTAAATTACAATATGGAAATCCTCGAATTTCCGGGGTGTTACAATGGTTGCATTAGCGTACTTAAAATTTGGATTTTGTGTTCTTGTTAACCTCCTGAGTTGTGATTGTGGGGTTGATACTTCCACTTCATTTGGTCCAATATCTTCTTGTTGTTGATATATATCTGCCTGCTAAGGATTTTGAGTCACTTTATGCACATTATCTTCACCAATGAGCAAATCTTCAAGCTCTTCTGAAACTGAGTTTATTTGAGTAAATTTCTCCCCCATTTTTTCTTGCAATTTATCTTCGATTTCTCTTGAGTTTGGCAGCACCTCATTTTCTGAGGATCATGACGAAGATGCTTCATCAAACAACACATCTCGTAATGTGTAGCATCTTCCACTCGTAGGATTACAACGCCGCCATTTTCTCTAGTTGTTGTATCCCACAAAGGTACATCTGATTGGTTTCTTATCAAATTTACTATGTAAATGTTTTGGAACAAAAATGAAGCACACACAATTGAGTACTCTAAAGTAACTAACGGAAGGTTTCATATCGCATAGTTTCTCAAAGGGTGAGAAAAATCATGCCCTTGGTTGAGGAAGCCTATTAATCACATACGCTACAGTTCTCATAGCTTCAACCCAAAATTTTCCTGGTCCATTCTTGGAATGTAGCATGCTTCGATAATTTTTTGTAAGATGCCAACTATTTTTCTCTATTACACCATTCTGTTGTCGAGTGTTGGCACAGGTAAACTGATGACGTATTCTACATTCTTGTAGATACTGAGAGAA
This sequence comes from Prinsepia uniflora, assembly GCA_032719365.1. NCBI lineage: Eukaryota > Viridiplantae > Streptophyta > Magnoliopsida > Rosales > Rosaceae > Prinsepia > Prinsepia uniflora. Next base: position 69,765,488 of record CM064868.1, on the reverse strand, counting down.
TTCGTGTGGGCTATACTCTCCTTTATTATCCTTCAACTATCTCCCTGGGCTCATTAAACTTTGAAAGTGTGTCAAATTTTTCTTTCATAAAGAAAACCCACACATATTCGAAAAAGTCATTAATAAACATCACCATGTATCACATCCTGGTAATTGATGATTGCTTAATTGGTCTGAACACATCATAGTGAATTAGCTCTAATGGTTCTTTGCTTTGAACTTTGACTCCTCATATGGTAGTTGATGTGCTTTACCATATTGAGATCCTACACAGACCGTATATGTTCTCACGTCAAGTTAAGGAAGGCCTTTAAGCATCGATTTCTTCATAATCACGCTTAGCTTGTGATAGCTAACGTGAACCAGTCTCATGTGCCATAAATATGATGTCTCATTCCCCCTAGTCTTATCCACATATGCAGTTTTTTCTGAAATTACATAGACTGACTCTATTCTCCGTCCCTCTGTCATTGGATTTTTTGAAACCTCGAGGTGTTGATACACTTTCACATCTTTGGGACTAAACAAGACATAGTGGTCTTACTATGTCAGCTGGGCCACTAAGATAAAATTCTTCTTCATGCCTAGAACATGGTAAAAATCTTGAAATGGCACTTGGTTTGAACTGTAGCTAGGAAACATTACTGTCTTATCGACATAGGTTATTAGTAAGCTTATGTTACTAGTCGTCACTACCAATCGACTTCCATTTTACTCTGACAAATTTTGTAGCTTCTCTTTATTACCTGTCATGTGATTAGATAGCCTGAATCAACAATCCAATCATTATTGTAGTTAGTTTGTTTAGTGTCGTCGCTATGAGTGCCAACTCATCTTCTTCCACAACAAGGGACTTCAAGTCCCATCCGTCCTCAATTTTCTCCTTCGAATAGGAAGTAGCAGTATTACTCTACTTCCATTTTGTTGGACCAATAATCTTTTGCCATATACCCTTCTATATGCAATTGTAGCATTTACCTTCAAAGTTACTATTATTGAATTTTCCACGATTAACGCGACACTTAGGAGCTTTCCCTGCTTGAGAACTTCCTTATCCTTGATGAATTTTTGCCTTGTCACCATTTTTTCTGAATCCACCACAGTTCTTGAATCTTTCTTTACTCTGGTTGGTGTAGAGCACTTTCTCCTCACCTTTCAACGAGACTCCTCCCATTTGATTTGCCATAGTTTCTTGATTGGCAAGCAAATTTTCAAGCTCAACAAGTGATGGTTGCGTTGGCCATCCTTGTATGGCAGCTACGAAGCCTCAAAACTCTAGTCTCAAACCATGGATAATAATTCGTTTTATCCTTGATTCAACAATACCAGCATTCAAATCTAATTCAAAAATTTCATGGCATAGATACTTTACCTTATGGAAGTATTGAGAATGATCATTTCTCGTTGTGTGATTGATAATAGCTTATTCTTAAGTGACAAGATCGGACCCTAATTTTCTTGAAACACAACTTGACAGGTCCCCACCCGAAACACCCTAGAAAGTACACTCAGATCCTACTCCCGTTTGACATGAATCAAAATATACGCATGAAAACTTAACAGACAAAGGAGACACATAAGTTTCTCTAGTTCATGCCTCCGCCTCTCGAGTCTTGATTCCTGTGCAGCGACTCTGAATGGTTACAAAATTAAGAAAATGTGTGAGTGGACAAAAAGAAACAATTTTAAAAACACAATTTGAAAATATCTAGCATTTACCCTCCGTTTTCCAAAACTATGCATGCATATGAAAAAGTTTTCATTTCGATTAAAACAAAACACAATTTACAATCTCGAAATACGTGAAAAGAGTTCTCAAATAAAAAAAAACATCAAACCGTCTAGGACCAGTAAATCGGTATAACCATTACACAAGATCACAACCATCAACACAAGGTCAACATGTCAATCACGTATAATCAACTCATCATCATCACAATATCAACCATCAAACCACTACACTACTGGTAGGTACACCATTTGGGAAAGGAACCCAGCTCGACGTCCAAGTGGAGACCTGACTTAGGAAATGAGCTCAGCTCGATGTCCGAGGAGTGTCAGTCTCAGGAAAAGAGCCCTGCTCGATGTCCGAGACTAACCCACCAATAGACATAACCACAATATACATCACAAATCATCACATTAATCCACACAATCAATCCATATCCAACATCACCACAAAATTCACATATAGTCAACTCAACTTCATCACAGTCCTCATACACAATCATACCATATCCAAACCATCATCGACACACAATATCAATCATCATATCACAAGTGCACTACCAGTAGGCCATCACATATTCACTCGGGATTCGTACCCCAGGCTCAACGTCCAAATGACCGACTCAGGATTCGGAGCCCTTGGCTCGATGTCTGAGTTGCCAACACAATACCAGTCTCAGGATTCGGAGCCCTCGGCTCGACGTCTGAGACCAACCATCCAATCAATCAACACACATACACATATAGTTCCCATACAACATTCCACCACTTACCAATATCAAGAATTCACATATCCATATCACAAACCAAATTCATAACCAGAACCTCGAACCTAAGCCTGCAACACAATCCACAACATTATCGTAAAACGTGCCATTTAAGTAACTTCCGTAATAACCATCCAGAAATCGTATGGAAATCATAAATACTCCAAAATCACAAGATTTCATGTCATGAACCACATTCAATTCAAAGCCACCATCGAAACGGAATTCAAAAACGCAATTTACAAGAAATCTCGTAAAACACACAATAAAATAACAATTAAATATAAAATCACCAAAAATCCTTATAAAAACCCAATCACCCAAATATCATCAACTTCTCTCAAACTAGAAATTGAATCAACTAATCATAGTGGGTAATAAAAAAGAAAAACAAAATTCTAAAAGGACATTCGACTAAAAATAAATTAGTAGGAAAGGTACTAGTATGTGCTGTGGATCTATTTGTATTTTTGTCGAAATCTCGAATTTGACTTTTTAATCACAGAATACATATATTTTAGCTAATAAATTCTAAGTTACCACTTGATGAATCTTCTTGACATGCTTACCATGCTAAAAGAGACCGTTCTTTATTGTTATCTTCATATTTCTAGTCCCGAGTACGAGAAAACGATTGTGAAAAAAGATATCCTAGTACGCCAAACTATTGTATGCTTATTATACCATTTTTCTCCACAGAAGACATCATTAATTTAATAAAAAATCAAACTTTTGATATCGATATCAATATTGACGACCATGTAATTATAACATGTCTCTAACAATAATATCCGCATATTACCAATAGCATATACACATTTCAATACTTAAAGGTCTAATTAGTCCATACTTATCTAACGGACTGCATATTTCTCTCATCAATATCAACCTCATGCTTAAATAAGAAATGATTCAAATGAAAGGAGCCCCCTGGCTGGAATGAAAATTCACCATAAGCTGGATTCTCCTGGCTCCTTCTGAATTGTGCTTGATGAGTTCGATACCGATGATTGCAGAGAAAGTATTTGCCTCTCCACATTTCGTAATTAGACGCTGACACCGACGCATCTCCAGCAACAACATTCTTCCTCCAAGAAGGTGTTTCTTGTTGCATTCTTGTATCTTCACAATTTTCGTCTCTCTCATACACAATTTGGACTCCAAACTCCTTTGTCCACATACCACACTTTACCGAAACACGAATCTCTTCCCCACCTTCCAGTTCATCGTCTCCGAACACCCAATGACTTAGCCATAACATGTCTTCGTTTTCTTTGGGGAGACCCATTGTGAGAGGGGAATAGGTCCACATTCGACCCTTGGTCTCATTACTCACTTTAAGAAAGTGCTCACCAGCAGTATGCACTCCGCCCTTTTGGGGGCGCTGTGCATAAACAACACATGTGTTTAATCCTCGGATCTTGAGATTAAGATGTGACGGCACAAGAATAGACAACAAGGAGTTACCCATGCTTCTGTAGGTGAACCAGTCTGGAATCTTGCTTCCATGGAGGAAAATGCTAAATATGCCACATTCATTCAGTACCTGTTTCATAGATATACCGTACATATTCAACAATTACAAGCTATCAGTTAGGTTTTTGGATAGTGGGAGATCTTGTCAATAGCGTTACGGTGTAGTGGTATTTCTCTACACCTATACAAAATTCAATCTGATACTTGGAGTTCATTAATAAATTAAACCTGATTGTCATATTGAACTTTGATTTTGTATAACTAGCTACAAATGCTAATGTTTGTGTGAGCGCGCGTGTACATATATGCAGAAGCACTCAAAAGTCAACCAGTAAAAGCCATATTACATCGCCAACATGCATCTATATTATGGCGCCAACTGTTTGATGCTTGAGCGCTCATCTGTATGCATATACATATAGATGTGTGTATATAAAAAAAATAAATACAGCATACTATTGAGAGAGCTAGGAAGAACCTGGAGGGGACACTTCTTGGTTGTGTTTGTCAGGTAGTTGATCATTTCGACCTCAGTGCTTCCTGCTACTTCCAAGTTGAACAAGCCCATGTCTTTGATCATTTCTATGTCATCTTTCGTCAATGGTTTTATGTTGAACAAGCTTTGCACTTCAACCAATTTCTTGCAATCCCACAGATTTTTGGACAATGATTTGAAAATATTTGGTAAGTTTGTTATTCTTTTCAATGAAGTACAACCACCTGCTTCCAATGCCTTCAAACTCGGTGGAAGCTCTGGAAGTGTTTCGAGTCTTGAGCAATGTTCCACCAACAGGTTTTGCAGCATAACGAGATCGTTCAATTTCTCCGGTAGGCTCAGAAATGGGTTTCTACTTATATCCAAGGACTTCAACGACGTTAAGACACCAAGATCACTAGGAATCACCGATAAATTGCAATGAGCAAGACTCAAGCTTTGTAAAGAATGCGGCAAACTTTTGAATGAGAAACTGGTCAGTTCAAGATTTTTTCTCGGTAATACCCAAGTCACGATTGATTTCCATAACTTTTCTGATAACAGACTGAATTTCTTCGAAACACCTGTGGAGTGTTCTTCATTTTCGGCATTCATATCCGAATGAAGCCCAAGCTTTGAGCAACCCGAGAGAATGAGCTCCTGGAGAGATCCCAACCTACTAATACTTGTTGGAAGCTTTATGAGATTTTTGCAGTCTCTTAAATTCAAGCAAACAAGTTTCTCTAAGTCTCCAATGGACTCATCAACCTCAACCAAATTTATGCAATCTTTAATAACTAACCTTTCAAGATTAGGTAGTCCGGAGAAGTTGGGGCTTGTCGTTAAGCCATGTGAATGGCTGAGATTAAGGATTTTCACTCTTGGAAGAAGCTGTTTAATTAAAGAGAACTAATTAGGCTCTTCACTATTGATATAAGACTTATCTAGAGAGAGAGAGAGAGAGAGATAAACATACAATACCTTGGCTCCCTTCCAAGCATGTTGTAGGCTGCTATTTCGCAAGTCTAGAACAACAAGATTTTCCAAGAAAAAATTGGCTGGTATTGATTTTAAAGGGCATCCTCGCCAGGACAACCATGTCAAATTCTTTGGAAAATCTTCAAAGCTTCCATTGATGCTTATATTATTAAGCAGGAGAAGCTCAAGATTATTCATCCTAGTAAATACCGGTGTTTTAAACCCCACCTCATTTGACGCAGTAGCTGGATTCCTTGAGGAGAAGTTAGTAGCAATTGATTTCCAAGAGAAGAAATCAAGTCGACGGCGTCTTGAAAAGTCTCCATTGTAATCTTCAATATGGCATCGTTTTCTGTTGCTTCCACCAAATATTGTGTTGCAAGACTCGTCTTCCATCAACATTGGAAGGTTGAGCATGAGCCCCTTAACAGTTTCTGTGCCCTGCAAACAAACCAGAACCTTCAAATAAACTAACACGCAGATAAAAAATTTTGAACATACATTCCATTGAAGACACTAATAATTTTCTTACAGTTCTTTTTCTCAAAACATTAAAAGCATCTTTATGCCACACTCTACTACGCTTCCCGGGGTCTTGAGGCGATTCTTCCCAAACAATTGCCCTTCCCATGTCTCTAAGTAAGTGATGCATCGTCAACCTGTTGTCTTCATTGTTAATTTTCACTAGACATCTGTCAACCAGATTTTGAATTCCAACTCTGGTGTAAAAATCAAGATTGTCCAGTACTTTAATTGTAAGATCCTCCTCCTTTCCAATGAAGAAACAAGCTATGTATATGAATATGCTTTTGTCATGATCATCTTGTAGAGAATCAAAGCTTATTCGAAGAATTCTTTGCACTTTGTCATTAGGAATTTCATATAACTTCTGCAATGCACTCTGCCATACGTCTATTTCCTTCCCAGAGAGAGAAGATCCCAGAACCTGAAGAGCTAATGGAAGTCCTCCACAGTGTTGCACTGCAGGTATCGAAACTTCCTTGTAACCTTCAAAAGGATGTGCTTGTCCAAATGCATGCCAACTGAAAAGCTCAAGTGATTCATATTCATTCAGTTCTTCAATCTCAAACATGGCGCAATCTTCATGAGCCTTTAACAAATGTTCATGCCTGGTAGTTATGATGATTTTGCTTCCTGGATAAAACCATTCTCGCATTCCCAGGATTGTATTGAACTGATCCAAGTCATTCACATCATCAAGAACAACAAGAACTCTTTTGTTACTTACAGCATGCTTGATCTTCATTATCCCCTCATTTAGCTTGTGTATTTTCTTTGCTTTCCCCATTTGGATATCCGAAAGGAGCTTCCTTTGCAATCGAAGGAAACCATAGGGCTGCTCTGAAGTTGCTCTAATATCTGGAAGAAAGCTGCTACCTTGAAATTTTGCATAGTTGAGGTTATAAGCAGTTTTGGCAATGGTGGTCTTGCCAATTCCGCCCATGCCATGTATCACCGCTACGCCAACATCATTTGATCCATATTCTAACCACATGTTTATGCCTCGCACACGATCATCTATTCCGACAGGGTAGGGAGCAACATTCAATGCTTTCGGGCCCAGTTTATTTCCAATCTCTTTAACAATATCGTGGATAAATTGCGACTCATACCTACGAGTTATTCATCTTATCAAACCATAGAAACACAAACAGATCATCCTAATTATTTTCCTGCTAGATCAGAGTCAATTAACTTGATGATATTTCATCAGTTAGATATATTCTTGATCTTTATAAAAAATGATCCGAAAGTAATGAACAAAATTAAATTGAATAATTCCATAAAGCTTCAATACCTAGTCGCCATATCTATTAATTATAATTCTTTAAATTAAAATACTAGTCATAATTATAAAAAAAAAAATTGGTTTCAAATTAAAGTCCATGCATATATATATATATATAATATATATATACAACTTACTTGTCTTGTAAAACCATGCCTGCCAGATCTGCAACATCACTAAGTGCTCTCCTCCACTTCTCAACCTTGTGCATCTCCTCCTTGAACCGCTCTTCGTGTCTAGAAAATGCTTCTGCAAAGCTCCCACTCTGCTTCCTGACATGGGATGGATCTACATCATAGAAAATCGGCATAACCAGATGTCCATTATCAATTTTTCTACGTTCCATGATCTTTCCAAGTTCGTCCAAGCACCACCTTGAGGAAGCATAGTTCTTGGAAAAGACAATTATGGATACTTTTGACTCATTTATAGCTTTAGGTAACTCTGCTGCGATATTTTCTCCTCTCACAATTTCATCATCATCTCTAAATGTGTGGATTCCAGCTAGTTCCAAGGCACGGTAGAGGTGATCAGTGAAGCCCTTGCGTGTATCCTTGCCTCTGAAGCTCAAGAATGCATGATAGCGGCACCGGTAAGAGCTGGAAGAAGCATCATGCATCATGGGGGTTACAGAAGCAGCCATTGATGAAGTTGATCAATGGTGATCAGCTTCAGACTTACAATAATTAAGAAAAATGTGGGAATGAATGGACAAAAGTGAACAGAGTGGTCCCTTGAAGTTCATTACCCCACAGCCACCAAACACTTTAATGATTCGCTTAACAAAAAAAAAAAAAATAATAAAAGAAGCTACTTTCATGATTCCAATTTCCAGAGTGAGATATGTGATAGGGATTGTAGAGGAATATGTGGGGTAAAATGAAAGTGTAATGTAGTGAGGGTGTGATAGTCAAATGAAACAACTTAATTTCATCACACATTATTTTCTCCCACGTTGTGCTCCATACAGTACAAGTTTTGATTTTTCCTCTCATCTTTTTTACTGGTTGGTTGCTTTTCAATTTTTCATGCATCGCTTTTCAATTTTTCATGCATCGCTTTTCATACAGATACATATAGCTTTGACTGATTGCTGTCATGGAGTTTCATTTTTGAAATTTGAAGTCAGTTTTTTTGGGTGCTCCTGGTAGCAGTGGTAATTCGTGTTAATGGAATGTGTTCAAGTCATCTCATTTCATAGTGTCCTACACTAATCACCCAACCGGTATATAATCATGTCGTGTTTGGGTGGGACCCACCTGAAATTCCCCAAAACCACAGCACTCAGTTTCATAACCCCTCAACCGGACCCTATAATATTTCAGATGCAGAAAACTATAGTAAATGGCTGCACATTAATATTGTGCATAGTATCTGTGTTATCCTATCGTGTTAAATTACTATCGCTACCCTATCGGACCCTATTATGGTGCACTAATACATCAAGAGGGAACATTGTTTACCAACATCTCTAAAGATGGCAGATTTTGCATAAGTTGTCAAATAAACATTGTCCCCAATTGATAGCAGCTTGATATTGGTAAATTATGCTATCCATTAGAACCCGAGTACCTCAAGCTCAAACCTCCAAAGAAGGTCAGAGAAAACCCCGATTTTGAGGAAAAAATGGTACTTGGTCTCGTCCATCTTCTCTTGGAATGAAATGTATATACTAATATGTATGGTCTCTATAGAGCTTGTGATAGGGATTGAAAGCTGAGCGACGTCGTCCTCGGTGTAATTTTCACAAACTATATATACTAAGATGCATAGCCTCTATAGAGCTTGTTGTGTCACCGAAAGACTGAACCAGCGCAGCCAGAGGGCATCAAATCAAACACAGCATATAAGACATTCACCCATCAATGATCCAACTAAATTATGAACTTCTTGGCTGGTTTTTGGCCTTATAAAATCCATAAAAGCATCCAATGCCGCCACTGAACTCGCCGGAAACCCAGCTTCAAACTTCTGCCCAGTCACCCTCGCTTGCCTCTTCATATTTTCATCGCCCATCAGCGTCTCTATCCCTTTCAAAATGTCTTCTTTCTTAACCATTTATTCAAAATCTTCACAAACTACATACCCAACCTTGAGATGCTTGACCACCAGCTTGGCATCGTATTACTGGTCACCTCTACTGGGCCACCCCAAAATGGGGACCCCACGGCCAATGGCTTCCACAGTTGAGTTTCACCCACAATGTGATAAGAACCCACCTGTTGATTGGTGGCTCAGTATCACCAGCTTTCATGCCCATCCACATAGTAGGGTTCGGCATTGGGCCGGGCCGGGCAAGCTCGGTCCAAATTTTTTGGGCTTGGGCCGGGTCGAGTCGAGCTTATTAAATAATTTTTAAATTTGCGGACCGGGCCGGGCGGGCTTAATGACATAAAAAAGAGCCCACAAGCTTTTATCGGGCCGGGTTTATATTGGGCTTTTCGGGTCGGGCCTATTAAGCCCACTTGGATTGGGCTTACGTGGGCTTTTGCAATAAAATATGTCTCAAATTTTAAAATTACAAAAAAATATTAATAATGAAAAAAAAATACACAAGGATGCAAAAATGTGGTCTCGTTAAAATAAAATACTCAAGGGTCCAAAAATGTTGGGCTTATTAAGTAGGTGGATGAGTGGTTAGGGTTTGTATTGGGTATTGGGTATTGGGTATTGAGTATTGAGTATTGGGTTTTTTAAAATAAATTAGGTGGACTTGGGGCTGATATTTGGGTTTGGGTTGAAATATTAGTATTAAGAATGGGTTGAGTATTAATTTTTAAATAATAAATATTTTATATTTTCGGGCTTATGGGCCGGGTTTATTACGGGCGGGTCGGGCTGGGCTTATCGGGCTTTATCGGGCTCGGGCCTATCGGGTTTGAACACCATAAGCCCAAGCCCAGCCCGCTAACTCTCGGCCGGGCTGGCCCACGGCCCATAGCGGGTCGGGTCGGGCTTTTGTCCATCGGGCTTATCGGGCCCCCATAAGCCCATGGGCTTTTGTCATCACGAGGTGGTCATAAAGGTCTTGGGTCGCTTGGGGGCGGAGCGGGTTGGGTCCGGGTTTGAATGGTCCTGGGGAGGCTGTGAGTTGGAGGATTTGGGAGAGGGGGTTGTATTGAACTTGGCTCAGAAGATGGATCATAGTCGATTGCTTTGCAGCTGCTTGCAGCAGGTAAGATCACTCTCTACTATCCTCCTAGCTGCTGATGTTTGTGAATCGGGATTAGCCCGTGACTACTTGATTTCTTTGCTTGCTTTGAAACACACACACACACATAGAAAAAATGCATAGAGATTGATGATTACTTTGAATCAAAATCAATAGAACAGTGAATGTGCACTCCAGGTGTTTGTGAAAATGCCTTCTCTATTTTCCTTAGAAACCAGAAACCTTTCTCTGGATTTCTTCTCTCTGTATTTCATTAATTTGATTTGTGGGAGTGTGTACAGCAATATACTCTCACTCACACATAGCACACGCGGGCAGCCTTGACAATCTTTAGTCAATCCCAAGCTGCCACATGTCAAAAACAGTTAGAGAATTTTCTTGAGAGTTAAGTCACTCTCACACACTCACACACTCACACACACTTTCTCTATTCTGTTATCACATTTACAGCTCATCATAAGTAACACTTTTACACCTTCACTCACACTTATACACATATTTACAAAAACTAGCCGTAGGAATTTGAAAAACTAGCCGTAGGATCTAATTGTTGAATCTGCTGTGCAGCTTAAACGCCAACATTCCATCTTAAGCTAGCAGCAGGTTTAACTCCTAACAACTCTCTTAGATAGCTTAGTCTTTCATTTGGTAGTGCTTTAGTGAAGATATCAGCAAGTTGATCTTCTGATTTACAGAAGATCAAACTGATTTTCTTATCCTGCAAAGCATCACGGATGAAATGGAACTTCATGTTGATGTGTCTGGTTTTCTGATGAAAAACTGGGGTCTTGGCCATTGCTATGGCAGACATGTTGTCATATAAATGTGGAACTGGAACTTCATGTTGATGTGCCACCCACACCACCATCTATAAGCATTGCTACTCAGCATAAATGTGGCAAATGGAACCATATCTCCTGGTGGGCATCGCATGATCTCGAAAATCCGCTCCAAATGAGTAATCCACTCATAAGCCTCGTCTGGATCGGTCTGGCCAGTAAACCCAGTGGCCCTCAAACGTTGAGCCCTCTCTACATATGGACCCCTCATCTCATCACCAGATTGTGCACGGGGCTCGCTTCTCGGAGGCATATTGAGATATCTGTAAGTAAAACAGATCAGTATAACAACACATGCACACGAATGTGCAAGACTCAAACGGCAACCTAATGCTCTGATACCAATTTCATAAGACCCATCCTGATTATCCCTCGATAGTCATGAAGGATCCTGCTCCCGTATGACAATAACTCTAAAGTGCCAAAAGTAACCTTACATATATACATATACAACACAACAAACGACAGACATTGTCAGACAAGGGATAGTTAAGTTTTACAGGACCGTTGACATCACAAGTTTTATTAGTCAACAGGTTTACAGAGCATAGGTAATATTACAAGTAGGGATCAAAATCCTACTCTGTAAGTTGTCTGAGTGCGCAACGGTCTACTTATTCCTCTGCCTCGTTACCAGCCCCTGTACCTGTGCACTGGCCTAGAGGGTAAATAAAACATCAAAGTGTGAGTGGACAAAACAAACTTTTATAAATACATTTATCAAAATACATTCTTACCCTCCAGTTTCACAATTATGCATGCATATCAGAAATCATGAGTAAAATATCAGGGCACAAACATAAATCTTAAATACCAATAAAACCACGGGACTCATTTCCATATCCAATCTCATAGTCACGTTATCCCTGCAACGCGTGCAAATCAATAGGCTTAAGGACCTCTCAAAATCCGAGCATGTCGTTGTGAACATATCACCAGCCGACAATCCAGATCATCGTGAACACATCACTGACCGATCTCCACATAATCTAGCACATCTGATCTGAGTCGAGCCTCCCTCGGTTGCACGACAACAGACCGTACTACGTGACCTCTCCGGGCGAACACATCCCATCCTGGAGGCGAACGTTATCTCCAGGGTTCATTTAGGGGAAACACATTCCCAGCCGGAATCCCTAATATCCACAACATATCACCACCATGAAAACTAGTTGCATTTGAAATCAAAATCATTTTCAACACAAGGTCTCATCCCAAAACATAGTTTCCTCAAAATCCGTAAAACCAGAGTCCCGATTATTTCATAAATCCGAAAACCAATAATATCATCATGTAATCACATAGAAATACCAATCCAATCAAAATCACATTTGCATTTGGGTCTCAAGCCCAAAATATCATTTTCAAGCAAATCTGTGCAACCGCAACCTCAGTTGCCATTTTCACAGAAATCCATAGAATATATCAAAAAGCATTAAAAATCCATCAAATCAATCCCTGACTCATAATCCGAGTAAAAACCAATCTCAAATCTCGGGCCTTCGCCCAAAACGTCAATTTCACAGTTTTTCTCGAAAATCGTGCTAAAAACAATATAAAACAATATAATATTCCCAAAATCCAAAAATCATCATATCGAAACATTAAACAATATAATAAAGCATTTAAAACATATATGCATTCATTCTGGGTAGAAAACAAAAGTCCACTCACACATCGTCCAGATTGTTCCGTCTCGAGCTGTTCGCTCTCTTCCGAAGTCCTGGGAATATTCTGGCCTGCCAAAAAAAGTAATTTAAGATTACTAGGTTATCACATAACCCCACATACGAATTCCCTAATCGTCATAATTTAATAATATTATTTAAACATAAACTATACTCTTCGAGCGCTCGAACTACTCCGAATCCATGCCCGATTGACCCAAAACCAACGCCAATAGGTTCATATCATCGAGAACATTAAAAAGTATGTTGGACACGTCCTCATAAACCCAACCACGCGCCCTCATGCGCCGCTTGCCGCGGCTGCGCGTGAAAGCCACGTGCTTGCACAGTACTGCTACAGTGTCTTCCCTTCCACCCGATTTCCTGATAAACAGGTTGTGAACTCGCGATGCGACTTGGTAAATTCTTCATCAATTCGACCCTAATTTCTTCCATTCTTTCATCTGATTCCATCTAATTCATCTTAATTTAAGTTCTGTAAACTTAATTACTTCAATCACGGCCTTAATCCTTACATCTCACGATGAACCTTCGAACGGGTTTCATTTTCATGTTCCCTCATTTCATCTCATTTTTTCTAATTAATTGACATTGGAAGCATCGTGAGGTTGTAATAAACATTTCTACATAATTAATTACACAAGTTCTTACCTCAAGTTGTTCGAACTCGAGCTCGATTTTGTGCAGAAATTGGAGTTTCCGTTTTTGTGCATAATTAATTGATCAAAACGGCATCAATTCCCTCGTTTTTGTTGTGTACTTGTTCAAAATAATCTTAGGAAGTTGAATCAAACCTCAATTTTGATTCTCATGGCTTACCACTTTGAATTCGAATTCCCACCTTGTTTTCCAATTATTCGATCCTGGGATTCTCGTTTTCTCTCTGGCCCTCGAATTTTCTTTTCTATCTTAATCTCTTAATTCGCTCAAGTGCATCAGTTTCCTTAGTTTGTCGAGTGGTTGCTACTAATTGAATTGAATGAGGGAAATCTTTGAATCAAACCTCTGTTTTTCCTCTTTGTTTGTTCCACCGTTTGAAATGGGCAGTGTACAAACACTCAACCCTCCCTCACGCTGCCATATGTCCCCAATTGAAGGCAGGAGTCATCACTTTGGTGACTCAGCCCTTTTCCCAATAAATTACCATTTTACCCTTCGGTTGTTAAATTACCGATTTACCCCTGATCTTTGCAGACCCTTAACTTTCTCATCTGAGCTTAATTTTTGATGTACCACCTGTCTACGGACTCAACGTCTCGAGACCTACACAATGGTCCTCGGAACATGTACAAAAAAACATTCCAAACAAAAAGTCAACTTCTAACCACACCCCTCCATGGGTGAAAACGTCATTTTACATATTATTTTATAAATTTAAATTATTTGGATTTTCGGGGCGTTACAACCTTTCCCCCTTCAGAAATTTCGTCCCCGAAATTTCAGTGAAACAAATACGGATACTGCTCCCGCATCTGGATCTCGGGTTCCCATCTAGCCTCTTCCACGTTTTGGTTTCTCCAGAGAACATTTACTAGGGGAATCGTTTTTCGACGAAGCACCTTATCTTTTCGATCCAAGATCTGTACAGGTTGTTCCTCAAAGCTTAAGTCTTCCTTGAGCTCAATGGGATGTTCTTCTAACACAAGGGACTCATCATACACATATTTCCGCAGCATTGACACATGGAATACATCATGGACCCTGGAAAGCTCTGAAGGTAATGGTAATCTGTAAGCAACCCGTCCAATCCTCTCAAAAATCTCATATGGTCCGATGAAACGGGGGCTCAATTTCCCGCGCCTGCCAAATCGCACTATGCCTTTCCAAGGAGATAACTTCAAAAAGACCCAATCTTCAACTGCAAACTCAAGATCTCTAATCCGACGGTCCACGTAGCTCTTTTATCTATCCTGGGCCGTCTTGAGTTTATCTCTGATGAGCTTAACTTTCTCCATTGCCAAATCTATCAATTCGGACCTAGACAATTTTCTTTCGCCCACTTCAGTCCAACACAAAGAGGTTCTGCACTGCCGCCCATATAAGGCTTCATAAGGCGCCATCCCAACACTTGCTTGGTAACTATTGTTATTGGCGAATTCCATCAATGGTAAATGTGACTCCCAAGTACCCTGGAATTGCAAAACACATGCTCTCATCATATCTTCCAAGGTCTGGATGGTCCGTTCCGACTGTCCGTCTGTCTGAGGGTGGAATGCCGTACTAAAATGCAATCTTGTCCCAAAAGCTTCTTGTAAGCTCTGCCAGAATCTAGATGTCAATCGTGGATCTCGATCCAATACGATAGAGGCAGGAGTGCCATGTAATCGTATAATCTCATTAATGAATAGTCTGGCGTACTGTGTCATCTGAAAGTCTTCCCTCACAGGTAAGAAATGCGCTGACTTGATGAGTCTATCCACAATCACCCAAACTCCATCGTGGCCTCTGGGCGTCCTAGGAAGTTTAAACACAAAATCCATCGTTATTTGGTCCCATTTCGATATCGGGATAGGAAGTGGTTGCAATGCTCCATAGGGTCTTTGCCTCTCAGCCTTTACCTACTGTCATATCAAACACGTACTCACATATTCAGTGATTTCCCGTTTCATACCTGGCCACCAATAATGTTCTCGAAGCGTACAATACATTTTTGTCCCACCTGGATGCATAGCGTACGCCGAACTATGGGCCTTTTCTAGAATCTCCTTCTTTAATGTTACATCTCTAGGTACATATAACCGTCCTTCCTTTATTAAGGCTCCATCATCGCTAACTGTGTAATCCTGCCATTCCTCTGCTTCCACTTCAATTCGAAGAATACATAAGATAGGGTCTTGTGTAACGACCCGTCCCGAATATCGGGATTTAATAATATTTAATTGTGATTTACTAATCTGGGATTAGTTGGGCGATTTCGGACGAATTGTGCAAAATGACCGTTTTGCCCCTAGGTGTGGGCATAACGTTGACTTTTAATTCGGATGGTCAAATGGACTTTGACCGATGACCGTGACGTAGTTCGGGACGTCACGAGTTCATAGACAGGTGGCACGTTCGATTTCGACGTTCGTGGTGAAAGTTATGATGTACGGAAGTCCAGGGGCATTTTCGTAATTTGGACGGAAGAAGGGGAAATGTTGACTTTTTTATCGGGATGTCCGATGGCCGAGGGCCAAGGACCGTTACGGAGGTTTCGTCGATGCGAATCCAACGACAGGCGGCACGCCGAAATCGGACTTCGTACGAGGAAGTTATGGTCTGGAACGTGAAATCGGGGAAGTTACGTCTCGGTAACTGTGTGGATTATTTTATTCTGAAATGGTGGTTGGAGGGCACTTGGATGAGTGACAAGTGTCACTCATCCGACGGCTAGATTGGATCTTGATCCACTAATCATAAACTATATACTAAAAGCTTCCACTACATAATAATCTAGAATTTAATCCCTGCTTTTGATCTGAGCCATCCATTCCACCCCCAGATTGCATCACAGCCGTCCATCTCATTTTCCCCCTTCCATTTCTGATCATTCCTCCCTCACCGTGAACAAGCAAATTGAGAGTTGGGTTCTGGCCATTGCCAATCTCTCTTCCACAATTGATTGCACAAATGGTTAATTGGTGATTTGGGGAAGGTTCTGGCTGAGGGAGAGCACGGGGGACTGAGTGGGGTGGTGTAATTCGGGAATCAAAGTTTCGGAGAATTGGAGGGAATTTCGAATTGGAGTAATTGGGCCGTGTCGATCAAAATGGGGTTTAGCTGGAGTCTTCTGGGATCAAAACGAACTGTCTTGCAGCAAGAACGACAGGAAACCGTGTCGGATTGAAGGAGAACGGAGCTTCCATGGCAGCTTCATTTCGAGCTTGAGTTCAACAGGTTAGAGGTATGAATTCATCAAATTGATTGTGCAGAAACATCCCTTACATTATCACGATGCTTACTATATGAATTAATTTGGAAATCAGGGACGGAATCGGTGAACCCGAATTGGAAACCCGTCAAGAATCGATCGAGAGTCGTGAGGATTTGGACCCTAAATTGTGTAATTCAATCTACAGAACTTAATTGGTGATTGATTACAAGGGATCAGTTGAAAGAACGGATGGATTTGATGTCGAATTGGGTGTAATTGGACCGGGTCTGTTCGCGGGTTTTTCAACCCGTTTTACAGACAAACGGGTGAGAGGGATGACTGTGCGGGTACTGTAGCTGGCGCGTGGCTTCCACGCGCAGCCGCTTGCGGTGGCGCGTGGGGGCGCGTGAGTGCGAATCCCGAGGTATGATCAATATGACTTTTGTCCTATACAATGTAACGAACATTTTGGGATTGGTTTCGTGTCGATCGGATCCCGTTTCGTTATTGTTCGGGATGTCCGAAGGTTTTAAATCCAGTTTAAAAATACTTAAAAATTCGGGAAAATTACGGGACTTGAATAGGATGTTAATGATGAGGTTAGTGATCCTCTAATGTGATTTGGACAGGATTGGGAGTCCCGGTGATAGTGGTGTGGCCCGGGAAGGCCTATGGCACGCGTATCGAGGCGCTCGGTTAAACGGTCTGTGAGTGGACATTGGTTTTATAAATTCGATGCATGCATAACTGTTTTATGATTGTTATGGTTATGATTAAATGATTTACTTTGGATATCGGTGAATTTAAATGATTTCACGCATTTCGAGGCGATTTACGTATTTGCACATAAATCGAGGTTTTCTGGATTTGCACCGATTTCCATAAATATGGTTGGATATGATTTCATGAAACGGTTACGAACTTAAATAATGTAAAATCGGGCCAGGGGCCCAGTTGAACTATGAAATCGGGCCAGGGGCCCAGTTAACATGTGGATCGGGCCAGGGGCCCAGTTAACTGGTGAAATCGGGCCAGGGGCCCAGTTGATTTCTACCTGTGATTGCGGGTCGGGGACCCTAAATGGAATTGAATAAATGTTTCCTGGTTTACATTTTATATATGTTCACATGCTGGAATCTATAAATGGTTTTGATGATGTTTCGGTCGTGGCACGTTTCACGGTTTTGGGCATAAGACCCGTTTGATGAAACGTAACGATCAGTTCAGATTTTACCTATGTATACCTATATGTTTTGCATGTGGATATCAATAAAATGTATTTAGTACTGCACTGTATAGATCCTTCCATATTATATTGTCTCCTCCGGCGAGGTACCCCGGAGAGGTCACGGGCGTCTAGTACGTCCAGCGTCTATGACGCTAAGCATCAGGTGATGCTGCATCAGGTGATGCTGTACCCGAACGGGGTTCGGGGATTTAACTCGGAAAATTGAGACCCGAGTGGCACGCGTAGCCTTGTGATTGTGACCTTATTGACGTCAGGGACGTCAGACATCAGGGATGTCAGATTGGAGTGTATAGTGCAGTGGCTAAAATAATGGTTATGGTTTATATTATATGCCTTATGGTTCATATTACTGGATTTATGAAATAACTCTTGGATTTACTTTTGGAAATTGAAACTAGGCTTTGGTTTCCGGGCTAAGGCCCTAATGGTTATTTCTAAATAAATATGGGATTATTGGTTTTGGTGCATGCATATGATTTTACTGAGGGGCATAAATGTCTTATAAATGTTTTAAACAGACTTGTTTATTTTCGTCCACTCACAGCTTTTGTTTTCAATGCCCTTCAGGTTGATTCCGGATACGACTGCAGCAGAGACTTGAGCATCGCACA
This sequence comes from Prinsepia uniflora, assembly GCA_032719365.1. Taxonomy (NCBI): domain Eukaryota; kingdom Viridiplantae; phylum Streptophyta; class Magnoliopsida; order Rosales; family Rosaceae; genus Prinsepia; species Prinsepia uniflora. Next base: position 69,746,842 of record CM064868.1, on the reverse strand, counting down.
CCTCCTCCATCGATCCTTACGCACTCTAGAAGCCCGTTTGGGCAATGGCAATCGGTTATCCCTTGTCTGGCGCCTCTTGTCAGACGGGAGCACGTCACATTCCTTGGTAATCCCAGGGGGATTGGGATGGGTCGTGTCAAGTGGTATCAGAGCAGGTTTTGCTCTTTTGTGCGCGAAGGACGAGGGTGTGATGTCTCGTTGGGCTGCAGTTCCGTTGTCAACCTGATAGATAGTTTTGGGTTTGTATGGTGAATTGGGTGTGTTTGGCCCGATACGCCGTGCATTGATGCGATTCAACCCAGGTGGGGTTGTATACGATTAACTGGTAATGTGGGACCGTCGGTTCGGTCATGTGATGATGGATTGTTGTGCCACTGGGCACAGCTAGGTTCAGGGAACCCCATTGGAATACTATTATGGAAATGCGAAACTCAGTTGAGTATTGGTCTAAGTTTTGGACCCTAATAGTGTTGGCTAGTGTACGGGGTGTTGGTGCATTGGAGTTAGCCGATGACCTTCGTGGTGGAACCCACGATGGAACCCACATTGCGTTGACGATTGGATTGGATTGGACGTCTATATGATGTCAGGACCGCGGGGTCGGTCAGGTTGTGGATTTTACTGCAAAAGGCAGTTGGGTTCGGTGGAACCCTAGGGTGTGATTTTGGAACCCTAATTTATAATTGATGGGCAGGAAAAGTGAACTTTATTTAAGGACTTGTGCTGCGACGTGCGGCTGAGGTCGTGGATGACCATGTGGATGACTCTAGTGAGTCTTATGGGTTTCGATCCACGGATGCGGTTATGAGATAAAATATGGAATCCCGTGTCGGATCGAATATTAGTGTGATGCGTGGATACGGATCTTGACAACGATGACTGTTGGTCGACAGTTGTGTCGAGATAATTGGCTATCGAGGGTATTTAATGTGGCTTTCACACTTGAGGATCAGGGGATGTTCAGGGAACATCCATTACCCCGAGGTGCCGATGGTGAAAATTGGAGGTACCCATAATCGTGGGGTACGAGTGCTGTTACGGGATCGTCGTTCGTAATGAACGGAGATCCAGGGTAACAACTTAGCACACAGTGTGCTGGCATGGGTGTTCGTGTGCTAGTGTGGATGTTCGTGTGCTATGTATGGATGTTGGTATGGTGATACCTTTATGCCAATACTAGTATGGATGCCTGTGTGCTGATACTAGTGTTGATGATGGTGCGCTGGTATTGGTACTAGCACTGGTGCAGGTGTCAGTAATTGTGATGACGATGAGCCACCATTTGGGGTGTGACTCTGTCATGATGAACAGATGATTGGTATCTGCGACTCAGTGGTGGTTGAGTCTTGGACTGGATGGGTTCCAGTGGATGTTGTGTCGTGTTGGGATAAGTCCTAACAGATATATGATGTCAAGTGATGAATGGATCAAACGGTATGATTGAAACTTGGGGAATCTAGGGACGATGCTCCCTATGTCATGTGTATTGGTGGACTTGGGGAGTTTTGTCAACTCCGAGATTGGTAAGATTGTTTATTTCTTATATCCCCAGAGAGTACAAGGAAATTATTGAGATTGGAAAAAGTCGGGGAAAACCATTCGTGGTATTGAGGTGTGATTGTGAATCACTTGGAACCTGAGGATTGAACCTGTTTAGGTTGTGATGTGAGGCGAAGGCAGTTTGGTATGCACATCCAGGCAGAGTTGAGGAATTATCCGTTCGGAATCGGGATGTGTGCATACATGATTATTGACGGACGTGAGGTCCAAGTAATGAATTGATTTTGGACACGTGGTGGTCCAAGTGAGGTATGGACGTGGGCAGTCCAGTGGTTGGACTTGACATCTCATTTGAGAGCATGTCTGTTTCCAACATGGTTGGAACTCCCGTTTCGGGGAGAGTTGTGATTGGGAGACGAGATGAGTGCTCGTTTCCTCATCGGTGATTGGTATTCCGAAGTCTTTGGGGTCGACTTCTTATTTCCTGCCGTGGCAGATGATGATTGTTGCTACCAGTACATTGAGTGTGTATTGGTTGGTGGACCCATGTTTGGCTTGGGGTCATTGGACACAAGCAGTTGTGTATGATTTTGGATTTGGTGGTGAAATGCGAGGTCATCTTTCCACCAAGGGAAATTTGGCGAATGATTTAATTGAGGGTGTAAGACCCTACGATCAGCTTCCAGATGATTTGTTATCTATGTGAGCATGTGTGGATCCTAGGTGGATCTGATTTTTGATGTTGTCGACTTTGGACGATGTGGCGATCTAGGATCGTGATGTTATTTGTCGGATGACGTAGCGATGGATATGGATTGTGATCTTGATGATCCAGATGGGTGGAGAGTTTATCACTCTTACCTTGGTATGTGAGTCGTAGATGACGGGACTGAACTCCTTTTCGGAGTGAAGTCCATATGGTCTGTGACTTGGTTGAGTAGGTTTCCGATGTGGTCGGATTTTGTCAACCTTTGACGTGTGGATATTGGGATTGGCTTCCCTATGAAGTCAATCGAGTGTTTTGGAGAGGCAACCGATAGATTCGGTTACGTTACGTCTTGATGGACGTAAACGAGGTTTTGGGTTTTGGAATCGAATTTCTGGGTGACGATTCAGGATTCGATTGCGAAGCTCGAAAATGGATTACTAGATTTGGGTGCGGAATGATTATTCCAATGCTAGCTTACGGAATAATGATTTCGGATTCGGATTTGGAAATGGATTAAAAAGATGATGCTGGGTTCGGATTCGGGATTTCTTACGAAATTGCGGATTCGGATTCGGAATTGGAACTAGATGACGGGTGGAGTTCGTTTTGTCTCATGTTGGTTTGGGGCAAAGGTACTTCATTTTTGGAACGTGTCTGGCTATGACCTGGGTGGTTGTAGGTGGATTGTTGGATTGAGGTACGTACAGGGTACGAGGATTGATACTGGTTAGGCTGAGTGGTGCCTAATGGCGGTACATGGGATGTACCAGTGGTGTGTAACTAAGGTGTTGGTAATCGGATTGGTTCTGATATCATTTGTTTGGCTGTATTGTGGACTGGACATTGGATACTGTGCGCTGGGCAGATTGATCTTGTCGGGTTCAGTGATTTTATGAGCAGGTGCTCTTAGCCATGGTTGGCTTATGGAACCCTAGTATTGAGATGTGTGTTCACTGCTGGGCTGGTATTCAATGTGTTCCAGTTGCGCCACTTGATTGGGTTAATTGACGGTATACGTACACTCAGGATGAGTAAATTGGTGGTCTGAGTAACCACGAGTAGCCTTGTGTGACTTGATCACACCGTGATTTCCCAGCGTCTCGGTTCGCTGAGGGAGTCGGCGATTAAGGACATTGAGATTAATTGGTGTCGCAGGATTGGGCTTGCCCTGCGAATTGAGATCATGTGGTTGATCTTGCGCTACATCGAGAGTGATGTAGTACGTGGTGTTGTCACGGACAGACAGATGGTTGGGGCTTTACTAGGGTGGTAAAGCTTAGTGGTGACAGTTTAACTGATGGTGTCGGCGTGGACTGACAAATGAGATTTGGTGACTCCCAATGGGAGCAAATGTAAGGATATATTGAAAATGGAAAGGAACCATCTAGCTGAAGGAGTCAGCTAAATGGTTAGGCGATTTTATCGCGGATCAGGTGATCATTTCCACTCGAGGTGGTCGAGTGTTGTTGCTATTATGACGTATGACGGTGATGGGATGTCTGGGTACAAACGAGGCTGGTGTTGTCCCAGTATGTGGGTGTACAAGTGTACACAGATGTGTGGTCGAATTGTTTTCCACAAGGTGGTTGTGGAATAAGATTGTTGGTAATTTCGAGGACGAAATTCTTTAAGGAGGGAAGGTTGTAACGACCCGTCCCGAATATCGGGATTTAATAATATTTAATTGTGATTTACTAATCTGGGATTAGTTGGGCGATTTCGGACGAATTGTGCAAAATGACCGTTTTGCCCCTGGGTGTGGGCAAAACGTTGACTTTTAATTCGGATGGTCAAATGGACTTTGACCGATGACCGTGACGTAGTTCGGGACGTCACGAGTTCATAGACAGGTGGCACGTTCGATTTCGACGTTCGTGGTGAAAGTTATGATGTATGGAAGTCTAGGGGCATTTTCGTAATTTGGACGGAAGAAGGGGAAATGTTGACTTTTTGATCGGGATGTCCGATGGCCGAGGGCCAAGGACCGTTACGGAGGTTTCGTCGATGCGAATCCAACGACAGGCGGCACGCTGAAATCGGACTTCGTACGAGGAAGTTATGGTCTGGAACGTGAAATCGGGGAAGTTACGTCTCGGTAACTGTGTGGATTATTTTATTCTGAAATGGTGGTTGGAGGGCACTTGGATGAGTGACAAGTGTCACTCATCCGACGGCTAGATTGGATCTTGATCCACTAATCATAAACTATATACTAAAAGCTTCCACTACATAATAATCTAGAATTTAATCCCTACTTTTGATCTGAGCCATCCATTCCACCCCCAGATTGCATCACAGCCGTCCATCTCATTTTCCCCCTTCCATTTCTGATCATTCCTCCCTCACCGTGAACAAGCAAATTGAGAGTTGGGTTCTGGCCATTGCCAATCTCTCTTCCACAATTGATTGCACAAATGGTTAATTGGTGATTTGGGGAAGGTTCTGGCTGAGGGAGAGCACGGGGGACTGAGTGGGGTGGTGTAATTCGGGAATCAAAGTTTCGGGGAATTGGAGGGAATTTCGAATTGGAGTAATTGGGCCGTGTCGATCAAAATGGGGTTTAGCTGGAGTCTTCTGGGATCAAAACGAACTGTCTTGCAGCAAGAACGACAGGAAACCGTGTCGGATTGAAGGAGAACGGAGCTTCCATGGCAGCTTCATTTCGAGCTTGAGTTCAACAGGTTAGAGGTATGAATTCATCAAATTGATTGTGCAGAAACATCCCTTACATTATCACGATGCTTACTATATGAATTAATTTGGAAATCAGGGACGGAATCGGTGAACCCGAATTGGAAACCCGTCAAGAATCGATCGAGAGTCGTGAGGATTTGGACCCTAAATTGTGTAATTCAATCTACAGAACTTAATTGGTGATTGATTACAAGGGATCAGTTGAAAGAACGGATGGATTTGATGTCGAATTGGGTGTAATTGGACCGGGTCTGTTCGCGGGTTTTTCAACCCGTTTTACAGACAAACGGGTGAGAGGGATGACTGTGCGGGTACTGTAGCTGGCGCGTGGCTTCCACGCGCAGCCGCTTGCGGTGGCGCGTGGGGGCGCGTGAGTGCGAATCCCGAGGTATGATCAATATGACTTTTGTCCTATACAATGTAACGAACATTTTGGGATTGGTTTCGTGTCGATCGGATCCCGTTTCGTTATTGTTCGGGATGTCCGAAGGTTTTAAATCCAGTTTAAAAATACTTAAAAATTCGGGAAAATTACGGGACTTGAATAGGATGTTAATGATGAGGTTAGTGATCCTCTAATGTGATTTGGACAGGATTGGGAGTCCCGGTGATAGTGGTGTGGCCCGGGAAGGCCTATGGCACGCGTATCGAGGCGCTCGATTAAACGGTCTGTGAGTGGACATTGGTTTTATAAATTCGATGCATGCATAACTGTTTTATGATTGTTATGGTTATGATTAAATGATTTACTTTGGATATCGGTGAATTTAAATAATTTCACGCATTTCGAGGCGATTTACGTATTTGCACGTAAATCGAGGTTTTCTGGATTTGCACCGATTTCCATAAATATGGTTGGATATGATTTCATGAAACGGTTACGAACTTAAATAATGTAAAATCGGGCCAGGGGCCCAGTTGAACTATGAAATCGGGCCAGGGGCCCAGTTAACATGTGGATCGGGCCAGGGGCCCAGTTAACTGGTGAAATCGGGCCAGGGGCCCAGTTGATTTCTACCTGTGATTGCGGGTCGGGGACCCTAAATGGAATTGAATAAATGTTTCCTGGTTTACATTTTATATATGTTCACATGCTGGAATCTATAAATGGTTTTGATGATGTTTCGGTCGTGGCACGTTTCACGGTTTTGGGCATAAGACCCGTTTGATGAAACGTAACGATCAGTTCGGATTTTACCTATGTATACCTATATGTTTTGCATGTGGATATCAATAAAATGTATTTAGTACTGCACTGTATAGATCCTTCCATATTATATTGTCTCCTCCGGCGAGGTACCCCGGAGAGGTCACGGGCGTCTAGTACGTCCAGCGTCTATGACGCTAAGCATCAGGTGATGCTGCATCAGGTGATGCTGTACCCGAACGGGGTTCGGGGATTTAACTCGGAAAATTGAGACCCGAGTGGCACGCGTAGCCTTGTGATTGTGACCTTATTGACGTCAGGGACGTCAGACATCAGGGATGTCGGATTGGAGTGTATAGTGCAGTGGCTAAAATAATGGTTATGGTTTATATTATATGCCTTATGGTTCATATTACTGGATTTATGAAATAACTCTTGGATTTACTTTTGGAAATTGAAACTAGGCTTTGGTTTCCGGGCTAAGGCCCTAATGGTTATTTCTAAATAAATATGGGATTATTGGTTTTGGTGCATGCATATGATTTTACTGAGGGGCATAAATGTCTTATAAATGTTTTAAACAGACTTGTTTATTTTCGTCCACTCACAGCTTTTGTTTTCAATGCCCTTCAGGTTGATTTCGGATACGACTGCAGCAGAGACTTGAGCATCGCACACCTCCTCCATCGATCCTTACGCACTCTGGAAGCCCGATTGGGCAATGGCAATCGGTTATCCCTTGTCTGGCGCCTCTTGTCAGACGGGAGCACGTCACATTCCATGGTAATCCCGGGGGGATTGGGATGGTTCGTGTCATCTTGGAATTGGGCATCAATGATCTGATTAATTAGGATTGGTCGCACCTGGAAACTAGCTAGCAAAACACCTTGGCTATCAAGTCCCAACATAACGCCAGTTCTACAGAGTTCAACCAATAAGGGCAAATGTATCATCCGCAGATTGGCCACAGAATGTGCTGATTTTTGACTCAATGCATCAGCTACCACATTAGCTTTTCAGGATGGTATTCAATCGTGCAGTCATAATTCTTAATCAGTTCCAACCATCGTCTTTGCCTCACATTTAATTCTTTATGTGTGAAAAAGTACTTCAAACTTTTATGATCAGTAAAAAGTCTACATGTCTCACCGTATAAATAATGTCTCCAGATCTTTAAGGCATGTACCACTGCAGCGAGTTCTAAATCATGGGTAGGATAGTTGCGTTCATGCGGTTTTAGCTGTTGAGAGGCATAAGCAATTACCTTCCCATGTTGCATTAACACACACCCCAATCCGTGTAAGGATGCATCACTGTACACTTCGAATTCTCCACTATCATCTGAAAGGGTCAATACGTAGCGGATGTCAACCTTTTCTTCAATTCTTGAAAAATTTTCTCGCAAGTCTCAACCCAAATGAACTTAATTCCCTTCATGGTCAAGTGAGTCAATGAGGCAGCAATCGTAGAAAATATTTCTACGAAACGTCTGTAGTAACCGACCGACCCTAAAAAGCTCCTCACTTCGGTCACTGTTTTCGGTTGCCCCCAGTTTTCCACCGCCTCAATCTTTTGGGGATCAACACGAATTCCTTCCGCAGAAATCACATGTCCCAGAAGCCCAATACTAGTTAACCAGAATTGACACTTATTCAATTTGGCAAAAAGCTGGTTCTCCCTTAGTGTATCAAGCACAAGCCTTAGGTGCTTCTCATGCGCCTTCTTACTGTTTGAATACACCAAAATATCATCAATAAACACAATGACAAATTGATCAAGGTATTTCCGGAACACTTGGTTCATCAAATCCATAAACGCCGCCGATGTATTAGTTAACCTGAATGTCATTACTAAAAACTCATAATGACCATACAGAGTCCGGAAGGCTGTTTTCGAAATATCCTCTTCTCGGATCCTCAACTGATGGTAACCACAACGAAGATCAATCTTCAAAAAATACTTAGCTTCCCTTAATTGGTCAAACAAATCATCAATTCGGGGCAAAGGGTATTTATTTTTTATCGTAACCTTGTTAAGTTGTCTATAATCTATGCATAATCTCAAGTTGCCCTCTTTCTTTCTTACAAATAATACGGGGGCTCCCCATGGTGACATACTTGGCCGAATAAAACCCCATATCAACTAGATCTTGCAACTGCACCTTCAATTCCCTTAACTCGGCTGGTGTCATGCGATAAGGTGTCAAGGAAATAGGTCGTGTACTAGGAATCAAGTCGATATTGAACTCAATCTCCCTATGCGGTGGTAACCCTGGTAAATCCTTAAGAAACACATCTGGGAACTCAGATACTATTGGGATATCCTCGGCCTTGGATGGGGTATCCGGTACATCAATCGTATGAGCCAAATAACCCTGGCAGCCTCTCCTCAACAATTTATCTGTTGTGAGGGCCGATATGACTCTAGAGGGTAACACCCTCCGATCTCCCTGAAATATCACCTCTGGCAATCCTAGGCTCCGGAGTATCACCCTTTTATCGAAACAATCGATAGAGGCATGATGGGTTGTCAACCAATCCATCCCAAGGATAACATCAAAATCATGCAAATCTAGGAGTATCAAATCCGACACTAGATTAATACCCCCTATCATTACCGGACAATCTCGTATCACCTGGTTTACCACATATACATCACCAGTCGGCGTACCGACTCCCATATAACAACCAATCGAACAGATCTCTTTATCCGCTAAGGAGGCATAATCCCGAGAAACAAAATAATGGGTAGCTCCCGGGTCTATCAAAGTACGTGCATTATGACCAAAAATAGTAAGCATACCTGTCACCACTCCCGAGCTGCTCAGGCCTCCTGTTGAGTTACTGCAAATACTCGAGCCTATGGTCCCGAAGTCCGACCACGTCCTCGTGGTCCACCGCATCATCTGCCAACTCCTCTCCCACCTGTCACATTTGAGGTCGAGGCTGTACTCAGACCCTGCTCCGTAGTGCCCCAACCTGCACCACTACCACTGGCCAAACGTGGGCAGTCCCTCTTGAAGTGACCCGGCTCCCTACAATGATAGCAAACAAGAACATTACCCCGGTTGGGCCCACTGCTCTGTCGGTTCGTTGATCCCATTGACGCCTCACTAGACTGAGCTATCGCTAGAGGTCGAAACCCAAATCTCTGTGAACTCCACCCATCGCTAAAGTTCGAACGAGCATGACAGGACCGCCCCCGTAAGGGGCATCGGTAACCGTGCCCGGTCCTGCTCCCGTCTGGCAAGATGACTGAAAACCCCAAGTTGCCCTCAGTGCTTGCCAAACCAGGGATAGCCACACGTACTTACTCATGCCTCCGCCCCTCGTACAGCCTCGAACAACGCGCCACGACCTGGAGGGTCAATAAAAACCAAAAAAGGTGTGAGTGGACAAAATGAATTCAGTTAATAAAATAGTTACGGAAAAACGTTTTTACCCTCCAAGTAAAAACCAATGCATGCATACAAAAATCATTTTGCAAACCGTTACAATTTCCACATAAGAAGACAGTATATGACAATCGAAATCGTTTTCCTTTCTCAACCATCGGGTCGTAGCCCGCAATCATAATCACCGGGCCGCAGCCCAAAACCACGAATCAAACCAAATGCACCACATTATCCAAACCAACAACCATATATCGGGCCACTGCCCAACTCAACTGAAACATCAGAAATCATCAATGAATCGCAAGTCAATCATTTTGCTGGATATCAAGTGCGCCCGAGTCTTTAAACTCAAAACCATGCGCATGAACAGGCCTTCCCGGGATATCAACGAGTCTTTAAACTCAAAACATAATCAATAGGCCTCGGGGGTATCTCAGTAACCGAGTCTTTAAACTCACGAGTCTTTAAACTCATTAAGGGCCCTCCCCCGTCATCAATTAACCGAGTCTTTAAACTCAAAACGTGCCCCAGCAATAGCACCGGGTTTTTTTTGAACCCAAAATAGTTTTCAAACACAACAACGGGTCTTTAAACCCCAAGCAATTTTCAACGGGTCTTTAAACCCAAAACGGTTTATCAATCACGACAACGTGAGATCCAACCCAAAATCACATTTTTCACAACAGGACGCATGGTCCGAATTTCCACATTCATTTTCCCAAATCATACTTCCCAACATAATCAAATCATCATGAAACACGGGGCATGCAAAATCAGACCAAATCACTTAATTAAATCCTTTTTCATTCCCGAATTCGAATTCACAATAATATTTCCGTAAGCCGGCATCCGGAAGCATCATCCTGAACCCGAACCAAGAATCCACTTTATTATTTCCGAAAACCGAAACCTCGTCCGCTAGAATTACTTTTATGCCCCGAGCATCAAGCCCGAAATCACCTTTTTCAAATCCATTTTAATTCCTTGAAATCACTTCACTTCTCAATTCTCATTATCAAAACATCAAGACCACAATCATAATTGCCAAAATCACAATCCAAGAAAAACATACTTAAAACCCACATTTAAAATCCTCAAAATCATAAGTCTCACTTTAATTCCCCAATTCAAACATCAACAGTGATCAATCCACAATAACTCAAAATCTCGTAAAACGTGCCAATCCGAAACTTTCTCGAAAAACGTGTCAAAATCGTAAGTCACCCTCGCAAGTCATAAACAACCTTCTTAAATCATTTCACACCCATTTCATATAACTTCTCCCATTAAACCATTATTAAGCATACGAGTGACCTTAGTCTCGAAATACGTGGAATTTCACAGGTATAGTAAAAATGCGTATAAATACGGGAATCGAATACGTATAAATACGGAAATCAAAACCAACCACAACTTATAATCATGATCATAAAATCATAGAAATAATTTATGCATGCATTAAATTTGAAAGCAACGTCCACTCACACACCGTTCTTAAGGCTCGGTTTCGCGCCGCCCGCGGTTTCGTAATTTCCGGCATTTTCCAGAAGACCCGAATCCTGTCCGAAATTACATCCCAGGGTCATTAAGGTCTCAAATAACCACATACCAATTTCCCATAATTTTCCGGGAATTAATCATTAATTACAAACGTAATAGAAATCTTCGGACCCTCGAAATAACATCGAAACGGTGTCCGATAATTTCGAAACCAACGCTAACATGTTCGTTACAACGTATAGGACAAAAGTCATGTTGGACCTACCTCGAAAATCAATCCCACGCGCCGTCACGCGCCGCCGCAAGTGGCTGCGCGTGACACTCACGCGCTGCTACAGTGACATGCACTGTTCACCTCTCTCACCCGTTTCCACTGTAAGAAGGGTCCGGCAACCCGCGCGATAACCCGTCCCAATTCCTGCCAAAACAACCTCTAGCCCTTCAATTGAGCATTCAATAATCATCGGTTCAAGTCCAATTACGGTTCTGTAACATCAGATTTGTAAGAACTTACCTTGTACCTCACGACTCGACGATGGACATCTAAGAACACCGACTACCGTTCCACGCTCGATTCCGCCGTTCCACCGCGATTCCTTTAAATTGACTTACTCAGGAGCTTCGCAGGATCACCAGAAACTGTTATTCGATCACAATTGCAAGCTCCAGCTCCACCACCCCCACTAACTCAACTGAGGTTTCCAGAACAGAACCCCAAAGTCGCCTGGGCTCCTCTCTGCACCATTTGCTTCGCTTCCAATTCCAATCGACGCGTTTGGATGTCTGGAAGCTCATCCTCACCCCTGAATCCAACGATGGGCCGCCCCATTTCGAAGTTTGATTTCACGCCTGCAACTGAGGATTTCGGGCGGGTTCAGTGTTCCTGGGGCCTCCTTCCCGCTTCTCCCTTTTTTTTCCTACTCGAAATCCTCCCTCAGAAATCACTTCCAGTACACAATGCCTCTCACTTGATCTGGGGAAGGTCGATCGCTCAAAGTGGTCTGGTCTCTGTTTTCCCTGAGAGCTCACTCACGCACAGAGGCTTGCCCTCCCACGATCCTCAGCCAGAATCACTCACCAGTCTATCCGATCACTCACCTTTGATCACAGAACTTCACAGAACTCACATACTCATAGGGACGATCATTTGCTCACGATTCCCATCTCTCTGTTTTTCAGTTCAGACGCAGGCAACCATCCCTCCACTTCACTCACTCAAACCTTACCCCAAAGTGACTCCACTCAGCTCACAACTCAGCCAATCACCCCCCCTGAGGACGACAACCCGTGGGCACATTCTCAGACCCACTGGGAATTGCTTCCCGTAAACAGAACCCCTCCGGAATCGAAGTCACCCGTGCACTGCCCAGAACCCCCACTGTACAAACAACCCAGCACGCCTAGCACAAAATCTGTAGTGCGAAACATCCTTCTCCCAATGCCACTACCCGTTAATAATCAATTCATTGGGCAGACAAAACAACTCCCTCAGCCCATGCTCTGTTTCTGGGAGGGGAAACCACGCCGCGCACGGCTGTCGCACAAACAGCAGCCCAAATTACAATTTTACCCTCCAAAGACAAATTACCAAAATGCCCCCAAGCAAATCTAGACCCGCAACTTGATCATTCGAACTCCGATCGACGCGTGCCGCCTGCCCACGGACTCAGGGCATCGAGACCTTCCTAACGGTCCTCGGTCCTCGGCCATCGGACCTCCCGATCGAAAAGTCAACATTTCCCCCATTTCGTTCAAATTACGGAAATGCCCCTGGGCTTCCGAACGTCATAACTTCACCACGGATGTCGGAATCGAACGTGCCACCTGACTATGAACTCGTGACGTCCCAAACTACGTCACGGTCGTTGGTAAAAGTACATTTGACTGCCCGAATTAAAAGTCAACGTTTTACCCACGACCAGGGGTAAAACGGTCATTTGGCATCGTTCGTCCGCTTCCACCCAACTAACCACCGATTAACCCTCATTAATCATGATTAGTTACTAACCTAGTCCCGAATTCCGGGATGGGTCGTTACAATCTTCCCCCCTTAATGAATTTCGTCCCCGAAATTCCAACCGATTAAAACTCAACCGTTCCTCCCTCCTAAAACCAGCTTCGTTCTCGAAATTTACAATCATCCTTATTTCACAACCACCTGGTGGAAAACATTTCGTCCTCGCAACACGTGTACACCCGTACACCCGCTACTCATCTGTACTCAACCGTCCCATTACCGTCTCATGTCGTACCAATCACACTCGACCACCTCGAGTGAAAATGATCCCTGACGTCTGCTCCCACTGGGAGTCACCAACTCTCACTCGTCAGTCCGTGCTGACGCTACCAGCCAAACGGTCACCCCTAAACCTCACCAGTAAAGCAGGAATCAACAACCAATCGGTGTCACAAAAAGTTGCGTAAGATCAATAACACGATCTCATCTCGCAAGGCAAGCCCAACCCTGCGGCATATATCAAGCTCAAATTCCAGTTCACAACTACACCCAGTGTGTCGGAATTAAGCCGAATGCCAACACGTACAACCACACCACTGTCATCACCCACGTACCATCACTAGATACCACTCGGCATGTCCGGTACCAATCCTCATACACCGTACAGGGTACGTACACCCATCCCAACAAGTCCACTACGAGGTCCACAGTCAAACACAACCTGGCACTCGGGTTTCTTGTCCAATCTCATACTGGACAAATTGATCATTCTAACTCATCATCCCTTCTGGATCCCATGGTCACCCGACCAGTAACACAAAATCAACCCCCAGACACGTCATCCAAGATGTACCAATCCAAGCACGCTCGCCAAGGCGTATACAGTCACGCCAAATGGGCATATGATCTTACTCACAATTACCGAGGCGCACCAACCCCGAGTCTATACTCGCTCAGCGATTACCACGTCACATCCGATTGACTTCGAAAAGGAGCCAATCCCAATTTCCCATCTCTATAACTGACCAATTAGACCATGTTGGATATCCACTCATCCAAAAGTCAAGCCTCGAGTTCAACTCATAACCATTCCCACTCGCTCGAGCACGAATTAACTTCGAAAAGAAGTTCAATCCAACAATCCTCATATCTAAACATTCACAACAGAGCGATAAGCTCTTCACCTAGCCTGATCAAGGCGATCACATTTCGAGTCCGTTACCGCGTCACCCGACTGGTAACACCACGATCCTAGATCGTCACCACGCCCAAGGCCCACAACCACATAATCCAGATCCACCTAGGATCCACTCATGCTCACAGCTGGCAATCCACCTGGAACTCGATAATTGGGTCTTACACCCCCTAGATTTCTTGTCAACCACCCAACATTCCTCAACTAATTCCTCCCCTAATCAAACACCCAACAACGAAACACATCCACTCTACGGATCCCCTCCATTAACCTCATATCGATCCATGCCACTCCACCTAGGAGAGACCAAGGATGATCCAATACGATGTCATCAACATCCATCCTCCGTGAGAGCAACCATAACTCGCTGCACCCACCGTACCGAATATCCCACATCGTCTGCCACCAAGCAGAAAATGGGAATCCCGTTTACCCCAAAACACACATGGGTCCACCACCCAATACACGCTCATCGTACTGGTATCCGTGATCAACGTCTGCCAGGGCAGAGGGTAAGAAGTCAACCCCAATGACTTCCGAATACCAATCACCAATGATTTTCCCCATCTCTGGGAATATTGGAAAACATACGGTCGAGCCAATCTCGGAGTTGACAGCAACTCCCCAATTCCTCTAACTCTCATGACATAGGGAACGTCATCCCAAGATTCCTCCTGTCTCAAACCTCACTCATCTCTGGTCACCCCAAATCGTGGCTCGCACAATCTCCCTCACGGACACCAGCACCAGCGCTAGCGCACCAACATACAAACATCCACACTAGCGCACCGTGGGCAAAGTGGTAGCCCTGGATCTCCGCTCATGCCGAGCGACGATCCCGCGTCATCACCCGTACCCTGCAACCATGGGTACCACCATTCTGACAATCCACATCAGTAGTAATGAACGTTCCCTGAACGCTCCCTGATCCTCAACCACTACCACTACACCAAGTTCCCCAGACCCACAGCTAAACTCCACAAGACCACCGTCCCACAAAACCAAGCCACAAATTCTAGCTCCTCAATGCCTGTCCATATTCTGGTCCTTGGCATCCTAGGTGCCAAACGTTCCTCACTTAGCTTTTCTGGCTCCTCTCGAGCCTTGGTACCTTACCGTGACTCATCTCACGCTCCTAACCCAAAATACCGACTCACCGTGAGTCCCACATCTACATCTTGACTTCTCCTGAGTCCAATCTCGCCCAATTCTATGTCAAGCAAGTCGCGTAAATCACAGTTCACAGAGTACACTACCCGACATCTGACCCTCAAACCAGGGTCAATCTCACCCGAGATCTAACACGAGGTCCCAACACCCTCGCCTACTCGTCTCACTACCAGGTCGCGCACGAGGCTTACGTTCCGGAGGCATGATGTGGCAACAGAATCATCAACCTAGCGCTCTGATACCAAATTGACAGGACCGCCCCCGTAAGGGGCATCGGTAACCGTGCCCGGTCCTGCTCCCGTCTGGCAAGATGACTGAAAACCCCAAGTTGCCCTCAGTGCTTGCCAAACCAGGGATAGCCACACGTACTTACTCATGCCTCCGCCCCTCGTACAGCCTCGAACAACGCGCCACGACCTGGAGGGTCAATAAAAACCAAAAAAGGTGTGAGTGGACAAAATGAATTCAGTTAATAAAATAGTTACGGAAAAACGTTTTTACCCTCCAAGTAAAAACCAATGCATGCATACAAAAATCATTTTGCAAACCGTTACAATTTCCACATAAGAAGACAGTATATGACAATCGAAATCGTTTTCCTTTCTCAACCATCGGGTCGTAGCCCGCAATCATAATCACCGGGCCGCAGCCCAAAACCACGAATCAAACCAAATGCACCACATTATCCAAACCAACAACCATATATCGGGCCACTGCCCAACTCAACTGAAACATCAGAAATCATCAATGAATCGCAAGTCAATCATTTTGCTGGATATCAAGTGCGCCCGAGTCTTTAAACTCAAAACCATGCGCATGAACAGGCCTTCCCGGGATATCAACGAGTCTTTAAACTCAAAACATAATCAATAGGCCTCGGGGGTATCTCAGTAACCGAGTCTTTAAACTCACGAGTCTTTAAACTCATTAAGGGCCCTCCCCCGTCATCAATTAACCGAGTCTTTAAACTCAAAACGTGCCCCAGCAATAGCACCGGGTTTTTTTTGAACCCAAAATAGTTTTCAAACACAACAACGGGTCTTTAAACCCCAAGCAATTTTCAACGGGTCTTTAAACCCAAAACGGTTTATCAATCACGACAACGTGAGATCCAACCCAAAATCACATTTTTCACAACAGGACGCATGGTCCGAATTTCCACATTCATTTTCCCAAATCATACTTCCCAACATAATCAAATCATCATGAAACACGGGGCATGCAAAATCAGACCAAATCACTTAATTAAATCCTTTTTCATTCCCGAATTCGAATTCACAATAATATTTCCGTAAGCCGGCATCCGGAAGCATCATCCTGAACCCGAACCAAGAATCCACTTTATTATTTCCGAAAACCGAAACCTCGTCCGCTAGAATTACTTTTATGCCCCGAGCATCAAGCCCGAAATCACCTTTTTCAAATCCATTTTAATTCCTTGAAATCACTTCACTTCTCAATTCTCATTATCAAAACATCAAGACCACAATCATAATTGCCAAAATCACAATCCAAGAAAAACATACTTAAAACCCACATTTAAAATCCTCAAAATCATAAGTCTCACTTTAATTCCCCAATTCAAACATCAACAGTGATCAATCCACAATAACTCAAAATCTCGTAAAACGTGCCAATCCGAAACTTTCTCGAAAAACGTGTCAAAATCGTAAGTCACCCTCGCAAGTCATAAACAACCTTCTTAAATCATTTCACACCCATTTCATATAACTTCTCCCATTAAACCATTATTAAGCATACGAGTGACCTTAGTCTCGAAATACGTGGAATTTCACAGGTATAGTAAAAATGCGTATAAATACGGGAATCGAATACGTATAAATACGGAAATCAAAACCAACCACAACTTATAATCATGATCATAAAATCATAGAAATAATTTATGCATGCATTAAATTTGAAAGCAACGTCCACTCACACACCGTTCTTAAGGCTCGGTTTCGCGCCGCCCGCGGTTTCGTAATTTCCGGCATTTTCCAGAAGACCCGAATCCTGTCCGAAATTACATCCCAGGGTCATTAAGGTCTCAAATAACCACATACCAATTTCCCATAATTTTCCGGGAATTAATCATTAATTACAAACGTAATAGAAATCTTCGGACCCTCGAAATAACATCGAAACGGTGTCCGATAATTTCGAAACCAACGCTAACATGTTCGTTACAACGTATAGGACAAAAGTCATGTTGGACCTACCTCGAAAATCAATCCCACGCGCCGTCACGCGCCGCCGCAAGTGGCTGCGCGTGACACTCACGCGCTGCTACAGTGACATGCACTGTTCACCTCTCTCACCCGTTTCCACTGTAAGAAGGGTCCGGCAACCCGCGCGATAACCCGTCCCAATTCCTGCCAAAACAACCTCTAGCCCTTCAATTGAGCATTCAATAATCATCGGTTCAAGTCCAATTACGGTTCTGTAACATCAGATTTGTAAGAACTTACCTTGTACCTCACGACTCGACGATGGACATCTAAGAACACCGACTACCGTTCCACGCTCGATTCCGCCGTTCCACCGCGATTCCTTTAAATTGACTTACTCAGGAGCTTCGCAGGATCACCAGAAACTGTTATTCGATCACAATTGCAAGCTCCAGCTCCACCACCCCCACTAACTCAACTGAGGTTTCCAGAACAGAACCCCAAAGTCGCCTGGGCTCCTCTCTGCACCATTTGCTTCGCTTCCAATTCCAATCGACGCGTTTGGATGTCTGGAAGCTCATCCTCACCCCTGAATCCAACGATGGGCCGCCCCATTTCGAAGTTTGATTTCACGCCTGCAACTGAGGATTTCGGGCGGGTTCAGTGTTCCTGGGGCCTCCTTCCCGCTTCTCCCTTTTTTTTCCTACTCGAAATCCTCCCTCAGAAATCACTTCCAGTACACAATGCCTCTCACTTGATCTGGGGAAGGTCGATCGCTCAAAGTGGTCTGGTCTCTGTTTTCCCTGAGAGCTCACTCACGCACAGAGGCTTGCCCTCCCACGATCCTCAGCCAGAATCACTCACCAGTCTATCCGATCACTCACCTTTGATCACAGAACTTCACAGAACTCACATACTCATAGGGACGATCATTTGCTCACGATTCCCATCTCTCTGTTTTTCAGTTCAGACGCAGGCAACCATCCCTCCACTTCACTCACTCAAACCTTACCCCAAAGTGACTCCACTCAGCTCACAACTCAGCCAATCACCCCCCCTGAGGACGACAACCCGTGGGCACATTCTCAGACCCACTGGGAATTGCTTCCCGTAAACAGAACCCCTCCGGAATCGAAGTCACCCGTGCACTGCCCAGAACCCCCACTGTACAAACAACCCAGCACGCCTAGCACAAAATCTGTAGTGCGAAACATCCTTCTCCCAATGCCACTACCCGTTAATAATCAATTCATTGGGCAGACAAAACAACTCCCTCAGCCCATGCTCTGTTTCTGGGAGGGGAAACCACGCCGCGCACGGCTGTCGCACAAACAGCAGCCCAAATTACAATTTTACCCTCCAAAGACAAATTACCAAAATGCCCCCAAGCAAATCTAGACCCGCAACTTGATCATTCGAACTCCGATCGACGCGTGCCGCCTGCCCACGGACTCAGGGCATCGAGACCTTCCTAACGGTCCTCGGTCCTCGGCCATCGGACCTCCCGATCGAAAAGTCAACATTTCCCCCATTTCGTTCAAATTACGGAAATGCCCCTGGGCTTCCGAACGTCATAACTTCACCACGGATGTCGGAATCGAACGTGCCACCTGACTATGAACTCGTGACGTCCCAAACTACGTCACGGTCGTTGGTAAAAGTACATTTGACTGCCCGAATTAAAAGTCAACGTTTTACCCACGACCAGGGGTAAAACGGTCATTTGGCATCGTTCGTCCGCTTCCACCCAACTAACCACCGATTAACCCTCATTAATCATGATTAGTTACTAACCTAGTCCCGAATTCCGGGATGGGTCGTTACAGAGCACTAGAAGATCCAGAACTGAAACTACCTCTCTTCGGAGTCCTCTGGCTCATCGATCCCTGAGACTGTTGCTCACGGCGCCGACCAAAGCCTGAAAGCTGCTATCGTACTTGCAAGGTCGCCTCAACTCTAGCGGCAGCATCAGACAACTCTCTCTGGGTAGAATAAGATCCTACTGTCACAGCGCCCCAGATCTCATTTCTCAATCCCTGCTCAAATCTTCGACACTTGTCCTCCTCATTTGCCACATACAGAAGAGCGAAACTAGATAAGTTCAAGAATTTCTGCTCGTAGTCGGCCACTGACAAGTTCCCTTGTTACAACTATAGGAACCCAACCTCCTTAGCGTTACGAAAAGAACGCAGGTAAAAATGATCCAGAAAGTGGTGTCGGAAATCCTCCCAAATCAGGATGCGGGCATCCAGCCCAGTAAGCTATAACCCACGCCACCATCTATAAGCATTGCTACTCAGTATAAATGTGGCTAATGGAACCATATCCTGTAACGACCCGTCCCGGGAACTGGGGTTAAGGAAGTGTTGAAGATGAGATTAGTGAGCATAATCGGGGGTTAGTTGGTCTCGCTGGGGTTGTTAGCCTAGAATGACGATTCTGCCCCTAGTTCGGGCAAATTGTTGACTTTTAGTTCGGGCGGTCAATTGGGTTTTGACCGATGCCTGTGACGTGGTTTAAGACGTCACGAATCCGTAGACAGGTGGCACGTGTTTATCAGAGTTAGGATGTGTAAGTTATGGGTCTAAAACGGTAAGGGTAAAATGGTAATTTTGGAGTCAAAGAGGGGTATTTTGATCTTTTAGTACTCTGGGTTTGGTTCAACCGGATTGGGACAAGTGTCCTGAGCAGAGAGGAGATTTTTGTGTGAGGCTTGAGGGATTGGTGACACGTGCAGTGTGTGGAGTGGCATCTAGGTCGTGCACGGTGTGTGTTTAATTTGTGCAGCCGTGTGTAGTCGTGTTCGAACAAGAGAAACAGAGGGTGAGTTGGACAGAAAATCGATCAAGTGCAAGGAGTGTTGTGTATTCTGGTGAGTGGATGAAAGACTGGAGATCGAGTGAGAGACAGTGAGTGAGAAGTGAGGGCAATTCGTGAAAGATAATCAGGGGAGTGGGAGGTTTGAGTTCGCAGGGAAACAGAGAAGGGGTGAGAGATCATGGTGGTGGTGTGGCTGTGTGTTGCTTCAATTGGACTCGAAGGGTAGCTCAGGCGACTCTGTGGACTCCAGGGAGCGCGACGGTGTGCACGGCGGTGATCGACAGACAGGTAATTGCTTTCCCCGTGTGCATACTCTGTTTGCCGCGATGTTCAAACGGGAAGTCGTGCAGTCTGGGGTTGAGTCGACGGTTATGGTGAGTGGTACGAGGCTCAGGGAGGTCCTAGGCGTCGTCTAGGGTGGTTATTGTGACGGGAGAAGACCTGGGTGGCCGGAGTAGAAAACATGGGATAGTTTGGGTTTTGGTTTTGAGCTCGAGTCGACGGGTTAGGGACGGTGTCGAGGTGTTTGAGTGAGGGGACTGGATTGCTCAGGATTGGACGAAGAGGAAGGTGAAGAGAGGGAGGAAGACGGTGCAGGCACGGCGGTGAACCGCTCTCGCCGGTTCAAGTTGCAGAGACCGGTTCGACCGGGTCGACTCGAGGTAGATGATGGTACTGTAGCTGGCGCGTGAGGCCCACGCGCAGCCACTTTGGGCGGCGCGTGGGGGCTCGTGCGGCGGTGGTTGGTAAAACCGTCAACATGGTTTTTGGTCTAGGTGTTGTGACGAGTCTATTGGAATTGGTTCCGGGTTAATCGGACGTCGTTTGAGGTTAGTTCCACGAGGTCGAAGGTCTACGGTCCCGTTTGAAGTATGCTTAGTAGTTCGGGAAAATTATGGGATTTTAGTATGAGTATCGTGAAGTAGTTAGTAACCTTATATTGGGATTTGGACAGGTTCGGGAAAGCCGAGGATAGCGAATGGACGGGGACGGCGTAAGTGCGCGAGTATCGAGGCCGCTGAAATGGTTTGTGAGTGGACTTTGCTTTCTAACTCTTGATGCATGCATATGTGTTTTTATATGTTTTCTATACTTGATTCTATGATTCGATTTATGATTGTGATGGTTTATGGTTTTTGCACGTTTATCGAGAAAAAGATGATTTTACGTTTTACGTGGTTTTGATAAGTATCGTAAGTTGAACCTGGTTTTTCTGAATTGATTTCGGGATTCGAAATACGAGTTGATTTCAAAGAAAGAAAAAAGATTTCGGAAAAGGGTTTTCGGGCTTGAAGCCTAGTTCAGAAAAGTGGTTTTGGAAATGGATTCTAGGTCTGGATTCGAAATGACGGTTCAGGATGCCGGAAGGGCATCTGAGCAGTGATTTAGGATTCGGGTTTGGATATGGATTTCGAAATGGTTTCAAACGGTTTTGATTGGATTTGCTGGATCTGGTTATTGGGTTTAAAGACCCGGATATTGATTGACGGGGGATGGGCCCGGATTGGGTTTAAAGACCCGGATTGAGTTTAAAGACTCGGGAGTTTAAAGACTTGGATATATTGATATTTCCCCCGTAGGCCTGTTGAGTTTAAAGACTCGGGAGTTTAAAGACTCGGATTATTGAGGACTAGTTATTGAGTTTAAAGACTCGGGAGTTTAAAGACTCAGATAGATCCAGCAGGTTCGATGGATGAGAATGTGGCTTTAAATGTGTTTTGGGTTTTCACTGAGACTTGATGATGATGATGTTTTGGGCAGTGGCCCGGATGAAACGGTTTTTGACGGTTTTGGGCAGAGGCCCGGGAGTTGGAAAAAGAAAAATGTGTTTAGTTTTTCGTACACGGTTTTATGACATGAAATTGATATGCATGCATTGGTTTTTACGCGGAGGGTATAAATGTATGTGTTTTCTGATAACTTTTTTTGAACTTAAACTTTATTTTTGTCCACTCACAGTCTTTTCGTGTTTTCGATACCCTACAGGTTGCTGCAGTGCGGGCTGTCGGTCGAGAGAGATGGAGACATCACACGCACAATCCACAGTAGACTCTGCGCACTCTAGAAAGTTCGAAGTTGTCGAGATAGTTGGATCGGAACTCCCTTGTCCGGCTTACGTGTCACACGGAGGTTAGGCGTCTGTTTGGCCCTCGTGTCATGCGCAAGCTAGACGGGAGTGGGGTTTAGCCCTTAATCCCAGGGGATTAGGGGTGGGCCCTGACATATCCCCTAATGGGCATCACATGATCTCGAATGTAACGCCCCAGACATTCTGAAAATGTAATATTATAAAATATTGAATAAAATGACGTTTTTACCCCTGTGATTCGTGTGGTCAATTTGTTGACCTTTTGATTTGGAGGCCGAACGGACATTGAACGATGACCGTGACGTAGTTCGGGACGTCACGAGTTCATAGACAGGCGGCACGTCCGATTCGGAGGCTCGAGGTGAAAGTTATGAGGTTCGGAAGTTCAGGGGCATTATCGTAATTTGGACGTTATATGGGAAAAAGTTGACTTTTTGCTTGACAATTGGTTTTCACATGATTCGAAGACCGTTAGGTTCGTCTCGAGGTCCCGAGTACAACGACAGGCGGCACGCGTGAAACGGACGTCGGATGACCGAGTTACGGGTCACGGAAGTTGGAGGGCATCTTGGTAATTTTTGCCGTGAGGGCATTTTTGTCTTTTTACACGGGGGTACTGTTCACCACCGTGGAAAACAGAGTGCGGCCGTGGAGTTTGTGCGTGAAATTGTTTATGGCTAGTGGACTGATCAGATGGTTTGTTTAAGTCGATTGAGGTAGTGGAAGTAGGATTGAGTGGCACTGGTGCACGGTTGGACAGAGTTCAGGGCACAGGAGAGCAAGAATTGGCCATGGTTTCTATGTTTGCGGGAAACCGTTTTCAAAGACTTCAGTTGGTCTCCCACGGGCTGCTGGCCACACTGATCGACTAACCGTGTATGGGAACGGAGTGAGGAATCGTTTGGGGTCATTTGTGCATCAGTGTGAAGGCTGAGTTTGAGAGAAACAGTGAAGAACCATTTTCGGGTTTTTGGGGGGAAATCTCAGAGTTCAATTCCTACGGGTTTTGGGATCAATCTAAACACACTGAGGGACTTCTGGGAGTAGCAGAATCACGACGGTGGAAGAACTGAGGGAGAATGATCACGGTTGGCCCAAGAACCTGAGTTGCTGTTCAAGGAAGAACCAATTGGAGGGAAAAATCACATCTAATTTCTGGGGCTTGTTGATCGAAACCGAGGGCCGTGTTGGACTTCTGGAGTCACTACGAGCACAACCGTGCAAGAATCGAAGGAGGAGGAGGACTGGTTGGCCGGGAACCTGAGTCTCAGTTTCAGAGGAAAACCAGTGTTGAGGTCGACGACTTCCAGGTAACGGCGAGTCCAATTGATTGTACCATTGGGTGAGTTCCAGAAGTCGACTTGTTCGACTGTTCAAGCTTGAGTTGGGTCGATTTGGTGTTAGTCGAGGTTAACCGTTTATGCAGACCTAAAATTAATGGATTAGAGAAGATAATAGGATTGAAAACGGGAAGAATTGATTGAGAATTGAGCTTGAACTGGTCGGGTTGAGTCGCGGGTAATAGACCCGTTTATCAGTCTATCCGGGTAAGGACGAAGGTACTGTAGCTTGGCGCGTGGCCTTCACGCGCAGCCACTTTGGGCGGCGCGTGACGGCGCGTGGGATGTCAACTCTGATCACGGTCAATATGAGATTTAATCCTTTCAGTTTAATTAACATTTTATCTTTAGAGTTCGAGTGGATCGGGAGTCATTCGGGCTAATTTCGGGAGTCCGGAAGGTTAAGTCTCTAAGTTTAATTTCGCCGAAAAATCCGGGAAAATCAGGAAAAATCATACGAGCTATTTGAGGATGTTTGTAACCCTTCTTGTACGTTTTTACAGGCCCGGACACTTCCGAAGCTACTGAGGAGCGCACGGGGCGCGATTGACGCGTCCTAAAACCGTGAGTGGACTTTTTGATTTCTAAACTGGGCATGCATGACTATTTTACTGGTTTATCTTATGGTTTTGCATATGATTTTATGATGGTGATATGATAATCCGGTTTTACGTATTTTCACGCTTTTCGAGATATTCATCGTATTTCACGCAATTCGAGGTTACGGGTTTTGCTTATGCATGAATGATGTTTTGATGAAGTATCTGGATATGATTATGCATGTTAAGGATTTATGATGTTTTGATTACAATTGTGAAGTGATTTCGGAAATTACATGTTTTGGAAATTGCATGTGAATTCGGACATAAGTCCTATTATGACGTGATATGATTTCGGAATGTTGTTGGAAAACGGTTATTGATGAATCCTGGTTTATTGTGTTTAAAATCGGTTTTGGGTTTAAAGACCCGGTTGATTGTTAGATCTGGTTTTGGGTTTAAAGACCCGGTTTATTGGTGACGGGGGCGGGGTCCGAAAATTGGGTTTAAAGACCCGGATTGAGTTTAAAGACTCGTGAGTTTAAAGACTCGATTATTGGGATACCCCCGAGGCCTATTGATCATGTTTTGAGTTTAAAGACTCGTTGATATCCCGGGAAGGCCTGATATTGAGTTTAAAGACTCGGATGGATCCAACGGCTTAACTTTGATTATTGACTCACTTTTTACTTGATTTGTGCAATTGATGTTTCAAAATGACGGTTCTGGATTCGGGTAGTATTAAATTGTTTTACATGGGTTATGACGATTCTCTGTAACGTTTTTCATGTGTCGGAAAAAGAGTTTTCAAAGGTTTAATACACGATTTTTTTTGAATATTTGGTTATGCATGCGTGTTACAAAACTGGAGGGCGAACCCCATTTCGGAAAACTGTTTTCCTGTAAAACTTATGTTTCGGTCCACTCACACTTTGTTGTTTTAAATTCCCTCCAAGTCGTGGTACAAGCGCGGGGGCAAGCGCCGAGGCAGGGGCGGAGGCATAAAGTTTTTCGTTGCGGAGTAGTTAGTTCATAGAGTAGGATTTGTTCTTCAACCTGTTTTGTAATATTGCTCTGTGAAACTGTGGACTTGATGTCCAGTCGGATGTATTTGTTTAACCTCCCTGGTCTGACAATGGGTGTGTTGTAATATTATTTAGTTTTCCGGACTTTTGAATTCAATTGTCAGACGGGAGCAGGATGCTTCCCGATTATCGAGACGATAATCGGGGTGG
This sequence comes from Prinsepia uniflora, assembly GCA_032719365.1. Classification (NCBI taxonomy): domain Eukaryota; kingdom Viridiplantae; phylum Streptophyta; class Magnoliopsida; order Rosales; family Rosaceae; genus Prinsepia; species Prinsepia uniflora. The sequence continues at coordinate 69,721,385 of CM064868.1, read as the reverse complement.
GTCCTGTCATCAAAAATCCGCTCCAAATAAGTAATCCGCTCATAAGCCTCGTATGGAACGGTCTGGCCAATAAACTCAGTGGCCCTTAAACGTTGAGCTCTCTCTACATCTAGACCCCCATCTCATCACCAGGTTGTGCACAGGGCTCGCGTCTCAGAGGCATATTGAGATATCTGTAAGTAAAACCGATCAGTATAACAACACATGCACACGAATGTACAAGACTCAGACCGTAACCTAATGCTCTGATACCAATTTGACAAGACCCATCCCGATTATCCCTCGATAGTCGTGAAGGATCCTACTCCCGTCTGACAATAACTATAAAGTGCCAAAAGTAACCTTACATATATACATATACAACACAACAAACGACAGACATTATCAGACAAGGGATAGTAAAGTTTTACAGGACCGTTGACATCACAAGTTTGATTAGTCAACAGGTTTACAGAGTATAGGTAATATTACAAGTAGGGATCAAAATCCTACTCTGTAAGGTGTCTGAGTGCGCAACGGTCTACTTATTCCTCTGCCTCGTTACCAGCCCATGTACATGTGCACTGGCCTGGAGGGTAAATAAAACATCAAAGTGTGAGTGGACAATACAAACTTTTATAAATACATTTATCAAAATACATTATTACCCTCCAGATTCCAAATTATGCATGCATATCAGAAATCATGAGTAAAATATCAGGGTAAAAACATAAATCTCAAATATCAATAAAACCACGGGACTCATTTCCATATCCAATCTCATAGCCACGTTATCCCTGCAACGCGTGCAAATCAATAGGCTCAAGGACTGCTCAAAATCCGAGCATGTCGATGTGAACACATCACCAGCCGATAATCCAGATCGTCGTGAACACATCACCGACCGATCTCCACATAATCCAGCACATCTGATCTAAGTCGAGCCTCCCTCGGTTGCACGACAACGGACCGTGTTACTTGACCTCTCCGGGCGAACACATCCCATCCCGGAGGTGAGCGTTATCTCCAAGGTTCATTCAGGGGAAACACATTCCCAGCCGGAAGCCCTAATATCCACAACATATCACCACCATGAAAACCAGTGAAAAACAGTTGCATTTGAAATCAAAATCATTTTCAACACAGGGTCTCAGCCCATAACATAATTTCCTCAAAATCCGTAAAACCAGAGTCCCGATTATTTCATAAATCCGAAAACCAATAATATCATCATGTAATCACATGGAAATACCAATCCAATCAAAATCACATTTCCATTTGGGTCTCAAGCCCAAAATATCATTTTCACGCAAATCCGTGCAACCGCAACCTCAGTTGCCATTTTCACATAAATCCATAGAATATATCCAAAAAGCATTACAAATCCATCAAATCAATCCCTGACTCATAATCCGAGTCAAAACCAATCTCAAATCTCGGGCCTTCGCCCAAAACATCAATTTCACAGTTTTTCTCGAAAATCGTGCCCAAAATAATATAAAACAATATAATATTCCCAAAATCCAAAAATCATCATATCGAAACATTAACCATGCCAAATCATATAATAAATTATTTAAAACATATATGCATGCATTCTAGGTAGAAAACAAAAGTCCACTCACAAACCGTCAAGATTGTTCAGTCTCAAGCTGTTCGCTCTCTTCCGAAGTCCTGGGAATATTCTGACCTGCCAAACAAAGTAATTTAAGATTACTAGGATATCACATAACCCCACATACGAATTCTTTAATCGTCGGAATTTAATAATATTATTTAAACATAAACGATACGCTTCGAGTACTCGAACTACTCCGAATCCATGCCCGATTGACCCGAAACTAACGCCAATAGGTTCGTATCATCGAGAACATTAAAAAGTATGTTGGACACGTCCTCAAAAACCCAGCCACGCGCCCTCACGCTCTTGCACAGTACTGCTACAGTGTCTTCCCTTTCACCCGATTTCCTAATAAACGGGTTGTGAACCCGCGATGCGACCCGGTAAATTCTTCATCAGTTCGACCTTAATTTCTTCCATTCTTTCATCAGATTCCATCTAATCCATCTTAATTTAAGTTCTGTAAACGTAATTACTTCAATCACGAACTTAATCCTTACATCCCACAATGAACCTTCGAACGAGTTTCATTTTCAGGTTCACTCAATTAATCTCATTTTTTCTAATTAATTTACACAGGAAGCATCGTGAGGTTGTAATAAACATTTCTACATAATTAATTACACAAGTTCTTACCTCAAGTTGTTCGAACTCGAGCTCGATTTTGTGCAGAAATTGGAGCTTCCGTTCTTGATCAAAACGGCATCAATTTCCCTCGTTTTTGTTGTGTGCTTGTTCGAAATAATCTCAGGAAGTTGAATCAAACCTCAATTTTGATTCTCAAGGCTTACCACTTTGAATTCGAATTCCCACCTTGTTTTCCAATTATTCGATCCTGGGATTCTCGTTTTCTCTCTGGCCCTCGAATTTATCTTTTCTATCTTAATCTCTTAATTCGCTCAAGTGCATCAATTTCCTTAGTCTGTCGAGTGGTTGCTGCTAATTGAATTGAATGAGGGAAATCTTTGAATCAAACCTCTGTTGTTCCTCTTTGTTTGTTCCACTGTTTGAAATGGGCGGTGTACAAACACTCAGCCCTCCCTCATGTTGCCATGTGTCCCCAATTGAAGGCAGGACTCATCACTTTGGTGACTCAGCCCTTTTCCCGATAAATGACCATTTTATCATTCGGTCGTCAAATTACCGATTTACCCCTGATCTTTGTAGACCCTTAACTTTCTCATCTGAGCTCCATTTTTGATGTGCCACCTGTCTACGGACTCAGCGTCTCGAGACATACATAATGGTCCTCGAAAAATGTACAAAAAAACATTCCAAACAAAAAGTCAACTTCTAACCACACCCCTCCAAGGGTAAAAATGTCATTTTACATACTATTTTATAAATTTACATTATTTGGATTTTTGGGGTGTTGCAGCTATGGAGGACATGTTGTCACATAACAATGGAGTTGGTTCTCCTTGTTCCTCTCCAAAGTCTTTAAGCACAAAACGTAGCCAAATAGCTTGTGAAGTTGCTTTTACAGCACTCACATACTCAGCTTCTGCAGTGGACAAAGCAACTGTGCTTTGTTTCACAAATGCCCAGGAAAACACTCCACTGCCTAGAGTGAATGCATAGCATGAGGTACTCTTCATATCATCCTTAGATATGAAGGAGATGAATAGTGCCCGCGCGTGAGGCCCACGCGGAGGCCATCCTTGGGGCGCGTGCGAGCACGTGAGGAGGATTTTGAGGATGCTTTCTACACACAAAATCATCTATTCGATGTAACAAACATTTTGGGACTAGTTTCGTGTTGACCGGACATCATTTCGATAGGTTTCGGGGTGTCCGAAGGTTTATGATCGACTTTAAAAATAGTTAAAAATTCCAAAACATTACGGGGCTTTAGTGGGAGGTTATTTAAGTATTTAGTAACCCTCTATTACAATTTGGACAAGTTCGGGAGTCCTGGTGACGACGATTGACTCGGGAGAGCCGTATGGCACGCATATCGAGGCAGCAGCTCGGACGGTCTGTGAGTGGACCTTGTTTTCTAAATTGGTGCATGCATAAATGTTTATTATATGATTTAATACTTGCTTGGTGATACCATGAGTGCATTTTAGTGTGGTTACGTATTGCCACGTATTTAGAGGTTTCGGCCTTATACGGTGCCTATACGGGTTTGTATTCCTTTATTGGTTTAAATGAAATGGATTTGGATTTCCAAAAGGATAAACTCGGGTATGAGACCCATTTGGTTTTGTCTCGGGCATATGACGCTATTGATGGCCTACGGGTCTAAATCGTGGTCGCGGCGAGTGTTATGTGCATGGCGATAGACGATACGACGCTCGCCTCCAGATTGGGATGTGTTCCTTCCAGAGAGGTCACGACGCATGATTTGTTGGCATGCAGCCGAAGGAGGCTCGACTTCGGAGTGCTGACGGTTCAGGATATCGATCAGTAATGAGTGCACCATGATCTTGTGGTGGTCGCGTCGGTTGATTCGTTCACATCGACATACTAGGATTGAGGGCAGTCCTAGATGGATGGTTGCACGCATCACTACGATCGGAGTCGTGACTAACCCTAAGATATCGGGCACAATGCCCAACTGAGTCATATGTTCGGGTACGAGACCCAGTTACTTTACGTTTATGATTTCGGGTTGGGGACCCTAATGGATTTCCAAGTTCATGACGGTTTATGGGGACTGGCATGAACCTTTGAAAGGTCTTTATGATTCATGACGGTTTATGGGAACCGGGCATGAATCTGTTGAAAGGTTTTAAGGATGATTTTGTTATATATATATATGTATGTATATTCATATACCTTCCTTTACTTGTACTATCTCCTCCGGGGAGGGTCGTTGGCCTGGGTGGACCCCGGAGTAGTTAGGGAGCACCGACTGAGTGGAGTCGCCCCCAGTTGGGTTCCTTACTCTCAGGAAGGCTTGTATCATAACCTCAGGACGAGTCATTGGTCTATGGACGTTGACCTTGAATCCTGAAAGACTTGAGTTTGAGACCCCGGGTGGAATGCGCGTAGCTTTGGAAACCGTGACAGGATTGGTTGTGTGAATTATATGTATGTATGATATATATGATATATGATATGTGATATGTACAGGTTTTGGGCAGTGGCCCATATGATTGGTATTTTTATGGATTTGGGCAGTGACCCGTATGGTTGGTTCTTTATGGTTCTTTCGGTTATGGTTTTGGGCTTAGTTCCCACATATGATTCCTTTGGATTAAATGGTTTTCGAAAGCATGCATGCTTTTTAGTGAAGGGTACAAATGTCTTCGTTAAAATGTTTTTATAAACTCCTTGTTTTGTCCACTCACATCTTTTAATGTTTTAACTGCCCTTCAGGTTGACACCGGATGTGGACTGTAGCAGAGAACGAGATATCACATACCTCCTTCGGATCCTGGCGTACTCTGATAGCCCGAGAGGGAAAAGGTTGGAAATTTCCCTTTTCTGACACTTTGTGTCAGACGGGAGCAGGGTCGTCCCGTGTTAATCTAGGGGGGATTGGGACGGGTCCTGTCAAGATGTTTGTGTGTAGGTCCATACATGAATCTGGAAAGCAGACTTGCAGCATACATGATGTCAGGCCTAGTGGCAGTTAAATAGAGAAGACTACCCACTATTTTCCTGTATAAATGCTCATCTGCAGCTTCACTCTCATCCTCCTTCCTTAGCTGGTACTCACTGGTTTGCAATCTCTGAGCCCAAACTTCTCTAGGTGTGTACCAGTATACTTCCTTTGATGAATGAATATGCTGTTTTCAGTCTGAATCACCCCCATGCCTAGGAAATGATGCAACAGCCCAAAATCAGTCATTTCATACTTGCTCATCATCTCATTTTTGAACTCTTGAATCAGCTCATGTGAGCTTTCTGTGTAGATTATATCATCCACTTAGATTGAGACAATTAGTACCCTTCCATCCTTAGCAAACTTGATGTATAAAGTGGCTTCACTTGTGCTTCTTTTGAAATCACAACTTCGGAAATAGGAGTCAATTTCACCATACCATGCTCTAGGAGCTTGCTTAAGTCCATATAGTGCTTTCTTCAATTTTTAGACCTTCCCTTTATCAATTTGAACTTCAAACCCCTTAGGTTGACCAATGTAAACCTCTTCCTCCAATACTCCATTCAAGAATGCTGATTTAACATCCAATTGATAGAGTTTCCAGCTCTTCTGAGCAGCAAGAGCAATTAGGGATCTGATTGTGTCCAACCTTGCAACAGGTGCAAAGGTTTCATTGAAATCTACCCCAGGTTTCTGTGCATAGCCCTTTGCTACCAATCTTGCCTTGTACTTTTCAACAGAACCATCCAGTTTTAGCTTAGTCTTGTAAATCCATTTAACACCAATGATAGGTTTGTCCATTGGTCTATCTACCAAGCACCAGGTCTCATTCTTCTGAATCATATCAATCTTATCCTCCATAGCCTTCTTCCATGCTAGATCTTTTGATGTTTCTCGATTCAGGTTCAACAATGCACATGTGGAACCTTGCATATATGTCCTGTAGACTCCTGAGATTCACAGGTGTGCCAGTGGAAGAATCTTCTTCTTCTCCCTCATTCTGATTTTCACCTTCAGACTCAGTATGATTCACAGAATCTTGTGAATCTTATCCTAAGTCTTCACCTGGTTCCTGAGCCTCATAAGAACCACTGTTAATAGTGAGAAACCTTCCACCATTAGTTTTGGAAGTATCCCAATCATAGACACTTTCTTCATCAAAGATTACACTTCTAGAAACCACAATCTTGTTGGTTTGCAGATTGAACAGTCTGTATCCTTTTTTCACAACTTCCATATCCCATGAAAATACATTTCACACTTTTCTCATCTAGTTTCTGTCTTAGTTGATCAGGAATGTGAGAGTAGCAAATAGAACCAAAAATTTTGAAATGCTTCACTCTTGGCCTCCTCCCACTGAACTGCTCAAATGGGGTTTTCCCATTTAGTGATCTGGTAGGACTTCTGTTTAGTAGATAAACAGTAGTGCCTACTGCTTCTCCCCAGAACCTGTGAGGGACATTTTTCCCACACATCATTGCTCTTGCCATTTCCACCACGGTTCTGTTTTTCCTTTCAGCAACCCCATTTTGCTGAGTTGAATAAGCAACAGTTAGTTGCCTCACAATCCCTGTTTCTTCACAGAAACTCTCAAACTCTTTTGAGAGGTACTCTCCACCCCTGTCACTTCTTAGTCTCTTGATCTTGAAACCACTTTGTAATTCTACCATAGCTTTAAACTTCTTGAAAACATTAAGAACCCCTGACTTATGTGACAAGAAGTACAACCAGCACATTCTTGTATAATCATCAATGAAAGTCAGAAAATACTTGTTACCTCCAATAGTTTCAACTTGCATAGGACCACTGACATCAGAGTGGATGAGTTCTAAAGGTTGAGTTGCCCTTAGTGCAAGTTCTGAATCAAACTGTTCAACATGCTATTTTCCTGCAACACAGCTTGCACATACCTGATTCCCATCTTGTAGCTTAGGCATCCCAATCACCATATCCTTCTGTTGCAGCTTCTTGAGACTTGTGTAGTTTAGATGGCTATATCTTTTATTCCACAGTTTAGAATCTTCGGAAATTGTTGCCCTCATGGCCACTGGTTTTACACAATCAAAGGTCATAGGAAAACACCTGTTTCTGGTCATAGGGATCTTAGCACCCTGTGAACCAGCTCCTTGTCTTCAAATATATCCACATACTGATCTCCAAAAACAAGAAAATATCCATGTTCAATCATTTGCTCAACACTAAGAAGATTTTCCTCCAAACCTGGTAGCAGCATAACATCTTTTATGTGTCTTTCTCTTTGCTTGATCTGAATCACCAGTGTACCCTTTCCCACTGCCTACACCAGCTCTCCATTTCCCATTTTAACTTTGGCCTTGATGCTTCTGTCAACCTCAATTAATAAGGATTCTTGATCAGTCATGTGATTACTACATGCACTGTCAACATACCAAACATTTTCAGCCTTCACTGAAGCTGAATTACATGCATAAAACAGATTACCAGAAGTAGGAGCTTCAATTACTTCTTTTGCCATGTTTACTGACTTGGCACTCATGCAATCCTTGGCAACATGCCCAAGTTTGTTGCAATTGTAGCACTTAGGTTTAGTCTTGAACCAACATGTCCCTGAGTGCTTCCTGCCACAATTTTTGCACTTAGGTACTGAATTTTCTGTTTTCTCAGAATGCTGGTGTTGTCCTGTTTTCTCTCCTGTGTTAGACTTCTGGTTCCAGCCCCCACCCTTAAAGTTCTTCTTGAACTTCTCATGTGAACCTCCCTGTTGTGACTTAGGATTTATAGACCAGCTAGCAAATGCTTTGTCTACATTTCCCTCACTATGCATCTCAATTCTTTGATCAAAGGCTCTAATGGAAGCAATGACACTCTCTACATTGATTGTGTCCAAATCCCTGGTTTCTTCTATAATGGACACAATAGGATCATAAGGCTTTGTTAAACTTATTAATATTTTTTGTGCTAATCTCTTCTCAGATATGTTTTCACCATAAGTTATCATCTGATTCACAATCCCATACAGTCTTGACATATAAACAGATAGGTTTTCATCATCCCTCATCCTTGCATACTCAAAATCACGTCTTAGGGACTGAAGTTTGACAGATCTTACCTTAGCATCACCTCTATACTCTTGTTGCAACACATTCCAGGGTGCCTGAGCAGTCTCTTCATTTTGAATCCTTGGAAATATGTCTTCTGCAACTACATTTTGTAGCATGCTGAGTGTCTTAGCATCTTTCACAACATCTACCCGATTTAGTGGACGTGTAGGGCCTGCTTCTCCTTCTCTAATTGTCACAGCACCTGGAATTCCTTATTCTATATACTTCCATAGATCATAACCTTTGAGCACAGTCTTTATCTTAATGCTCCAGACATCATAATTTGATCATGTGAAGATATGAGTTCTTAATTCTCCTCCTCCACTGTGTGTTTCAGCCATTTCTGACTTCCTTTCTTTTGAGAACTTACTTCACTTGCTTTCTTTCATAGCTCACGTCCCAGATGCAGATCTAAGCAAGCTCTGATACCATATTGAACTTGGCTCAGAAGATGAATCGTGGTCGATTGCTTTGCAACTGCTTGCAGCAGGTAAGATCATTCTCTACTATCCTCCTAGCTGCTAATGTTTGTGAATCGGGATTAGTTCGTGACTACTTGATTTCTTTTCTTGCTTTGTAACACACACACACAGATAGAGAAAATGGATAGAGATTGATGATTACTTTGAATCAAAATCAATAGAACAGTGTCTGTGCACTCCAGGTGTTTGTGAAAATGTCTTCTCTATTTTCCTTAGAAACCAGAAACCTTTTTCTGAATTTCTTCTCTCTGTATTTCATTAATTTGATTTGTGGGAGTGTGTATAGCAATATACCCTCACTTACACATAGCACACACAGGCAGCCTTGACAATCTTTAGTCAATCCCAAGCTGCCACATGTCAAAAACAGTTAGAGAATTTTCTTGAGAGTTAAGTCACTCTCACACACTCACACACATTTTTCTTTATTCAGTTATCACCTTTACAGCTCATCATAAGTCACACTTTAACACCTTCACTCACACTTTTACACCTTCACTCACACTTACACACACACACTTACAAAAACTAGCTGTAGGAATTTGAAAAACTAGTTGTAGGATCTAATTGTTGAATTTGCTGTGCAGCTTAAACACCAACAGGTTTTGGGGAAAATAGAAGGGAATGGTGGCTGATGAGGGAATGATGAGGGTAGTACAGTAATTACGGGAGATGAGGTAGTTGCAGAATTGCATGCAAGGTTGGAGATGTCCCTGCCAGCTGCTGACACCACAAAGATGACACAACCATCGACCATTTTTGTTTTTAAAATTCTTGGAATTTATGGGTTTCTTACTTTTGAGTTTTGAGGATGATGGATGAGAGGTTCTGGGTTGTTGATTATAGAAAGGAAGGAGACAATTGAGAGATTTTGAGTTGACTGCTTTTACTTTACTGGTGTTTGACTTTCATTTTCGGACTAGTAAATTTTCGCATTTTCGTTCCGTCCTTTTACATTTCTTTTTAGGTCATTATGAAAGTCGGGCTGCAGTAAGGGTGGCAATGGGTCGTGTCGTGTCATAAATTATGTTTTATCCATTTATATCCAACCTGAATCTGACCCGTTTAATAATCGTGTCAAGAATGTCCAACCCGAACCCGACCTGTTAATGACCCGCGTAACTCGTGTAACCCATTTAATAAACAGGTCGTACTCAAAACCCAATTAACCTATGACTCGTTTAACCCGTTTAACCTATTTAACATGTTTAACCTATTTAAATTATAAGACTTAATAGGTATTTAGATAGGTAAATGGATAGATATATGAGTTAGTAATGACACGTTTATTAAATGGGTAAATATATAAACCAATATACTGGTTAACCTGTTAATTCCAAATCTACCCATTTATTAAACGAGTTAACAGGTTGACAAGTTGACCCGAAACCCACCCGTTTATTAAACGGGTCATAACGGGTTGACCCGAAAATGACCCAAAATTTTAATCGTGCGGGTTGACCTAGATAAATTTCGTGCGGGTTTCAAATTGTATATCGAGTTGTGTCCAAATTGCTAACCTTAGACTGCAGTTTGGATTGGGTCGTTAAATTCGAATCCGTATATCTTTAACTCGATTCTATTTTTTAACAAAGAAACTCATTTTTATCAGATTTACTGATTTACGAGGCTTAGGAAACTCATCTTAGTTCATGTTTGACTCCAATCCAATCCAAAGATGGTTAGATACATCTAAAAATCACTAGCTACACTTCCAGCTGGGCACAAATAAGCTAAATTTGAGCAGCCCAGCCCAGTGAGTGAGCCCAGCCCACCCATTACAATGAACCGACTGACCCAGGCCTTTTCCGCAATTCTGCTTTTCCTTCTTCTTCTTCTCCTTCTTCTTGTTCCATCGAACTAGTCTCACTTTCACTCCAACCCAGTCCCAGTCGTACTTCACATTTCCGAATACGGTAATATTACCCAACCTGGAGCTCTGATGCAACTGGTTTTCTTCCAAATGGCCACACAGGTATTTCGTGATTTCTTTTTCTACATTCCAACCGTTCAGAAATGTGAATATAAACCTATTAGCTCCGTCTCAGTCGACAACACTGGTTTTCTATTTGAACACCCATTCAACCGCTGTTCTTCAGACATAGCATTTCAGACAGGAAAATTAAAATTGGATCTAGATATGATTAGATCCACATTTTGGTTATATTGTTTTAGCAGGATTTAATGTTTGTTTTTGGTTTTAGAAAAACGATGTTGCTCAGGATTCTATCAAATTTTAGGTTCAAATGTAGATTATTCATATTGGAATCGCACAAATTACAAAAATGAATTCATATGGCCTATAAGATAGTGTGGCCTCCCCTTGCACAGGTTGATGGAAATGGGCATTATCTAGTTATTAATTTTGGTGTGTTTTTTTTATTTATTCAACACATGTTGCAGGTCAATCAAAGCTTTGTAATGTTCTAGAAAGTTGCAAAACATGAATCCTGAATTCAAATTTAAAACATGGTGGAGCATGTGCCTCCCAGACCAAAGCAAAATACTTTACTATGTAATAAGACAAAAGCTGGAATTTTTCATTCGATAGTCGATCAATGAGGAAATATTACATGGTGACATACATTTTTGATGCGGCCTCTGCTAAACTAGATTCCTAAACTAGTCAACTAATCCTTGAAGGATAATACGGTCTGTTCTGTAGAAATTTCTGGAATGTCTCATTTACATTCATAGCCGAAGGGCTTATTTATACAAGTCTGTGAGAGAGATAACTCTAAACAGTTATCTCTCTTTATCCAGAAATAACTTCCTAAAACTGTCTAGGTAACTAACTATGGACAACTGTCCTAAACCTGTCCTAACTGTCTACATGTGTACAAAGTGTACAAGTGTACTGTCAGATAAGCCTAACTAGTGTATGCGGCTAGTGTATACATATATCATCTTACATCCCCCCGCAAACGAGGCACCCCTTGGGTGACGAGTTTGGATGCAAGAGAACAGTGTCTGTGAACAGAGAGGCCTTTGGTAAAAAGATCTGCAAGCTGTGCAGCAGAAGGGACAAATTGGACTTTGTGAGTGCCGGAGACAACTCGTTCTCGGAGAAAATGGTAGTCCAGTGCGATGCTCTTGGTGCGGGCATGGAACACGGGATTGCTGGTCATGTATTTGGTGCTGAGGTTGTCACAGTAAAGAGTGATAGGCAGGGCTGGAGGAACACCTAGTTCGTTAAGTAGACTGAGTAGCTAGAGACTATCTGCACATGTATAGGCGAGAGCCCTATATTCTGCCTCTGAACTGGAGCGAGAAACTGTCTTTTGTTTCTTCGCACACCAGGATATGAGGGTTGAGCCAAGAAAGATGCAGAAGCCTGTGATGGATCTTCTGGTGTCTTTGCAGCCAGCCCAATCTGCGTCTGAAAAGGCCTGTATACGTAGGGGAAATAGGGATTTAGTGATGTTTATTCCATGACCAAGGGTGCCTTTGAGGTACCTAATAATTCGCTTCACTGCTATGAGATGGACATCAGTGGGGGCACTGAGGAATTGTGCAACCTGTTGTACTGCATATGAGATGTCCGGGCGTGTGAGGGTTAGGTAGAGAAGTGCGCCCACTAGTTGTCTATAGGCAAATGCATCCGTGAGGGGTTCACCAGTAGTGGTAGAGAGGACCTGTTTAGCGGCTACTGGAGTTTGAGCTGGCTTACACTCTGTGAGGCCACTGCGTTGTAGGATGTCCAAAGTGTACTTAGTCTGAGTGAGGTGGAGGCCAGTGGCAGTGGATGTGGCTTCAACGCCCAAGAAGTAGTGAAGGGGGCCTAGGTCTTTCATGGCAAAGGCATGAGCCATGGCTGTCATGAAGGAGGAGATAGCTGACTGCGAGTTCCCTGTTAAAACAATGTCATCGACATAAAGGAGAAGATACATGATGATAGAATCCTTACTGTAGACAAACATGGACGGATCTGCCCTGCTTTGTAGGAAACCATAGGTGATGAGGAATTGGCGAAACCGATCAAACCAGGCCCTTGGGGCTTGTTTGAGGCCATAAAGAGCCTTATGAAGTCTGCAAACATGATTAGGATGAGAGGGATCAGTGAATCCAGGAGGCTGGACCATGTACACTTCTTCATTGAGGGTACCATGGAGAAAAACATTGGTGACATCTAATTGTCTGAGAGGCCAGTTTTGTGAGACAGCAAGGGCTAGAACTACCCGGATGGTGGGGGGTTTTACCACAGGGCTGAAGGTTTCAGTATAGTCAAGGCCTTCTTGTTGGTGAAACCCTTTGGCGACTAATCTGGCTTTGTATCGTTCGATGCTGCCATCAGCATGTCTCTTAATCCGAAACACCCACTTGCAGCCAACAGGGTTTGCATGTGGTGGTAAAGTAACCAGGGACCAGGTCTGTTGTGTCATTAAGGCATCATATTCATTTTGCATGGCTGTTGTCCATGTGGAGTGTTTAGAGGCTTGTTTGTAGGTCGTGGGTTCAATTTGGGAGGTATCAGCTAGGAAGGCTTGGGGAAGGGGGTATTTGGTGGCAAATAGAAGATGTTTAGACTTGGAGATGCCTGCTTTGCTGCGGGTGACCATTGGATGGATGTTAGGAGGCCGAGAGGTGGTAGAGACTAGGTGTGCAGGGGATGGTTGAGCTGGGGACAGGTGGGTTGGTGTAGATGGTTCTGGTGGGGTAGTGGGAGATACAGACCTGTCTGTGGAGGGGAGAGTTGGGGTACAGGTTGTGTTGGATTCTGCAGCATTTTCTGGTCGGGGGCTATGTGGGGAAGATGGTGGAAGGGGAAGAGGTGATGTTTGGGCTGGAATATGAGAGGGAATAGGTGGAGTAATAGGAATAAAGGAGAAATCTGAGGAAGGGGGGTTTTTGGAAGGAGTGGTAGGAGTGGAAGGAAAGTGGTGTTCATTGAAGATGACATGCCTACTGATGTAGACACGGCCAGTGGGCATGTGGAGACACCTGTAACCAGCATGGTGTTGGCTGTAGCCTAGGAAAATGCAGTGGAGAGAGCGGGGTTCTAATTTATGTTTGGTGTATGGGCCTAGGTAGGGATAACAGGATGAACCAAAGACACGAAGAAGGTGGTAAGGAGGTTGACAGCCATGTAAAGTGTAGTAAGGGGTGGACCATTTTAGGACTGGTGTAGGTAGCAAATTTATGAGAAAGACAGCAGTGGAGACAGCCTCTGCCCAATAAGAATAGGGCAGACCAGGAGTGAGGAGTAAGGTCCTGCCCATTTCAGAGATGTGCCTGTGTTTGCGTTCTGCTACGCCATTTTGTTGGGGCGTGTGTGGACAGGAGAACCTGTGAAGAATGCCGTGTTGGTGACAGAGGTCTCTAAAGGCATGATTGTCAAATTCCTTGCCACCATCACTCTGAAATTGCTTGATGGTGGTGGAGAATTGTGTTCTGACATAGTTCAGGAAATGGGAGAAGTGAGAAAAGACCTCAGATTTGAGGCGCATGGGAAAAATCCAGGTGTACCTGGTGTAGCCATCTGTAAAGAGAACATAGTATCGAAATCCAGAAACAGAGGGGACAGGGGACATCCATACATCAGAGTGAATAAGATCAAACGATTTTATTGATTTGTGTACAACAGGAGTAAAGGACAAACGAGTCGATTTTCCTAGGGCACAACTATTACAAAAGCTGAATTTATTTAAGTTAGCAGCAGGATTGAGCAGATGTTGAGAAGCCAAGACTTGAAGGACTTGATGAGAGGGATGACCTAATCGACTGTGCCACAGAGATGGGGATCTGGTGGAGCAGGGCTTGCGGTGGGAGTGATGCTTGTGGGTGGATGGGGTACAAACCCTCTTTACATGGGCCCTGAAACAGAACAGCTTGTGTGTGTAAGTCTTGAATGATAAAGTGAGATGGGAAGAATTTGATACTAACTTGCTGGTCCTTAGTAAATTGTGCCACAGATAAAAGGTTTTTACGAATGGCAGGGACATGGAGTACATCAGAGAGGTTAAACTCATAGTGTCCAGAAGAGAATTTTACATTACCAGTGTGATGGATTGGGAGAGTTTCTCCATTGCCAACCATGACATTATCATTGGAAGAGGGTGGGGTTGAGCGTGGAGGGGCTGGTAGGAGTGTCATGTGATGGGTGGCACCACTATTGGGGTACCAATTTGGATCAGCAGCAGGGGCCAAATGAAGACCAGCAAAGGCTTGACTGAGGTCATGGTCATTGGATTGGGTGAGTTGCGGGCATTGGGCGGCAATGTGTCCATGTCGATTGCAAGAACAGCACTGTGGGCCAGGTGGACGGTTAGGAGGGTTGGGGCAGGGGCCAAGGATGCCTGCAGAAACTGTTGGGCTAGAGTAGCGGGGAGGACCCCTGCGAAAGGAGGCCCTGGAATTGCGGAAGGGTCGTGTGCCACGGTTGTATTGGGGACGCCCACGAGTGTAGTAGGCACTGGCATAGGGTTGTGGTGCAGGTTGAGGAGAAGCAGCATGCATGGCTGTGGGAGGAACTGCTACGGCTGGATTTGCAGTGGCAGTTTGTTGGGCTTCAAAAGAGAGCAATCGGGCTCTGAGATCAGAAAAGGGAGGCAAGGGTGGGAAATTTAGCATGGCTGTGACCAGCATGTTGTATTCATGACCTAGTCCACGAAGAACAGCCGTGACTAGATCAGTAGATGAGAATGGTTGATTGATGGCAGCAAGGGAGTCTGCCAAGGATTTGGCTTGAGTGAGGTATTCTGAGATGGTTTAATGTCCCTTGGTGAGGGACATTAATTGGAAGCGAAGATTTGTGGCATTGGCAAGAGATTGCTGAGAGAAGTTTCGACTGAGACATTCCCAAATGTCTCTTGAAGTATTGAGTCCAACAACTTGTGACAGAACTGGTTCAGTTAGGGTGGCACGGAGGAGACTGATCAGAGTTTGATCAATCTGAAACCACTGGTTATAGGCAAGATTCGGCAGAGGAACAGAAGGGGAAGTAAGAACAGATTCAGAACCTTCAGATTGAGGGGAAGCAATGACAGGGGTCTGGGGTGGCAGAGTAGGGGAAGGAGGAGGGTGAGTTCCATCAATGAAACGCCAGTAATTGTGACCAATGAGGAAGGGTTTGATCTGGCTTTCCCAAAGAAGATAGTTGGTCTCATTGAGTTTGACAGAGACCAGGTTTGAGACTTGGTTAGGGGAGATTGAAGGGGAAGAACAGGAGTCAGACGCCATAACAGGAAGGGAAATTGAAGGGATCGGTTTATGGTGGTCAGACTTAGAGCTCTGATACCATGTAGAAATTTCTGGAATGTCTCATTTACATTCATAGCCGAAGGGCTTATTTATACAAGTCCGTGAGAGAGATAACTCTGAACAGTTATCTCTCTTTATCGAGAAATAACTTCCTAAAACTGTCTAGGTAACTAACTATGGACATCTGTCCGAAACCTGTCCTAACTGTCTACATGTGTACAAAGTGTACAAGTGTACTGTCAAATAAGCCTAACTAGTGTATGCGGCTAGTGTATACATATATCATCTTACATGTTCATTGTCTTATCTTACATATTTTGTGTTCTCTCTCGTGTTTTGCAATCATCTTGTTATCTATAACTTAAACAAATATGATGTAAGTTATAAAAGATCTCTACTGTTGTCAAGATTGGTTTCGTCCTTGTTGCTGTCTCCTGGTATGTTGGGATGATTGTTGTACTTTTTATCAAGATCTCTACTTATTTTATTGTTCTACTATTGAGAGGAAGCCCTCTATATCTCGTGAACAGTTGCTGTGAGCAACCCTTGTTTCGTTTCGTTTAGATGTCTGGAAGGTGATCATTTTTTGTTCCACTTATGCTTTATCTACTTTCAAATATCTGTGTATTCATGAGATACTTACATCATTGCTATATTAAATGCATTTTTCCCCTCTACTAATTGTTCTGTTATACCCTAAATACAGGCTGTTCTTGCTACATTTGCGATTGTCCTTGGTGGGGCAAAGGGTGCTCGTGACTGTTAAACTAAGTAGGAAGATATGTATACTGCAGATTGATCTACACAAGCTCAAATTGTTGAAATGAGATCAAATAATGGTAGCTTAAAGGATTAGAAACCCCCTACAAAAAGATCTTGGCTCCATCCCTGTCCAACTCCAATGGCATTTCACAGGAACCTAAAGTCCAAATCAGGACCCAGTTCCTCAATCATTCTCCCTGCAATCTGCATATCTGTTATTGCGCTTGTCTTCTTCTTTTGCTCTCTCATTTCTACAAACTCTGTATCCTCTCCAGAAATGGTAGAAAGTGTGACCAAACCCAAGATCGAGTACCAGAATGACCATACTAGCCACGAGAAGTACCTCTACTGGGGCAATAGAATTGATTGCCCTGGCAAGCACTGTGATTCCTGTGAAGGTCTGGGCCACCAGGAGTCCAGCCTGCGGTGTGCTCTTGAAGAGGCGATGTTCCTTCAGAGGTATCTTTCAAGTTTTGGATAATTTGATTTCATGTTTCTTCGACTTTATGCACTTTTTGGTTGTTGAGAAAAACATTGGGAAACATATAATATCCGAATTTAGATAAGCTATGATAAGGATGAGTTTAATGGGGTATCTATGGGATTTGACAAGGACCTGACTGTTATATAATGTACAGGCATGCTTCATAAATTTGGAATAATATCATCATAGTTAGTATAGAGCTACTCACTCACACTGAAGATTGTGTGGTTTTGCAGGCTGTTGTATCTGGTTTGATTGATTTGGTGTTCCTAGTTTGTTTATCTAGGAATTTTTAAATTTTTAACCTTGTCAACTATAATAATCACCAAACTGGCACCTCCCATGAAATACACCATCTGTTTAATATCTGTTGACCACCAGTGGATCAATTTTATATGTTAGTGTTTAGTATTTTACTTCTGTTTTCTGCAGAACCTTTGTAATGCCTTCGAGAATGTGTATCAACCCAATACACAATAAGAAAGGGATCCTTCGTGGCTCAAATACTGGCAGTCCAGAAGAAGCGTAAGCTTTCTTTACCTCTTTATTGGGTTTAAGAGAATGATTTTCTTCTGTAGAAGAAATCCAATGCTACTTGATGCTAAAGGGTTCCAATTTCCTGCTTCAAATTTGTAAAATATCCTCAGAAATATAATATTGTGAATTGGGTAGGTGTATATCTGTACTTTGCCTCCATAGTCTTTGTTTATACATTATTTATTTATCTGAATGTGCTTAGCATACAATGTGAATTGGCTCCCTTTACTTGTTAGGTGGGCAACAAAATCTTGTCCCATGGACTCTTTGTATGATATGGACCTCATATCGGACACCATACCAGTGATTTTCGACAATTCAAAACTGTGGTATCAGGTGATAACGACAAGTATGAAGTTGGGATCTAGAGGAGTTGCTCACGTAGAACGAGTTAGTCGGGTTGATCTCAAAGAGAACAGTCGTTTCTCAAATCTTCTGTTGATAAACAGAACTGCAAACTCTCTTTCATGGTAAGTTCTTATTATATTCTCTTTGTTGTTGAAATCTCTCTTTGGATTTGTTTCTGTTGTGGGTTTTAGTTAATTTAGGCTGCTATATTTTGGGCTTTTTATTTCTTGTTTGGGCTTGTTTGTTGTTAGATTGGTCTTTTAGTGCTGTTTGTATTATTTGACTTTTCTTTTAATGAATATTATCTCTTGTCTTAAAAAAAAAAGTGTGTGTTTGTTCGAGTTGCTGTTATCGCTCTATGTCTTGAGATAAAGTTGTGCATGTTTTTAGAAACTAAGAAACTTTAAATGTGGTTTTGTGTAAAGCAAGGCCGAACTTTGAATAATGTTTGCAGGCTATTTCAATGTTTGTAGATATTTTTTAGGATATTTTCTGAACCCATAAATCTACCTGTTGCGTGGACCTGATAATTATTTTAGTTATGTTTTAAATATTCACATACGCATCTTAGACTCCATTCGAGGTAATTTGAATTTCGTGTGTTGTACTTTGTTCAGAAAGACTAAATAAGCTTCTTCTTGTTCTCTTGCTTGTTTGAGGAATTCATATCGGTAGCCATTTAGGTTTATGGAGTGCAAGGATCGAAATGACCGTAGTGCTATACTTTTGCCATACTCCTTTCTCCCCTCAATGGCAGCCAAGACATTAAGGAATGCAGCTGAGAAGGTATGTATTATATCCATCTCATTAAGTTTTATCTAACAATTACATAAAGCTTCCACTCAATTTCCCTTTCTTCCGTTCGCTTATTCTGCAAGCTGGGTCTGAGGTATATATTCATATAATGTATGATCATTTCATTATTTCCGTAATTAGAAATTGTTCATGTGATTTGATTAGAAATTGCCAGACGCCCATCGTTCTGAGTAATACAAGACTAGGATTTGTATAAGATCTAAATAGCTGAACTGGACATGTGGTTTAATTCTTTCATGCAACCCGTTGCATACATAGATAGTGTGGTGGTTGTGGTCAACCTCATGAAGTAAAATAGTTAATTGTTAGGAGACAAAATAATCCTGATACCTGAGGTTGAATCTGAATTCTATGTTTCTTAAGTTTGCATTATGCAGCATACAATAAATTTTGTTAACCATTTTGATTTTAAAGAAATAATTTTCTGTTTGTATGTGATCGTTTCAGCAAAATTACCCAGGTCATTCTGTTTCTCCTTGAATTATTTCCTGTTCATATCAGTGATACTTCAGGCTTTGACCAACCTCTTTCCACAGATTAAGGAACTTCTTGGTGATTATGATGCTATGCATGTTCGTCGCGGCGATAAAATTAAGACCAGGAAGGATAGGCTTGGCGTTGACAGGACTCTTCATCCTCATCTGGACAGGGATACACGCCCAGAATTTATCCTCCGTAAAATTGAAAAATGGGTCCCACCGGGACGAACTCTATTTATCGCTTCAAATGAGAGGGCACCAGGATTTTTTTCACCCCTCTCTGCCAGGTACTTTGAAGAAGAAAACATGTGATTTTATGTGCTACATAACAATTTGCTATGCATGTGCCAATCTGATGGCACCCTTTGGCTATGCATGTGCCAATCTGATGGCACCCTTAGGGTTTAAATTTGTCTCATACAATGAATGTCCTAGCTGATCTTGATTGTTGTTTCTAATTCATATATGCAGATACAAATTGGCTTACTCATCAAACTACAGCCACTTGTTGGACCCTGTGATTGGGAATAACTACCAATTGTTCATGGTTGAAAGGCTTATCATGATGGGTGCTAAAACATTCATAAAAACATTTAAAGAAGATGTCGCAGATCTCAGTCTTACCGATGACCCAAAGAAGAACTCCAAGTCATGGCAAATTCCAGTCAATATCATGGACAAAGAGGGAAAGCAAACACTTAAGCTTCACTGAAAGTTCCCCAAATGTTTATTTTTTAAACATTGTGTTCATAATCTCTAATACACGTAGGCTGACACTTCATTCCACCATACAGGTCTCAAATAGACTTATTTTACCAAAATCCATGACTACCATGTCTGTAATTCATGCATTACAAGAGTTATTTGGTTCATTTAAACCATGTCATTTTGGCGCCTTTTTCGAAAGGAAACCCTCACGGATGGCCTGAAACTTGGCAACAAGTTTCTCCTTAGACGGCAAATTGTCTTTGATTATAGGAGCATCTGCAAAAATCACCGCCCAGGCTGACAGCAATGGAAACTCTTCTGTTAACAGTTTCTTCCCTGTGACATCTTCAAATACAGTTATATAATGTGCAAGCCATCCAAGCATAATATCTGCAAATCCAAGCTTCTCTCCCCCAAAGAACCTCTTTCCCTTTAGCTCTCCTTCCAAGTACTTCAAATTCTCCTTGGCTTTTACAATAGCTTCCTCTTGCTCAGCCCCTTCGCTAATCACCGACTCCCAAACCGATGGCAAAACCTTCATATACAGAACATCACAAGCCAAACTGAAGTGCTCAATTTAGTATTCAAATTAAATTTTTGGGTAAATATCATTTTGCATACCTAAGGTTTGGAAGTCAATTTCAGAATTGATCATTTAGTTTTAATTTCATTATTTATTTCATGTAGTTTTGAAATTATATCAATTTACTTCTATCGGTTTATTTTATTATTAAATCATTAATTAAGTTATCAATTAAAAAATTTTAATTTTTTTATTTTATATTAAGTGACTAATTATTTTGATTTAGCTACTCTTTCAAATTAGTGCATTCTTGTAGTTTGTTTACATACACTAATTTGAAAGAGTATTTAAATTAAGATAATTAATCACTTAATCAAAAATAAAATGCTTAAGAATTTTTAATTTATACAAAAAATGCCTTTGACTTAATTGCTGATTTAATAGTAAAATAGGCAAATGAAATAAATCGATGTGATCTCATAATTACATATCGTAAAATGATGAAATTAAAACCTAACTTTTCATCTGAAATTGACTCTCAAATCTTCGAATTTAAAGTTATATTTGTTCTAAATTTTTAACGATCAAAAGAAAAATTAAACTATTATCCCTTAGAATATTCCACTACTAAGTCTCAATATATATATATACGAGAGTAAAGTCAATTGACCTGACTAATATGATAAACATTGGATGGAACTTCAAACCGTATCTATCAAGTAACTGGATAGAAATTGAAACCGTATCCTTAAATTATGAAAGAAAGGAGTAGCTAGGTAGGTAAATCGATTACCTTGTCATCGCCGAATTTGGCCCAAAAGCGGGCGGTGGCTCTACCGAGAGGATCCTCCGGCAGCAAGGGATTGCTTTCCTTCCAAGTTTCTTCGATGTACTCAAGAATTACGAATGATTCAACGATTGGCTTTCCATTGTGCAGGAGCACTGGAACCTTCTTATGAATCGGGTTATATTGAAGAAGCAAAGAGCTTTTGTTTGAAAGATCTTCATAGATCGTCTCATATGGGACACCTTTGAGTTGCAGTGCCCACACGATTCTCAAAGCAAAGGGACTTGACCATGTCCTAAACAGCTTCACTTCTTCCGCCATTTTTTTTTTGTTCATGTCCTAGCTAGCTACCTACGCCTTGCCTTTTATGTTTGATCCTCAACTTTCACTTTGGAATTTTTCCATTTTCACCCGACACTTTGTTGTATTTACTATTGAAACTTTCTATATTGATAAATATGACTTGGTCCTGATATTATGACAACTTCCACTTGTAATCAGCTTAACATATATATATTTCATATGTCAAAAATAGTAGGTATTATTTGGATACTGTGAAGAATTTATATTTTATTTATCATTTTTTAATTTGAGTGAGTCATGTTTATACACGTAAAATTCATTTACAATACATAATCAATTCATAAATAAAATTCAAAGATAATTATTATAATTCTAATAGCATTTGAGAAAACAATAAATCACTTATTGTAAAATTAGAAAAAAAAATATGGGGTAAAAGTTGGCAAAGAGAAAAAATGAAGGGTTTTTGTATGAATTGATATAATTGGATTAAATTAATTATGGTTGGGTTGTTATATAAGTAAGCTGTGATGTCATGTAACCAAAGCAGAAGAGAAGGTTATATGTTTGTTTTCTTTCGACTTTGGACGTGTGCATTGATCCACGCGGCGGCTATATAGTTATGAACCGCATCTTACTTAAATCTAGGTTTTGCTTAACATATCAATGTTCATTAATAGTCGTTACTTATTAATATATGATTATAACTATTAGATGAAATTGTTTTATATTCTAGCATCAAATTCTAACATGCTTACTAAGTTTATATCCTAACAAACCTACAAAAATGAGTTCTCCATCAAACAGTTAAGCAAACCACAATCAATAATAAGAAAGTATTTATGAATTTAATCAATCATTGAACACATGTTTGGAACTTTGAAATCATCCATAGCTACAAAGAAAATTAGCTAGACATATTCATTATGTTTGAAATGCAAACAGGTAAAGAAAAGATAGAGAAGTGAATGAAAAACGCCACAGTTACAGTTAGAATGGTGGAAGAGATGGCCGTGAGGTTGTGGAGCTGTCGCCTCTGCCTAATTCTATGTTTCTGTTGCAAATGTGGACCTTCTGGTTTTGAAAAGGAGATTGCGGATTTGGGGGAAAGAATGGCAAGAGACTCTTCTTTCAGAAAAGGAATTGCCATCAATTTGGACTTTCCTCGTTCCAAAATGAATAAGTGCAGAGAGGGACTTTTTCAGTCGCAGAGGTGGACTTCCTAGCTACCAAGAGAATTGTTGGTTTTGTGCTTTTCCCGTGAGGTCAAGAGAGAGTCTTTTTTTCAGGGAGAGGAACAAAATATAGGAGACGCTGCCTCTTTGTTTCAATGAGAGTTGCTGCTCTTTTCAGTTTCAATGAGAGTTGTTGCTCTTTCAGTTTGCTAAAACGTGTATGCCCCTTATTTTGTTGCTTTGTTTTCTTTTTCAAATGTTCCATCAGCCAAAAACTGCTCTCCAAAATGATCAGCCGAAAACTGCCCCCAAAATGAATGAGTGATGCAGTATTCAATCGTGAGAAACCGATATTAGGCTTGGACCAATAACTGGAGATGTTTATGCCCATTGATGTGGGTTGAATGATGCAATTGATGCGAGTTGAATGCTGTAGCGAATTGAGGCATAAAATAAATATTGACACTCTTTTTTAGTTTTGTAAAAAGGCTACATCCATTTTCTGCCCATTGATGAGGGTGTTAATTAATTCTTGAGCAGCCTAACCTTGCTATCCTAAAACGTCCATAACTCCTTCTAGAAAATTTCAATTCACGAACCGTAAAATTTTCTAAAAACTACACTTTCGTATCTTTCCAAAAATTTATGGCTCATCATCTATTTATTCTTGAGAAAGTGCAGTTCATTCCGAGAGGTTGATACATATGTTGTAGTCTTTCTCAACGTTTCTTCTTTAAATTTCCAAAACAAGTACTTAACTTCTTTTGTAATTTTGCTTCCAAAAACCCTAAAAAACATAAAAACACGCTAAGAGCTTCCAAAAACCCTACAAAACATAAAAACAAACTAAGTACTAAGAAAGCATAGGACACATGCTAAGAAAAGCATAGGAAAATACGATAAAATGCTGCATAAATATACTCCTATCAAATTCCCCCACACTTAAATTTTGCTAGTCCTCGAGAAAAATAGAAACAAAGAAATAAGGATTCAATGTTTCAACCTAAACCTTCCAACATTTGTTTCAGAGATTTTCAATGGATCATGACATATTAAGATTCATCATAAGCATAAGAATTGGTCCACATGATTCGAGAGTTGATACATGATAAGAATAAAACCAGCACACAAATGTGTAACTAATTCAATCCTAGTTAAAATCCTTGCAAAAGTACAATGTCGTAGAAAGTAGTCAAGCAGTGAGCAAGAGTCAATTCCTTAGGGACTTGGACAATGGATGAACAATCAATCTAGACTTTGAACTCAAATGAAGACTCAATGAAGGGAAAGATGCAGCAGCTCCAAACAGCAAACAACTAAACTAAACACATGAAGAGGAAGAGGAGGAGGAGGCATGGGGGAGAATGTGGTGGGGGAGGGCTGCATGATGATACTTGGGTTGAAACTAATTGAAAACAGAAACTTGGATCAAAAGCAAGTAAAAACAGCTAAGAGATAATACAGTGGTTGATTGAATGATTAAGGAGAACCAAGGCGAACTATCAACCACTAACCAATTGAATTTATAACATGTTTCCCAAATTAAGTCACTAACAAATGTATTAATCCAATGCTCGTGCAAGGGCCATCATGTTGAGTCACCTTACACATTTATTTCTCCTAACTTAGCATATCCTAGGCATGATGTTTATCTTAGGATGTCTATTCAATTTTAGAAATTAAACGCATTACGAACGAGAGGAATTTCATGACAATGCACTACCCGTTGAAAGTTGATAAGCAACCCAAGGTGGGTCATGAATTGGATTACAAGTAAAATGTAAGCCACTAACTTTGGTCCTAACAACTACACGATGGTGATCAATCAACATGTAGTCATTCACCAATAATTAATTGCATTAAGTAACCACCCAAAAACAATCAATTACATAAACATGGTAATCATAATCACATCCATAACATTAATCAAGAACAAACCACATTATTCGACCCTCATGGTTAGAGTTTCAAGCAGCCCTAGTTTAATGGGAAACTATTCACTCATATTAATGATAAACGAATACATGGTAAAAAGAGATTGCATTAAAAATGTAAGAGAACTGAGTTTAGGAATACAAAAAAATGGAACTATCAAGAGCAACAAAGAACATGGGCATGTTTTCTTCTCTTGAGCAACACGTCCAAAGCTTAGAACCAGAAATCGAGAACAGTGCTGAAAAACTGCCACTTCTGTAATGACCCGGAAATTAGGAAAAGGAAAAAATTTGAAACTTTGGGGAAAATGACGATTTTGCCCCTGGACTTGGGCGGACGGTTGACTTTTTATTCGAACGGTCAAATGGAATTTGACCGATGACCGTGACGTAGTTCGGGACGTCACAAGTTCATAGACAGGTGACACGCCCAATTCCGACATTCGAGGAAAAAGTTATGACGTGTGGAAGTTTGAGGGTAATTTGGTAAATCGGTCGAAGGGGGCCGAAAGTTAACTTTGATCAGGACATTATTTGGACTTTCCGGAAGTACCGTTGGATAGGTCTCGGGACGCTGAATCCGTAGACAGGCGGCATGCGTCAATCGGAGTCCGAACGAGAAAGTTATGGGTCTAGAACGAAGAGGGGTATTTTGGTAATTTGTTACGATAAGGGTAAAACAGTAATTGTCTTTAACGGGTGAACTTAATTGATAAATTATATCTTAATTTGGCTGAATCAGCCTATTTGGATTGAGATTAATTCCTAAGTGACATGTGTCACTTGCTCATGTTCATTAGTGGCATATTTGAATGCCTTATATGGACAAACAACCTCCAAAAATCCTTGTTTAAATTCTAAACAAATCCTAACACTGATTGATCAAGGATGACCGTGGAAACACTGGGAGATTTAGAGGAAACATTTGAGTGAAAAACAGAAGGAAAATAGGAGAGAAAAACGGGGAAGGACACCGTGAACCCGAGAGGAAAAACCCGAAAATACCAACCATAAACACAAATCTCGAATTCGATCTTTCAGACATTAAAGAGTGAAATTGACAATGGATTAAGCTTTCTGGGACTGAGACGAGTGGAGCCATATCAAAACGGAAGCCAATTGACGTGGAAATCAATAAGAACAGACTCTGCGACTCCTATGGAATTTGGAGCTTGAGTTCGATAACTTGGAGGTAGTAATCCTTGAAATTGATTTCAATTTCGTGTTTAAAAGAACTGTTATATGCTTCTGGTGTAAACAATTGAAGGATACAGGTTGAGTTTGAGTGGAACCCGAGTTGGGACCTGTCGGGTTTCGATGTTGAGTCGTGGGTTTTAGGACATGTTTTCATTAAATTGAGGTCACAGATCGGTTAGAAATATGGAATAGATGAGAATAAATGAAAGAACTGAAGCAATTGGGTTTAAATTGATAGAAACAAAACCGGGTTGCACCGCGGGTTGCAGACCCGAATACCAGTAAAACGGGTAGCAGGGACGACTGTAGCAGTCACTGTTCATGGCGCGTGGGCTCACGCGCAGCCGCTTGCGGTGGCGCGTGAGGGCGCGTGGGTTGATTTCTGAGAAAGTGTCCAACATGTGTTTTACTCTGAATAGTGTAACGAACATTTTGGTTTTGGTTTCGAGTCGATCGGACACCGTCTCGCTAATGTTCCGGGGATCGAACGGTTTAGGTTACGTATTTAAATATTATTTAAATCCCGGAAAATTATGGGGGATTGATATGATGTAAATTGAGTTGTTAGTAACCCTGCATAATGATTTGGCACACGATTCAGGATTTCTGACAAGTGTCGGAAAGTACGGAAACACGTGCAGCGCGGGAACGAACAGTTGGACGGTGTGTGAGTGGACGTTTGCTTTATAAATTGATATGCATGCATAGTTAAATGTTTTATATGATTTATGGCGTGATTTGAATTGCAATGATTTGATATGATTATTTTGAGATTTAATGATTATTTTAATCGGTGCTGCGGGCACATTTTTCGAGAAAATGTGAAATGATTGTTTTGGGCGTAGACCCGGAATTTGTGATTGGTTTTGGCTTGGATGATGAGTTGGGAAATTGATTTAATGGATTTGTGATGTTTTCGGATATGATTTTACGGATTTGCGTGTATTGAATTATTTAAGAAATGAGATTTGGGCATGTGGCCCCGTGATAATGGTTTTGACATGGTTTTGATACTTGATTTGGAATAATGTTTTGATTTTGTATCGATGTTTGATGACTCCAGACGTGTAATTCCTAGAGGGACTCCAGATGCGTAATTCCTGGAGAGACCGGATGTGTAATTCCCGGTGAGGCTGGATGTGTAATTCCCAGCATTGGATGATGACTCTGGATGTGTAATTCCCAGAGGATCCTCGGATGTGTAATTCCCGAGTTATATGCTTTATTATTATGATGAACTGATTTTATAAAATGATTTAAATGATTTATGTGTTTTCCCTATTCATGCATGGTTTGATAAACTGGAGGGTAACGAATGTGTTTCAAATGTGTCTTACATGATATTATTTTTGTCCACTCACACCTTTGTTTTTTTGATGACCCTCCAGGCCGTGGCACAACGTTCGGGGCTGATCTCGAGGAAGAGGCATGAGCAAAAATCAGTATAGTTATCCCTGGTTTGACAGGTGCTGAAGAGTACTTTCGGGACTTCAGTTGACTTGTCAGACGGGAGCAGGACCAGGCACGGTTTTTGAGGTCCAGTTGGGACGGGTCCTGTCAACTTCCCTTTTATGTAACTAACCATAATTTAAGGCAGAAATTCAGCAAAGGAAGGAACCCCGTGCAAGGCTTTGTGTAGAGAAGAAATAGGAGAAATTTCCCTATAATTTAGGGAATATTCTGGAAGTAAATCCCCCTGAAAATTGGAATAGGAGACTTGTCCTTGTCCAATTTGGAAAAGCAACCCGCAAGCCAAGGGATTATTAGATTTCTTGGGCAGCAAGGAAAATGGGTAACTACACGTACTTCTCTTGGAACCTTAGAACTGTTTGTTTCCTAAAACCAAGGAAGATATTTGCTGATCAATCCCATATAATTCGGACTTGACACCTGTCCTCAGTTGGCAGCTGATCACATCAAAATCCTTGTGCAATTAAGAGTTCTAGTTCGGCCAAGAAAGGAAGAAACCTTTTTCTTGGTTGATCTTGGACTAAAAGACTGTTGTAAGGCTGCAATTAGAAAACCTGGAGTCCATCTACATAGTTGGATTATGCCTTAGACATTGAGAATTAGCTGAAACTAGCTTGGACCCACACAATACCAGATTCGGGGCCTTGAAATAAGTTAAATTCTAACGTCCTTAGAATTGGGCCCTAATTGCACGGTTAGAAGGAAGGTTCAACGTATGCCTCAAATCCATGCCAATCACATCTAGAGTCCTCGCCTAACCTGCTGGAACAAGAGGTCCAAAATAGGTTATCATTGGCCCTGGGGCTGTCACTAGAGTGTCACTAGCGTGTCACTAGCATGTCATTGGGCTCGGTATGGATTAGGGACATGCACAAGGGCTGGCACTAGGGCTTCAATTGGGATCCGATAGGGGCTCGATGTTAACATAGGGTTTGGGACTTAGGTTCTAGCCTTAAGAGCATGAACTTGGTTCTCAGATGTCATTGGAACTCGGTAGTATTCAGTAGCAGGTACAAGGACTGGCACAGGGTTGTCATGAGACTATCACTGGGATGTCACTGGCATGTCACTAGACAGAAACATGGACTAGCCCAGGAACCTCGGATGGGGCCTTGAGATCAACTTTGGACCAATTCTTCGTTTTGACTCGAATTCCGACCTTTTTTTTTTGCATTATTTCTAAAATTGACTCATCTTTCATAATCTGCACAAGTCTCACAACGTAGATCACTTTCTCCTATTGATTGTACAATTATGCTTAAAAGATAAGTGAAAGGGATATGAAATGACATCAAAATGATGCATAAATGATAGCTTCTCAATACACGTTCAAAGAGATCATATACAAGATTACAATTAAATCAATCAAAGAAATAGTACAAAGAGAGATACATTATATATGTTGAATAGAAGTAGCTCAAAAAACTCACAACATATGCTCTGATTTTACCTCATATTTTCTAGTTAAGTCACTCTTCATATACTAGTTATATGTGATAGGATTGATGTAAAGAGGAAACAAATTGCTCACATATGATATAACAAGAAAGAAAGACACTTTCAAAATTTCTTTTTGAATATGATCTTATGAAAGGAATGCTACTACTTAAATGTAAGAACAAGTGACATCATATGCTCATACTTCTCTCAAATCTCCATGTATTGATATAAACATAACAAAAAAGATCAAAAGATCTTTATGAAGATTATAATGGTGCCAAAAGTTTGGGGGGTTAAAGAAAGAATGGATATGGATGTCACAAGGTTCTTGAAGAAAAAGTAGAAGCCTGCTATGATGTCACAGGTCATGACATTGTATCACCATCAAGGTTTAAAAATCATTTAAGTATTGAGCATGCACATACACTCAATGTCCAATTTGAACATTATGAGCCATACTTCAACGGGTAGTACATGAACGGTCAAGGAATAGCAATGCAATACCTTTTTTTTATTCTTTTTTTTTTCTTTTTGAATATTCCCGAAAACTTACTCTTTTAACACTCCTTGATTCACAATTAAGTCTTTACAAATTATGCTTCACTTATCTTTAAGAAATAGGGTAAGGATAAAAGTGTTTAGGCTAGGTGAGGAAGATGCGGGTTTATCAAACAAAAAGGCTGAACCAAATGCTCAACATGGGTTTACCTAGAGGAAAGTGTATTATGTGTCAATGGCCATTTGGCAATGGTGCTTATATAGGTGCCTTAACCATCTCAAGTATGTAATGTAAATAATGCCTCAAAAAGATATTAGTACTAGTTCTAGTATTTAGTTCCAATGATGATAAGCAATTCAACTAGCAACCAAGCAATGAAAGATAAGATCATACAAAAACTTAATCGACAAGAAAGTGATAGATTAAACGAATACAATTCTCTGAAACAAAGGATAAGGGCTCAAAATCTCAAAAAAGGGTTGTATTGAGTTTCATTCAATTAAGCATGTTATGAGTACCATTGACTCGGGTGATTAAATGTGAATTTACATATGATAACCATGTACAATTGAACATTAACCAAAGAATAATTTCAGACCAAGCATCATGCATATAAATCATCTTAAAGTCATGCAATAAAAATCAAATCTCATTATTGTGTTGGAAAAAAACCTAAGACACAAACTAACATAAAACTAGGGGTGGGCACGAATCCGTTAAAACTAATCGGACCGCTTCAAACCGTTATTTATCTAACGGTTTAGGTTTGACCGGATAAAAGTCAAGCGATTTGAGAATCCAAACCATTTTGTTAGTAACGGTTTGGATTTGGATTTTCATTTTGGAAATTTGTTAAATCCAAATCGGACCGTTAAAGAATATATTAATTTTTAAATCTATTAGTAATACAAAATAAAAATAATAAAAATAAAAGGATACCTAGATATACCCCTATAAGTATATGTATACTCATATAAGAGTATAATAAAATATTATTAAATAGAACATTTGTTTGATAAATTTTAGTATAGTGATAATATTTGCAATTCAATACTTAGCAAGCTTAATATATAAAATTTTGAGTATTGTTTATTTTTATTTTGTATCCTTGTATTTTTTTTATATCCTTTTTAATTGATTCCTAAACGGTTTTAAACCATTTCGATCCAAACCAAACCGTTGGTAACAGTTTGGATCGAAAATGTTTTATTTATAATTTTAGAAAATCCAAACTGTATCGAGTCGTTAATATTTTAATGGTTTGGATTTGTATATTGTCAATATCCATATTGAACCACACCATGTCCACCCCTGCATAAAACTACCAAAAGACTACTAAAACCGACACAAATTAAAGCTAAAAACAAAGTTGTACTTTAATTTAATTTTTTTTTTTGGATAGACACAAACTCAATGGAAAACACAAGTATTCTCCCCCCTCCCTTCCCTTCTTCTTAAAAAAAAAAACTTAATTAAATCTAACATCCCTTCCCTTCTTCAAAAAAAAAAAACTTAATTAAATCTAACATTGTCCTCAATGTTTGAAAATTAAATCATACACAATGAAGCATTTAACGAAGGAGAAACAATCAATAATAAACATAAAGAACATAAAACAACAAAAAAATAAAATAAATGAAAACAAAGTTAACGAAAAAAGAAGGAAAAAGGGAGAGAAAGCAAATCTGGTTGTCATTATGTCGAAACTGTCATCATCCTCTTCACATGGGTTGCCTCCCAAGAAGCACTTGCTTGAATGTCATTTAGTTGAACAAATGTGTTCAATCAATCCGCAAGAGTGGCATTATGGACTATGGAGTGAGATGTCATCCACATCATGCTCCACAAAAGACTCATAATAAGGCTTTAACTGATGCCCATTCACCTTAGACTCCTTATCCGTCCTCATACTTTGAACCTGCAAGGCACCATGGGGAAATAATTAAGTAACAGTAAATGGACCGACCCATCTAGAACGTAACTTACCAAGAAATAGTCGAAGATGAGATTGGAACAACAAAACTTTATGTCTGACAACAAAAGTCTTTCCACGGATCATACGATCATGAAACACTTTTGTTTTCTCTTTGTAAATCCAGGAAATCTCACATGCTTCACTCCTAATATCCTCTAGCTCATTCAACTGCAATTTCCTATGTAGGCCAACGGTATCAATATTCATATTGAATGCCTTAATTTCCCAATGCGCTCTATGCTCGAGTTCCATAGGTAAATGGCATGGTTGCCCATATACAATTTGAAATGGAGACCTCCTTATAGGTATCTCACAAGCAGTTCGATATGCCCACAAAGCATCATCTAGACACAAACTCTAATTCTTTCGGCTCTGGCTGACAGTCTTCTCAAGAATCCATTTGATCTCCTAGTTGAAAACCACTGCTTGTCCACTCATCTGAGGATGATAAGGTATGGAAACCTTATGTGTGACATTATACTTTTTAAGTAGAGTCTCGATTGTACGATTACAAAATGGGATCCTCCATCACTTATAATTGCTCGTAGCATTCCAACTCTTTAAAAAATGTTAGAACGAATGAACTCTACAACAACTTTGGAATCATTAGTTCACGTGGCTTTTTCTTTCACCTACTTCGACATATAATCCACATCAAGCAAAATATAAATGAAACTGTAACGACCCGAAAAATCAAGAAAAGTAAAATGACCATGTTACCCCTAAAAGTCAAAAGTTGACTTACTTTTGAATTTTTATACGGGCGACGTTTTGAGAGTTCTGCGAGGACTAATGGGTAGACCACGGGATTTTGAGTCCGTTGATAGATGGCACTTTGAAATCGAAAATTGAATAGGTTAACTAGGGGCCGAAAATGGCTGAGGGCAGTATGATCATTTTGCCATCAAGGGCAATTTGGTAATTTTGTAAGAAAGGCCTAGGAGATTTTAGAATTTTCTCCACAATTCCCTCCCAATATCTTCCCCACTGGCCTATTATTATTAATATGTGTGTTAGAGTTCATGGGAGAAATTCGTGGGGATATGCCGAATTAAGAAGGAAAAAAAGAGATAAAAATTGTGAAGTGGGACGTGATGGGGGACACAGCTAGGAAGATGGAAAGGAGAGAAGGAAAGAAAGATCGAGATAAGGAGAGGCTGGAGAGACACTAAGACTCTCCAAACTCGTGGTTATTGACAAACCCGTGGAACACAAGAAATGGTTGTGGGTTTTCATCACATTTTGAGGACATGTAATGGTTATCTAAGGATCCTAGGATGTTTAGTAAGTCCCTAAGGTTGTTCTGGACTCTGGAGTGGTAAACTGAGATTATGGACGTGGGAAACAGTCCATAATAGATCCACATTTGGTTCAGTTTAGAGTAGTTCAGACGTTGAAGGGAAGAAAATTGATGGATTTTGAGGGAAATACAGTAAGGTCTGCTAGCCGGGTGGAGCGACCCAAGTTGCAGGACCAACTTGAGGTTGCTGGTGACTGTGATGCATGTGAGTCCCATGCGCATAGAGCTTCTAATGGCGCGTGGAGGCGTGTGCGGCAGCTCCCAGCAGTCCGATCAATAAGGAAGTTGTTCTTCTTGATTTTATGAATTTAATGTAACAAATTCCGAGTCAATTGGTTTCCATTTGGGGTATAGTTTTGGAGTTTTAACTTAATATGTTATGGTTTTAATGTGTTTAATTTTGGGAAAATTAAACACAACCTGGACGTCGAACTGAGCTTCTTTATTGGGGGAATATTGTCTGGAAATGTGATATTTTTTCAGATTGGCTTATGTGATGTTTCTAGTGATGGCCTACACGTAGTGCCGCTGTGTGATATGCTTGATTTGAGAGAGAGTAATTGGTAGAGTTGGTTATGCATTGGTGGAATGTGAGTTAAGACTTTACGGGATCCCGTATTATTGGTGCCTAAATAGAGTGGGAAATAGTGAGTGGACCTTCCTATTTAGTATGCGTGCATAATTAAATGTTTTCAAGGTTTTATGGTATGATTTCTGCGAGCATTATGCCATATAACCAATCTTCATAAGTTATCTTAAGCAAAATCGACCTTTAAACATTTATTCTTGTGTAGTAAGTCAGCATAAACCCATTGTGAGGACTCGTGCCTTAGGGGCATGGTTAGCAATCCCACATCGCCCGAGGGATCTATGAGATGCGCTTTATATGTTTGAGTGCACATCTATCCAACATAAGGCCTTTTGGGAGCTCACTGACTTTGGATTCCTTGGGAACTCCAAAGTTAAGCGAGTAGGGGCTGGTGCAATCATAGGACGGGTGCCCCACTGGGAAGTTGCACATGAGCTACTAAGAACAAAACTGTGAGGGCTGGGCCCAAAGCGGACAATATCCTGTTAGACAAGCTCGGGTCGTGACAATTTGGTATCAGTCCCTAACCCCGACCGGAATTGAGTGAGCGAGCGAGGACGCTGGGCCCCAATAGAGGTGGATTGTGAGGACTCGTGGTTTGGAGGCATGGTTAGCAATCCCACATCGCCCGGGGGATATGAGGGATGCGCCATATATGTGTGGGCAGGTATCTAACCAACAGGATGCATTTTGGGAGCTCACTGACTTTGGATTCCTTGGGAACTCCAAAGTTAAGCGAGTAGGGATTGGTGAAATCCCAAGATGGGTGACCCACTGGGAAGTTGCTGATAGGTCTTTAACTAAATATTATTTTATACCCTTTATACTTAAATTTTAATATTAAAATACTAAACAATTGGATAAAATAATATATTTTGTGGGAAATTTGCAGAAATAAATAAAGCTTGGAATTTGGAGCGTTTTGGTGAAAAAATCGTCCCGATTGGAATTATAATGAAAAAATTATAGACAAAATTTGGTGAAATTATATAAATCCATTTTTAAAATTGAAAATTATTTTGCTCGACCCAGTCCAAAATTCTTGAAGCCCAAAATTCGCGCAGCCCAATTAGGCCAACCCAGCTGATCGGAGCCCAACCCACACGCGGGCCAGCCAGGTACCCAGCATGCGAGCCCAATTCCTGCATGACCCAATTTTCTTCACCAGCTTATCAAAGCCGTTGACAGGCGCCTACTGAAGATCATTGTTTTCGTTCGGATTGCGTGCACCAAATTGTCCCTAGCACTGTTAATAACTAACGCGCGAAGCCCACTCTTCTTTGTTAGTCAGCGTCTATCGAAGTCTTCTTGTAACGACCCGTCCCAAATTTCAGGATTATATTAGTGACTAATTAAGGATTAGTGACTAATCAAGGATTAGTGAGGTTAATCGGTGATTAGTGGGGTACTTTTGGACGGACGGTACAAAATGACAATTTTGCCCCCGTAATGGGTAAAACGTTGACTTTTCGTCCTAGAGGTCAAATGGACTTTAGCCGATGATTGTGACGTAGTTCGGGATGTCACGAGTTCATAGACAGGTGGCAAGTCCGATTCCGACATTCGAGGAAGAAGTTATGGTGTTCGGAAGTTCAAGGGTATTTTAGTAATTAAGCTAATTGGAGCAAAAAGTTGACTTTTGACCTGGGAGGTCCGATGGCTGAGGGCCGAGGACCGTTACATAGATCTGGACGATATGAATTCATAGACAGGCGGCACGCTGAAATCGGACTTCGAACGGGAAAGTTATGGTTCAAGGAAGTTTGATTTTACTATTGCATGCATTACGAGGCGAAGACACTTGGCATATCTGATTGGTAACCCTCAAAAGTGGATCTATCTTAATTAAATATTATTATTATTATTATTTTATAATTTAATCTACTTACCTCTCAAATCCTAACCCCCCATCTCATCTAAACTCTCAATCCTCACCATTCATCTCATCCCTCTCTATCCCATCTGATCATCATCTGAGATCATCTCCTTCTTTTTTCATTTTCCAAACCCGATTACCATTGTTTTTCCCTCTCAAATAAACACACGGTTCAACCTTATCACAATCATCAAACTTCATCTTTTGCTCTTGAAATCTAAAGGGAACTTGGAGGGGAGATTTAGGCAAGTCGACTGGTGGCCCCAGGTTGAGCCGTCGTGGACGATGGTGGGTGGTAGCCAGTTTCGGTGGCCAGGGACCGAAATGGTTCCTAATGGAATAACTCGGATGTGGGGAGGTTGTTGATCGTCCTAGATGGGCCCAACGTATGCTGGAGGTTGAGACAAGCCTAGGGGAGGCCACGGCCGTGCACGACGGCGACGATAAGCCTACTTTCCCGAAATTGGCTAGTTTTGGACCATTAATGGCATTTTCCATTTTAAGGGTGAATGACTATTTTGGTTGCTTGGAAAATTCTTCTGAGGTTGCAAGGAGTGGTTTTGGATCAAAGGAGAAGGCTGAGGTGGCCGGAGACGGCGGCGGTTTCGGAGGGAAGAAATGGGCTGAACCGGTCGGTTCGGACCGGTCGCTGGAGGACAGGGAAGCTGAAAAGTCCTGGCGCGCGAGGCCCATGCGCAGGACCTTCTTGGGGCCCGTGAGGGAATGTGAGCCCTCCTTTGGGGAAAGTTCCAACATGTGAAACACTCTATTCGATGTAACGAACATTTTGGGACTGGTTTTGTGTCGATCGGACACCGTCTCGATAATGTTCGGGACATCGGAAGGTTTAAGTTCGAGTTTTAAAATAGTTAAAAATTCGAGAAAATTATGGGACATCAATGAGAGGTTAATAAGGTAGTTAGTAACCCTCTAGATTGATTTGGACAGGTTTGGGAGTCTCGGTGATGACGATTGGCCCGGGAGAGCCGTATGACACGCGTATCGAGGCGGCAGCTCGGACGGTCTGTGAGTGGTCCTTGTTTTCTAAATTGGTGCATGCATAAATTTTTATTATATGTTTTAATACTTGTTTTGTGATGCCATGAGTGTACTTGTGTGTGGTTACGTATATGCACGTATTTCGAGGTTTCGTCCTTATACGGTGCCTATACGGGTTTGTATTTCTACGTGGTTTAAATGAAATGGTTTTGGATTTAAAAAGGATAAGCTCAAGCATGAGACCCATTTGGTTTTGTCTCGGGAATATGACCCTATTGGTGACCTAGGGGTCTGAGTCGTGGTCGCGGCAGGTGCTATGTGCACGGCGACAGACGACACAACGCTCGCTTCCGGACTGAGATATATTCCTTCCGGAGAGGTCACGATGCACGATCTATTGTCAGGCATCCGATGGAGGCTCGACTTCGGGGTGATGACGGTTTAGGATATCGATCGGTGATGAGTGCTCCATAATCTAGCGGTGGTCACGTATGTTGATTTGTTCACGGCGACATACCAGGATTGAGGGCGGTCATGGATAGATGGTAGCACACATCACTACGATCAGAGTCGTGACTGACCCTGAGATATCGGGCACAATGCCCAGTTGAGTCATGTGCTCGGGCACGAGATCCAGTTACTTTACGTTTATGTTTTCGGGTCGGGGACCCTAAATGGATTTCTAGGTTCATGACAGTTTATGGGGACCGACATGAACCCTTGAAAGGTTTTATGATGCATGACTGTTTATGGGGTTGGGAATGAATGTTTATGTTATATATATATATATATATATTCATATACCTTCCTTATTTGGAATGTCTCCTCCGGGGAGGGTCGTTGGCCTGGGTGGATCCCGGAGTAGTCACGGAACACTAATTGAGTGGAGTCGCCCCCATTGGGTACCTTACTCTCAGGAGGGCTTGGATTATAACCTCAGGGAGGGTCATTGATCTAAGGACATTGACTTGGGTGGACTCTGAGAGACTTGGGCTTGAGACCTCGGGTAGCACGCGCGTAGCTTTAGATACCGTGACAGAATTGGTTATGTGATTTATATGTATATGTTATATATTATGTGATGTATACAGGTTTTGGGCTGAGTCCCATATGGATTTAGGCAGTGGCCTGTACGGTTGGTTTTATTATGGTTTTGGGCTTAGTTCCCATATATGGTTCTTTTGGATAAATGGTTTTCGAATGCATGCATGCTTTTTAGTGAAGGGTACAAATGTCTTCGATAAAATGTTTTTATAAACTCTTTGTTTTGTCCACTCACATCTTTTAAATGTTTTGACTTCCCTTCAGGTTGACGGGGGATGCGGGCTGTAGCAGAGACTGAGATATCACATACCTCCTCCGGATCCTGGTGTACTCTGAAGGCCTGAGTGGGCTAAATTTGGAATTTTCCCTTGTCTGACACTTCGTGTCAGACGGGATCAAGGTCGTCCCATGTTAATCCCGGGGGGATTGGGATGGGTCCTGACACTACTTCTGGATCGCCTACAGCTACTGTCGACTCGCTTTCTCTTCATTCAGCCACTCTCTGCCGAGTCCCATCAATCCAGGTTAGCACCTACCGCTGAAGCCATCCCCTACGCCCCTGCACAGTCCTTCCGAATTCAACTGCTCCCTTTTTCTGATTTTCCAGCTCTAATTAACCCTAAAATCAGATTTCTCATCATTTTAGTTGTACTTATTTTTATATTTTAATTTTGTATTTTATTATTTGAATTTTGGCACTCTCTCTATAAATAGGGAGGTCATTTCATTTGTTTAGGGTTCCATTTTGTTCATTTTCCTAGTTCATTTTAGTTTCATTTTGTTAGTTCATTTTTCTCTCTTAGTTCATCTTCTCTTTATTTTGTAGATTTATTCTTTTGGGACCATTTGTAACTTCTTTTGATTTTCTTCTTAATTAGTTTTCCTTTAAATCTTTTTTTTAGATTTGTTTTTAGATTCATTTCTTAGTTTCATTTCATTTTCTTTTAATTTTAGTTCTTAGATTTCTTTTGTAAACTTTTCTTTTTAACTTCTTTGACTTCTCTTTTAGATATGAATTTATGCTTTCCGTAAGAAAATCTTAGGCCGAGTATTTCCGAGACAATTCTAGAATTTAAGTTCGAATTCTTATGTTTTATCCTCCATCTTTATAATGTTCCTTCTGCTGTTCAGAGAATTTTATGAATAACATTCCATTTTTTCCATCCACTTTCAGAATCATAAGCTGTTCTTGGATTCCGAAATTGTAACTTTTTTCTCTTTACTTAAATTCTTGTTATTGTTTCGGTTTACTTATAATTCAATACATGTGTTGGTATTTTCTTTATAAACTTTTGTAAGTATGAATTCAATCTCCATGTGTTTTACTTTCTAAATTTCTTTTACTTCATATATTTTAGTGCTTAAACTTCAACTTAACGCTAAGTGTTTATGACAATTATTCGGTGCATTTAGAATAAGATTGAAGAGATTTTAATGTTTGTCGCACATTCAAAATCACAAATTTAAGGTAAATCATATTATAATAATGAAAAACATATGCATGTACTTGAGATGATGAAGGTAGGATTTCGTGATTGGTTTGTTATGAGCAAAATGTTAGAATGTTGGTAAATTTTGTATTTGAAGAAAGTCATTTTTAGGAGTAGTTTAAATAATGTGATTGTTAATTTGAAATTACTTATGTAAAAGTGCTAGTTTTATGTATGAAACTACTCTATGATTTATAAGTTCTAATTAGCATGAGCATTTACATTTTAATTCTTAGTTTGGTTAAAAATGTAGTTTAGATTACACATTGTTGAAAACCCCCTCATTTCATTCTTTTATTATTTTATTATTTTATTTTTTAATTTTTTAATTCATTAATTTTTTAATTCATTAATTCTTTTTATTTATTTTTATTCTTTCATTCATTAATTTATTCATTATTCTTTCTCACTAACACATTATTAATGTTCTGTAATTTCCCCGGTTAAAGAACGATCCCTATTTACCAATACTACAGCTATACAAAAGGGTTTAAATTGCATAATACTCAAATTATGTCAGGACCCGACCCTCCTTGGTCAAGACCCGACTCTAGCATGATATTGTCCGCTTTGGGCCCCCTCGCCCTCACGGTTTTGTTTTTGGGAGCTCAAGGTGCAACTTTCTAAGGGGTCACCTATCATGGAATTGCACCAGCCTCAACTAGCTTAACTTTGGAGTTCCAATCAAATCCAAAGCCACTGAGCTCCAAAAAGACCTCGTGCTAGATAGGTGTGTGCCTACACATTTAAGGCACACCACCATTCCCCTCCTAGACCATTCCCCTCGTAGGAATGTGGGATTGTTCACCGTTCCCTCCATGACACGGACTTTTACAATCCACCCCCCTTAGGGCTCAGCGTCCTCACTGACACATTTCCCGATCGGGGTCTAGCTTTGATACCATTCTGTCATGACCCGACCCTCCTCGGTTAGGACTCGACTCTAGCACAATATTATCCGCTTTGGGCCTCATCGCCCTCATAGTTTTGTTTTCGGGAGCTCACAACTTCCCAGGAGGTCACCCATCATGGAATTGCACCAGTCTCAACTCGCTTAACTTTGGAGTTTCAATCGAACCCAAAGCCACTGAACTCCCAAAAGGCCTCGTACTAGATAGGTGTGTGCCTACACATTTAAGGCACACCACCATTCCCCTCCTAGACCTTTCCCCTAGTAGGAATGTGGGATTGTTCACCGTTCCTTATAGGACACGGACTTTTTCAAAGTACGTGTTTAATTTAATGCGTAGTTTAAGTTTTATCAATTGCACGTGAGCTCCGGAGAATAGAACCGTGAGGGCTAATCTCAAAGTGGACAATATCCTATTGGAGAAGGTCGGGTCGTGACACCCATACCCTCCTTCATCTCACACAAGCATCACATATTCATCAATAATCATAACTTAAACTAATGTTTAACATAACATCACAATACAATATTCATGCTTAGGTCATTTTACTCCCCACAATTAATAATAAAAATACATTTATTCAGAACATTATTATTTTTCCTGTTCATCAGAGGTTGTTGTATGAATCATTAACATCATCCTAAGCCCTAGGCTTAATACCATAATTTTCCCAAAATTAAACACATTTAAAACATAACATATTAAGTTAAAACTCCAAAACTGTACCCAAATAGAAACCAATTAACTCAAACTTTGTACCATTAAATTCATAAAATCAAGAGGAACAACTTCCCTATTGATCGGATTGCCGGGAGCTGCCACACGCGCCTCCACGTGCCAGTGGAAGTTCCCTGCGTGTGGGACTCACGTGGGTCACAGTCACCATCTACCTCCAATCGGGCCTGCAACTCGGGCCGCCTGACCCGAGGACCAGACCCTGTCGTATTTCCCTCAAAATCCATCGATTTTCTTCCCTTCAACGTCTAAACTACTC
Source organism: Prinsepia uniflora (assembly GCA_032719365.1). Taxonomy (NCBI): domain Eukaryota; kingdom Viridiplantae; phylum Streptophyta; class Magnoliopsida; order Rosales; family Rosaceae; genus Prinsepia; species Prinsepia uniflora. The sequence continues at coordinate 69,680,827 of CM064868.1, read as the reverse complement.
TAAACTGAACCAATCGAGGATTTATAATCACAAAACAAAGGAAAGAGGACTATTAACTAAGGATTCTTACCTTCAAGGTTCAGACAGTTTTCCGGCTCTATTCTGGATTGTTTCCCACATCCATAATCTTAATTTCTCACTCCAGAACGACCTTAGGGACTTACTAAACATCCTAGGATCCTCAGGTAACCATTACACATCCTCAAAACATGATGAAAACTCACGACCATTTCTTGGATTCCACGGGTTTGTCCATAACCACGAGTTTGGAGAATCTTCGTCTCTCTCTATCATCTCCATGTCTCTCTCCTTCCTTCCCTCTTTCTCTTCCATATTCCTGGTCGTGTCCCCCATCATTTCCCACTTCACAGTTTATCTCTTTTTTTCCTTCTTAATTCTGCCAATCCTCACTGAATTTCTCCCCTAAACTCTAAAACACAGAAATCAATAATAATAGGTTAGTGGGGAAGATATTAGGAAGGAATTGAGGAGAAAATTCTAGAATCTCCTAGGCCTTTCTTACAAAATTACCAAATTTCCCTTGGTGGCAAAATGATCATATTGCCCTTGGTGGAAAAATGATCATATTGCCCTTGGTGGAAAAATGATCATATTGCCCTTAGCCATTTTCGGCCCATAGTTAACCTATTTGATTTCCGATTTCAAAGTGCCACTTATCAACAGGCTCAGAATCCCATGGTCTACCCATGAGTTCTCGTAGAACTCTGAAAACGTTGCCCATTTAGAAGTCAACTTTTGATTTTCAGTGGTAAAATGGTCATTTTCATTCTTTTTCTTTTCTGGGTCGGTACAACATACCCCTTTAAAGAAATTTCATCCTTAAAATTTTTGAGCACATCCAACCTTCCAATTTTATATTGCAATGCATTTCATAAACCTAATTTATGTTTCAAAAATCAAGCCTATGCCCTATGCCCAAAAACACTTTTTACATCACACCTCGTAAAAAAACACAACCAACATTTACATGAAAACTATCCGAAAATCACAAAGCAATCCCCTATTACAAATACTTCCCGTCATAGATATCAAGAATACATGACAACATGAATCCACATTTAGGCGAATCCCAAAAATATAATCTAAAGAAAGTTTCATAAATGTACATTGAAACAAATTTTTGTGACTCCATAAAATCATAATTCACCCAATATCACAAAAATCACATAATAACATTATTGAAACTTACATAAATATGCAAACATATCAATCATACACAATCAACCTTATCTGTGAGGCCCAATATTAATCTCCTTATTATTCACAACATATGAATCATACACAATCAAACTTATCTGTGATGCCCAATATTAATCTCCTTCTATTCACAACATATCAATTCCTATCATAAGATATGAATACCAAGAAGTCTCACACACACACACACACACACACACACACACACACACACACACACACACACACACACACACATATACCATATATAAATTACATAACCAAATCCAAGTTTTGGAATGAATTCTAATCCAAAACACAAATCTTGGTAAGTTGTAAGGAATAAAAGGAGTAAAGAAATTATGCAATTAATGGAGTAAGTTAAGAATATAGTTAAGCAAGTGGTCCATGTGGTCATATGGTTATTTGCTTTACATATGTAAACTATTTTAATACTTCTATCACAAGTAAAATTTAGTAATAAAATCGGTTAAACTTGTATATTGTTGAGGGAAATGGGTTGGACAGGAGCAGTACCCCACAGAAGGTGCATTCTGTTGGTTAACTACTGGCGAAAAAAAACAAATTGTATCCCTAGTATGATACTGACAATCTGACGGGAGCAGGGCCAGTCTAGTAAGTTGAGGACGAGTCCTGTTAGAAACCATGTGAGGAAGGGAATGGTCCCATAAAATCAATGCCCTATACATACAAAATTTCAACCATGAAGATAGGGTGTTACAGCATTGATCTTTAGTGCCCAGATTACGTGTCTGTTGGCACCTGTCACGAGTCATACATAACATTCTAGCATCCTTAAACAGAGTAGGCCAATAAAACCCACAATCAAGCACCTTAAGGGCTATCTTCTGAGTCCCAAAGCATCCTTTACAAGCGTAAGAATATCAAAACATTAGTATAGACTAAAATTTAGAGTCGGGCACACACCTTCTAATCAACTAGTCGACATAATACTTCCAACGGTAGGGATCATCCAATACAAACTACCAAGCCACCTTCTTAAGCTTATCCTTTTGAGCACAGGACAAATTATTCGGAATTTGTATGGAAACAATGTAATTCACTATGTCAGCATAACATGGTTCACTTACCTCAACTGAAAGAAGTTGCTCATCTGAGAAGCTATCCTGAATCGGCATAGACTCTTCATCATGCACCAGACGATTCAAGTGATCGGCTATCACATTTTTGCTCCCTTTTTTGTCCTTGATCTACACATAAAACTCTTGAATTAGAAGCATTCAACGAATAAGTCTCAATTTCAACTCTTTCTTCGTGAGAAAATACTTCAAAGTTGCATGATCAGAAAAGATGAAACTTTAGCTCCAATCAAGTAAGACTGGAATTTCTTTAAAGAAAATACAACAACTAAGAGGTTTTTTTTTCCTATTGTGGAGTAATTCAATTGAACATCATTAAGTGTTCCGGAAGCATAGTAGATGACATGGGGACGTTTATCCCTCATCTGGCCAAGAACGGTTCCAATGGCATAGTCTGATGCATCACACATGAGCTCAAATGGTAGAATCCAATCTGGTGGTTACAATGACAGGTGCTGATGTCATCAACTCTTTCAACTTGTCAAAAGTTTTCTTGCATTTTAAATAAAAAACAAAAGGCACATTCTTCTGTAATAGTCGACTCATGGGTCTAGAAAAAGTCCTTGATAAAGCACTGATAGAACCCTGCATGTCCAAGAAAATAATGAACCTCTCTCATTGAAGTAGTAAAGGGTAAGTAACACATAAGGTCTATTTTAGCTTTATCTATTTCAATTCGCCTAGCTGACACTACATGTCCCAAACATTACCTTGAGTAACAATAAAATTACATTTTTTTTCCCCAATTTAACACAAGGTTACTATAAATGCATAATTTCAAAATGAGAGTAAGATTATCCAGACAAGGGTCAAAAAAATCACTGAATATACTAAAGTCGTCTATAAAAACTTCAATGATTTTCTCTACAAACCCCAAAAATATACTTACCATGAACCTCCAAAAATTACATGGGACATTACATAATCCAAATGGCAACTGTTTATAAGAAAAAGTGCTAAAGGGACAAGTGAATGTAGTCTTCTCTTGATCACCTGGAGCTATGACAACCTGATTATACCCTAAATAACCATAAAAAAAACAATAAAAATCATGGTTGGCTAACTTTTCAAGCATCTTATCAATGAAAGGAAGTGGAATGTAACGACCTGGAAGTTCGAGAAAAGTAAATTTAGAAAATAAAAATGAAAATGACGGTTTTTCCCTTATAAAGCTAAAAGTTGAGTTTTTTACCTGAATACTTTTTGGACATTCTATGAGGACCGTTATGAAGGTCTCGGACTCCCAAGTCTATTGACAGGCGGTATGACAGGACTCGTCCAAAATCCCCCTAGGATTAACGCAAGACGTGCCTGCTCCCGTCTGACACGAACAAGGGATAATTCCAATCTTAGCCCTTTCGAAGGCTTCCAGAGTCTACCAGGATCAGAGGAGGAGTGTGATGTCTCGGTCCCTGCTACAACCCGCATCCTCGATCAATTTGAAGGGCATTAAAAATCAGAAAAGACTGTGAGTGGACAAAACAACAGTTTATAAAAATATTTCACGAAAAGAAGATATTTATGCCCTTCACTAAAAGGCATGCATGCATTCGAAAACCAGTTAATCAAACCATTAGGGCCTTAGCCCAAAACAGTAAGTCAAACCATATGTGTCACTATCCAAATCCATGTGGGAACTCAGCCCAAAACCAATCAAGTGGGTCTGAGCCCAAAACCAATACAAGTGGGTCTCAGCCCAACAACCAATCCTCGACATCCATGATGCCTGACATCCCAGATGTCAGAATCAACACTGTCACGGTTCCAAGCTATGCGTGCTACTCGAGGTCTCAAATCTCAAGTCTCCCCAGGGGACCCTCAGATCAATGACCCTAACTGGGGGGAGGTTTTAACCTCTAGCAATCCTGCTCCTGAGTCACTATAAGGACTGGTCGCTCCGTGCAATGACCCTCGTAGGCAATGCCTCATGACTACTCCAGGATACTACGAGACGTATGGAGGAGACAACCCGCCACTCCAGGATACTACAAGACGTCTGGAGGGCAACCGTTAATGAGGATGGTATACGGAAAATCGTTTCAAATCATTCAAAGGGCTATGCCCGGTTTTTCCATAAAACCATCATAAATCCAAATTCATTTGGGGTCCCCGACCCAAAATCACATTATAAACCATAACTGGGCCTCATGCTCGAATTCATAAACCAACGGGCCCCCGACCCGATCATATAAACCAAATGGGCCTCCAACTCGATTTCTCATTAAATCAAATGGACTCAGAGTCCGATGGTTTCCAATTAAATGGATCATATGCCCGAAAGATATTTCCAAAACCCCTTTCAAATCATAGTTCAATTGGGACTCGTGCCCGAATCTCGATTTCACGCATCCCCTTGAAATCCTCAAAAACAGTAAACTAGTTCCTCGGTTTCACGCCTCTCTGTGAAACCTTCGGAATCACATATAAACTGTGTAAAACATATGCACGTAGTACACTTGACCGAAGCCCAAACATCACATAAAACATAAATCTCGAACTACCTGGCATCTCAAAACATGTATTTAAACTCATATAAAACATTTATGCATGCATCAATTTTGAAAATAAGATCCACTCATAGACCGTCCAAGCTGCACCTCGATACGCGTACCATAATCCTCTCCCGGCCAATTACCGTCACCGGGACTCCCAAACCAGTCCAAATCATACTAGAGGGTTACTAACTACCTTAATAACCTCTCATAAAAGCCACGTAATTTTTCCGAATTTTTAACTATTTTTAAACTCGATCCTAAACTTTCGGACATCCCGAACTTTATTGAAACGATGTCCGATCGACTCGAAACTAGTCCCAAAATGTTCGTTTTCTTCTCTTCCAATTCCTACACCTTCCTCCTTTCATTTCCTATGTAACGACCCGTCCTGGGAATTAGGATTAATCAGTTTTTAATGACGGATTAGTGAAGTTAATCTGTGATTAGTTGGATCCGTTCGGACGGACGGTGCGAAATGACGATTTTGCCCCTAGAATGGGCAGAAATATTGAATTTTCGTTCGGACGGACAAATGGATTTTGGTTGATGATCGTCACGTAGTTCGGGACGTCACGATTCCGTGGACAGGTGACACGTTCGATTTCGACATTCGAGGACAAAGTTACGACGTTCGGAAGTTCGAGGGTACTTTGGTAATTTTGTTGAATAGGGGCAATTTGTTGACTTTTCGAAAGACATGGACTTTTCACTCCTTTTGAGGACCGTTAGGTAGGTATCGATCCCCTTAGTACAACGACAGGCGGCACACTGTCATCGGAGTTCGAACGACAAAGTTACAGGTTAGGGAAAAACGAGGGGTAAAAGGGTAATTTAACTTTAAAAGGGTATTCTGGTCATTTAGTGCAGTGGGAAGTGTGCCCAGTTAGATTGGGACAAGTGGCTGCCTAAGGATGGTTACCCACCAGATGTAGGACACTTGTCCCATGACTAGAAGGTCGTGGACCTTGGTGGCCGCCTTCAATATGGTTTAAACGGGTTTTGGGGTGTACAGAAAACAGAGTAACCGTAAGAGCCTTACTATTACCGCTTGATTTTCAGTCTTTTATTTGAAATCTGAGAAGGGAGTTAAGGGAGATTGATGAGGGGTTGCGGTGGTGGTGCCACGAAGGCCGGCGTAGACGGTGGCCACAACACCGTGAGAACAGAGCACACGAGCCACCGCGAGGAAGCAAGATTTTTCTTACCCTCATTTGTGGTCGAAAGCTCAGGGTTTCAGGATGAAAGTTTCTTGGAAGATCGAGTTGAACCCGTTGAACTTGAAGGTCAAGCTTGAATGAGACGGTAAGTAGAAATACGTTAAAAATTGATTTTTGAAATAAAAATTGGTAATTTCAGTTTTACACGTTTTTACTTGTAATTATTGATTGGATGAGGATCTGGAGGATTTAAGGGACTGAACAAGCTCAAAACGAAGGGAAATGGAGGCTGGGATCGTGCTGGTGTGACGGTCGACGGTGGACAGTTGGTTTTTGAATCGGGAAGGTAAATTACAGACCAGAATTGCTTGTTTTAATTAGCTAGATCGATCATACATGTTCGGATGAAGCTAAGGGTAGAAATAGGAGTGAAAACAAACTGAAAATGGACGAAAACCGTGACCGCCGATTCGGTCGAACCGAACCGGTTCGAACCAGGTGAACCTGGTCGACCAGAGGTTGACGACGACACTGTTCACGCGCGTGGGTTTCACTAGCAGGAGATTCCAGACGCGCATGGGGGCGCGTGAATGGTAGTCTAAGGAATCTTCCAACATGACTTTTAAAGTATTTGATGTAACGAACATTTTGGCACTGGTTTCGAGATGATCGGACATCGTTTCGATATGTTTCGGGATGTCCAAAGGTTTTAAGCCTCGGTTAAAAATAGTTAAAAATTCGGAAAAATTATGGGGCTTTTGGTATAAGATTTATTAAGTAGTTAGTGAACTTATTATGGGATTTGGACAGGTTCGGGAAAGCCGGTGATAGTGGTTTGGCCTGGAACGACGTAAGTGCACGCGTATCGAGGCGGTAGCATAACTGGTCTATGAGTGGACTTTGCTTTCTAACTTATGATGCATGCATATATGTTTTTATATGTTTTCTATACGTGATTCTATGATTTTATTTATGATCTTGATGGTTTACGATTTTGCACGATTTTCGAGATATTTACGTATTTGCACGTTTTACGAGTTTTCGATTTCTATTATGATTTGAGCATGATTTTGATGATCGAATTTCGGGATTGGAAATATGATTTGATTTCAATAATTTGATATGGATTTCAAAAAAATTACTTCAGGCTTGGAGCCCTGTGCATGTGATTTCGATAATGAGACTTCGATTTTGGAACTGAATTTCGAAAATGATGTTTTGGATTCGGTTTTGAAACTTGAAAGGGAAAGTCTGGATTTGGGTTCGGGATGATGGTTCCAGATGCTAGCTTACGGAATCATTGTTGCGAATTCGGATAAGGATTTTCTATGGTTTTCACTGTTGATTGAAAAATGGTTTTGGGTTTAAAGACCCGGAAAAAGAAAAGAAAAACCGCTGGATCTGGTTTTGAGTTTAAAGACGAGGGCCCTGGATTGATGTGTTTGAGTTTAAAGACTCGGTATATGTTTTGAGTTTAAAGACTCGGTTCTGATACCCGCCGAGGCCTGTTGATTGTGTTTTGAGTTAAAAGACTCGTTGATATCTCGGGAAGGCCTGATTATGCGCATGGTTTTGAGTTTAAAGACTCGGGCGCACTTGAGATCCAGAAAACTCGCATGATTGATGTTTTTCATTGGTTTTCAGATGTTTTGGACAGTGGCCCGGATGACTTGGATTTGATGAGTTTTGGGGTTGAGTTCCCGTACTTTGAGATCAATTTGTGATTTTGGGCTGAGGCCTTGGATTTGAATTGTGATTTGAAGAAAGAAATGATTCTGGTTTTCATTGATGGTTTCGATTATGAAATGGTTTTATAACATGTACTTTATATGCATGCATTGGTTTTTGCGTAGAGGGTATAAATGTAATTGTGTTTTCTGATAATTATTTTTGAACTTATATTTTATTTTTGTCCACTCACAGTCTTTTCATGTTTTTGATACCCTCTAGGTTGTTATGGTGTGGGATGTTGGTCGAGAGAGACGGAGACATCACACGTACAATCCACAATAGATTCTGCGCACTCTGGAAAGTCTGAATGCTGTTGGACGGTCGGATCGAGAATCCCTTGTCCGACTTACGTGTCACATGGAGGTTGGACATCGATTTAGCCTTGGTGTCATGCGTAAGTTAGACGGGAGCAGGAATTAGCCCTTAATCTCGGGGGATTGGGGATGGGTCTTGAAAATTTGGTATCAGAGCAGGTTTTACGCGCTCTGCGGGATGTTTGGCTTCCAGAGCTGATGGTTTGTCGATTAACGTGATGTGATGCTACTGTGGATGTAATGTCTCTAAACGGAACAGCCCTTCATTAACCTGGATACGCGAGTGATAATGAGTAGTTTTACGATAGCTAGTGGCTTAGTCAGTGGAAAAAGTACGAGCAACTAGGTGATGCGTTTCCTGATACGCGATTGGATGTGTTACTTGCCGGCTTTGAACCGAAAAGGATAGCGTGGTAGATGCTGGATATGCTCGATTTTTGGTCGGACCATAGGGACGAAGGTATGCCAGCGGTTAACCTGGATGGTAGCCAGTGAGCTACGTTTGAGTAGACTGGTCGGCTTGTGGGGCCGATAGTAGTCTATTGAGCTGATGGTATACGTGGGCCGAGGAGGCCGGTTGATGGTGGTCTGTTGGACCGGATGGAGATTAGATGACGAAAGTATGGACTTGTGACCATTTGGTCAGATTGTTTGAGCTTGGACTTGTATGGCTACGAGTAACCGGATGCCTCGAGTGACAGGGTTTAGGAAACCACTTTAAGGAATTGAGGGATTTTCCCTCCTAGTATGGGTCACTGGTGGAAATTGGTGTGTACACTTTACGGTAAGTGTCAGGACCCACCCCGGTTTCACCCCGAAACCCGAGGTCAATCCCGCTCCCGTCTGACTCCCCGACACAACACCTAAGTAAAACTCACTCAAATCCAGTCAGACGCAGGAGTAATTAAACAAAATATTCCGACGTTATCGTTTACAAAGCATAGTACGAAAACACAAGGAAGCTAGAAACTGACAAATTACACGCACTCGGAAGTCTGTAAAACTATTCCGGGATCCCTCACGTCCCTTCTATGCCTCGGACTCTGCCTCGACTTCAAGACCCCGCGCTATCTCCACAACCTGGAGGGCAATTTAAAACAGAAGATGTGAGTGGACCAAACAGTACAAGAGTTCAAAATCATTTTACACGAAAATCGAGTTTAACCCTCCGTTTTGAAAACCACATGCATAACCAATAATTACGAACACAACTATAAATCAATTTACCATAAACCGCATCATAAGAAACAGAAACACTATAAAACAGTTAGAAAAAACACAGCATGTGAATCATAAAACCATATCAGAAATCATAACATCACACCATCATTTTCCCGATCAAACCTGCTGGACCTATCCGAGTCTTTAAACTCCCGAGTCTTTAAACTCAATCCAGGCCTTAATCATATCCGAGTCTTTAAACTCAAGGCCTACGGGGGAAAATCAATATATCCGAGTCTTTAAACTCCCGAGTCTTTAAACTCAATCCGGGTCTTTAAACCCAATCCGGCCGGTCCCCCGTCACATATATCCGGGTCTTTAAACCCAATATCCAGATCCAGCAAATCCAATCCCAAAATCCTTTGAAAACCATTTACCAATCCACATCCAAACCCGAATCCGAAATCACTGGTCCGATACCCTTCTGGCATCCAGAACCGTCATTCCGAACCCAAATCCGGAATCCACTTTCCGAAAATCATTTAATCACCAAATCATGTTGCAAAATCCCTTGGTAAACAATCAAACTAGTTATCCTTTAAAAATCCCAAAACCATGGCATTTTCCTCAGAAATTGACATTTCTCGTAAAACGTGTCAAATACCGTAGTTTCTCGAAAAACGTGCAACAATGTAAAACCAACCAAAACATATTTAATAAACATAGAGTCATAGTCAAAATCATAAAACAATTATAGAAAACAGATATGCATGCTCGAGTTTAGAGAAAGGGTCCACTCACAGTACTGAGCCCTACTCGCGTCCCGAACGTCCAACACGTTCCTCGGCTTCCTCGGGAAATCCCGATCCTGTTCACAATCACCAAAGTACGTTACTAACACGTTCACGAAAGTTCACCTAAATTCCCTCAAAATTCCTCGAATCCTAAACGTAAGAACCCGGGACCCTAAACATTCACCCTCGCGGAACTACACTCATACGACTTCCGATTGACTCGAAACCAACTCCATTGAACTCACCATAACTTCTAGACCAAAATCCATGTTGATCGTTTTCCCCATCGCCGCCGCACGCGCCCCCACGCGCCGCCCAAAGTGGCTGCGTGTGGCCCTCACGCGCCAGCTACAGTGTATCAGCTACCTCGAGCCAACCCGGTTCGCCACAGTCACCTGCAACTCAGACCGGCGTTAGCGGTTCACCGCCGTGCCTGCCCTATTTCCTTCCCTTTCTTCACCAATCTCATCGTCCAGTTCCAAGCTATCCATTACCCAACTCCTCAGACCTCGACACCGTCCCTAGCCCGTCGACTAAAGCTCGAACCAAACGACCCAAAAACCCCTGTTTTCCTTCCCGGCCACCCACGACTTCCCCCTTCACGGAGGCTACACCAACCTCTTCCTAGGACTCTACCAAACCTCAACCAACCCTCCTGGACTGTCGACTCAGCCCTAAGCTCGACGATTCGCCGTTTGAAACCCACGGCCGAAACAGAGGACATAGAGCACCTCCATCATGCCATCCTCCGCCGTGCTCCCCCCGTCACGGCTACACAACCACTAGACTCCCAGACCTCCACTGAGTCCCCTAGACCTACCCATGACCTTCGATTCCACCCTTAGACTCACAACTCGCAGTTCAAAACTCGACGGGAAAACAGGGCACAAACACGAAGATTTGGACTTACCTGCAACCGTCCACAACCGTGCTCGCCGCCGTGTTCCGTGGAGTCCACAGAGCTGCCTCAGCTTCCTTTTGAGGTCGCACACACTCGCACACGACCACAGCACCCCCCACAAGCCGTCAACCTTCTCTGTTTCCTCCCAGATTCCCGTGACTCATCCCCCTCACACACACGACCACCGTGCCTCTCAACAGCCTCACCAGCTCCCTTTCAGTCTCCCGTTCCTCCCTCACTCACCAGAACTCGTCAATTACCACGATCAATCCTCAACTTCTCTCAATTTCCTCCCTCTGTTTCTCTCTGTATATCGAAGAACAAGAATGCACAGCACGGGTGCACCCCAATTAATTGGGCCGTGAATGCATAGGATTCCACCAGAATCCTCTACACACATGCCACCTGTCACAATCCACTCCACACACTTCCACATGGCCCAATCCCAGCCGTCCATTCCTTTCCTCTGTGCACAAATCCCTAGAAACCAAAAAGACCAAAATACCCTCCTGTTTTACTCATTTTACGGTTTTACCAAAACTTCCTAGACCCGTAACTCTCGCCTCGTAAGTCCGATGAATACGTGCCGCCTGTCATCGAACTCAGGACAACGAAATCTATCTAACCACCCTAGGTCAACATACCCAAACTCGATTATTCAAAAAGTCAACTATTCCCCCTAATTTACTCAAATTACGGTCATGCCCTCAACCTTCCGAACATCACAATTCCCTCATCGGATGTCGAAATCAGGCGTGCCACCTGCCTATAGATTCGTGACGTCCTAAACTACGTCCTGGTCACTGGTCAACCCCCATTTTACCACCCGAACTAAAAGTCAACTATTTTGCCCAAACTAGGGGCAACATCGTCATTCTAAACTTACGGACCTATCGGGACCAACTAACCACGGATTAACCTCACTAATCACACCTTAATCACTATCTTAATCCCGGCTCTTGGGACGGGTTGTTACAGTAAGGGATAGTCTAAGCCGGGTGTGACGACCCGAGCGGTAAGGTTATGGCGAATTAGTGGCTGTCGCGGGTTTGGATAACCCGTATGAGAAGGATAATTTGGGAAAACCCCGTGGGATGATTGGTTTGGACTGTGAATTCCTTAGAGAGGAACCCAGAGGAAGTGCTTAGTCTGGATACCGTGAGTCGGGATTTGTACTTCGATAGTCGTGGTGGTTAGGCCGACTTACGGCTGGCTTGGAGAGGGTGTTGCTAGGTGCAGCCGAGGTAAGGATTGGTTAGTGGACGATTCTGGATGGGTCCAGTGTTGGGTTCTCAGTGTATTGGACTATGAGGGAGGTTAGTTCCCCTGACCTGAGCGTACATTAAGGGTTTTGGCTCGGTAGGAGCAGAGGCTCGGGACTGGTGAGTTGTGAGTGCTAGACCGGAATAATGTGCCACAAATTAGGATGCTTGTAATTGGTCGGATGGACACATCATGTCGAGGTTGTGGCTAGTTGTGAGGTGACGGTGTTTGGTAAGAACCACTAACCGAGCGGGGATATGTGATGACCATCGGTAGGTCATGTTTCGGAACGAACGGTTAGGATGTCGTTGGTTTGATCAAAGTGGCGCAGCAGAAGCGCGGTGAACCTATGCTTCGTGTTGGAACGGGCTAGGTTTGTATGGATAGGTTAAACCATTCGTGAGGTAGGTGTTAGTGGGCTCCCCTTAATATGTTGGCATATGTCGGAAAATGCCGAGGTTGGCATTTGGGTAATGTCAAGGCCTGTGCTTAGTAATTGTCTAAGATTTGTGGTTGACAAACTCGAGGATCATGACTCGGGAGGCTGAGGTTAGAGATCGTTGATTGTGATCCTAAGAGTTGGGTACGAGTATGATAGTGGTGCTCGGGGATAAACCTCGGAAAGGTTGTGATGCAATCATCAAAAGGAGTGATAATTGACATCCCTTTGGATGTGCATACACGGTGTTAACCTACAGGTGAGTTGGTCGGTAAGTTGGTTGGTTACAGACACGTGGTTGTGATCCGTAGGATTTGAGGATCGCCTAAGTATAGCAGAGTTGACGTTGGACGGTTTGTCTAATGGTGGTATTGGTGTTGCGGATTGAGTTCCATGGTTGGGAATCTCGAAACTAGGAGATGTTGAGTTTGAGACGATGAGATACTGTGTTTGGTTCCGTGTTGATGAATAGGTTGTGTGGTGGATACTTTGGAGTTGAGTTGGGAGACTCACTATTGGGATGTCAGGATTTGTGACCCCCCTTAATCGTGGACACTTGTGGAGGTGTTCGGGCATAGAAAGAGTACTTGGTGACGCCGGGAGTGGCCTGTGTGGCGAGTGCCATACGATTGTGCTAAGTTGGTTTAAGGCTGGATGACTTGTGATGTCCTAGTTGTATACCATTGAGAGTTCTCTTGGTGGATGACGAAAGGAAATGGAAAAGGAATGACTATAACTGATCGATATGAGGTTATTGAAGAGAACCCACAATCTAGACGTGTGGTAGTTAAGATCGATTAGATTCAATGCGGTGGCCTGAAACCTAGTCAGTAGGATCCACTCAGGAGTGTGTGGATCGGGAGTGGTTGGCTTCTGATAGACTTGAGTAGTTGTGGAGCAGGAGGATCGTCTGTAGCTTATGCGTGTGGTCCATCTCGCGTATGTAGGGATAATGGACTTAGATCGGATACTGGATCTGCCTTCTATTTGTAGTGGAGATGAGTTTGGAGTTCATATTGGTCAGGGGACCCAGGAGACCGAAAGGTTCGAAAGGGACTCGAGTTGGACTTTCTTGAAAGATTTGTAGTGCAGCCTGGTGGTTGGCTTGGACCGACAGACAGTAAAAGTGAAGCGTATTTGGGTTGTAACCTGGTGGTAATTAGTATAGTTACGAGGATGTTTTTGTGCCTTGGAGTTTTCACTGTGAGGGTGACAGGTACACTTTGATGATGTCGATTAGACTTTGGGTAGAGTAGAGCTCGGTTGATGTTGTTATGGTTAATTAGGGGACGTATCGTAGGATGACGTTGGAAGTACATGAGGATATACTCTACGAGCTGTGTTTGAAGTATTCTAAAATATCTTTGTTTTATTTAAAGATCGTAGGGTTGTCTTTGCGTATGTTTGATGGTATGCACCGTGGTTCTAGTTGATAGTGATTGGTGCATGTACTTGAGATATGTTCCGTTGTACTTGGACGTGCAGCGTGATATTCGGGTAAAAGTGTTGGTGATCGGCTTAGTGCCGAGGTATGTTTTGGATAGATGGAGGATCAGCGTAGTTCTGATAGGATGGATTTTTGACGGAGGATGTGGACTAGATCCGGGTGATCCAGAGTGATCTGTTGATTATTGCTGATGAGCTGGATGCTCAAAGCCACGATTGGCTGGTGGGACCCTGATGCTGAGATGTGTGATTCAACGACGTGGGATCACAATGGACAGAAATTGGTAGGGTCCAGTTACAGACAGCTAGTGTGGGACGTGGATGGTGTTCCCACAGGTTGACTGTGTTGATGGTTAGGGGAACCACCGGTGAGAGGATTGTTTGAGCAATGGTGTGGGGGCATACCCAGTGTTGGTTGAATCGTGAGTGTCAGCTAGGGTGACATTAAAAGTACCTTGAGTACGAGTTGGAATGTGTTGACCCCGATGAGGAAGGGATGATTTGCCAGATGGACTGAAACGTAGGACATGGTTCGCTTGACCGAATTGGGGTGACAATTTGGGAACTGTCCGGCTAATTTGGATTGGCAAATAATGGACACCAGGTAGGAGAACCAGGTGTAAGATCAGTTGGATTCCCCCAGTCAGTTACGAAAATACGAGATTCAGAATTTCGGGGATGAAATTCTTTAAGGGTGTAGATTGTAACGACCCGTCCTAGGAATCGATATTAGATTAGTTGTTAATAACAGATTAGTGAAGTTAATCTGTGATTAGTTGGACCGTTCGGACGGACGGTGCAAAATGATGATTTTGCCCCTAGAATGGGCAGAAATGTTGACTTTTCATTCAGGAGGACAAATGGACTTTGACCGATGACCGTCACGTAGTTCGGGACGTCACGAGTCCGTGGACAGGTGGCACGTCCGATTCCGACATTCGAGGACAAAGTTATGACGTTCGGAAGTTCGAGGGTACTTTGGTAATTTTGTTGAATAGGGGCAATTTGTTGACTTTTCGAAAGGCATGAACTTTTCACGCCTTTCGATGACCGTTAGGTAGGTCACGATCCCTTGAGTACAACGACATGCGGCACACTATCATCGGAGTTCGGACAACAAAGTTACACGTTAGGGAAAATGAGGGCTAAAAGGGTAATTTTACTTAAAAAGGGTATTCTGGTCATTTAGTGCATTGAGAAGTGTGCCCAGTTAGATTGGGACAAGTGGCTGCCTAGGGATGGTTGCCTAGCAGATGTAGGACACTTGTCCCATAACTAGAAGGTCGTGGAATTTGGTGGCCTCCTTTAATATGGTTTAAACGGGTTTTGGGTTGTACAGAAAACAGAGTAACCGTAAGAGCCATACTATCACTGCTTGATCTTCAGTCTTTTTTTTTGAAATCTGAGAAGGGAGTTAAGGGATATTGATGAGGGGTTGCGGTGGTGGTACCACGAGGGCCGCCGTGGACGGTGGCCACAGCACCGTGAAAACAGAGCACACGAGCCACCGTGAGGAAGCAAAATTTTTCTTACTCTCATTTGTGGTCGAAAGCTCAGGGTTTCAGGATGAAAGTTTCTTGGAAGATCGAGTTGAACCCGTTGAACTTGAAGGTCAAGCTTGAATGAGACGGTAAGTAGAAATTCGTTAAAAATTGATTTTTGAAATCGAAAATGGTAATTTCAGTTTTACACGTTTTTACTTGTAATTATTGATTGGATGAGGATCTGGAGGATTTAAAGGACTGAACAAGCTCAAAACGAAGGGAAATGGAGGCTGGGATGGTGCTGGAGTGACGGTCGATGGTGGACAATTGGTTTTTGAATCGGGAAGGTAAATCATAAACCAGAATTGCTTGTTTTAATTAGCTAGATCGATCATACATGTTGGGACGAAGCAGGTGAACCGGGTCGACCAGAGGTTAACGACGACATTGTTCACGCGTGTGGGTTTCACGCACAGGAGATTCCAGACGGGCATGGGGGCGCATGAAGGGTAGTCTGGGGAATCTTCCAACATGACTTTTAAAGTATTTAATGTAACGAACATTTTGGCACTAGTTTCGAGATGATCGGACATCGTGTCGATATGTTTCGGGATGTCCAAAGGTTTTAGACCTCGGTTAAAAATAGTTAAAAATTCGGGAAAATTACAGGGTTTTGGTATAAGCTTTATTAAGTAGTTAGTGAACTTATTATGGGATTTGGACAGGTTCGGGAAAGCCGGTGATAGTGGTTTGGCCGGGAACGACGTAAGTGCACGCGTATCGAGGCGGTAGCATAACTGGTATGTGAGTGGACTTTGCTTTCTAACTTATGATGCATGCATATATGATTTTATATGTTTTCTATACGTAATTCTATGATTTGATTTATGATCTTGATGGTTTACGGTTTTGCACGATTTTCGAGATATTTACGTATTTGCACGTTTTACGAGTTTTCGATTTCTATTATGATTTGAGCATGATTTTGATGATCAGATTTCGGGATTGGAAATATGATTTGATTTCAATTATTTGAAATGGATTTCAGAAAAGTGACTTCGGGCTTGGAGCCCTGTGTATGTGATTTCGATAAGGAGACTTCAGTTTTGGAACTGAATTTCGAAAATGATGTTTTGGATTCGGTTTTGAAAATTGAAAGGGAAAGTCTGGATTTGTGTTCGGGATGATGGTTCCGGATGCTAGCTTACGAAATCATTGTTGCGAATTCGGATAAGGATTTTCTATGGTTTTCACTGTTGATTGAAAAATGGTTTTGGGTTTAAAGACCCAGAAAAAGAAAAGAAAAACTGCTGGATCTGGTTTTGAGTTTAAAGACTCGGTTGATTGACGGGGGAAGGGTCATAGATTGATGTGTTTGAGTTTAAAGACTCGGTATATGTTTTGAGTTTAAAGACTCGATTATAATACCCCCCGAGGCCTGTTGATTATGTTTTGAGTTTAAAGACTCGTTGATATCCCGGGAAGGCCTAATTATGCGCATGGTTTTGAGTTTAACGACTCGGGCGCACTTGAGATCCAGCAAACTGCATGATTGATGTTTTTCACTGGTTTTTCACTGGTTTTCAGATGTATTGGGCAGTGGCCCGGATGACTTGGATTTGTTGAGTTTTGGGGCTGAGTTCCCATACTTTGAGATTGATTTGTGATTTTGGGTTGAGGCCCTGGATTTGAATTGTGAATTTGAAGAAAGAAATGATTCTGGTTGTCATTGATGGTTTCGATTATGAAATGGTTTTAGAACATGTACTTTATATGCATGCATTGGTTTTTGTGTGGAGGGTATAAATGTAATTGTGTTTTCTGATAACTATTTTTGAACTTATATTTTATTTTTGTCCACTCACAGTATTTTTATGTTTTTAATACCCTCCAGGTTGTTACGGTGCGGGATGTTGGTCGAGAGAGAAGGAGACATCACATATACGATCCAGAATAAATTCTGCGCACTCTGGGAAGTCCGGATGCTGTTGGACGGTCGGATCGAGAATCCCTTGTCCGACTTACGTGTCACATGGAGGTCGAACATCGATTTAGCCTTCGTGTCATACGTAAGTTAGACGGGAGCAGGACTTAGCCCTTAATCTCAGGATATTGGGGTGGGTCCTAACATCCTATCATTCTATGTCCTCAAAAACATAAAAATCGATCAAAGATGCTACCTTTGGATTGAAGAACACATGGCCAAGGTTACTCCTCCCTGTCCATGTGTTTCCGGCCACCTCCAGCCATGCTCTTGATCCCAACCAACTCATAAGACCTCCAAAAAACCCATATTCAATTTTTGAACGTAGAAACTTACCTTCGCGGTCTCCCGGCCACCGTCACGTCGGTCCTCGCTATCAAAACCACCATCATCGCCTCACCTCACCCTCTCTTCTTCATTCACGAGCCACTTTCATTAGATGAGGTCTGGGGGGGTGGTGAGTGTGGGTTATGGTGTTCGGGTTTCAGGTTAGGGAGAATGGAACAAATGAGGAGGGAGGGGGTTGGTGCATGTCTGTAAGGGAATGGGAAATGGATGAGTGACACTCATCCATTGGACTTATTCAAAATATCTGGGCCCCACTCAGAACAAAAGTCCATCCTTGCCTCGTAACACGTGCTATCATGAATAGTACCTCAAAACTTCCGTGAACCGTAATTTTCCCGTTGAACGTCCGATTTTGACGTGCCACCTGTCTATGAACTCGTATCGACCCGATCTACTTAACGGTTCTTGGCCCTCGGGCATTAGACCTCCCGGGTCAAAAGTTAATTTTTTGCCCTCGTTTAAGGGCAAAATTGTAATTTCGTCCTGAATGTCCGATAATCCTCGGCTAATCCTCATTTAGCCTCACTAATCCATAATTAATCCCTAAAATTAGGGATGGGTCGTTACACGGTATATCAAAATTAGAGATCGAATGGGTTCAGTATAGGTCAAAAGTGGCTAGGGTTATTTTGGGTCACTCGATAGACGAGAGCAGAACCGGGCGCGGGTCCCAAGGTAATTTAGGAGCGGGTCCTGTCAACTTGGTATCAGAGCAAGGTTTCTAAGTTATTCTTGCTAATGTCGTGCTTCTGAGACATGAACCCCGTGCACGTCTTGGTAATGAGACAAGGATATGAACCCAGGATATTTATAGGACTGGAAATGGATTTGGATTATTAGTTTTAATAGTGAATGTTACGCTCCGATATGCGAAACGTGGTGTGGGTTTGGATAGTAAGTGAGAACAAAGGCAAAAACCATAGTATTTGTAGGTAAGTTAGACCTAGATGTGAAACATGAATAATTTTTCCTGCTAGAGTCAGTGTTTAAGTTTTAAAATGATGAAAGGCCTTTTGTCAAATCCGACGCGTATAGTGATGTTTCTTTTTTATGATTAAGCATATCGATGGTAGTATGGACTATGATTATCAAATTAGGACTCGGACGTGAGTGAAGATATTGGATTGGGATTTGAAAGAAGTCATAATTGAATAAGAGTTTGAAAGGAACTCAAGTTATTATTGTAGGCCCGGGTTTTGGTTACATCTTAGTGTTAAGCCAAGTATTAGTGTTAAATAAGTTTTGCATGGCTTTGGATATGATTATGTTATGGTACTTAGGTTGAATCCCGATTTGATAATGTCTTGATTGTGTGATTTAATCCATGGATAGTGCCCATTGTTGTGGTATTGTGTTTTCCCATACAGATGATGCTCGGGGCACTAGCTTATGCTAATGTTGTTGTCCATCATAACTAGTGCTTGAGTTAAAGATTTAGTTAGATTACACGAGATCTTGAAGTCACCCATCTTCAAATGAAGTTTCATTTTAGTATTGGTTTTTGTCCCTGATGAATGGTCTAGATTTTGAGTATTAATTAGTTAGTTGATTTATTGATATTAGATGGGTATTCATTTTTGGATTGACTTATTGATATATGTGTCTAGGTAATTTGGTATGAGTTGATGAGCATGAATTCTGAGAAATTTGGGCCACGAATTGTTTAAAATTATTGTATAATTGTTGTGATCCCACGAGATATGATTTGTGTGATTTGAAACTTGATTATGTATGATAGGTAAGAAAAGATTTTTGCATGGAAAAAGCGAACACGTTTATCGTTATGATTACATGCGATCCCAGAGTTAGTCATACATGCATAACATTGTAGTATTGTTTTTCATCCTTCAAAAATGACCAGTCCAAGAAAAATTGTTTAGATCTTGAAAGATATTGATAAATACGAGAATTATAGAAGTATTCCAGAAGAAGTTACAAGGATTACCCCCTTCCAGGGAAAGTGATCTTATGGTTGAAATACTTTTGAACGCTTAACTAGTATAACTGTTGTTTAAATTTCAAGGACAAAATTCTTTTAAGAAGGGGTGTGGGGAGAAAAGGAGGGGCGGGGGGTTGGGGAGAAAAGGAGGGGCGGGGGGTTGGGGAGAAAAGTAAATTTGGAAAATAAAAATGACGGGTTTTCCCTTATAAAGCTAAGAGTTGACTTTTTGACCTGAATACTTTTTGGATGTTCTACAAGGACCGTTATGAAGGTTCAGACTCTTGAGTCTATAAACAAGCGTTATGTAAAAATTGGAGATCGAATGAGTTCGGTATGGGTCACAAGTTACTAGGGGCATTTTTGGTAACTCGTCAGACGGAAGCAGAACCGGATGCGGGTACTAATATATGAGTTTGTGTGAAATATTTCAAATATTTCGTGGTAGTTAAATTTGAAATTTGAGAGTTTATAAATAACTTTCAAATTTGGTGTAAAATACAAGATAAAATGTAATATGCTAGTCACTTAGAACTGCACTCTAATGATATGCTCATCACAAATTATGAAAGGGTGCTCGAGTTTAATTTTCGTAAATTCGATACTCATAAAGAGTAATGTTGATAACCGATGTATATAGTGTAAATCTTCCTCTTCTATATTATTATGTAAAAAATAAAATAAATAAAGCGTAATATGGCTAAAAATAACTACAAAGTATTATTTTATTTTTGGGGGTTTTTTTTTTGATCCAGGGTACAAACAGAAAAACAGAAGAAACAAAACAACAGAGAAAAAAGAAAACTAACAGCAGGGGCCACTAGGAGCAGTCTCTTGAAGGAATCTCAAGAGGCGGAGGACAGGGTAAACCATCTCGGGAAAACACGTGCACTAGGGATGATGGAGGGCGATCAATCCAGACCTCACTGCACATCAACCTGCGTGCATGAGTAGCTAAGGCATCAGCTGCCATATTTGCTGAGCGATTTGCCCAATGAAAGACCACATAATCAAAGAAAGGAGTATTGGATCTAATACGAGAAAGGATAGGGAAGATCTTCCATCTTCCTTTCTTAATGAAGCCATTGACGGCCTGGATAAGATCCAGAGAATCAGATTCAAAAGTAACCAGCCGAAAACCCGTCCTTTTCACGAGATTTACACCTTCGAGCAACACCCACGCCTCAAGCTCAATAACAGAGCTAGTGGTTCGAGTATGGCAGCACCCAACAACAAACTTTCCATCTGCATTCCTTGCAACCACACCGAGACCAGCCTGTCCCGAAGAGGGGAGCCAAGAGGCATCCACATTGATTTTCATTTCCGAAAGGGAAGGTGGGGACCAAAGTGACCCATCACACGTTACCTCAGTGACACATACATTCCGAGGTTTAGGTGGTACAGAAGCTGCCCAGGAATACCGGTGGAGAGTTGCGCCCTCATACAAAGCTCTGCGAGGGTTAAAGGTAGAACCCTCAAAAACTACACGACAACGCTCCTGGAAACGATTCTATGGATATATCATCCAATAGATTCACCATTCAATAGTAAACTTTAGTTACTTTTCTAATTACCTTCAATTTTGTTAGTTTTATAAGCAGTGGATGGTAAATCTATGGGATGGATGCATCCATAGAATCATCTTCCCTATTCGCCATGCTTACTAATCTCCCCCCACTAACTGACAAAGTCAACAAACTGCTCCGATGCCAAACGATCGCCCGCTTATTCTGTTATTCTTCATCGCCAGCATCAAAACCCCAATCGCAGAGCCTCTCTAGTCTGAGTGTCTACTACCCTACTAGTACGCCATGGGGCAGATCCTCGACAAATTACAAGGTACCACTCCAAAACCTTTCATACTTAAATCTTGTGCTAATTTATATTGTTTTCGAGTCCAATAATGCTTCATCTCCATTTCTGAATTTCCCTTGCACAATTCACAAATTCCCCGTTCGTTTTTCAATTTCTTAGTTTGTAGCTGAGTTATGGAGTCATGTGTTAATTTTTCTTTGTTTGAGTGCAAACTGCCAAAATTAACACAAACCTGTACTTGTCGAATTTTCTGAGTGATGGGTTTTCTCAGATGCTGCAGAAAGTTACCTTTTGAATGTCCATGTTTTATGTCATTGGTTGTACTGGATTTTCGAAACGATGATCAAGTGAATACTGTTGACCATTGCTCTAGTTGATGTGGCTGTGAAGCCACTGATGTAGGAATGCCTCAATTTACAGTGTTGATATCATCTGTTTGATATTCTGATGAAGTTGAATGCGTGATATGCCGGAGGCCAATTTAAAAGATTGCAAGTAAATTTGTTGGCATTCGTCCTCAACAGTATGAGATGTTATATTACTGGACATGAATCACAACTGTTGCTCATACATATATTATATCTGATAGTTTTCCGCCTTGCAGGTAAGGAATGGAGGCGAAGGCAAATAAGAAAGATTACAGATAAGGTTTTTGATAATTTTAAAAATGAGTCAGGAAGGGCTAACTTGAAATTTGAGGATCTGTACATCGGCGTACTACTTGTATACAAGTGAGAACCTTTTCTTACTGCAAATTTTTCCATTTTCATAGCTGATTGTAAAACCGTACTACTGGTTGTGACATTAAATTCTAATCCAGGGTTTTTCTTTTGTTTGGTTTAATCTTCCTATTCTAGTGATATCAATAAGCGGTTACCCGGCCCACATTTTGATCCACCCACCAAAGACCATGTCAGAGCTATGATCCTGGTAATCGAATTGTACCATATATTGATAATGCTCAAACTTTAGCTTGCAAAGCAGAGTTATTAGTAGAAATAACTACTAGATCATGTAATGTGGATGATTTATATGTTTAGCCCCACCATTTCTAAAGGTTGACCCATTTTATTCTTACTGCTTCTCGGACTATGAATGTCTGCTGAATTTGAACATCATACTTGGGAATATTGTTGTTATTTCCGGGTAAGTGTTTGTTTTTAGAATGTGTCTGAGGACTCAACAGGGACTCTGACTCTTATTATTTTTTAGATAGTGTTGAATCCAATAACTTATGTAGGGATCGTAGTTTTGCTTTGCATAGAAGTACATAGATTACGAATACTCATCAACATAGATTACTAGTACTCATCAGTAAAAGGTAGGTTGTTTTTATTATTTTTTTTTCCTCTTCTTTTTTTGGCCTTTTCAGCCAACTTTTACATGGAAGCTTACAACACGGTCAGTTCAAATTTACTGACACCTCACTGAGATCTTGTTTTGTGGCTGAGTCTTGTTCTTGGACTCAATATTTTTTATCTCTCTTAAATTTCATGGTTAACTTTGATGCTTAATATGCTTGGTATTTTTTAGCCTCTACGGGTGCTAGTTTATAATTGGAGTCTCTTCATAAAAAATAAAAATAAATAAATAAATAAAATAAAATAAAACTTAAAAGTTTTATCATCGGGATTCTTGTCTCTTCATACTTTGTTGGAATAGCTTGATCAGTCATCCGCACAGATAGCTCTTTTTATTGGAGTGCCCATATTCCATATGAATCTTTTCAATGACTGAAACAGGTAAAAATCTCCAATAACTATAGAGAAGCTTATCTTCTTGTAAACAGGACAATGGAGATAATTCTGCTTGATATATAGGCTTGGATCTTGTTGAATATGTGGAGACATTGTTGACTGTATTTTGATATCTGTCCTTTTATAGTAGAAAAGATGAAGATCTTACAAGTGGTGCATCTTGTTTTTATTTGCAGGAGCACGATTTCAATCTTGATGGAGAAATTGACCGCGAAGAGTTTGCCAAGTTCATCAAGGAGTTGACGTCTGATGCATTCGTTGTAGTGAGTCAAGGGCTGATCCTCACATTGGTCGCAGCACCAACAATCGCAATGGCGACGAAGAGGGCTACTGAAGGAGTACCTGGCGTTGGGAAGTTTGTGCAAAGGTTACCCAACTCAGTTTATGCATCCCTTCTCACTCTCTCTGTTCTGTTGTTTCAACACGCGCGAAAGGAGCTCGAATAATCAATCAATCACTAGCTTGTTTTCAGCTCAATATAATCCTTCTAATATTCTATCATAGACAAGACTTCATACACTATTTGGTGCTTGAAATTAGTAGTCTTCTACTTATTATTGGATGTTTCAAAAATTCACTCCGTTATACCTATTCTGTTGTTTCTATTTTTGTTAGCAATATATAAAGATTATTTGATGGATTCTGTCACAAAATGACTGCAATCGAATAAGAAACAAAGGAATGTTATGTTACATCATAATTTTTCAAAGTGTTGTCATAACATATGGATAGTCGTTGTATCTCTATTGATCAGACTCTAATAAGTAGCAGCATATTGGTGCATCATCAGACTCCAAGATTGGTTGAATAAGCTCAGAATAAGTTGGCAAAGGCTGCTGGACTACGACGAGACATCGATTTCAAATTTGATGGGCACCGTGCGCAGTTACTATAGAAGTTGGCGGCTCCTCCTCTACGTCGATTGCTCTTCCTTGCTCTTGATTATTTTCTTTCATTCTCCTTTTGTTGCTCTCATCGTAGACCACAGAAGTAATACCAGTTAGATTACAGTAGCTTCGTGGTTCGTCAATCCTCGATGATAAAATCTAAACTCTCAAATGGGGATCCTACATATTAAACCATTAATCATGTCGAGTAATGTAATCTTCACAATCATGTTCATTAAGAGAAAAAAAAAAACGGATGTCCCAGACTGAGTCCAAATCTAAGAGCAGGTAATATGAATACGGGCAATTCAAGTTGTGATAGTAGCCTGTAGGAGGTCTCCAATTTAACTCTCACGATGACGAAATTCTGAGTAAAACCAACAATTGGGAAATGGATGACTGTAACACCGAAGAATACACCAAAAGCAACATAAAAAAATTTCTCTTCTTTTCTCCTTTTTTTTCGTACAACATTTGGTCGCTAAAGGTGACCAGAGTGGAACTACGGTCAAACGAACTCGATACTCTTGATTAATGGGTAAATGGAAAACCACCTCCTAGAGAACAGGTCTCCCACACCTATTAGCAAATAAACATAAGCTCATTAATAAAACTTAATTGTAGCACAAATTGCTCCGATGCCAAAGGATCGCCCGTTTATTGTGTTACTCTTGGTACTTTATAAGCGATTTGAATAGCACAAAACATCTCTTTTATCAAATAAAAATATTCATTTATTCTTCATCGCCATCATCATAGTCCCACTCGCAGAGTCTCTCTCTAGAGTTACTACTACGACATGGGACAAGTCCTCGACAAATTACAAGGTACCGCTCCAAACCTTTCATACATAAATCCTTATCGTAATCTGTGTATTTTTCGATTACAATAATGTTTCTTTTCCTCTGATCTGAATTTTCCCTTGCACAATTCACAAGTGTGCCCTGTTCGTTTTTCAGTTTCTTAATTTGTAGTTGGCTCATGGAGTCATGTGTTAAATTATTATGTATGTATTTGAGTGAAAATTGTCAAAGTTGACAAAAGCCTACTTGTAGAATTTTCCAAGGTGATGGATTTTCTCAGATGCTGCAGAAAGTTATCTTGTTTTAATTTACACTAATAGCCATTTAGTGTTATGGCTTAATCGTATTCTTTTTTTACGAGTTATGTCGGATTCAACTCTCGTAAATGACGAAATCGATACTCCGTTATGTTATATCATCTGATTGATATTCTGGTGGTGAAGTCAAATTTTTGACATGCCTTGTGCCACATAAAAAAAATAAAATAGTACGTTCTCACGCCTAAGTAAATCTGATCGTCCTCGAATATAATGTGGCATGTTGGGTTACTGGACATGAATCACAAATATTCGTTATACATATATTATATTTTATTTGATCATTTTCCTCCCGGCAGGTAAGGAATGGAAGCGAAAGCAAATAAGAAAGATTGCAGATAAAGTGTTTGATCACTTTAAAAATGAGTCAGGAACGGCTAACTTCAAATTTGAGGATCTGCACATCGCTGTACTACTTGTATACGGGTGAGGGGTTTTTATTACTGAACTGTTTTGCGTTTTTTTGAGCATGGTACCAGTTGTGAGATTTAATTCTAATTAAGGGTGTTTTTGTTTTGCATTGTAGCCATATCAGAAAGCGTTTACCCGGCCCACATTCTGATCCGCCCACCAAAGACCATGTCAGATCTAGGATCCAGGTACCCTAATTCTATCAAACTATGGGATTGCCATTTGCAAAGCAGCCTTATTTTCGGCCAATTCTGTTATTTTTTTTCAGAATATGTTGGATCCAATCACTTGTGTAGGGGTGCCAGTTTGTAGTTGTAGTCTGCATAATTTATCAGTAACTTTTATGATCAACCGACGAGTGTATGGATGAAGATGGTGTGAGTGGTGAATAATGTTTTTATTGCAGGCACACGATCTCAACCTTGATGACGAAATTGACCGCGAACAATTTGCCAAGTTCATCAAGCAGTTGACAGCTGACACATCCGTTGTAGTCAATCAAGGGCTCATCCTCACATTAGTACCCGTCGGTGTGGTTTAGGTCAGCACAAATTTAGATGGGTATGAACCATGCGTATCGAGTTAAGAACACATCTATTATCCAATCACATTTGACAATAACATTGCTATTGAACCCGTTGATGATGATGATAATTAGCCGGGCATGGGCCGAAGTTTAGGTCTTAGAAAAGAAACCCATGTAATGTTAGCTTGAATAATCCATCTCTTTAATTTATTTTCTATTTAAATAAAATGAATGCTGAATTTCTTGAAGCTTGTATAATATATTGTTCACGTAAAAAAAGAGCTTACTAAGATAAATAGAGTGACTTAAAGATGAGGCGTGTAATCAAAGCTAAAAGAGATTGAGTACAAATGATATTTTCTTCACGCTTATGTTCATTAAGAAAATATGGATGTCCCAGACGTGAGATAGTAGCCTGCAATAGGATGTCTCTGGTTCAATTCTCGTATGTAGCCCTCGGCATTGGACCGGGCCGGACAAGCCCGGCCCAAATTTTTTGGGCTTGAGCTGAGCCGAGTTGGGCTTATTATTAAATAATTTTTAAATTTGCGGGCTAGGCCGAACGGACTTAATAACATAAAAAAGAGCCCATGGGCTTTTATCGGGCCGGATTTATATCAGACTTTTCGAGTCGAGCCTATTAAGCCCACTTGGATCAGGCTTACGTGGATTTTTGCAATAAACCATGTCTCAAATTTTAAAGTTACAAAAAAATATATGCATGAAAAAAAAATATTAATAATGAAAAAAAATACTCAAGGGTGCAAAAACATTGAACCTATTAAGTAGGTGGAGGAGTGGTTAGAATTTGTATTGGATATTCGGTATTGAGCTTTTTAAAATAAATTAGGTAGACTTGTGACTGAAATTTGAGTTTAGGTTGAAATATTAGTATTAAGAATGAGTTGAGTATTAATTTTTAAATAATAAGTATTTTATATTTTTGGGCTTATGGACCGGGGTTATTACGGACGGGTCGAATTGGGCTTACGGGGTTTTATCGAGCTCGGGCCTATCGGGTTTGAACACCATAAGCCCAAGCCCAGCCTGCTAACTCTCGGACCAGGCCGGCCCACAACCCATAGCGGGTCAGGCCGGGCTTTTGTCCATCGGGCTTATCGGAGCCCCATAAACCCATGAGCTTTTGGGTCAAATAGTGAGGGCTACTCGTATGGAACAGAGACAGAGATACAGAATGTCTCTGGTTCAATTCTCGTATGGAACAGAGACAGAGATACAGACATGTCTATGACATGCATAGGCAAAACCACAACAGTAACAAGAAAATGAAGAACATAGAACAGACATGTAGAAAACAGAGCAAAATAACATCCTCTCAAGGTTAAGGTTGTCTTTTGAGTATCTCCACGACTGTTCTAGCTGTTACAAAAATGTCCACGGTAGAAGCCTGTTTCACAACATCAATTAAAGCAGCAAACATTAAATTGTCAATACATTTTCAAAATGGGATGTTCATGCAGAAGAGTTGGCTAGTTTCCTTATCCCCTTCTGTACTTTGAGACAATACTAAAGGTTAATTATATGAATGATTTTGACAAGAGTTGAAGCTTTTGGTAGATGCTTTTGGTAAATACCAAGAGGTGTCCCTTAGTAAATGTTTTAAATAGACTGGTGGATGCCAATTCAAATTTTCATAATGCTCTGATTGTTTATATTATTAGCCAATTCCTTTCTTTTTCTTTGAGTTGGGGAATTATGGATTCCAAACTGACATGAATGAATCTGGGTGTGTGGAGGTCACTTCTATTCCGTTAAGAGAATTCTTCTAGGTTGATAGTAGACGGTGGAAGTTGGAACCTTCTGGGTAAACAACATATTATAGTGTCATGTGACTGTCCATCTTCCAACTTTTCCACCCTGTTCTTTGGCTTGGAAGGCTAAGGTATCTCTTAATGCAACAAAAATTTCTTGGATAGTGGCTCATGTCAAGGCTAATACTTTTGTATCTCATGCCAGCTGAAACATAATGATAGTGAGAAAAAATCTCACATATATGCTTACCGTTGAAATACTCGTATCAAGAATTCAGCTTTCCTAGGTTTGCTTTAGCCAAATCAATTTGTTCTGCCAATATCCACAAAGAAAGAGGAAATTTGGATCCATCTCAAAAAAGAAACAAAAACAAATGGAAAAAAGAAAGGAAAATCAGAGAGAAAATGCAGTGACATCTACCAAAGATTCAATAGAAAACTTCTTACTTTGTTCAGAAGTC
Organism: Prinsepia uniflora; assembly: GCA_032719365.1. Taxonomy (NCBI): domain Eukaryota; kingdom Viridiplantae; phylum Streptophyta; class Magnoliopsida; order Rosales; family Rosaceae; genus Prinsepia; species Prinsepia uniflora. Next base: position 69,652,304 of record CM064868.1, on the reverse strand, counting down.
GATGCTTTCTGGATTGTTGTACGGAAAAACAAGTTCCCGTTCTTCTGATAGACAGCCTGTGATCAAGGAAGAAGCATATTCATATCTCAGTAAGTTAACAAAGCCTTGCAACCAAACAGAATGGTGAGAACAAAATTTGCGCTTCTACATAACAAGTAAAAATTAAAAAGGGCAGTTGCAAATTTGCAGGCAAGTAGCAAGTTGTCAAACAACCAAATGAAAGCACAATGGGATTTCTCTTGATGAAAAATTTTAAGGTTTTTTTTTCTGAATTTCTATTACTAATACCATTCTTATTTCTGCTTATATTTTATTATGAACGAAACCATCAAAGTTCAAATGTGTAAAAATTTCGGCATGCATTATCACAAGGCAAATACACTCTTAGCTGTGATGATATGCAGGGCATAGCAACTGAAAAAACTCTAATGCATGACAATATCCCACAATTATATACACAAATTGAGCATAAGCTAAATTCTATTGTATATCAAAATTTAACAATAACAATAAGAATTCTTGATAAAGTAATGTCTATTTCATATCGAAATCTAACAATTACATACACATAACTCTATATAAACAAACAAACCATCTTATGGCAATGCACAAATTAACTAAATGATTGGATACTAAGCCCAAATGCATAACTGAACCAAACTAAACCAAGTTTGAACCATTAACAATACAGCCCAATGTGTGAACACGAGGTTTCCAAATAAACCACATAATCTTAAACCCTGTCCGATTATTGCACAAACCCTTGTAGCCAAATTACCACATAACTAAAAAAAACGCGACACACAATTTAAAAACTCCACACACAAGAAAAAAGGGCTTTTCAACTCTATTGTTGCAATAAACTAAAAAGGAACGATAAATTTTGTTCTTAATAAATATACCCGAGACGAAGGAAGGGCATTGAGCTCTGCAACTGCAACCTCGTGGCTCCGTATCTTCTTCATGAGATCGAATTTGGGATCCGCTGCATCCGTATTTGCCTTAAACGACGACGTCGGAGCGCCCGCCATCCCTCAGTCTCTTTCAGTTTTCGCCAATCTTCACACGGTAACTGCTGACAACTGAGTCGAGTTAAGAAGCTTCGGAAAAGAAAAGAAGGGGACGATGAAAGCGTTTTTCCAACAAAAACAAAGTACTTGGGCCATGATGAGCTTGGGCGTGAACTTTCACAGGAGTCTTAAGCCCATTCTGTCTGAATCCTTGAAGCCCATTTAGACTATAAGTCTTTCATTCGTCATCACCCATCACCCAGAAGAGCAAGTTCACACCTTCCTTCGTTATCAACTATGGAAGTTGCGGAAGGCCTAGACACTGTTTACTGATGTGGTTTGAAATTTATCTGAATGGGTTTTTTTAAAATATGTAAAAAAATTAAATATAATTCAATTCATCATAATATATGTTAAATTAATTAAATTATAAAAAATAAAAAAAAAATTATATCATTCTACTAATTCACTACAACCGTATATAATTTTCTATGACGGATTCTTAGTTTGAAATCGTTCATGTGCAAAATAGACTTTAATTGAAATGTTAAAACAAAATAGATATGCGTAAAATTTTAAAAATTGAAGAAAAAAATTAACTGTAATACGAAGTATATACTTTTATATCAAAATGTCTCTAAGACTTTTATAAATCATGTATAATAATGATATATATGTCAATTATGAAGTCTAAAATTGTATTTTCAATTTGAATAGATATTCCAAAATATGTAATTGACTACAATTATATAATAATCCTTATTTATTAATAATAATTAAATTAATTAAAACATATTGTAACATAATATATATATACATACACACATATATTACATTAAAATATATAAAAATCAATGGGGGCCCATGACCCCATGGAACCATGGTGGCTCTGCCACTGACACTATTGATTAGTTGTTTATGTGTTATCGATACGCCTTGATACCCTTTTCGATAATGTTTATATTTTGTATATATATATATATATATATATATATGTTTCTACGCTTTATCGCTAAATTATCTTTACTCTTGTTTACACTTGAAAAAATCCTCCTTCGGCCTAAGGAATTAAAGGCCCAAATCGTGAAAGACCAAGCCCAAGATGTCCACATGGAACGTGCAAATGAAGAAGACGTGGGGAAGCGATGAATGGCTGTGACGCAGGTGGAGAAATAGGAGTACAAACTCGACGAGATGACTACAACACGGACCCACCAAACCCTAAATGGTAGCCTAATCAATATCTCCACTGTATATATATAAGGACAAGAAGTCTTCTTCTCAAAGAATATCTAATCAACCAATCAAAACCAACAAATTTATCAAACTTAATCAATTCCAAAAAAATTGCAAACTCTCCAAAATTTCATTATTTCAAAAGCTCGCATCTTTAGCACAACATGTTTCTTTCAATCTAGAATCAAGATTCAGTTTTCTTCTAAATCCCTTTTAATTCTTATCCAAGAACAACAAGCTTTCCTTCATTTCAACTTGTACCCCAAGCCGGCTTTGAAAATCCTCATGTGTTACCTTTATCCTAACTTGCTCCTATAGTTAGCTTTAAAGGCCAACATCATTTCGACCTCTTTCTAAACCAGTCTTTGAGGCATCTAAACATCTCTTTCTCGATGTCTCTCCATCGATTTTGAATACTCTAACAAACTATGACATGATGCCGACTGACGTTCATTTTAGTTGATAATTTCTGGAATCTCCTACCTACTCAAGGCTAGATTGCGAAGGAAATGATTTACTTTATGTACATATAATTTTACTTCTCGCACTCCAATGCTAGTATATTTACTTTCAAGTATCTGTATTTTGCTTTCATTTTAATGTAAACTAAATTTTCTTAAGAAGAGATTGGCATTCGAGATACACCATCCAAAAGTGTTTCAAGGTTGTCTAGGTCGAGAAGCCGTCTTTTTGCCTTGGTTAGATGCTATTATTCTGACTTAAGGTAACCTGCATCTCTAACTACTATTATGATTTAAATAACAAGCTGCTAATTTGAACATCATGGAAGTCACATGAACTTGGATTACATTGGAAAGAAAATTTTTAAAGTGTTTGGATACATTAAGAGCAAGGCATAGAAAAGAACAGTGCAAGTGATATCCTTTGCTTACCTCACAATCATTTGATCATAACAAAGGTTTTTGGGCTACAAATAGAACTCATTCACAACTATTTATTAGCAGCTTCTACTAGTAGCAACTTCTACTAGTAGCACACTTACTTTGAAAGTAGCTAAGACATGTTTACTTATTGGTCAGCCCATCTAGGGATAAACCGTGGCTTGAAAACCATTTAGTTCATACTTTCAACCCATCCAAAGAGACCTATGCGAAGCCCGATCATTCGCACCGTATCCCGATTATGTGTAGAGATCCAGGTAAAGTGACCTCGGACAAGTTATCGTAACCACACACTATTTTTTGGTTAGGAACCTATGCTGGCAAGCTCAGTGGGATTCTTTCTAGTGCATGTCCAATTTCAGACACTCTCAGAGACATTGAGATGCTAATGAGAGGTATCTATAAAACCGTTCCCACGAAAGGGTTTCTAAATTGTCAATCACATAGGTTTACGTGGACCTACCTTGTGATGGAGAGGTGGAAGACATCACAAACCAGGTGATGGCCACTGAAGAACTGATGAAGTTCTTCAAGGATCGCTTATCGCTCATTAACTTACAGATATAAGCCTTGAGCCATCAGGTCCATCAACCGTGGAAGAGCTCAAGAAAAAGAAACCAATGTCTCGCCTTCAAAGACTTCGAGCCTTGAGAAAGGAAAACGCACCATGGAATTTGGGGTCTCAATCTTTGAACCTTTGATTCCTGCACATGCCTTCTGGATAGGCCTTGAATTGAACATTATTTTATATTATTTTATACCCTTTATACTTATCCTTTAATATAAAAATACCAAAAAATTGGATAAAATAATATATTTTTTGGTAAATTTACAGAATTGGATAGATCTTAAAATTATGAGCATTTTGACGAAAGAATCGTCTCAATCGGAGTTATAACGAAGAATATATGATCGAAATAAGGGATGTCACTGAATTGAGCAAGGAAATTCGATAGACTGCTACCAAATACAAAAGCCCAGCCCAACCTAACAAGCTCCAGCCCAAAATGTGCAAAGTCCATCCCAAAATCACGCACGGCCCAAGAAACCCCACCCCAGTTCCGGACTCAAGAGCATAGTCGTTGACCATCAAACCGCCCTATCAACTTTGGCGCATGTGTGCAGAATCTCCCTGCGCAGCCTATCAGATCAAGCGTTGAGCCCACCTGCTCCATCTGCCAACCCACACCAACCCATGCCTTACTCAGTCAGCCCCTACCTGCCAAAGCACACCTGCCTTGTTCAGCGTGTCAGCCGCTAGTCCAACCCACTCCGTTTAGCAGCCTACCACCGAAATATGCCCAACATGGCTCTTACAATTTTTCCAGCCCATTTCAGTCGAAAATTAACCAAAATCCATCATTTCCTTATTTAATTTTTATTGTTTTATTATTTAACTTGTATTTTATTTTCTAAATTTTTTTAGTGGCACTTCCTCTATAAATAGTTTGGCCATTTTCATTGTTGAATCTCTCTTTATTTCTCATCTCTTTTTTTTTTTTTACTTTTCTTTGAGACTTTGTTTTTAAACTTTGTTTTTAGACTCATTTTCTTAGATTTTCTTTAGTCTTTCTTTTAACAAAAATTTATGCTTTCCTTAAGAAAAACATAGCTAGATAATTTCGATGCATTTTTGAGAGTTTTAAGTTTGAATTTCTCGTGTTTCTTCCTCTATCTTCACAAGTTTCCTGTCGTTGTTCGGTGATCATTGTGAAAAACTATCTTTCTCTACTTAAACTCTTTTTTTTATTATTGGTTTTATTTTATAATTCAATATATATATATATTGGTATTTTCTTTCTAACATTTACAAGTGAATACAATCTCCATGTGTTTTACTTTCTGAATTTCATTTACATCATACGTTTTAGTGCTTAAATTTCAATTCAACGCTAAGTGTTTATTCGCTATTCGGTGCATTTAGAATAGGATTGAAGAGATTTAATGTTTGACTGCTGTTCGGCGCATTCAATAAAAAATGTAAGGTGAATCATATTGTAAGTGTTTGATGCACATTAATGTTTGACGCACATTAAGGGTTGATGCATTTATAATATTGAAAACTTATGCATGTAATTGAGATGATGAATGTATGATTTCGTGATTGGTTCAATATGTGCAAAATGTTAGAGTGTTGGTAAGATTTGTGTTTAAAGAAAGTCAATTGTATAAAGGTTAAAGTATGAGTAGTTTAAATAATGTGATTGTTAATTCGGATTTACTTACGTAAAAGTAGTAGTTTTGTCTATAAAACTAATATGTGGTTTGTGAATCCTAGTTAGCATTCGCATTCGCATTTCAATTCTTAGTTTGTTAAAATGTAGCTTCGGCTACAACTCTTTCCAAAACCCCCTAAATCATGATATTCTTTAATTCTTTAATTAATTAATTAATTTATTCGTTAATTCATTTATTCTTTAATACATTTCTTCATTTATTCTTTAATACATTTCTTCATTTATTATTTTATTCTTTGATTATTTATTATTCTCTTTTACTAACCATTATTTAATGTTGCATAATTTTCCCGGTTAAGAACGATCCACATTTATCAATACTACATCTACACAAAAAAAGTTTAAATTGCATATACTTTCATTAGGTGTGGAATGTTAATTTGTATTTACTTAAATGTTTAGTTTAAGCCATATCACTTCTCTAGAGGATCTGGAAACAAATATCCAGAAACAAGTAGAGCTCACCAAGAAATGCGAAGTTTTGAACTCGGGATGCTTGCTAAAAACCAACCACCTATGTTCAGTCGGGAAGAACCCAAGCCCATAGCCCCGACAAGGAACAAAAACAGGATAGAAAAACTAGAGAAAACCCGATCCAAATGACACATGATCATAAGAGGAATTTGTACCTAACCAAAGGTCACACATACAGCAAAACATCAAGCCCTCATGAATAAAGTGACTGAACTTAGATGCCTGATATTGGGTCAACTAGCACCATGTCCGGATTTATAGAAAGCATTTCCCAATCTATATAGATCAAGGCAACCTATTCCCTAGGAATTTTAGACCACCACCGTTTGTAACTTCAATGGAGATGGCAGTTGACAGGACCGTCCCCGAAGGAACATTGATCAGCGTGCATGGTCCTGTTCCCGTCTGGCAAGTTGGCTGATGTTCCCAATTTACCCTCAGCACTTGCCAAACAAGGGATAACCAAACATGTGCCCACTCATGCCTCCACCTCCCAATTAGCCTCGATTAACGCGCCACGACCTGAAGAGTCAATAAAAACACAAAGGGTGTGAGTGGACGAAAATAAATCAGTTTACAAAACATATTACAGAAAAGACAGTTCTACCCACCAAGTAAAACCAATGCATGCATTCGGAAATCATTTCATAATTCATTTCATTTCCAATATAAGAAAATCATGTATGAAAATCAAAATCATTTTCCTTTTCTCAAACTGCGGGTCTTAGACCGAAACTCTAAACACAGGGCCTCAGCCCAAAATCCCGAATCAAAATCCAAGTACAAAACATAACCCAAAATCCATCAAGCCATTTAAACCGGGTCATTGCCCAACACATCCGCAACCATCGGAAATCAACAGTAAATCAAAAGTCAATCAATTGCTGGATCTCAATCACCGAGTCTTTAAACTCACATATATTAGGCCTTCCCAGGATATCAACGAATCTTTAAACTTAAAACGCAATCAATAGGCCTCGGGGGATATCACTATAACCGAGTCTTTAAACTCAAAATATATCAATCAAGGGCCCTCCCCCGTCATCAATCAACCGGGTCTTTAAACCCAAAACATGATCCTGTAGTTGGACTCCAATATTCCAAATTATCAGAAATCATGTATTACTCTAAGCCTATGGAGTTCCATCAAACATGACAATCCTCTCCCCAAATAATACCTGATTCGACAATGTGGTCGTAATCTCAATGTATTTTGACCATCACCTTCTCACACATTAAGCCTTTCTTTTTATCAATCATTACTAATCCTGATGGTCGATACAGTACTCGTACATTCCTTTTTCAAAGGTATATGACCTCTGCATACTCAACCCCGTGGGTCGATCTCAACTCATGCAAGGAAAGTCAAACTTCCGAGGGTTCAGCTAGCATCAACACATAACTCACCAAGTCCCAAATCTCGTAGTAACATCTCATTATACACACAGAAAGGATCAACATCGAACATAAGTCACTATTTCTCCAATACCTCTGACCTCCTTCCAGGTCAATCACCATAACTGGAAAAACATGGTAGAGAACCCCTCTACAATCCTCTGTGGTATCAATCAATCCTCAAAACAACTCATGTTCCACAAACCTACTCTGGTCTATCAGACCTAACACTTATTTAACCATATACTTTTCTCTCTGAGGGCATTTAATACATCTGTTTAGTATGTTACACGCCCTCATGTAAGTACTCGAACCACTCGTCAATCATGGTACCATACACAACCCAGAATACCTGTCTCATCAACTCACAAATATAACTAGTCCATTTGGTCATCCAAGGGTATCACCATCAATTAACCTTGGCCCTACCAAATCTGGACATTATCTTTTTCCCTTTTACTCATAACTGACAGTCATCAATCAATCTATTCTAAGGATTATGTCCAAACTATCCAAGTCTAAGCCAGCAACTCGGCGAATAACACATATCATCCGCGGTAATCTCGCACCGAGAGGTCTACCCCCGTTATGTCTCACCAGTACCAAGGTTACCGCATTAATATCATCACTTTTATCATATCCGTAGTTCCAGTCAACTCACCGACTACCATACTTTAACCAATCACAAACATCTCTATATCCGTCCAATGTACCATCTCAAGACATGAAAGAGTGAATAGTCCGGGACCTACCAAATACATACGTCCTAGTTAACATACGTCCATGTCACTACTCCAGAGGCTACCCAAGCCTCCTGCGGTCCCCATTCGATCATGCCCCTATGGTCCATCACGGGCCCAACCAACTCTTCCCTCACCTGCCACACCAACAGTCTATACAGGAGCCAATCCCTGATCCATCACACCCCAACACTGCCGTATCACCTTATCAATCCATATAATCATTGCCTTATGATATGACCAGACGACCCACACTCATAACTATCACTGTATAAGTACCCTTATCACTTTGCCTCCCAGCTGACCTAACTAGCGTCCCACTGAACTGGACTATCGCCTAAGTCCAAGTCCCTGTATATCTCGGGTCTTCGCCCGAACCTTCAGTCACTAAATGAAACGAACGCAACCCATAAGTCCAGTAAACAAAATTAAACGAAACTAATCCACAAAGTCATAACCCATCAATATCGGACCTAATACCATCCCTTGGCATCCTACATGCCAAACATTCCCCAATCAAGGGTCGACCATGTCAGCGACCATAATTATATTCAACTTTTCCGGCTCCCCCCCCCCCCCCCCCCCAGCCCTGATACATTACTATAACTCGTCTCAAGTCCTAATAAATATCTTGACTCATTTTGAGTCCCATAACCACGCCTCGACTCCTCCTCAGTCCAATCTCATACTAATCAGCCATACCTATCATTGGCATACCCAGTCACCGAGCAAATACCGATGGTCAACCATATCTTATACGATGTATAAAGCCTAAGGAATATCCCATCACATTCTAGACTCTTTAGACACACATTCCACTTAAGGAATCCACTAATAATAATCTCATCACGAGTGTAACTTGCCCAAATGTGCTACCTATCTAGCCTCTGGGCTCATGTATCCTTGGGACTCACACAATTCTATGTCTAACAGACAGTAGTTCACACTGTACTCTGATTAACATCTGACCCTCAATCCACGGTCAATCTCATCTAAAATCTATCACGAGGTCTACACACCTTCATCAACCGTCTCACTACCAGGTCGCGCACGAGGCTTACGTTTCGGAGGCATGATGTGGCAATAGAATAAGCAACCTAATGCTCTGATACCAATTTGACAGGACCGTCCCTGAAGAAACATTGATTAGCGTGCCTGGTCCTGCTCCCGTCTGGAAAGTTGGCTGAAGTTCCCAATTTACCCTCAGCACTTGCCAAATAAGGGATAACCAAACCTGTGCCCACTCATGCCTCCACCTCCCAATCATCCTCGATTAACGCACCACGACCTGGAGGGTCAATAAAAACACAAAGGGTGTGAGTGGACGAAAATAAATCAGTTTACAAAACATGTTACAAAAAAGATAGTTCTACCCTCCACGTAAAACCAATGCATGCATTCGAAAATCATTTCATAATTCATTTTATTTCCAATATAAGAAAATCATGTATGAAAATCAAAATCATTTTCCTTTTCTCAAACTGCGGGTCTTAGCCCAAAACTCTAAACACAGGGCCTCAGCCCAAAATCCCGAATCAAAATCCAAGTACAAAACATAACCCAAAATCCATCAAGCCATTTATACCGGGCCATTGCCCAACACATCCGCAACCATCAGAAATTAACAGTAAATCAAAAGTCAATCAATTTGCTGGATCTCAATCACCGAGTCTTTAAACTCAAATATATTAGGCCTTCCTGGGATATCAACGAGTCTTTAAACTCAAAACACAATCAATAGGCCTCGGGGGATATCACTATAACCGAGTCTTTAAACTCAAAACATATCAATCAAGGGCCCTCCCCCGTCATCAATCAACTGGGTCTTTAAACCCAAAACATCATCCAGCAATAGTACCGGGTCTTTAAACCCAAAACCAATTGTAAATCATAACAAATCCAGAATCCATCGTAAACCAATTTCCCAAGTCAAATCCGAGATCACACTTAATCGAAATGGAATTCATGTTCGAATTTCACATTCAAATCCCCAATCATATCCGTCATCCATTCCCGAATCCGAATTCGCAATAATGATTCCGTAAGTCGGCATTCGGAATCCTCATCCTGAACCCAAATCCGGAAATCCACCTTCAAGTTTCCGAAACCCGAAATCTCGTTCATCAAAGCCACTTTTATGAACTGGGCATCAAGCCCGAAATCGCTTTTCCCAAAATCCGTTTTAAATCTTTGAAATCAAATCGTATTTCAAATACCAAATTCAAATCACCAAAATCACGGTCAAACCACAACATACTCAAATCTCGTAAAACGTGCAAATCCGTAACACTCTCGAAATATGCCAAAACCGTAAATCATACTCACAATCATAGTCAAAATATCATCAAAACATGATATGCACAAATCATATAAAATCATTCATTAAACCATCATGACAACATAGGAGAAACCATAGTCTCGAAATACGTGCAATTACGTATTGCATATCGAAATACGTATAAATACGGAAATCACAATTACCATAAGCATAAGCATATGAATCATAATTATAAAGCATAGAAAACGATTATGCATGCATTGAAGTTTAGAAAACAAAGTCCACTCACACACATTTCGCCATTGCCTCGGTACGCGTGCACCTACGCCGTTCCCGGCCAATCCACTATCACCGGCTTCCCCGAACCTATTCAAATCCCATAATAAGGTCACTAACTACTTCACAAAGTTCATACTAAAGCCCCGTAATTTTCCCAAATTTTTAACTATTTTTAACCTAACCCTAAAACCTTCGGACATCCCAAAACTTATCGAGACGATGTCCGAACGACTCGAAACCAATCCCAAAATGTTCGTTACATCAATTACTTTAAAAGTCATATTGGAAGATTCCCCAAACTACCCTTCACGCACCCCAACGCGCGTCTGGAATTTTCTGTGCGTGAAATCCACGCACGTGAACAGTGCCATCGTCTTCCTCAGGTCGACCGGTCTGCAAATCCAGTCCGATTTTGAACCGGCGTGGGCGGTTTTCTGCTTAACTCTAGTCCAGTTTCGTTCCTTTCAAACCCAAAAGCTTCGTCCCTCCATTCCTAAATGTTTTCAGACGTCAAAAGCTAAGAATCAGGGACCTAGCTTACCTCCCAAATCGACAATTAAACCGGTCCTGGTCTGTCCTTGAGTTGTAGCAATCCTGGTCACCTCTTCGCTTTATTTTGCTCCCAAAACATTCCTAGAAGTGCCAGAAATAATTCCCAGTTATCACTTTCGATTAAAAACAGTTAAACCTTTAGTTACCATTTCTGAAGACACTTACCCTGTCTTTGGGTTCCATGGCTGCCGTCCACGGCCAACCTCGAACTCAGCCTCACTTGACTCCCCTGAACTTCCTGAGCAACCTCCTGCTCACCACTACACTTATCTTAGCTCCAATCATCCAAGTACCATTTGAATGAAATAGGGTGCTCACACTTCTCTGTTTTCCTCACTCCTCAAGCCACCGTCCACGACGGCTCATTGTGTCAGCATCATCACACTCCGTACAGTCCATGGTTCCTTTTTCATTCACACTTTACCACCATTTGATCAATTTTGAGAGGATTGGGTTTCACGATCCCACTGTTCCTCTGTTTCTCTCAAAAAAGTCATAAGCAAGATTCAGGTCACTCACTGGATTGGGTTTCACGATCCCCCTGTTCCTCTGTTTCTCTCACAAAAGTCACAAGCAAGGTTCAGGTCACTCACTCACTATCACTACTTGATCTCACATGACTCACACACTGAACAAGATCGATGTGCTCTCCCTGTCTCTGTTTTTCACCTCAAAAACACCAACACCGTTTTAAAAACACCAACACACAAACACACACACACACACACACACACACACACACACACACACACACACACACACACACACACACACACACACACACACACACACACACACACACACACACACACACACACACACACACACACACACACACACACACACACACACACACAGTACACTTGTTTTAAACACACCTACACATAGTTTAAGTTTCCCATTACAAACACACTTTCTTTTGTGCCACTAATCCATTCTTTCCTAGTGACAATTGTCACTTAATAGTTACACCATTCACTTAACAATCCACTACGGCTGATTTCAAATTCCACCATCCAAATTACCATTTTACCCTTCTTTCACATAATTACCAAAATGCCTTTCCTCGTTCTAGAATCATAACTTATTCATCTGAAGCCTGATTTCAACGTGCCACCTGTCGTTGTATTCAGGGCATCGAGACCTTCCTAACAGTCCTCGAAGTTTGCGAAAATCCCATGTCGTATGAAAAGTCAACCAATTGCCCCTTTTAACAAAATTACCAAAGTAGCCTCAAACTTCTGAACGTCATAACTTTCTCCTCGAATGTCGGAATCGGGCGTGCCACCTGTCCATGAACTCGTTACGTCTCGAACTACGTCACAGTCATTGGTAAAATTCTGTTTGACCGCTCGAACCAAAAGTCAATTATTCGCCCAATTCTAGGTGCAAAATTGTCATTTCCTTCAAATTTTCCAAAATTTCCTTTTTCGAAAGTCCGGGTCATTACAACAGTACCTTGTCCTTAGAGCACATAGGGAGGTTCTCATCTGATTGTGCAGGTGGATCGATGATAACTCTTACCCTAAACTACGGATTTTTAGTCGCTCCCTATCTAAGGATGCTTTATCTTGGTATACTTTTTTACTTGAAACATTCATACAAATTTGGGAGAAAATTGAGGTAAAATTTCACGAGGAGTTTTACAAGATTGAGCTTGAGATCACAATTAGTGACCTAACTGCTATCAAATAAAATGAGCATGAAGCAATTGAGAATTTCATCACCAAATTCAAGAGGTTGAAAATGAAATACAGATTACACAATGAACTCTAAGTTCTCCCTTAAAAAAGAAATTCGATGATACTACTTATTCCTATCTCTAAGTGATAGTGGTATCAGCAACCAAATTCGACAAGCTGCTGGAAGAAGAAAGCAAGAAAATGTGGCTAGTCAATAGACTAGAGGGCAAGTCGACCAACGAAGTTCACATGACAAAGGCGACTTCTGAAGAAGACCTCTAAAAATATCAAACCTCACAAACCTATAATCCAAAAGGGAAAATAGTACATGGATGGCATGGAAAACCATCCACAAAATAGGAAGAATTGAAAAAAAAAAAATCCAGATATAATACAGAGCATAAGGTTTGGGGGCAAGTTCTCTCAAAAGGAAGAAAGAACAAATGACTTCTTTTATGACCAAAATGGAGTTAACTAGTCCTCCCAAAATGGATTGCAGGAAGAAAGAAGTTCCAAATGAACAACCAATGAGTACCCTTTCTAGACTCCATCTTAGAAACTTCTGCTAGAATAAAAGGTGAATAATGTTCGATAATTTTTCTTTGGAAGAATTGGTGAGCATGCAATCTAAAAATTTAGAGATATTGATTGCAAACAGAACACTCAAACCTAACATCCAAGAAGGCTACGGTCAAGATATGACCAAGGAGCAATTACAAGTTCAAAAAGGAATTGTTGGAAGTCATGGAGATGGATTCTTTATTCAACAAGGGACAAAGAGGAAGATCAAGCTAAGATTAATGTGGTGGTGGTGCTACCAGAACATTTGATGGTGGTATATCACCAAGTAAACTAAATGATAGGTGAGTTACCATCTACGAACCTTCCCTAGCAATGATCGAAATCCCTAGCAATGACCTGCACAAGAAAATCTTCTACATATCCTCTTGGATATGTGTGAGTAGGATCTGCTAGTTGAATAATAACATTGTCTTTTTTTAACTCACCTAGGTCCATGGATGCATAAATATGATATGGCATAACATAGATTGATGCACCAAAGTCTAGCATGACATTATCAAAATACTTGTTACCTATCACACGAGAAACTAAAAAGCTCCCAACATCCTTCAGCTTTGGTGGCAACCTTTGTTGGATCACTGTGGACACGGTCTCATTTACCTTAACCACTTCTTTTTCTTTGGTTTTCCATCTTTGAGTACAAAATTCCTTGAGGAACTTTGCATAAGCCGACACTTTCTTGATGCATTCGATCAAAGGTTGATTCACTTGCACCTTCCGGAATATGTCTAAGATCTCATCATACTTATCAGCCTTCTTGGCTTTGGCAAATCTACTTGGAAAGGGTGCTCAAACGAACAAAGTGTTAGTAAGAAAAAAATTGGAAGGGATAGGATCCTTACCTTATAGTGACGTTGGCGATTATGCCACTTTCTTGGCGAAGTCATTGGTTTTGGCTTTGTCTTCCTCAACTTGAATCAACACGTCGTCTTTCTTCATAGCTTCTTGAGCAATCGGGTTCTTGATTACCTTAGGCATAGACTCTTGCAAAACCTTTCCACTTCTAGTTGTAACATAACTAGCATGCTCAAATACGTTGTTCTTTAGATTAGGAACGATTTGCGAAGGAAACTTCCTAGTACCCTTGACTTGGCCCATGAAATCCATGATTTGGCCAATTTGTTTCTTCATCTCTGAAATGTCATGCCCATGAGTGTTCAACGTCTCCTTTGTTTGCTATTATCCATCCAAGAGAACTTGTGTTGAAGCGGATAATTGTACAAACACCTTGTAATAATATGGATTAGAGAATTGGTGAACTGAAGGAGCTTGTTGCATAGCCATGGGTTGTTGAGGCATATGTGGCCTTGGTTGGAATGGTTGGTGTTAATAGCCTTGTTGTTATTAAGTCAGAGGGTTCAAACATCCCTCATTGCTACTCCACTTGAAATCTGAATGATCACAGTTGCCTTGGTTAAAATTGTTGAAGTTGGTATAACATTGGCACCCTTGATACCCGCATAAAGCATGAGCTTGTTTCATTCCCCCGTTAGAGTCTATTACTTGAGGGCATTAATCAATAGGATGCCCATTCATTTGGCACATGCCAAACACAAGGCCCTTAGATTTTTTGGCCCTTTTAACCTCGAGTTCCAAGACTTGTTCAAGCATAGATTGAAACTTGTCAATCTTGTCGTCCAAAACCCCCTTAGAATTCAATGCACTAACTCCCTTACGTTGAAACATTCCATATTATGCATCATTAGTAGCTCTGTTCTCAAGGACTTGCCTTGCTTTGGGCTCATCCAAATCCATGAATGCCCTATGTGAATCTACATCAAGAAGATCTCGGTCCATGGCTTTGAGACCATCATAAAAATAGTTCATTAAGTTTGTCTCCAAAAAACCATGTGAAGGGCGAGTGATCTTAGAAGCGGGAAAAAACTCAGTTAAGAACAGATCCGCCAGTTGCTTCCAAGTTGTGATGTGATTTGCGGGTAAGTCCATGAGACAAGATTGAGCTATATCCGCCAAAGTGAAAGGAAAAGCATTGTGCTTGAGAAGTTCATCATCGACATCACTAGTGTAACGATCCGTCCCGGAAAGCCGGATTAGATTAGTGGTTAATGACAGATTAGTGTGATTAATCGGTGATTAGTTGGGCGAGTTCGGATGGACGGTTCGAAATGATGATTTTTCCCTTGGAATGGGCAAAAAGGTTAACTTTTAGTTCGGGCAGTCAAATGGACGTTGGCCGATGACTGTGACGAAGTTCAGGATATCGCGAGTTCATAGACGGGTGGCAAGTCCGATTCCGACATTCAAGGAAGAAGTTATGATGTTTGGAAGTTTGATGGTATTTTGGTAATTTGGTTAAAAATGGGCAATTTGTTGACTTTTCTACGACAGGTCTTTTTCACGTATTTCGGGGACTGTTAGATAGGTCTCGGTCCCCTGAATACAACGAAAGGCGGCATGCGTCAAGTGGAATTCGGACGACAGAGTTACCGATCTAGGAACATGAGGGCCAAAATGGTAATTTGTGAAAGCAAGGGCAATTTGGTCATTTGGTTGCATTGGGATATGTGCCCAGTTAGTGTTGGACATGTGGCTGCCAAGGAATGGTTTCCCACTAGATTTGGGACACTTTTCCCCTGCTGTGTGGAAAGTCCCTCAGCCGCCTCATATTATTTTAAATGGTTTGTGCACGATATGTGGAAGGAAAACAGAGATACAGAGTTTGTGAGAATTCAAACCCCCTCAACTATCCTCAATTGGATGTGCCGCGTGAATAAAAATGAGGGGATAAACGATGAGGAATGTGGTGGTGATGTCGTGGAAGGCCGTCGTGCACGGTGGTGGTAGGATGAAGGTAAGACCCGTGAACTCCCCTGTTGAGATTCAAATGGCACGTGGTGATTTCATAGTTATTGATTGATTTGGTATATTGGATGAGGTTTCTGAGGATGAAAGAAGACGAGGGGGCCTGGTTTCGAGGCATGCCGTGGACGGTGGCCGAGAAACCCAAGAACGGGTAAGTTCGAATTCAACAATGGTGAATCTCGATTTAGTGTGTGATGACTGGTTTGAGTAATTGGTTAAGCTTATGAAGGTGTTAAGGAGGTGAATGGGACAAGAACCAGGGCTTGTGGTGGCCGGGATCGCCAGAACACAGCGGTGGAAGATTGTTCGATCAGATTTCATCTTGGAAGGTAATGTATAGTGCTTAAATTAGTGTTTTAATCACGTAGATTCATAGGAGAGGATTGGACGAAACTAAGGGTGGAAAAAGGATTAAAAATGGACAGAATTTGGACAAAAAACTGGCCACTCCGGTTCGGGCTGGATCGAACCGGTCTGGACCAAGTTTACCCAAGGAAGAAGATGACTGGGTGCAGGCCCGTGGCTCCCACGCACAGCCCCTTTGGGCGATGCGTGATGGCGCGTGGCACACTTTTTGAGGAAGATTCCAACACGACTTTTAAAGTATTTGATGTAACGAAAATTTTGGGACTGGTTTCGAGTCGATCCAACATCATCTCGATATGTTTCGGGATATCCGAAGGTTTTAGGACTCTTTTAAAAATAGTTAAAAATTCAAAAAAATTACGGGACTTAAGTATAAATATTTTGAAGTAGTTAGTGACCTTATTATGGGATATGGACAAGTTTGGGAAAGCCGGTGATAGTGAATTAGCCCGGAAAACGTAATTGCACGCGTATCGAGGCGGCGACGCTTATGGTCTGTGAGTGGACTTTACTTTCTAACTTATGATGCATGCATAAATGTTTTTATATGTTTTCTATACGTAATTGCTATGATTATTATGATATATGTTATTACAATTTTGCACGTATTTCGAGATATTTATGAAATTACACGTTTTACGAGATATTCTTTTATGCTATGATTTGATAATGATTTCGATGATACAATTTTGGGATTGAAATATGATTTGATTTCAATGATTTATAATGGATTTTTGGAAAAGAGATTTCGGGCTTGAAGTCCTGTTCATAAAAGTGATTTTGATAACTGTGATTTCGGGTTTTGGAATCGGATTTCAGAAATATGATTCCTGATTCGGTTTTGGAGCTTGAAAGTAGATTTTGGATTCGGGTTCGGAATGATGATTCCGGATGTCGGCTTACGGAATGATGATTTCAGATTCGGATTTGGAAATGGATTATGGATATGATTTCCAGATTCTGGATTTGGATTCGGAATGATGATTTCAGATTCGGCTTGGGATTGAAATGGTGATTTCGGATTCAGATTTGGACATGGATTTGGAAATGGTTTTGGATTGGATTTGCTGGATCTGGTTATTAAGTTTAAAGACCCGAATATGATATATGCTAGGGGCGGGCTCGGATTGGGTTTAAAGACCCAGATTGAGTTTAAAGACTCGGGAGTTTAAAGATTCGGATTATATTGAGGCCTGGATTGAGTTTAAAGACTCGGATTGATATTGAGTTTAATGACTCTGATAGATCCAGCAGGTTCAATTGATTGAAATGGGTTTCAAAAGTGGTTTCAAATGTGTTTTGAATTTCGATGATAACTTGATGGTTTCCAATAATGGTTTTTCAGATGTTTTGGGCTATCCTCCGGATGATATGGATTTTGATGGTTTTAGGCTGAGGCCCAGGATTTGAGAAAATGAAATGATTTCTGGCTTTTGGTGTCATAAAAGGTTATATTAGCTTCAGTATGAACTGGTTTTATGAAACAACTTTTATATGCATGCATTGGTTTTTAAATGGAGGGTATAAATGTCTTTTTATAAATTGTTTTCTATACTTATCCTTTATTTTTGTCCACTCATAGTCTTTTTTGTTTTCGATACCCTCCAGGTTTGATGGGGTGCGGGCTGTTATTAGAGAGACGGGGACATCACACACGCGATCCACAGTAGGTTCTACGCACTCTGGGAAGTCCGGAAGTTTTTGGACCGTTCTCTTGGGAATCCCTTGTCCGGCTTACGTGTTACATGGAGGTTGGACGTCAGTTAGCCTTTGTTTCACACGTGAGTTAGACGGGAGCATGACTTAGCCCTTAATCCCGGGGGATTGGGGGTGGGTCGTGTCAACTAGGCTTCATAATATTGCACACGAACTGGAATGTTTTAAGGTGCTTGTTCGGATCTTCATTAGACAGCCCATAAAATGTTGGTAGTCAATGAAGGAATCAACTTTTAAGCTCAATGTCTTTCTTGTTTTCCGTTGGTTCTAGAAAAGCAATGCAAGATGGTCCAATACTCAATTTTGTAGAGCATGTGCATTGGCGAAGAGATATTTGTTCATTGTCGGCCATCTCAATTTCATATTCATTTTCGGATTGATGCTCAAATGTTTGTGACTCAGAGTCGTATCCTTCTTTAAAGATAAGAGCTAAGATGGGCTCTTCTCATTGTGGTTCACTTGACTTCTCTCTCTCTCGATTAAATTGTGCGTTGGGATGAGCAAAACATTGAGAGCGACGAAGTAGTGTACTAGTTTCGTGAGTTGAGGGACTAGAGTCCACGGGCTTTGAATTGGTCATTCACATAGAGCTGTTCAACGAACGATCAAGAGTTAGTATAGAACAAAAAGAAGAATATGAACAAGAATAGAAACATAGAAGTAACAACACAATTTTGTATCCAAGTAACACATATATGCAAGAAGATATTAAAGAGTTATATGCAAGTTTAAGAATGCAAAAAAGTATAGTCACGAGAATGGAAAACAAATGCACAAGTTTAAACACTTCCAAATTAATGAAACACATAGGCATCTACATGAAGAATGGTGTGAATGCATACAAGGAAAAGTGTTAGAACCTACACAAAACATAAGAGTTATGTGACATATACATGAAGAATGACTTGCACCTTTGGTCCCATGTTCCTAGATTCACTTAGTCTAGGGTACTTGGTGATGAAATCCGAGCATCATGAAACCGTAGGGAGGGTATGCAATCTACAAATGCAATAATTAGATCTTTAGATTTACATGAATAACCGTCCACTCTCCTTTTCATGGTACCTTCTGGACGTACGACCTAGGCATACTGATAAACCAAACCTTAATCACCCGCACCATTCAATGTTGGACATGGCCAGTTGGGATAGATATAACGCGAGAAGCAAGGACTAATTTCGAGAACCCCCCGAGGCTAACTTGGTCAGGGTATATACTCCATTGGAGTTCTCTTTCTTAGATCCAAAACTTGTCACCAGTCATACCCCTTCTAGACACCATGACCAACCGGCGGAAGTTCTCAAAGTGGTCCACCAAATCCAATTGTTTACAAACTCCACCCACAACCTCATATCCATATATTCACTTAGTTTACAATATTTGGTGGTGAAATCCACACATCATGAAGGGTTAAGGAGAAAGTAACCAAAAGAGGCACTATCTATTCCCGAAAAGCAAACTTCAAAAGAAAGACTCTTGAGATCCATGTAAACCAAAGACATTTAATAGGAAGTAATATTTACATTCACAATTAATGTACAAGTATGAAAGTTATGCACAAGTATGATATTTTTGCACGATATAAACATATTTACACAAACGAAATCACACAAGAGATTATTTCAATCTCTGGAAACGGTACCAAAAATTGATATGCAAAATCTAAGCATCAAATTAACATTTACGGAAAACGCATGCAACTAATGTACAAGTATTTTTTTTTTAATAGATTTAGCATTGGTAAATAGAGATTGTTATAATTAACGTTTGGTGTTTTGAATGGGGATAAGAGATAGATTTTAAAGTCCTACGTAATAAAATAAACCTAAACTAAACTTACCTAATATATTATTTACACATGGGCAATTCATTATATATGCCTTACTCATTCATAAATTATATTAACTTCAAAACCTACGAAATTGTATAACCTTAGTCTTACGAGATACTTGCATATTATCTTAAATACATGGTCGAGAATTGCCCTATAAACTTTCAGCGATCTAGACTCGAGAATTGCCCTATATCTAATCAAGAATTAAGCACAAGCATACAAGCATAACAAAAGCTAAAATATTAGAACACATGGAAGATTATTGAAATTCATATAAAGTATTAAAGCAGAATTAAATTAGAGATTAATCCACAAAAAAACAATATTCAAGTACAAAAGATAACTACGGGGTAAAGTGGTCGTGTTATACTTTTTCTCTTCGAGAATTGCCCTACGGATGCTAAGTGTTTGAACACTTTTTGGTGAGACAATAGGGAATTTCCATATATGTCATGGATGAAGGTGATTATGATGGAGTATGGTGTAATTAGCCTTTGCAAAAGAAATCTCGAGTATTGGTTAAGCAGAGTTTTGGTACAAGTCCTACTAATGATGGCCAAAAATTAAGTTTAAATAGGCATATGACAAAAATCTAGCTCAATCCTTGTCAAATAAGTATTCCTAACCAAGTCCTAATCATATCGCTAAAAGGTAGAAGTCATTCTCTTATTTCCACAAGGGAATCCTTACCTAGTCTTCACGACAGAACCCTTGTCCTAATTCTAGGCGGAAATCATAAAGGAGGCGCGGGCCTACACCGAGCGCCTATGCACGGGACACTGCTTCGAATACGAACTTTGGGATAGCTAGAAACATGCAAGGCCACATTTCCCAATCTGATGAGGAGTGTGCTGGAAAACAGGGAACCTAAACACGCGTGGGCCCTAGGCCACACATAGGTCCTTCGCTGAGCTTTTCTGCTGGGCGTTGAACTTAGGCGCTGACGCTTGGTACATGCACTTAAGGCACGTTAGCACACGGGTGAGTTATAGGGGTGGCACACAGGTGCACTCCTGGCCTTCTCAGTAGCACTTGGACAAGCCTTCGGGCACCCCATGGGCTGCTCCTCGGTAGGTCCTTGGCACGAACTTTAACTTGGGTCAGGGGCCTTCGCAATAGGAACTTAGCACGGCTCACACCGGGGCATGGCCATGGGCTTGATTTGGGCTCCAAGGCTAAATGTCCCATTTCTTCACTTTTGACCTCTTTACTCCTCATTTTTTAATTAATGCCTAAAAAAATAAAATAATTAGAAGCACACATTACTAAGCTAATAACAAAGCAAAATGTAGGTAGAAAGACTATAAAAATCATGTCTAAAATGAGTAGATCATGGATTAATGGTGCTTTGCAAAACCAATACCTATTCTTTATGGATGGTAATGCAAGGTACAGTCAGATCCTTCTGGTAGAAAATGATATTCAAAAAACTGCATTCAGATGCCTTGGAAACTTAGGGGCATTTGAATACGTTGTCATGCCCTTTGGATTAAATAATGCCAGGGTCATATACCAACGAATAATGAATTTTATCTTCCACGAGATGATTGGCAAGAATCATGGATCCTAAGAAATGTGCATTCGTAGTCCACATAGAAACTTCCTGGGATTTTTGTTTCACCAAAGAGGGATAGAAGTGGACAAAAAAGCTAAAGCAATCATGGATTCACCTCCACCCAAAATAAGAAACAGCTTCAAAGCTTACTTGGGACTATTAATTTTCTCAGAAGATTCATAGCTAATCTACCTGGGAAAATCCAACCTTTCTCTTCATTGGTCAAAATTGAGGACACGGAAGAATTCAAGTGGGAAGAAAGGCATCAAACCGCTTTCAATGAGCTCTTGTACTTTTTATCTCGACCTTCAGTCCTGATTACGCCCAAGAAGGGAAGACCTTTAAAGCTATATATATCAGTATCGCCTAACACCTTTGGGAACTTGTTAGCTTAAGATAACAAGGAAGGGAAGGAGCATGCAATCTATTACCTGAGTAGGACTTTGATAAAATTCGAAGAAAGTTACATGGCAGTAGAGAAATTATACCGAGCACTATATGTTACCTTTCACCATTCGGATTATTACCCAAATTGATTTGTTAAAGGTCATGTTATCACGATCTATCCTGAGAGGCAAATAGGCAAAGGGACTTTATTCGAGTTCAACTTCTAATACGTATTATAGAAAACAGTAAAAGGCCAAGCTATCATTGACTTCCGGCGTAGTACTCAAGTCTTGAGGTTGAAGACGAAGCAACTCCACAAATCAGTATGATGTCTATCTTACCTTGGAAGTTATCTCTAAAACTCTACTTATTGCATTATTATTTTGCATTTGGAACTTGTGTATTTTCTTTCCATAAACATGACTTATTGTTGATTCTGATATTTTATGCAAATCTCTACTCTCTTCTTGTGAATATGTAATGTCGGTTTAAAATTTTTGCAGTCATACTTGTTACATCTCACATTTTCTTGCTAATTATGATTTCCTTGACTTATATTTTCACTACTAACCCTAACTTTGTAACAACTATCCTGTCTTAATTAACTTTCACTAGTTACTTGTGTATACTTGCCTTCAACTTAGTGTTCTGTTAATATAGGTACGAACTTATGAATGCGCGCTCATCAATCTAAGCTTGATCGGCTGAGAAGACAACTTGACATCTCACCAAGCAACGCGACATTCAGAGACGCACTTAAGCAAACCGGCTCATCCGGACCTCCATCCCAAATAATCGGCGAGTCCATAAGTGAGAAGAGTAATTCAGAAGAAGAACAGACTTTCGGAACACCAATAGCCATGACACGAAACCTGAGTATCCGGGAGCAGACATGTGCAAACACAAATGGCACTACAAACTTCTGCATCCAGTATCCCGAGCCTAGAACCAACAAGAAAGATATTGAGCTTAAGAGTGGAGTCCTTCATCAGCTACCCAAGTTCCGTGGAGTCAGAAATGAAGATCCACATAAGCACTTAACAGAGTTCCAATTCACTGTTGGTAGTATGTGTCCGGATGATGCGGACTTGGAAATCATGAAGCTGAAAGCTTTCCCGTTGTCCTTGGAAAAAAGAGCACGGGTATGGCTTTTGGGTCTCCCACCCAATCATATTGACTCTTGGGAGAAGTTGGTTCAGGAGTTTCTTACCAAGTACTTCCCTGCCTCAAAGATTACGGTCTTAAGAAAAGAGATCACTGGAATCAAGCAGAAAGAACATGATGAGAATTTCAGCAGTACTACGAGAGGTTTAAGGAACTTTGTGCTTTATGCCCTACTCACGGGATCACAGAAGGCTATCTTTTAACCTACTTTTATGAAGGACTCAAAGGTTGGGATAGAGGACTGCTCGACGCTGCAGCTAATGGAAGTTTCTTAGCTCGGAGCCTAGTAGATGGTCGTGCACTACTTGAAAGCCGTGCACTCAATGATGCACAATACGAAGGTGTCGATCCTATTTCTAGAAAGGTACATGAGGTAAGTTCCCATGCTATAAATAATTCTAAGTTAGATAAGATTACCTCTATGCTTTCGAATATGCTTGAACTAAAGAAACAGGTAGCTCCAGTTTGTTCCATATGCTCTTAAGGCCATCTTGAAGAACAATGTCCCTACACTGCAAGGGAGGAAGACTCCGAAACTGAAATGGCACACGCCATTGGAGGCTTTCAAGGAGGGTCAAGGACCCAAGGTTACAGTTGGAGAGATCCAAACAATGTACTAAACCCTCAGTACATGTCGACTGGGCCAAACCGTCTCCCAGACCAGTTCCCAAGGCCCACATGGCAACCAAGGCCCCCAGTCCCATTTTCTAACTTTTCTCATAATCATGCAAATAATCATACTTCTTCATCTTCTAATCCTGATTATGATAAAATGCTGGCTGCTCTTTCCCAAGGGCAGCAAACACTAATGGCGTCAACTCAGGCTCTTGTCACAGGTCAGCAAAATCAACAAAAAGACATCGCTGATCTCAAGGACCAAATGGGCAAAGTCGTGGACTTCATGGGTAAGATCCAAGCTAGCGGGGTGCTTCCACCTCAACCTACACCCAACCCAAATATAAGACCTGAAGCCAATGCAATTACCACTCGAAGTGGTAAAGTGCTCGGAGAAATAGAGCCTGATCCAGCCGTTTCTGAGGCTGAAAAGCACAAGGTGGCAACTAAGACCACCACGACACAACCGCCAGTTCAACCTACCCACACACAAGGTAATAACCCAATCCCTTCAAGTTCGGTTGTTACTAATTCCCCGTTTGTGCATGCACCATTTCCAAGTAGGCTTGCCAAATCTAAGAAGAATGAATCCGATGAGGAAATCTTGGAGATCTTCAAAAGGGTGCAAATCAACATGCCCTTGATCGAGTGCATCAAACAAGTGCCGAAATACGCAAAATTTCTGAAAGTGTTATGCACTCCAAGGCGCCAGACGAGGGAGAAGGAGGTTGTGATGGTGAGTGAAACAGTTTCTGCTGTAATACAGCGTCGGCTACCCCCAAAGTTGAAGGATCCAGGGAGTTTTTTTGTTCCTTGCGTGATTGGTAACAAGTCATTTGATAAAGTCATGCTAGACTTAGGAGCATCCATTAATGTTATGCCATATTCACTATATGTTGCCCTAGGTCTAAGTAAATTACAGCATGACGATATTATCATTCAGTTAGCCGATCGCTCTAATGTGTATCCTAAGGGATACGTCGAAGATGTTCTTGTGCAGGTTAACCAGCTCATCTTCCCCACTGACTTTTATGTCCTAGACATGGAGGATTCCCCTACGAATCATGCTCCACTAATGCTGTTGGGAAAACCATTCATGAGAACTGCCAAGACAAAGATTGATGTGTTCAATGGAACATTAACTATGGAAGTAGATGAAGAGGAGATTGGCTTCAACATTTTTGATGCCATAAGGTACCCTAGTTCCACAACTCATACTACTTTTTCTATTGACGTGTGCACTTCTCTCGCAGAGAAACATCTTGATTCAATTCGAGAAGACACACTCAACATGATAATCCAGGAAGGAGTTGGCCTAAAGCAATCAGGGGACGCCTTGGTTGAGGATACGGATTACGAACTAGAACCTCGAATTTGGGCTGAAGTCATGACCCTAAATAAGGCCCCCATAATGATACATCATCAGGTACCCTCGTCACTTCCAATTAGTACTAATGCCACTCCTCCTTCAGTGATTCAGGCCCCCGTTCTCGAGATCAAAGTTTTGCCTGACCACCTGAAGTATGCCTATCTTGGCTCGGACGACACTCTGCCCATCATAGTGTCTTCTGCACTAACCGAGTAACAAGAAGATAGACTGGTACAGGTCTTGACGAAGTACAAGACAGCCATTGGATGGACTCTGTCAGATATCAAGGGAATCAGCCCTACAACCTGTGTGCATCGAATCTTACTAGAAGATGATGCAAAGCCCTCTCGCGAAGCCCAACGTCGCCTCCATCCTCCGATGATGGAAGTCGTGAAACAAGAGGTCATCAAACTCTTGGACTGCGGTGTCATCTACCCAATTTCAGACAGCAAATGGGTCTCACCAGTCCAAGTAGTCCCAAAGAAAGGTGGAGTCACAGTTGTTGCGAACAGTGAAGGAGAGCTAGTGGCCCAGCGAACAGTAACCGGATACAGAGTCTGCATCGACTATCGACGCCTAAACAAAGCAACTAGGAAGGATCACTTTCCTTTGCCCTTCATTGATCAAATGCTTGAAAGGTTAGCAGGTCACTCCTATTATTGCTTTCTTGATGGTTATTCCGGATACAATCAAATCTGTATCGCTCAAAATGACCAAGACAAAATGACTTTTACTTGTCCTTTTGGCACTTTTACCTACCGAAGAATGCCTTTCGGTTTATGTAACGCCCCAGGTACTTTCCAAAGATGCATGCTTTCTATTTTCTCTGAATACGTCGAAAAAATAATTGAAGTATTTATGGACGATTTCAGTGTCTTTGGGGATAGTTTTGATGCATGCTTAGAACACTTAGCACTTACCTTACAAAGGTGTGTCGAGACTAATCTGGTACTTAACTGGGAGAAATTCCATTTCATGGTTAGACAAGGAATAGTCTTGGGCCATATTGTCTCTGAAAGAGGAATTGAAGTCGATAAATCTAAAGTTGATACTGTGCGCCACTTACCCTCTCCCACTTCGGTGAGAGGAATCCGTTCATTTCTTGGTCACGCAGGATTTTACAGAAGATTTATCCAAGACTTCTCCCACATTGCAAGGCCCTTGTGCCGACTGCTTCAGAAAGAGACACCCTTCGTCTTTGATGCAGACTGTCAGGAAGCTTTTGAGAAGCTTAAAAATCTCTTAACCACTGCCCCCATTCTTTGTGCCCCTGATTGGTCCTTACCCTTTGAACTAATGTGCGATGCCTCTGATTATGCAGTTAGAGCCGTACTCGGACGAAGGCGGGATAAGAAGCCCTACGCCATCTACTATGCATCCAGAACCTTGAATGATGCCCAGATGAACTACACCACTACCGAAAAGGAGTTGCTTGTTGTTGTATTTGCTTTAGATAAATTTCGCTCTTATCTACTTCGAACTAAAGTCATTATTTACATTGATCATGCAGCACTGAAGTATCTCCTAGCCAAGAAGGAAGCGAAACCAAGACTAATCCGATGGATTCTTCTTCTTCAAGAGTTTGACATCGAGATTAAAGATAAGAAAGGTGTAGAGAACGTGGTGGTAGATCATTTGAGTCGCATTGCACATGAACGAGATCCTGTGGCGATTCAAGAGATGTTTCCAGACGAACAACTCTTCAGAATCGAGAGAAGTACTCCTTGGTATGCTGATATTGTCAATTATTTAGTCACCAAGCAGTTGCCCACCACCCTCTCCCGTGCACAAAAAGATAAACTTAAGAAGCATGCTAGGCACTATATTTGGGATGAACCTTATTTGTGGAAACACTGTGCAGATTTATTGATTAGGAGATGTGTCCCTGATATTGAACATAGGTCAGTCCTAGAGTTCTGCCATAGCCATGCTTGTGGAGGCCACTTTGGATCTAGAAAAACTGCACTCAAAATCTTAGAATCTGGACTATATTGGCCCACACTTTTTAAAGATGCACATTCATTTTGCTTAGCCTGTGATAAATGTCAGAGATCGGGAAACTTAGGACGAAGGGATGAAATGCCACAACATTATGTTCTTACTGCTGAAATATTTGATGTTTGGGGTATCGATTTTATGGGTCCGTTTCCTCAATCTAATGGCTATCTCTATATCTTACTTGTCGTTGATTATGTATCAAAATGGGTGGAAGCTAAGGCCACCAGGACTAATGACTCTAAAACTGTTGCAGATTTCCTCAGAACTAACATTCTTTCCAGGTTTGGGATCCCGCGGGTCCTAATAAGTGATGGAGGAAGTCATTTCTGCAACAAGACCATTGAAGCTTTAATAAAACGGTATGGTGTCACTCACCGAGTCTCTACACCTTACCATCTTCAAACGAGTGGAATGGCAGAAGTCAGTAATAGAGAGATCAAGAAGATATTAGAGCGAACCGTGGGTCATAATCGTAAGGATTGGAGCCAACGGTTGGATGATGCACTTTGGGCATATAGGACGGCATACAAAACACCTATAGGAATGTCTCCCTATAGGTTGGTGTACGGTAAAGCATGTCACCTTCCGGTGGAACTAGAGCATAAAGCATGGTGGGCCGTCAAAACTTTCAACATCAAGCTAGATGACGCTGGTCTGCATCGAAAGCTCCAGCTGAGTGAGCTTGAGGAAATCAGAAATGATGCATTTGAAAGCACTCTGATCTACAAGGAAAAGGCAAAGGCATTTCATGACAAACAGATCAAGAGTAAAGCATTTGACATTGGCCAGAAAGTTTTGCTGTTCAATTCTCGGCTTAGACTCTTTCCTGGTAAGTTATGTTCTAGATGGGTAGGACCTTTTGTTATCACTAATATTTTTGCCCATGGAGCCATACAGATAAAACATGTTGGAACTGGAAAAGAGTTCAAGGTCAATGGCCATAGATTGAAGCCTTATATCGAGGCAATTGGCGAACACGATGTGGAGTCAGAAAGAGTGCTACGACGTCCCATCAGATGAACTGAATTTGGTCTAGGCTGGATGGACGTTAAACTTCAAGCGCTTGTTGGGAGGCAACCCAATGTGTTCTCGAGTGTGAAGGAGTCATCAACACAGATTTGCTTTCTTTTAACCCTTCACTCTCTTTTACTTCGTTTATGTTTTTCTTTCTTACTTCATTTTCTTAAATCATCTCCTTACTTTGATTCTATGTTTAATTACTTCGTATTTTCCTACATTAAGGACAATGTAGAATTTAAGTGTGGGGGAATGGTTTACAAATTTATTGATGCATTTGAAATTGTTTTATTAAAAAAAATAATAAAAAAATAATAAAAAAATAATAAAAAAAATTATTGCTTTCTTGAGTCTTTTTGTTTTAACGTAGTGTTTTTACGAGTCATCAAGTTGCCCTTTAACTTGTCAATGATATAAATGAATGGAAATGATTATGTTATGGCTATAAAGATAATCACTACAACTTGAATTTGTTTGTTAATATTTTGTGATTAAGTGTTATAACTTGAAGATAATGCATGTAAATTGGTACATAAATGAGCATGATATGATAAGTATGAACCATTTGAACCTTATGTGAGCTTTAGAACTTTATATACATCTTTGATGAGTGATTCATAAGTTCTTTGTTTAAATTGATATACATATGCCTCATAACTGCTTGCCATAGCTTTTAATGAACTCTAGAGTACTAGAACTTATTCTATGTGATTTTCAAAGCTTTTAAGTCAATAAACTCTCTGATTTTGGAAATGATTAAGGCATTAGGGTTAACACCACAAATTCAAACATCCATGTTCCCTATTTTGTGCGCACAAATTGCGACTCCCTTAGTTTTAACCATTTTGAGCCCACATTAAGCCTTTCTTTCATCACCATGATTATCTAAATACTTGAGCTTAGTATAAACATCCTTTACCCTTGTTCCAAGAACTCGGTTGAAGATATAAAGATTATGTAAGGAGAAAATGATGATGTTGAAAAGACTTTTATGTGAACTATTTGGATTTACCGACTCAAGCTTTGTTGTATTGTTGACACATGTTATTACCTTGATCTAAAAAAAAAATCAAAAAAAAAATCAAAAAAAAAAAGTTGAGTCTCGATCAAGGTAATAAGATTTGGTTATGTAATGTTTGAGTTAAGTCCCTTACAATTGTAAATCTGACACAAAGAATGATTATGAGGCCCAACATGATGGAATTAGGCCTATGTTCGAAGGGATGGATTACTGACATCATTGCACTAAGGTTGGGAAGCTGTGATACGTTTTGGGAGTCTATTGAGTCTTGGAATGAATTGAGCACCACTTGTCCTATATTTTCCTTGCCTCTAAACTTAGCCCCATTACAACCTTTAAAAAGACCTTATGATCCTTAAGATGGTAAATTTTGATTAGTGGAGTCAATCACTTGAGTAAGCTTATGGTTTTGGTTCATTTGTGCAAGTATGTTTTGTTTTTATCTTGAGGTGTTTGTTTGAAATTTTGCAAAAGTACTTCATTTCGATTATGTGAGTATTTCTCACATACTTTGAGTGCGAACACAAACCCTCACAAATTGAGTGAACTTATGAGTGCATATCCTTGTGAGTTGATTCATACTTGTCTTATTCATGCAGAACTCCATTTCACCATATTTACTCATTATCTTACTTGTTAAACATTTTGTTACCATGTATTAACTCTTGAATTCCATATGCTTAAATGTTTTAAGTGAAAATCTTTTATGCCATGATAATAATGGAATATTGAGACAAATGGTTAAGGGTTTGCTTGTTTTGAATTCGTAGTTTGATTTTAGTATTTGCTAGGGACTAGCAAAGTTTAAGTGTGGGGGTATTTGATAGGTCCTCAAATAAGCATTATTTTATATTATTTTATACCCTTTATACTTGACTTTTAATATTAAAATAATAAATAATTAGATAAAATAATTTATTTTGTGTCGTTTTGTTTAAATAAATAAAGTTTGTAATTTGGAACATTTTGGCGAAAGAATCGTCTCGATCGGAATTATGACGAATAAATTATGGACAAAATTCGGTGGAATAATTAATTTAGTTATAAATTAAATTAATTATTTAATTGTTTCTGCAGCCCAAACCGAGCCCAGTCCAAGACAGCCCGCGCAGCCCCAGAAACCCAATCCGTGTGGCCCAACCCCAGAAAAAACAGCAGCCCATGTATTTTTTTCCTCAGCTCGGCCCAGACTTCCGCCTGAAGCCCAGGTCCGCTTCAATTGTTCTGGTTTCCAGCTTCAGTGGCAGTCAGCACGCGCCTGCCGAGATGCTTCTCTCCCGTTCGGAGCACGCCTCCCGAGGTCGGATGCCTAGTGCAGCGCCTGGCCGCCGAAGTTTCTCCTTTCTTTTCCAGCAAGGACTGCCGGCCACTCCTTTCCTTTCCAGCTAATGCCAGCTGATTACTCCCCCTTTTTCAGCTGTTTCTGACAGCCCATTTCCAGCAGCATTAATGGACTCTTCTTTTGGTTTTTTTTTTATACTTTTTTTCCTCAAAAATCACCCAATCTCATCCTTTCACTTTTGATTATTTTTATTGTAATTTTTGGTTTATTCTTCATTTATTTTCTAGGGTTTAATTTGAGTTTTTTCCCCTATAAATAGGAGTTGATTTCACTTGTTGAAATCACTTCCAAGAAGCACAAAATTGAGCCTCTCTTAGGAGAAATTTTGGCAAATAGTCCCAATACAAATTTTGAGAGTTCAAGTC
The DNA here is from genome assembly GCA_032719365.1 of Prinsepia uniflora. NCBI lineage: Eukaryota > Viridiplantae > Streptophyta > Magnoliopsida > Rosales > Rosaceae > Prinsepia > Prinsepia uniflora. The sequence goes on along the minus strand of CM064868.1, from coordinate 69,621,365 downwards.
CGAATTTCCTTGTTTAATCTTCTTCCATCTTCATAGGGTTCCAGCCGCTGTTCGGTGTTCCTTGTGAAAAACAATCCAGTGTTCTCACCCAATCTGAAAAGTGTAACATTTGCTCTCCATTCTCTTAAACTAAATGCAGAAGTACACATTTAGTCTTCTAGTTTTAGATTAGGTTATAAATGATAAAATTTAAGTATTTATATTTGGCCATTGTGAAACCTAGAGTAACAAATACTTATAAATGGGTTTTCGGGTTTATGGGTTAGTAGGTTGCGATTCAATAACCTTTTTAATAAACGGGTTAATAGGTTATTAAATGGGTTTGTGGGTTGACCCGAAATCCATTTGTTAAATAAATAGGTTATAACGAGTTGACTCGAAATTGACCCGAATTTTTATCGTGTCGAGTTAGCTCGAGTTAATTTTGTGTGGGTTTCAAGTTGTGTATCTAGTCGCGTTAGAAATTGCCACCCTTATCCCTAAGCCAATGGTCAGGCAGAAGCCAGCAGTAAAAATATTCTCACCATGATGAAGAAAATACTAGAGGATTATCCAACTGACTTAAGAAAACAATTGACCTACCGATTATGGTTATAGGAGACATCAAAGAAAGGAGCAATCGAAACGTCCCTAGCAGCCCTAGTCTATGGTCAAGATTTGATAATCCTTGACAGGACCGCCCCCGAAAAGGGCATTGATAACTGTGCCCGGTCCTGCTCCCGTTTGGCAAGATGACTGAAATTCCCAATTTACCCTCAGTACTTGCCAAACCAGGGATAGCCACACGTACTTACTCATGCCTCCGCCTCTCGATCAGCCTCGAACAATGCGCCACGACCTGGAGGGTCAATAAAAACCAAAAGGTGTGAGTGGACAAAAATAAATCAGTTTATAAAAACAGTTACAAAAAGACGTTTTTACCCTCCGCGTAAAACCAATGCATGCATACAAAAATCATTTCGCAATCGGTTAACATTTTCAACCTAAGAAAAACAGTGCATGAAGTCAAAATCATTTTCCTTTTCTTACCCTTCGGGTCTCAGCCCGCAATCATAACCACAGGGCCTCAGCCCAAAACCATGAATCAAAACCAAATACACAACATGACCCAGAACCATCAACCACATAAACCGGGCCACTGCCCAACACAATCCGAAACTTCAGAAAGTAATCATAACTCACAAGTCAAACAGTTTGCTGGACATCAAGTGCACCCGAGTCTTTAAACTCAAAACCATGCGCATAATCAGGCCTTCCCGGGATTTCAACGAGTCTTTAAACTCAAAACATAATCAATAGGCCTCGGTGGTATCACAATAACCGAGTCTTTAAATTCACGAGTCTTTAAACTCATTAAGGGCCCTCCCCCGTCATCAATTAACCGAGTCTTTAAAATCAAAACGTGCTCCAGCAATAGCACCGGGTCTTTAAACCCAAAACAGTTTTCAACGGGTCTTTAAACCCAAAACATTTGTCAACCACAACAACTCGGGATCCATCGTGATCCAAATTCCAATCTAATCCGAACACACATTTTTGTCATAACAGGACTCACGTCCGAATTTCCACTTTCAAATCCCCAAATCTTACTTCACAAAACATAATCAAATCATCATTAATCACAGGGCATGTATAACCAGATCGAATCACTTTTATCAACCATTACCCATTCCCAAATTCGAATTCGCAATAATGATTCCGTAAGCCAGCATCCGGAAGCATCATCCCGAACCCAAACCAAGAATCCACTTTCAATTTCCGAAAACCGAAATCTCGTTAATCAAAGTTACTTTTATGCCCCGAGCATCAAGCCCGAAATCGTTTTTTTCAAATTCCATTTTAATTCCTTGAAATCACTTCATTTCTCAAATCTCATTATCAAAACATCAAAACCACAATCCTAATCACCAAAATCACGGTCCAATCAAAACATACTCGAATTCTCGTAAAACATGCCAATCCGGGACATTCTCGAAAAACGTGTCAAAACCGTAAACCATACTCACAACCGAAATCAAAACATCTTAAAAATATAATCCGTACAAAGCATATAAAATCATTTGTTAATCCATCATCCAAAACATGCGGGAACCATAATCTCGAAATACGTACAATTTCGTGTGCATATCAAAAATTACGTATGATACGGGAATCGAAATCAACACAAGTCATCATCATAATCATAGAAATCATGGAAATATTTATGCATGCATTAAATTTTGAAAGCAACGTCCACTCACACACCGTTCTTAAGGCTCGGTTCCGCACCGCACGCGTTCTAGTAATTTCCGGCATTTTTCATAAACCCGAATCCTGTCCGAAATCTCATTCCAGGGTCATTAAGGTCTCAAATAACAACATACTAATTTCCCATAATTTTCCAGGAATTAATCGGTAATTAAAAACGTAACCTAGACCTTCGGACCCTCGAAACATCATGGAAACAGTGTCCGATAAATTCGAAACCATCGTTAAAATGTTCGTTACAATGTATAGGACAAAAGTCATGTTGCACTTACCTCGAAAATCGGACCCACGCGCCCTCACGCGCCGCCGTGAGTGGCTGCGCGTGAGTCCACGCGCCTGCTACAGTACCCCTGCACAGTTCATCGTTCTCACCCGCCAAGCCTGCAACCGAGTCGTTCAACTCGCGACATGACCCATTAAATTTCCCTTAGTTCTAGCTTGATTTCTACAATTCAACTGTCTATTAGTCTCGCTAAGGATCTAATTAAGGTTCTATGAAATCAATTACCTTAAAACTTACCTCAATCCGGTCGACTCAACTCGACTATTCGAAGAACACCGACTACTGTACAACACTTGATTTTGTCGATTCTCAGCGATTTCATTAAATTGACTCACTCAGAAGCTTCGCATGATCACCAGAAACCGATCTTCGATCTCAATTGCAAGCTCCAATCCCTCTACCCACGCTAACTCAACTGGGATTTTCATAACAGAACCTCAAAGTCGCCTGGGCTCCTCTCTGCACCATTCTCTTCACTTCCAATCCCATTCGACTCGTTTGGATGTCTGGAAGCTCAACCTCATCCCTGATTCCATCAATTGACCGCCCCATTTCAAAATTTGATTTCAAGTTTGTAAATGAGGTTTTCAGGCGGGTTCAGTGCTCCTGGGGTCTTTCTCCCTATTCTCCCTCACCATTATCATCCCCATGCTACTCTCATTCTTCCCCAGCTCTCATTTTCTCCCAGAACCATTATTGGGGAGGTCGAATTAGTCATGGTTCGATAATCTCTGTTTTTCCCTTTCAAAAGCCTCAACACAGTTCACTGTGCAATTTGTTTCCCGCACTGCACCACTACCAGCACAACCGTGCTCTGCCTTCTGTCCTTTTTCCCACACTAACTGCTTAAACAATCAGACCACAACAGTGCTCCAATTCCAACCTCACCCGTGCACATTCAAATGCCTGCCCACTCTGTTTTTCTCACCTCAAAAATGCCAGCCCGTGCACTGCCTCCACACACCCACAAACTCCTGTTTCCCACACCATGCATAAACAATTCCCTAATCCATTAAACAACTCCTCTGCCCATCAATTTCATAAACAATTCACCCCCGTGCACTGATCACGATGTAATCCCATACACGGATGTCCCTGTTCAAACAATACCCCTGTGAAATTACTATTTTGCCTTTCTTTGACAATTTACCAAAATGCCCCTCACCATCCGTGACTCGTAACTTGGTCATTCGATTTCCATTTGACGCGTGCCGCCTGTCGTTGTACTCAGGGCATCGAGACCATCCTAATGGTCCTCAGTCCCCGACCATCGGACCTCCCGGTCAAAAAGTCAACATTTTCACACTTTTCGTCCAAATTACGAAAATTCCCTTGGACATCCGAACGTTATCACTTTCACCTCGAACGTCGGAATCGAACGTGCCACCTGTCTATGAGCTCGTGAAGTCCCAAACTACATCACGGTCATAGTTCAAAGTCCATTTGACCGCCCGAATTAAAAGTCAACGTTTTACCCACAACCATGGGCAAAACGGTCATTTTGCATCGTTCGTCCGATTTCTCCCAACTAATCACCGATTAACCCCGTAATCATGATTAGTTACTAATCTAACCCCGGATTTCGGGACGGGTCGTTACAATCTTCCCCCCCTTAAAGAATTTCGTCCTCGAAATTCCCAATTATACCTATTTCACATCCACCTCGTGGGGAAACATTTCGACCTCGCAACACGTGTACACTCGTACACCAGTTAAACTCATCTGTACTCAGAGGTCCCATCACAGTCTCACGTCGTACCAACCACACTCGACCACCTCGAGTGGAATTGATCACCTGTCGTCTGCTCCCACCGGGAGTCACCAAATCTCACTCTTCAGTCCATGCTAACGCTACTAGCCAACTGCCCCCACTAAGCTTTACCACCCTAGTAAAGCTCCAATCATCAGCCAATCGGTGACATCACCTCGTATTACCACTCACTCAATGTAGCGTAAGATCAACAACATGACCTCACCTCGCAGGGCAAACCCAAATCCTGCGGCATATATCAGGCTCAATGTCCATCCCTGTCAACTCCCTCAGTGAACCATGATGCTGGCAATATCTCGGCGTGATAACATCACGCAAGGATACTCTTAGTTACACAACCACCAACTCACTCATCCTGAGCATACATACACCATCCTCAAACTCAATCAGGTGGTGTAACAAAAACACGTTGAATACTAGCCCAAACTGTGATCACACATCTCCACACTAGGGTTTCACTAGCCATCTGTGGCTAAGAGCGTCTGCTCCTGAAATCACTAAACCCAACAGAATACTCTGCCCAAGGTGTAGTACTCAAAGTCCAGTTCGCAACCAAAGCCAAGTGTGTCGGAACTAGGCCGAATACCAATACGTACAACCACACCCCACGGTACCTCCCACGTACCGTCACTAGATACCACTCGGCATGTCCGGCACCAATCCTCGTACACCATACAGGGTACGTACATCCACCCCCCAACAAGTACAAACTCAGGCTAGAAAACACGATCATCCCCACTTATCATCCATTCTGGGTCCCATGGTCATTCGACCAGTAACACAACATTTCCTCCCAAACACGTCATCCAAGATGTACCAATCCAAGCACGTTCACCAAGGCGTGTACAGTCATGCCAAAAGGGCATCTAATCTCACTCACAATTACCGAGGCGCACCAACCCTGAATCTATCGGATACTCGCTCAACGGTTACCACGTCACATCCGATTGACTTCGAAAGGAAGCCAATCCCATCATTCACGAGTCGAAACCTCGAGTCAAATATAAACATTCCAACTCGCTCGAGTACGGATTAACTTCGAACAGAAGTTTAATCCAACCATTCCCATATCTAAACATTTATGACAGAGCGATAAGCTCTTCACCTAGCCTGATCAAGGCGATCACAATTCGAGTCTGTTACCACGTCACCCGACTGGTAACACCACGATCCTAGATCGTCTCCACGTCCAAGGTCCGCAACCTCATAATCCAGATCCACCTAGGAACCACACATGCCCCACGCATGCCCACAGCTAGCAATCCACCTGGAACCTAATCGTAGGGTCCTACACCCTCTAGAATTCTTGTCAACCACACAACACACCTCAACTATTTTCCACCACCAATCCTTCACTCAACAACGTGACACATCCACTCTGTGGATCCCCCTCCATTTACCTCACATCGATCCTTGTCACCCCACCTAGGAAGGACCAAGGATGATCCAATACGATGTCATCAACATTCATCCTATGTGAGTGCGAACACAACTCACTGCACCCACCGTAGCAAATACCCAACATCGTCTGCCACCCAGCAGAAAATAGGAATCCCGTTTACCCTAACCTCGAGGGACGTAACTCCACCCGATGACCCCGAAATACACATGGGTCCACCACCCAATACACGTTCATCGTACTGGTATCCGCGATCAACATCTACCAGGGCAGAGAATAAGAAGCCAACCCCGATGACCTCCGAACACCAATCACCAATGATTTTTCTCATGTCTCAAATATACCGTTTATCCACTAATCTCTTATCACCTCATCACTGTTGGGACTTATCCCAACACATCACCATCTCCGCTGGATTCTATCCAGTCCATGACTCAACCACTACTAAATCTCAATACCAACGTACGCTCATCATGACAGAGTCACACCCCAACTTGTGGCTAATCACGATCTCAATCACTGACACTAGCACCAGCGCTAGTACTTGCACCAACGTACAATCATCCACACTAGCACACCGTGTGCAAGGTGGGTAGCCCTGGATCTCCGCTCATACCGAGCAATGATCCTGCATCACTCGTACCCCGCAACCATGGGTACCACCATTCTGACAATCCACATCAGGATAATGAACGTTCCCTGAACGCTTACTGATTCTCAACTACTACCACTACACCAAGTACCCTCGACAATCAGCTATCTCCACAAGACCACCGTTCCACAAAACCAAGCCAAAATTTCCTAACTCCTCAATTCCTGTCCATATTCCGGTCCTTGGCATCCTAAGTGCCAAACGTTCCTTACTCAGCCTTTCTGGTTCCTCTCGAGCCTTGGTACCTTACCATGACTCCTCTCACGTTCCTAACCCAAAATTCTGACTCCTCGTGAGTCCCACATCCACATCTCGACTCCTCCTGAGTCCAATCTCATACCAAACCGATCATGTCATCACTAACATACCCAGTCCCCGAGCAATTTCCAATGCTCAACCATTCTATACGACCAATAGGGCCTACGGGATAGTACAATTTGCCCAATTATGCGGCCTTCCAGCCACCGATCTCGTTCGTCCCTGCGACCCACGTAATTCTATGTCTAACAAATCGTTGTTCACAGTGTACACTACCCGACATCTGACCCTCAAACAAAGGTCAATCTCACCCGAGATCTAACACAAGGTCCCAAACACCCTCACCTACTTGTCTTACTACCAGGTCGCGCACGAGGCTTACGCTTCGGAGGCATGATGTGGCAACAAAATCAGCAACCTAATGCTCTGATACCAAATTGACAGGACCGCCCCCGAAAAGGGCATTGATAACCGTGCCCGGTCCTGCTCCCGTCTGGCAAGACGACTGAAATTCCCAATTTACCCTCAGTACTTGTCAAACCAGGGATAGCCACACGTACTCACTCATGCCTCCGCCTCTCGATCAGCCTCGAACAATGCGCCACGACCTGGAAGGTCAATAAAAACCAAATGGTGTGAGTGGACAAAAATAAACCAGTTTATAAAAACAGTTACAAAAAGACGTTTTTACCCTCCGCGTAAAACCAATGCATGCATACAAAAATCATTTCGCAATCGGTTAACATTTTCAACCTAAGAAAAAAAGTGCATGAAGTCAAAATCATTTTCCTTTTCTTACCCTTCGGGTCTCAGCCCGCAATCATAACCACAGGGCCTCAGCCCAAAACCATGAATCAAAACCAAATACACAACATGACCCAGAACCATCAACCACATAAACCGGGCCACTGCCCAACACAATCCGAAACTTCAGAAAGTAACCATAACTCACAAGTCAAACAGTTTGCTGGATATCAAGTGCGCCCGTGTCTTTAAACTCAAAATCATGCGCATAATCAGGCCTTCCCGGGATTTCAACGAGTCTTTAAACTCAAAACATAATCAATAGGCCTCGGTGGTATCACAATAACCGAGTCTTTAAATTCACGAGTCTTTAAACTCATTAAGGGCCCTCCCCCGTCATCAATTAACTGAGTCTTTAAACTCAAAACGTGCTCCAGCAATAGCACCGGGTCTTTAAACCCAAAACAGTTTTCAACGGGTCTTTAAACCCAAAACATTTGTCAATGACAACAACTCGGGATCCATCGTGATCCAAATTCCAATCCAATCCGAAAACACATTTTTCTCATAACAGGACTCACGTCTGAATTTCCACTTTCAAATCCCTAAATCTTACTTCACAAAACATAATCAAATCATCATTAATCACGGGGCATGTATAACCGGATCGAATCACTTTTATCAACCATTACCCATTCCCGAATCCGAATTCGCAATAATGATTCCGTAAGTCGGCATCCGGAAGCATCATCCCGAACCTAAATCAAGAATCCACTTTCAATTTCCAAAAACCGAAATCTCGTTAATCAAAGTTACTTTTATGCCCCAATCATCAAGCCTGAAATCGTTTTTTTCAAATTCCATTTTAATTCCTTGAAATCACTTCATTTCTCAAATCTCGTTATCAAAACATCAAAACCACAATCATAATCACCAAAATCACGGTCCAATCAAAACATACTCGAATTCTCATAAAACGTGCCAATCTGGGACATTCTCGAAAAACGTGTCAAAACCGTAAACCATACTCACAACCGAAATCAAAACATCTTAAAAATATAGTACGCACAAAGCATATAAAACCATTCGTTAATCCATCATCCAAAACATACGGGAACTATAATCTCGAAATACGTACAATTTCGTGTGCATATAAAAAATTATGTATGATACTGGAATCGAAATCAACACAAGTCATAATCATAATCATAGAAATCATGGAAATATTTATGCATGCATTAAATTTTGGAAGCAACGTCCACTCACACACCGTTCTTAAGGCTCGGTTCCGCGCTGCACGCGTTCCCGTAATTTTCGGCATTTTTCAGAAACCCGAATCCTGTCCGAAATCTCATTCCAGGGTCATTAAGGTCTCAAATAACAACATACTAATTTCCCATAATTTTCCAGGAATTAATCTGTAATTAAAAACGTAACCTAGACCTTCGAACCCTCGAAACATCATGGAAACGGTGTCCAATAAATTCGAAACCATCGTTAAAATGTTCGTTACAGTGTATAGGACAAAAGTCATGTTGGACTTACCTCGAAAATCGGACCCACGCGCCCTCACGCGCCGCCGTGAGTGGCTGCACGTGAGTCCACGCGCCTGCTACAGTACCCCTGCACAGTTCATTTTCTCACCCGCCAAGCCTGCAACCGGGTCGTTCAACCCGCGACATGACCCGTTAAATTTCACTTAGTTCTAGCTTGATTTCTACAATTCAACTGTCTATTAGTCTCGCTAAGGATCTAATTAAGGTTCTGTGAAATCAATTACCTTAAAACTTACCTCAATCCGGTCGACTCAACTCGACTATTCGAAGAACACTGACTACTGTTCAACACTTGATTTTTTCGATTCTCAGCGATTTCATTCAATTGACTCACTCAGAAGCTTCGCAGGATCACCAGAAACCGATCTTCGATCTCAATTGCAAGCTCCAATCCCTCTACCCACGCTAACTCAACTGGGATTTTCATAACAGAACCTCGAAGTCGCCTGGGCTCCTCTCTGCACCATTCTCTTCACTTCCAATCCCATTCGACTCGTTTGGATGTCTGGAAGCTCAACCTCATCCCTGATTCCATCAATTGACCGCCCCATTTCAAAATTTGATTTCAAGTTTGTAAATGAGGTTTTCGGGCGGGTTCAGTGCTCCTGGGGTCTTTCTCCCTGTTCTCCCTCACCATTATCATCCCCCTACTACTCTCATTCTTCCCCAGCTCTCATTTTCTCCCAGAACCATTATTAGGGAGGTCGAATTAGTCATGGTTCGATAATCTCTGTTTTTCCCTTTCAAAAGCCTCAGCACAGTTCACTGTGCAATTTGTTTCCCGCACTGCACCACTACCAGCACAACCGTGCTCTACCTTCTGTCCCTGTTCCCACACTAACTGCATAAACAATCAGACCACAACAGTGCTCCAATTCCAACCTCACCCGTGCACATTCAAATGCCTGCCCACTCTGTTTTTCTCACCTCAAAAACGCCAGCCCGTGCACTGCCTCCACACACCCACAAACTCCTGTTTCCCACACCATGCATAAACAATTCCCTAATCCTTTAAACAACTCCTCTGCCCATCAATTTCATAAACAATTCACCCCCGTGCACTGATCAAGATGTAATCCCATACACGTCTGTCCCTGTTCAAACAGTACCCTGTGAAATTACTATTTTGCCCTCCTTTGACAATTTACCAAAATGCCCCTCACCATCTGTGACCCGTAACTTGGTAATTCGATGTCCATTTGACGCGTGCCGCCTGTTGTTGTACTCAAGGCATCGAGACCATCCTAACGGTCCTCAGTCCCCGGCCATCGGACCTCCCGGTCAGAAAGTCAACATTTTCCCCCTTTTCGTCCAAATTACGAAAATGCCCTTGGACATCCGAACGTTATAACTTTCACCTTGGACGTCGGAATCGTACGTGCAACCTGTCTAAGAGCTCGTGACGTCCCAAACTACGCCACGGTCATCGTTCAAAGTCCATTTCACCGCCCGAATTAAAAGTCAACGTTTTACCCACAACTAGGGGTAAAACGGTCATTTTGCATCGTTCGTCCGATTTCGCCCAACTAATCACCGATTAACCCCGTTAATCATGATTAGTTACTAATCTAACCCCAGATTCCGGGACGGGGCGTTACAATCCTAGTAGGGATAAATGTTAACTCATTGTGATTGCAGCATCAGTATGGTTTAGTCGCAAAAAAAAATACAACAGGATATGTATTATGAATTGAAGGAGTTAGACCAAAGAATGATGGACGCATTAAACAAAGTTAAGGCTAACAAAGTGGAAGTCGCAAGAACATATAATAAAAGCTTTAAAAGAAAATCTTTCCAATATGGAGACTTAGTGTGGAAGACATTTTTACTACTAGGATCGACCACACTTGTGAGAGGAAAATAGAGCTCGACTTGGCAAAGATTGTTCATAATCCACAAGGTGAATGAGAAGAGCTCCTATTATCTAGGGAGCGATGATGGAGTAGGAAACAGAAATCCTACTAATGTCATTCATTTAAAAAACCATTACCCAATGCTCTGGATTCCGCAAGCCGGATAATTGGTTAAGAATCTCGCAGGAAATGGTGGCAGTATTTCCAAATCAAAAATAAAGTTCATTCAAACGGGGATTATAAACGAGAAATATCCAACGGGAAGATTAGCCTATATGACTCATCTACAAAGGTCATTCAATGGCTACACAAGTCAAAAGGTTTGGAGAGTCCTCATCCTCCTATTAAGATGGAGTCTGAACTATGGCCACATTGAAATGGAACCTCTTCGCGATCTCAGCAACCAACTTTTTCTCAAACCATCCATCAGGATGAGGACGGTCTAATGCATGAGCTATGTACCCGTCATCATAGCCATTCTAGAAGGTAACCTGAGATATGGTTTCGATGTAGCGATCACGATCCTTGATCATTTCCAAGAGCTTAGTAATGTGGGTCTTAAAAATGGCATGCTCACCGTGAGCCTATTAAAGTCATATGCACCTCTTCTAGTAGTAACTCTCTAGAGTTTGGACCTGTTGTTGGAAGGGCAATAGAGAGACGACGCCAAGTCCTACAAATGCTAGATTTCTACTGATTGAGTCTCCACTAAGTGGTGAAAAGTAATGGTTTCGCTTTCTAGGAAGATTGAAATTGAAGGCGTTGGTTGGTTGTATGAAGATGGGTGATGAATTTTATAGGCCATTTTACATGGCTTACATTGCTCCATAATTATTACCGCATGCAACTTGAGTTTATCTCAAAATAACATATAGACTCTGACGAGTAGTAACAATGGCGTAGGCCTGAACCTGGCCTAAGAAGAGAAGCGGTGAAAGGCAAAGGGAAATATTTTATTAAAACAAATAGACAAAGGTTACAATGCAATTATGAAATTTCAGGGCCTAAAAAGAAGAAATTATTAAGTCAGAGCTCTATGATAGGGCTTCCTAATTGCGCAGTCTGTGGAGTCTTGAACAAATCCATCTCGGTAAGAGGCCATTTTTAATTTCTTGGTTAGCGTATCAAGAAAAGATACGCCAACACTGAGCTGCTTCGTTTCATCTTTCATGATGGCGACCTCCCCTTATACGTGTAGTAGAGTGTCCCAAGTATCACTTACTTTCTCATAGAAAAAAATGATTTTTACATTGTGTGAAGATTAGTTTCGGAGATGAGAAATAAGCATTGCTTCCTCAGAAGCTCACAAAGCATGAAGCTCCTTTTCAAGTCAATAATGCCTTGCAATTGCTCTTGGGATTAAGCCTGAAGACGCTTAATAAGCCTATTATAGTGAGAAATGGGGAGATAAATGGAATAATACTTCTGAGAAGCCATTTTGATTATGAAGAGATTATTGCTCAGGGAGACGAATTTAAAGGAAAATTCATCAAGACGCATAATAAATGACAAGACCCGTCCCAATCCTCCTGGATTATCTTGGGACGTGTCTGTTCCCGTCTGATACTGCGTGTCAGACCAGAGATAAACTCATCACCCGCTCGGGGTCCATCAGAGTACGCAAGGATCGGCGGTGGCATGTGATGTCTCGATCTCTGCCACAGCCCGCATCGGCGATCAACCTGAAGGGTATTAAAAACATAAAACCTGTGAGTGGACAAAACAATAGTTTATAAAATCATTTATAAAGAAAAGACATTTATACCCTTCACGTAAAAGCATGCATGCAGCATAAAACCACTTTATTTCAAAACACAATGAAAACTGCTTCTCGATCGAAGCCATTAACTCAGTAGGTGGTAATGCCCAAACTACGCATTAAATTAAATACGTAATTCAGATGTTATACAATTTAAACCCTATTTGTGCAGTTGTAGTATTGGTAAATAGGGATCGTTCTTAACCGGAGAAATTAGGGAACATTAATAATATGTTAGTTAAAAAGAATAATGAATAATCAAAGAATAATGAATTAAATAATTAAATAATTAAATAATTAAATAATAAAGAATTAAAGAATAAATGAATTGAAGAATTAATGAATCAATGAAACAAAGAATAAAAAAATAAAGAATTAAACGGGGGGTTTGAAAGATTGTAATCATATAATAAAGAAAACAAGTAAAAATAATTAAGAACTTAATTCTACTTCTATTTTAATTTTTGTACAAGTGAACTTTCTTCAAACACATATTTTTACCAACACTTTAACATTTTGCTCATATTGAACCAATCACGAAATTCTACATTTATCATCTCAAATACATGCATACATTTTTCAATGTTATAAATACACGGAACGACGATCATAAACACTTATAATACGATTCACCTTATGTTATTGATTTCAATGTGCATCAAACATTTAAATCTCTTCAACCCTATTCTAAGTGCACCGAACAGCGGTCATAAACACTTAGTGTTAAATTGAAGGTTAAACGCTAAAACATATGAAGTAAATGAAATTCAAAAAGTAAAACACATGGAGATTGTATTCACATTTACAAATATTAGAAAGAAAATACCAACACATATATTGAAATATAAGTAAACCGAAACAATAACAAAAATTTAAGTAAAGGAAATAAAGTTACACTTTCGGAACCCAAGAACACCTTGTGATTCCGAAAGTGGATGGAAACAATGGAATGTTATTCAGAAGGAACACCGAACATCGGCTGGAACCTTATGAAGATGGAGGATAAAACATAAGAATTTGGACTTAAATTCTAGAATTATTTCGGAAATACTGGGCCTAGGTATTTCTTAAGGAAAATATAAAAATGTGTTTAAGAGATCTCAAAGAAAAATAACAAGAACAAAGTAAAGAAGAAATGAAATTAATAAATAACATAAAAATAACATAAATTAAGAACAAGAATTAAAAGGAAACTAATTAATAAGAAAATCTACAAGTTAAAATGGTCCCCAAAATAAAGAACAAAATAAAAGAAGGTGAACTAAAAGAAGAGGGAAACAAGAGAGAATTATTAGAACCTAAACGAAAAAGAAAAACAAAATGAGAAAAATGGGGACCTTTTTTACAAGTGAAATGGCCTCTTTATTTATAGAGGGAGTGCCAAAAATATTCAAAATAAAATACAAAATAAAATACAAAAAGCAATAGTAAATATTACAAGAGATAAATGATGAAAACTGATTTTTTTTTTTTTTTTAGGTAAGATTGATGCTAAGAAAACGTGGCTGAAGGGGGCAGGTAGAGCAGGTGGACTGTACGGGCTGAGCAGGTGGGCTGTGCGGATTGGGCTGGACCGGGTAGGTGGAGTAGTTGGGTTGTTGGGCTGTGCAGGGGTATGGGCTGACGCAGATGGTTAGGTGGGTTGGCTCTGATGGATCAGGCGTGCGACATAGGGTTGCGCGGGTCAAGCTGGAGACGCGGGCCTGGGCGCACGATGGGCTTTGGAGCGTCTGGGCTGCTTTAGGGTTTGACTGAGTTTTGGGCTGCACAAAAGAAAAAATGGACTGGGTTTATTTGGGCTGCAACCAAGTGACAAATGGATCGGGCTGCATAAAAAGAATTTTTGGGCTGCATTTAAATATGAGTTTGGGCTTTTAAAACAGGATTTAATTTAAATTATAAATTGATTAATATTTTCACCGAATTTCGTCCATAATTTCTTCATTATAATTCCAATCTGGACGATTTTTTCGCCAAAATGCTCCAAATTACAAGTTTTATTTATTTAAACAAAAATATCACAAAATAAATTATTTTATCTAATTATTTATTATTTTAATATTAAAAGTCAAGTATAAAGGGTATAAAATAATATAAAATAATGTTTATTTAAGGACCTATCAGCAGGGTCTCAGCCCAAAATCAAATCAAGGAAAACCAAAACGACATCCTAGATGTCCAACCAATCTCAGTGAAACATAATATATATATATATATATATTATATATATATATCACCCATCCTCGACATCTTATATGCCCAATCACTATCCGTCACGATTTCTCTACAGTGCGCGCACTACTCAGGTCTCATCTCCAAGTCTACCCCCAGGATCTACGACGTCTAGGAGGACTTGTCTCCGGACCCTGTCCGAGACCATTCATATCTCTCACTCATGGGCATTTGCTCCTTCTCGGAGTCACTCATCCCAAGTAGTGAATCGTAACACTCCAGGATCATCGACGTCTGGAGGAGACTACTTATATAAAAAGGTATATACATATAAGTGTGAAAACATTCATCTCTTTCAAATCATAGTTCAACTGGGTCTCATACTCGAATCATAATCCAGGATTCCTCGAATTCGATTCAAATCCAAATCTCATAGGCCTCAGCCCAAATCCACATCTCAATAGGGTCTCAAACCCGAAATCTCATTTCATAAACCACAACTGGGACTCAAGCCCAATACCACAAATCAACTAGGCCTCAAGCCCGATACCATCAATAAACTGGGCCTCAAGCTCGATACCATAAATCAACTGTACCTCAAGCACGATACCATAAATCAACTAGGCCTCAAGCCCGATATCATAAACCAATTGGGCCTCAATCCCGATACCATAAATCAACTGGGCCTCAAGCCCGATATCATAAACCAATTGGGCCTCAAGCCCAATATCATACTTTCAAATCCGAAATCCTTTCATCAATCAAATCATTTGATAACACAAGCACGTATAAAACCCGGCCTAAGCCCAAGGTATCACATAAAACAGAAAATCTCAAAATACGTGCAATAACACATTTTTCTCCGAAGAGGCCAACAATTCATATCAAATCACATGCACTCATGGAATCTCAAATCATGTCATAAACTCACATAAAACATTTATGCATGCATCAATTCATAAAAAAGAGTCCACTCAAATACCGTCCAAGTTGCGCCTCGAAACGCATGCCATATGCCTCCCCAGCTAAATCACAATCTCCGAAACTCCCAGACCTGTCCAAATCATACTTGAAGGTTACTAACTACTTCGAATAGGCTAACATTGAATCCCCTAATTTTTTAGGATTTTTAAACATATTTAAAATAAACCCTAAACCTTCGGACCCACAGAACTACCCCGAAACGGTGTCCGATCGACTTGAAACTTGTGCCAAAATGTTTGTTACATTGAAATGATGAAAACACGTGTTGATCGTGACCCCCAACTCTGTCCCATGCACCCCCACGCGCCGTCTCAACCGTTTTCAACAGGATTTGTTCCTATCTCTTCGTCTCATCATTTCCTATCGATCTATGGACTCAAAAATCGGAAACACGACCTAGAAGATTACCTCCAACTCGAAGAACAATTGCCCATATTTCTATCTCCCTGTCCGGGCTACTCCACCGTCATCCTCCGTCCAAAACCATCTCCCCATGCTCGTACAGATCCCAGAAACACAACCCAATCATTAGAAATGTCCCAACAATCCCCCAAACCTAACTTCGAAAATCAACCCATTTAACGGTTTGGGTTTTACTTGGCCGTGGTTCCTCCGCCGTGCACGGCGGTCCTGCTACCCTCTCGACGTCGTCGTCTCATCCTCTCACTCATCCTCAACATCTCACTTGACCTCAAACTGGATCAAATGGGGGGAAGAGGTTGATACTGCGGCTTTCGGGTTTTGGGATGATTGAATGAAAGAAAGGGAATGGATATGCATGTATCTGTGTTAGGTGGGCAATGGATAAGTGACACTTGTCACTCATCCATTGGGTCTGAAACAAATATATGGGGCCCACTTAAGATAAAAGTTCATCCGTCACGTAAAACGTGCAATAATGCCACAAAACTTCCGTGACCTGTAACTTTTTCGTAGAACGTTCGATTTCGACGTGTCACCTGTCTACGAACTCTTATCGACTCGATCTACGTAACAGTCTTAGGTCCACGTGCATTGGACCTCCCAGTTCAAAATTCAACATTTTGTCCTCGTCTAGGGGCAAAATCATAATTTCGCCATGAACGTCGATAATCCTCGACTGTTCTCCGATTAGCCTCGCTAATCCATAATTAATTCTTAATTACTCTCAAAATTTGGGATGGGTCGTTACAATAAATGTTAACGGTTAAAAGATAGACACGGTTTACAAGGGAGATGACTCGTCGCCGCAATAACCCCCTGACCCTGGAAAATAATGTTGATGTGGCACTTCTCTCAAGGCTCCGAACAGCCTTCAACTGGGTTTTCAACATCACATTATGAGCACATTCATGCTTAATTTCCTCACGTAGCATCTCGTATTTAGGATGCATGGTATCGTTAGAAGACAAAGAATAGGAAGAAAGATGTATTTAGAGTTTGAAAAAAAAAAGACATCTTTCTAAAATGAGATCAGTGAAGAAAATGATAAGAAATGCAGAAAGATTATGGGTTGTATTTATAGCCAAGGAGTCTAGTTGGAAGTTAATATCAATTTACATGAGCAGAAATTGGGGGAAAAGGAATTTATACCATTGCAATTCCTTGGTAATTGGGAATCTCGAGGAAATTAAAAGGAAACAAAAAAATTGAAGCGCCAAACAAAATTAGTATCCCATGTTAACAGAAGCACACAAAAGGGCCCATGATTACCAAAATTCTGAAAACTACAAGTCCAACAATCTCCCAAGCATAGGTTGGAGGCCCACGTTCTAAATTCTACTATTGTGTGAATGGGCTGTATCTTCGATGGAGTCTTCACAAGCCCGTTTCTCCCCTATTCAAATATTTTCCCGGGCCATGGGCTGCATCTAGAAAAGATCATCCAATTCAACCTGCTAGGTACATCTGTTCAAGGAGAATTTTGATCCAAATGGTCTGGCAAAAAAAGAATTCATGAAAGCGATTAAACATCAGAATTACAAGGAGGGAATATGCTAAAGCCGCAGGGGAAGACTAAGAGAATATCTCTACTGCTTGAAACAATTCCCCCATATCAAAATATTCATCCCTAGCTACAAAAGACATGATGATGTCCTTAGCAACAAAAATTTTAGAAGGAATGGATCTTGAAGATGATGATACGCCAGAAGCCGATGAAGCAAAGAAATCCATCTTCGTGTTCATAATTTCAAGTTCAGTAGATGGACATATCTATGGAAGTAATTGAACTAGATCAAGATATGGAAGACAACAGAGTCACAAAAACTAGAGCTAATGAAAAGAAGGATCTTACGAGTGTAGCCCCTAGTTCCAGGCCACTTGGAGATCTTGGGATTTGAGCCTGAGAGAAAATTAAAGTCTAGATAGCTAACTAAGGGACACTGCATACTAGTGGAACAGATTGAGAAGACTTAACCAGCGAAACCATCTCCACATCTGAAACTCGTGTCGAGGTAGGACGAGTTGGGATTTACGAAGCAAATGCAGAAGTCATCACATTCGAGACACCAGGATCATCCAAGATTGTCAATCGATCAAGAATGGGACGACCATACAGAGTGTTTTTTATCTGAAGAATAGGATTATCAGCTTGAGGTTTTAACAATTTTATCCTATCAAAACTACATGCACAAACAGACATATAAGACATTGGCAAAGAAGCAGCAAAATTACTATTTGAGATAAAGCATACATGTGGGAGTAACATCGTTGCTCCCAGACTTTTGTTATAAACCAAGATTGAAATGGTTGGATCAAAACTAGTCAATCTCTCCATAAAAAAAATGTTAATTCCACACCACTTTGATGATTGTCTTGAAGCTTTCTTCAAAATGAGAAGTCCACCATGAATTATAGAAGGCTATGCACCCATAAGAATTTTCCATGGAATTTGGAAAGATCACAGGCACATTGGACACAACATGCCATGAAAAAAATGCCAACTCGATGTTAGGTACCTTAGGTTAGAAGGATGTGCCAACATTCGAACCTCTCACATATGTCATAGGGAGGTAAAATTCAAACAGGCGAGCACAATAGTTAGGTTGGTATACTTTGAAACTAAGGGTCTACCTATAGGTCTTCCCACCACTCTTTAAGAGATTTCAAGCAAGGATGCAGCTAATGAAATCTTCTGTAAAAATCTTCCTACTTATCGGATTAGTCAACAAGTGAAGAAAACCCTCTTCTCGGAAGCATGGATACTTCCTAATCACACTGCATCTCAAATTCTCAAGGGTAAAAGGTTATCATATAGAAAAAGACCAAGTAATTCTTAGTAAAGAGAGATATGGGAGGCAAAGACATTAGCAATGGGCCAAAATGACATCGTCGAGGTACTAAATAGTGTGACTGTGAAATTGAAGAAACGTCCAATTCAGCCATACCTAAGCCATACAAGTTGTTCAAGGAAACTGACCTCGCAGGCTAAAGGACAATGAAGGGCAAGAGGTTGTACACTTGGGCAAAGATAATAGGCACTAAGGCTATGATGGAATGAGAAGCCAGTGTTTTAGCTAATGTGATCCACTCCAGCATCGAATACCTCATGGCATTAGAAAACGCAAACCAATCCAACCAAAAACGTTAGAATTGGATTTTTTAACAAACGAATCCCAAGTAAGAATACACATATCTCAAATTCTCAAAATCGCTCTCAACCCTAAATTGCTTATTCCCGTTAAAGGCGCATAAAGTAGCCAGAAACTGGGAAAAGAAAATTATGGAAGGAGTTTCTGAAGGTAACCTAACAATTGGGGGATTGAGATCCTAACACAAATTAGGTTGATAGGAAAAGGTAAAGTCAGTGAACGGGTCAGCCATATCCAAGAGAGTTGGGGTCATGGGTCCCACCCAAAAATCAAAGGAGTTCATGCTACTATTCCAGAAGCACAACACTAAACTAAGAAGGCCAGAATCAAGAGCGATAGGAAGATTGGAGAGGCCTGCCAATGTTAAATTTCACTGCTCCAGAGTTCATCGGAATCCAACTGCTACATTCATTGAACCCACGACCTCCAAGAATTCATGAAGCCCAAGATTCCTAATGAAGGGAAAAGATGTCTCCAGTTTGCTTTTAACTTCTCCCACGGGAATGATCGCCACTGATATATCTGCAGATCTTGAAGTTTCTTTAAATAGGAACTGGGAGTTTTTACTCTGTCCGAAATGGGACCTTTCCAGCAAGGAGCCCTAGAAAAATGGAGATTAGAGTCAATCATGAAATAAGAGTTGCAGATGACTTCACTATAATTTTCGAGAGAGACACAAAGGTATCACAGAAGACACATGTGTTAGCTTCGAAATCCATACCACATACCCAAGGGGCGGTAGTAGTGGGTTCTGGGATGTATAATTTATGGAAAGTATCCCGATCTCTTTACCTTGGAACAAGCTTGGCAATCATATTATCTGGAATGGGGAAGTGTGAATGAAAGATGGGTTCACATTCGAAGGTCGAAAGCTAAGAGAGATTGTAGCTTAAAGTGCTAAAAAGTACGATGAGTGGAACCGACAAAGTAGCAAAAGTGAAATCGTGTGAATTTAAATTATTTTATAACAAAAAATTTCAAATTTTAGGGGCAATGTTCACACCTGGAAAAATCCCCCTTGGGCCAAAGAAAATGTTCTAAGGAATTAAAATCCCAAATCGTTAAAGACCTTGCCCAAGATGCCCACTTGAAATGTGCAAATGAAGAAGACGTGGTTCTAACGCACGCGAATAAATAGAAGGGCAAAAGGGATGTTCTAGACAAAACTGCGACACGAGTCTGCTAAGCCTTACATGGTAGCCTAATTAGCATCTCCACCACTTATAAAAAGAGAAAAAACATTATTCTCAAAAGAAATCCAATCAACCAAATAAAACTAGTAAATTGATCAGATTCAAAATCAAATCCAAAATAATTGAAAACCCTCAAAATTTTCATTGTTGTAAAGGCTCGTCTCTTTAGGCACAATTTGTTTCTTTAGATCTAGAATTAAGATTCAGTTCTCTTCTCAACCTCTCTCAGTACTTATTCAAAAATAAAAAATTTTCCTTCATCCTGAATTATGCCCAAGCCAGCTTTAAAGGCCAACCTCATTTCGATTGCCGTTTAAACAAGTATTTGAGACATCAAGCACCTCTCTTTCTCTCTCATCATCTCGCCATTTCTTTTGAATGCTCCGCGAACTTTGAACATAATTCTGACTATTTTATTCAATCAAATTTGAGAGTTTTCTCGGTTATCTTCTGGTGGATTCCAGTGTTTGTTCTTTAGGGTTTTACGCTTGTTTACCCTATTATACTTCGTGCTGCTTCAAGTGGTATCAGAGCGGGTTTCTCCCCTCTAGTTATCGTTGATTTCTATCCATAGCTGATCGTGTAGACGATATCTCTGCTACTTGAGCGGATTTGGATGCCCAAACTCGTCGTATCGATGCCCAAAACCATAGTCTCGCTGAATTAACTACTCAATTTGGGGGAGATGCGAGCGTTGTTGCTGGAGAATAATCGAAGAGGCAACCAAGGAAACCAAGGCAACAATCGGGCAGGTAATGATAGGGGAAACCCTAGGAGATTTCGTGAGGAAGAAGGTGGTTCCGATTCTGAAGAGAAACTCGAAGAGCCACGTCACAATAACCATAACCGCAACCATTGTGATGACTATCAGATTAAAGCTGATATTCCCAACTTTTCGGGAAATTTAAAAATTGAAGATTTCTTAGATTGGTTGGTGGACGTAGAGAGATTTTTCGAGCTCATGGAGATTCCTGAGGCCAAGATGGTAAAGATGGTTACTTTCCGTTTGAAAAGCACAGCGACTGTTTGGTGGGATCAACTCCAGAATGCCCGACAAAGGCAAGAGAAAAATAGGGTTCGGACATGGCGAAAGATGAAACAACTTATGATGGAGAGATTTTTACCTGCTGACCACGAGAAAATTTTGTATCGGATGTTCATGGGATGTGTTCAAGGCATCAAAACAGTGACTGAATATACTGATGAGTTCATGTGATTTCCTGAACGAAATAACCTAAGGGAGACCGAGAATCAGAAGGTGGCGAGGTATATGAACGGGCTGAAACCTGCCATTCAGGAGAAGATTGGCTTGCAGAATTTGTGGTCCTTGCAAGAGGCAATTAACATGGCGATGAAGGCCAAGTTGATGGAAAAAGAAAAACGCACATTGCCTTACCAGAGGAATATGCCGGATTTATCTGAAAATAATTCAGTTTTCCCTACTGATAAGGGAAAATGCGTGCATCAAGGCACTTCAAAACCTTCAAATTTCCAGCTTATAGGAGGTAATGAGGGGAGTAGCAGAAATTTTGATAGAGGGCAGATTCGAAATCAGCCCCAGAAGCAGAATCCGAATCTGTATGCTAGACCCACGGGGGATATTTGACAGGACCCGTCCCAATCCCACCTGGGACCACCCGGGGACGTGACCCGCTCCCGTCTGACAATGACTCTAAACATACCAAAAGTACCCTGAAATAAAAACCGAAGACTCACATAGATAGATAATGTACAAACACAGTGTTTAAAGTGATACTGTCAGACAAGGGAAAGTAAAATACAACATGTGAGCACACTAGTCAGAGTACATTTATTCGGTGCTCAACCTACCCACAAGTGGGTGTACAGGTGCACAGCTAGGCAAACTAAACCTCTGCCTCCTCCTCCGGATCCTCCTCCTCTATGGCCGTGTCAGGGTCTGGAGGGGTCAGTAAAACAAGGGTGAGTGGGCCAAAAATAACAGTTTAGAAATCAATTTAATAATAAAATAATCATAAGGTTTTACCCCTCCGTTTTCCAAATCTTGCATGCAGTGAAAACATAATATTATAAACCAATGAACCACAATAATAATAGTAAGGTGAAACTAACATATCAGTGCACTGTAAAAACTCAACCCAAATGATGTCACGGTTCTAAGGCTACGCGTTGCCACTCAGGGTCTCACACCCGAGACTCTCTAGGTACATCAGCTCCCGGTATCCCGGTCACTGCCCGAGGTATATGAACATGCCTTCCTGAGAGTAAGCAGCCCAACGGGGGTCAACTCCACTCAGTCAGAGCCCCGTGACTACTCCAGGGTCCACCCAGGCCAACGACCCTCCCTGGAGGAGACAATATACACAGGTAGGAAAGTACAGTACAATAACAGTATAGTTTACCCTATGTCCCCCGGACATCCCAAACAAAATCCACATATAATCCAGACGGGTCTCATGCCCAAAACATCGTAATAACATATATATAAACAGTTCATAAGACTCATCAGTGGAAATAGTAAAACAGTTTATGCATGCAAGCCTTTTATAAATCAAACAGCCCACTCACACTCGGTCCTTGCTGCTCAACGATCTCTATAAACCTGTATTATTATTCCTGAGGGTTACTTAAGGACCCTACAATATCAATACCAAGACCCTAGAACAGATCCGCCTCAAAAACGCGTCCAGGGCACTATTCCCGGTGCTTCAAACCCCCTTTTGACCAACTTAACGATCTCCGATCGACACGAAACCACCTCCATTGGATCCGTATCGTCGAAACCTTGAAAATGGTACCGGCCCCACCAAAATTACTGTTCACACGCGCCCCCACGCGCCTGGTCAACGCGTGGGTCAACGCTGCTACAGTACCGCTGACGTCAGCATGACGTCATCACTGACACTTGTCAGGTGACACGTGGTACGTTCTGATTGGTCCCTGGTCTGACAACATCTGACAGGATGACGTCATCATGATGTCAGAAGTGACGTCAGCATGATGACGTCATCATGCTACAGTACCGGGTCGACCCGTTTGACTGGAACCGGGTCGCCGTCGACCCACGGTTTGACCCGATTCCATCACACGATTCCGGCCACCATTTTCGACGGGGTTGATCCCTATGGGATCGTCTAGGTCTGTCCTATGGTTCTACAACCTCAAAACAAGAAGAAAGTGGAAGAAAACTCACCAGAATATCTCTGAAACTCACGGTAACGGTCCGGTTGTCGTCTCCGGTGATCCACGGCGTCTCCGTCGTCCAACCCGGTCCCAAACGACTCGTCACTCACCCTAGGACATGTCTATCACCTAACAATCCATTTCTAAGCATTAAACACGATCGGGTCGAACAGGGAAGGAAAACGGGCTTATCGGGTTTTGGGTCTTACCGCCGCCGTCACGCCGCCGTGGCCCTCACCGTCGTCCAGTTAGGCTCCTAGGATCCCCACGGTGCAGACTGGAGCTCCTCCCGCGTCGAGGTGAGGTGGTTATGGAGGTTTGCTTCCTGGACCGGTTTCCTTGAGGTTTTCGGGTCGTGTTTTGGACGGGATTTTCAGGGCTGGGAAGTGGGGTGGTGGCTGCCGGTGATGCTCGGGGATGATGAGTAGATGATGGTGGTGCTGCTGGTGATCGGGTGGTGGTGTGAGAGGGGCTGGTTCGATCGCCTGGTTTGAGAGAAAAGGGGAAGAATGCACGGGTTTGTGAAGGGGGAATGGATGTGTTTGTGTGTGTTTGTAAGCAAAGCAGAAAACAGAACGTGCATGAAGCAGAAAAAGCAGACAAAATGAAGGGCCAAGATTCATTTGAGCAGCAGATCTAAAGGCTAGGGTTAATTGGAGGGAAAAATAATGAATATTAAAATGGATTAAATAGTATTAGTTGCTTTATTGGAATAGTAAGGCTTTGGATGGGTGACACTTGTCACCAATCCATCGGTTCGATTTAAATATTAATTTGGCACGGATTCCCGTAATTAATTAATATTTTATTCCGTTGTTCTCGGTTCGTAAGTTCCGCTAAAACGCTTCCTTGACCATAACTTCTTCATACGAACTCCGATTTCGGCGTGCCGCCTGTCTACGGATTCGTGACGTCCCGATCTACGTCATAGTCATGGGTCAAAGTCCGAATTATTTCCCGAGAAAAAGTCAAAGTTTCCCCCCAAGGGTAAAACAGTCTTTTTACATTAAAATATTATTATTTTCGGTTCGGGTCGTTACAACCTACCCTCCTTACAGAAATTTCTTCATCGAAATTTACTCAAACAAGTATGGGTACTGCCCTCTCATCAACTCCTCGGGTTCCCATGTCGCTTCCTCCACCTCGTGGTTCCGCCATAGTAATTTAACCAAAGAAATCGTCTTGTTCCTTAAGACCTTTTCCTTCCTATCCAAAATCTGCACTGGCCGTTCTTCGAAACTCAAATCTGTCATCAGTTCCAGTGGTTGCTCTGGCAGTGCATGAGAGTCATCCCGAAGATACTTCCGTAGCATCGATACATGAAATACGTCATGTACTCGGGAAAGCTCCGAAGGTAGTGCTAAACGGTAAGCCACTGGACCAATCCTCTCGACAATCTCATATAGTCCGATATAACGAGGACTCAATCTCCCACGTCGTCCAAATCGAAGAATCCCTTTCCACGGCGATAACTTTAAAAAGACAAAGTCACCAACCTCGAACTCTAAATCTCGGATCCGTCGATCTGCATAGCTTTTCTGACGATCTTGGGCCGCCTTCAATCTCTCCCGAACAACCCGAACTGTCTCTTGGGTCATATCCATCAGATCCGGCCCCACTGCAGTTCTTTCTCCGATCTCCATCCAGCATACCGGTGTTCTGCACTGTCGACCATACAGTGCCTCATAGGGTGCCATCCCTATACTCGCATGGTAGCTGTTATTGTAGGCAAACTCCATCAATGGCAATCGATCAGCCCACGAATCCTGGAATTGCAATACACAAGCTCTCATCATGTCTTCGAGAGTCTGTATCGTCCTTTCAGACTGCCCGTCGGTCTGAGGATGGAATGCCGTACTGAAATGCAATTTCGTACCTAAGGCAGTTTGCAGACTCCTCCAAAATCTGGATGTGAAACGCGGATCCCGATCCGACACGATCGACTCTGGGGTACCGTGTAGTCGGATGATCTCATTAATGAATAACTGGGCCAAACGGTTGAGCTTGTACGTCTCACGTACAGGCAGAACATGTGCTGATTTAGTCAACCGATCCACTATTACCCAGACTCCATCAATTCCACTCCTTGTCTTCGGTAACTTGAAGACAAAGTCCATTGTAATATGATCCCACTTCCATTGTGGAATTGGAAGTGGCTGCATAGCCCCATACGGACGCTGCCGTTCTGCTTTGACCTGCTGACAGATCAAACATTTACTGACAAACTAAGCTATCTCCCTCTTCATCCCTGGCCACCAATAATAGTCCCGGAGGGTACGGTACATCTTTGTCCCTCCTGGATGCATAGCATAGGCCGAACTGTGGGCCTCATCTAAAATCTCTCTCCTAAACTCTGGTACCGCAGGTACACACAATCTCCCAAGCTTTACTAATGCTCCATCGCCCCTAACGGAGAAATCTTGTCTCTGTCCGGATTCAACCTCGTTCCTGTAATCACAAAGTATCTGGTCCTGTAGTTGAGCCTCGATGATCCTGTCGACCAACACGGGTCGCACATGAAAGCTAGCCAACAAGGCTCCCTGATTGTCCATCCCTAACATAACTCCGCTCTTCCGGAGTTCCACTAGCAAAGGAAGATACACCAATCTCAAATGCGCAACTGATCCCGCCGACTTCCTGCTAAGTGCATCAGCTACAACATTTGCCTTGCCAGGATGGTACTCGATGGTACAATCATAATCCTTCAACAACTCCAACCATCTCCGCTGTCTCATGTTGAGTTCCTTCTGAGTGAACAAATGTTTAAGACTCTGGTGATCGGTGAATATTCGGCATGTCACACCGAACAAATGATGTCTCCAGATTATGTTTTCACTGCATGCAAGATTTGGAAAACGGAGGGGTAAAACCTTATGATTATTTTATTATTAAATTGATTTCTAAACTGTTATTTTTGGCCCACTCACCCTTGTTTTACTGACCCCTCCAGACCCTAACACGGCCATAGAGGAGGAGGATCCGGAGGAGGAGGCAGAGGTTTAGTTTGCCTAGCTGTGCACCTGTACACCCACTTGTGGGTAGGTTGAGCACCGAATAAATGTACTCTGACTAGTGTGCTCACATGTTGTATTTTACTTTCCCTTGTCTGACAGTATCACTTTAAACACTGTGTTTGTACATTATCTATCTATGTGAGTCTTCGGTTTTTATTTCAGGGTACTTTTGGTATGTTTAGAGTCATTGTCAGACGGGAGCGGGTCACGTCCCCGGGTGGTCCCAGGTGGGATTGGGACGGGTCCTGTCAGCTTGGTAGCAGAGCATTAGGATTAGTAGTCAGAGTACTAGGTTAGCGGTTTGTACTTTGTACATGGTCGCTTTCGATGTCTTTTAACCTGTTTGCCTCTTCACAGTTGGATATGCCTCCCCGACGTGAACCCCGTGCACGTGTTGACGAGGGCAATGGAGGAAATGGAGACACTGCGAGCATTGAGCGGGCTCAGTGCCTGGGTGCTACGCACTTCAGTGGGGGAACCGACCCTGAGGAAGCACACCAGTGGATTGACCGCTGGGAGAGGATTTTCGAGGTCATGCACTGTCCTCTGGAGGAACGTGTCATACTGGCGACTTTCCTACTGGATGGGAGCGCCTATCGATGGTGGCACAACCTTGTTTTGGCCGGCTGGACTGTTCACACCATCCCATGGGAGACCTTCCGAGAGCGGTTTCTCAACCAGTTCTATCCGCGGTCGTTCCGCAACGCCCGTGAGGCGGAGTTTCTGCAACTCCGACAGGGGGATCAGACTGTAGCAGAGTACGAGGAGACCTTCCTGATGTTGTCTCGCTTTGCTGAGAACTTCGTGATCACCGAGGCAGACCGATGTCGCAGATTTGAGTGGGGCTTGCGACCTGAGATTCAGGCGATGGTGACTGCAACACCCTTTGCTTCCATGAGGGATCTGACTGATGCGGCGACCGGGGTGGAGAACAGTATCCTGGCTCGTCAGCGAGCTGAGGGAGAGACTCGGCGACGTGATCGCCCACACTTGGGATTTTCGGGCCGTCGTGGCTCGAAGGGAGGACATTCTGGTGGATCTTCGTCTTCTGGCAGCCGAGGACGTTCTGGTCAGTTCAGGAGTCCTCAGAGGTCTGGACAGCGTTCTGGAGCTTGGCAGCGGTCTTACTCACCGATGAGCATCTCACCGGGAGGATACTCGGGTCGACCTAGGGAGGTCACATGCTTCGCTTGTGGGGAGCCGGGGCATTATGCTTCTGAGTGTCCACTGATTCGCGGCAGTACTGCGCCAGCGCAGAGCACAGCATCCCAGACTGACAGCAGCCGGACACGCGGTGTTGTGCGTGGCCGTGATCGAGGGGCTAGAGGACGGGGACGACCTGCAGAGTCTATGGCTCGTGTTTATGCTGTTACCCAGCAGCAGGCCAGATCCATTCCGGGAGTGTTGACAGGTACGGTACATATTTATGGCATGGTTGTTCGTGCATTGATGGATTCGGGGGCAACTCATTCTTTTATTTCACCGCGTTGTGCGAGTCTGTTGGGCCGTGAGGTGACCGCACTTGAGCACGAGATGGGAGTGGGGACACCGATGGGTGTGACCTACCGGGTGAACCAGGAGATACAAGCTTGTCCTGTGGAGATTGAGGGAGTCGAATTTCCGGCAGACTTAATCCTGATGAATGTTCACGATTTCGATGTGATACTTGGAGTCGATTGGTTGTCGGAGTACAATTCACTCATCGACTGTAGTAACATGTGGTTGACTTTGAGAGGTCCAGGGTTACCGGAAGTGATATTCCAGGGAGAGTGTGGAGACGCATCACCCAAGGTAATATCTGCACTCACAGCTACTAAACTCTTACAGAAGGGGTGTCAGGGTTATCTTGCTTATGTGGTAGAGTCTACGGATGAATCTTTACGTATTGAGGATATTCCGATTGTGTGGGAATTTCCTGATGTCTTTCCAGGAGATTTACCTGGATTACCACCACCCAGGGAGATCGACTTTACGATCGAGTTACTCCCCGGGACTCGACCGATTTCACAAGCACCGTATCGTATGGCACCGGCGGAGCTACGGGAATTGAAAATCCAATTACAGAAATTGGTGGATCTAGGGTTTATCCGACCTAGTACATCACCATGGGGAGCGCCGGTCTTATTTGTGAAGAAGAAGGAGGGTAGTTTACGGTTGTGTGTGGATTATCGGCAGTTGAACAAGGCTACGGTAAGGAATCAGTATCCCTTACCCAGGATCGATGATTTGTTCGATCAGTTACGAGGAGCGCGATATTTCTCCAAGATAGATCTGAGGTCAGGATACCATCAACTGAGAATAGCCGAGGGGGATGTTCAGAAAACAGCTTTTCGAACGAGGTATGGGCATTATGAGTTCTTGGTGATGCCCTTTGGATTGACGAATGCACCAGCGGCATTCATGGACTTGATGAATCGAGTCTTTCGAGCATACTTGGATAAATTTGTGATCGTATTTATCGACGACATCTTGGTGTATTCCAGGAGTGTCAGGGCTCATGAGGAACACTTACGAAGGGTATTGGGTAAACTACGACAGGAGCAGCTGTATGCTAAGTTAAGCAAGTGTCAGTTTTGGCTAAATAGTATTGGATTCTTAGGTCACATTATATCACCCGAGGGGATAAGTGTGGATCCACAGAAAACGGAGGCTGTGACGAATTGGCCAAGACCGACCACGGTGACGGAAGTGCGAAGTTTTGTTGGGTTAGCAGGCTATTATCGGAGATTCGTAGAGGGTTTCTCCCAGATTGCCGCACCAATGACTCGGTTAACCCGGAAAGGGGTGAAGTTCGTATGGGACGATATGTGTGAACAGAGTTTTCAGGAATTAAAGTTCCGATTAACCACTGCACCTGTCCTTGCATTACCAGACAGCAGTGGAGAGTTCGTGGTATATAGTGATGCATCGCTGCAAGGTTTGGGTTGTGTATTGATGCAGAATGGAAAAGTGATTGCTTACGCATCCCGGCAGCTGAAGACGCACGAGTTGAACTACCCTACTCATGATTTGGAATTGGCAGCGGTGGCACACTCAGTCCTTGCTGCTCAACGATCTCTATAAACCTGTATTATTATTCCTGAGGGTTACTTAAGGACCCTACAATATCAATACCAAGACCCTAGAACAGATCTGCCTCAAAAACGCGTCCCGGGCACTATTCCCGGTGCTTCAAACCCCCTTTTGACCAACTTAACGATCTCCGATCGACACGAAACCACCTCTATTGGATCCGTATCGTCGAAACCTTGAAAATGGTACCGGCCCCACCAAAATTACTGTTCACACGCGCCCCCACGCGCCTGGTCAACGCGTGGGTCAACGCTGCTACAGTACCGCTGACGTCAGCAGTGACGTCATGCTGACGTCAGCATGACGTCATCACTGACACTTGTCAGGTGACACGTGGTACGTTCTAATTGGTCCCTGGTCTGACAACATCTGACAGGATGATGTCATCATGACGTCAGAAGTGACGTCAGCATGATGACGTCATCATGCTACAGTACCGGGTCGACCCGTTTGACTGGAACCGGGTCGCCGTCGACCCACGGTTTGACCCGATTCCATCACACGATTCCGGCCACCATTTTCGACGGGGTTGATCCCTATGGGATCGTCTAGGTCTGTCCTATGGTTCTACAACCTCAAAACAAGAAGAAAGTGGAAGAAAACTCACCAAAATATCTCTGAAACTCACGGTAACGGTCCGGTTGTCGTCTCCGGTGATCCACGGCGTCTCCGTCGTCCAACCCGGTCCCAAACGACTCGTCACTCACCCTAGGACATGTCTATCACCTAACAATCCATTTCTAAGCATTAAACACGATCGGGTCGAACAGGGAAGGAAAACGGGCTTATCGGGTTTTGGGTCTTACCGCCGCCGTCACGCCGCCGTGGCCCTCGCCGTCGTCCAGTTAGGCTCCTAGGATCCCCACGGTGCAGACTGGAGCTCCTCCCGCGTCGAGGTGAGGTGGTTATGGAGGTTTGCTTCCTGGACCGGTTTCCTTGAGGTTTTCGGGTCGTGTTTTGGACGGGATTTTCAGGGCTGGGAAGTGGGGTGGTGGCTGCCGGTGATGCTCGGGGATGATGAGTAGATGATGGTGGTGCTGCTGGTGATCGGGTGGTGGTGTGAGAGGGGCTGGTTCGATCGCCTGGTTTGAGAGAAAAGGGGAAGAATGCACGGGTTTGTGAAGGGGGAATGGATGTGTTTGTGTGTGTTTGTAAGCAAAGCAGAAAACAGAACGTGCATGAAGCAGAAAAAGCAGACAAAATGAAGGGCCAAGATTCATTTGAGCAGCAGATCTAAAGGCTAGGGTTAATTGGAGGGAAAAATAATGAATATTAAAATGGATTAAATAGTATTAATTGCTTTATTGGAATAGTAAGGCTTTGGATGGGTGACACTTGTCACCAATCCATCGGTTCGATTTAAATATTAATTTGGCACGGATTCCCGTAATTAATTAATATTTTATTCCGTTGTTCTCGGTTCGTAAGTTCCGCTAAAACGCTTCCTTGACCATAACTTCTTCATACGAACTCCGATTTCGGCGTGCCGCCTGTCTACGGATTCGTGACGTCCCGATCTACGTCATAGTCATGGGTCAAAGTCCGAATTATTTCCCGAGAAAAAGTCAAAGTTTCCCCCCAAGGGTAAAACAGTCTTTTTACATTAAAATATTATTATTTTCGGTTCGGGTCGTTACAATATTTTTTATCGTTGTGGCAAACAAGGGCATCGTTCTAATGTTTTCCCTGACCGGAGACAGGCCAATTTAGTAGACGTGGATGATGATGGTCAAGAAGAAGAAGGAGGAGAAAGTTTTGAGGATGACTATGAAGGAGCCGAGTTTGCAATTGAAGAGGGCTTAGAACGAGTTACTTTGGTGATGCAACGAGTTCTTTTAGCTCCAAAAGAGGAAGGCCAGCGTAATAGTATATTTCGTTCTCACTGTTCCATTAAAAACAAAATATGTGATGTGATTGTAGATAATGGCAACTGTGAGAATTTTGTGTCGAAAAAACTGGTGGAGCATTTGCAGCTACCAACAGAGCCACATAGCACTCCTTATTCGCTGGGTTGGGTGAAGAAAGGACCTTCAGTTTGAGTCTCTGAAACATGTCGTGTACCACTCTCCATTGGTAAGCACTACAGTAATGAAATATTATGTGACATAATTGATATGGATGCTTGTCATATTTTATTGGGACGACCTTGGCAGTTTGATGTGGATACTACCTTTAAGGGTCGAGACAATGTTATCTTGTTTACTTGGAATAATCACAAAATTTCTATGGCTCCTATCACACATTCGGGAAAGATGAGTGTCCCAAGAAAGGAGAGT
This sequence comes from Prinsepia uniflora, assembly GCA_032719365.1. Classification (NCBI taxonomy): domain Eukaryota; kingdom Viridiplantae; phylum Streptophyta; class Magnoliopsida; order Rosales; family Rosaceae; genus Prinsepia; species Prinsepia uniflora. The sequence goes on along the minus strand of CM064868.1, from coordinate 69,589,398 downwards.
TTGAGTTTCCTGACTTTGACTAGCAATGAGCGGGAGATAAATGAGGCAATCAAAGAAGCAGATTCTTTTTATCCCGTGATGCTGAATGGATTAATGACCACAAGCAAAGAAAAGGTCGAAATTCCCACTGATGTGAAGCAGATGTTGAGGGAATTCAAGGAGCTCGTGGCTGAAGAATTGCCTAACGAACTGCCACCTATGCAGGATATTCAGCATCAAATTGATTTAGTACCTGGAGCTAGCCTACCAAATCTGCCTCATTACCGTATGAGTCCTAAGGAGAATGAGATTTTGAGGGAGCATATTGAGGAGTTGATGAAGAAGGGATTTATCAGAGAGAGTTTTAGTCCTTGTGTGGTTCCTGTCCTTCTAGTTCCTAAGAAGGAGAATGCTTGGCGTATATGTGTTGACAGCCGAGCAATCAACAAAATAACAGTAAAATACAAATTTCCCATACCGCACTTGGAAGACATGTTGTATGAACTTGAGGGTTCTAAGGTGTTCACGAAGTTAGACTTGCGGAGTGGCTACCACCAAATTCGAATCAGACCGGGTGATGAGTGGAAGACGGCGTTTAAAAGCAAGGATGGATTATACGAATGGTTGGTCATGCTTTTTGGGCTGTCAAACGCACCTAGCACTTTCATGAGACTTATGAATCAGGTTCTTCATCCATTCCTTGGCTCTTTTGTTGTGGTTTACTTTGATGATATTCTAATTTATAGTCAAACAAAAGAAGAACATATGGTGCATTTGAGGAAAGTCTTAGGGGTTCTGCAAGAAAATAAGTTGTATGTGAACCTGAAAAAATGTACTTTCTGTACAAATAAGTTGTTGTTTTTGGGATTTGTGGTTGGTGAGGATGGCATTCAGGTGGATGATGAGAAAATTCGGGCAATCCGTGATTGGCCGGCTCCAAGGTCGGTGACTGAAGTGAGAAGTTTCCATGGGTTGGCCACGTTCTACAAGAGGTTTGTAAGGAACTTTAGCACCATTACGACATCTATCACCGAATGTTTGAAAAAGGGAAAATTCCAGTGAAGGGACGAGCAAGAGAAGAGCTTTGCCTTCATCAAAGAAAAGCTTTGCACTGCCCCAGTTCTCGCTCTTCCGAACTTTGAGAGAGTATTCGAGGTCGAATGTGATGCTAGTGGAGTAGGAGTGGGGGCTGTATTGTCACAAGAAAAGAAACCAATAGCGTTCTTTTCAGAAAAGTTGAGTGAAGCACGGCAGAAGTTGAGTACTTATGACCAGGAATTTTATGCGGTCGTGAGGGCTTTGAAACAATGGGAGCACTACCTCATTCAAAAGGAGTTTGTACTGTTTACCGACCACCAAGCCTTGAAGTTCATTAATAACCAAAAACACGTTGATAAGATGCATGTCAGGTGGGTGACTTTTCTGCAAAAGTTTCCATTTGTTATCAAACATAAATCAAGGACCCTAAATCGTGTGGCTGATGCTCTAAGTAGACGAGCTACCTTGCTGGTTACACTTTCTCAAGAAATTGTGGGGTTCGAATTTATGAAGGAGTTGTATGAAAGTGACGAGGACTTCAAAGAATTATGGTGAAAGTGTGTTAATCTTGAACCAACAGCGGATTACTTTCTTAATGAGGGGTATTTGTTCAAGGGTAACCAGTTATGTATCCCTATCTCATCCTTGCGGGAGAAGCTGATTCGGGATTTACATGGAGGAGGATTGAGTGGCCATTTGGGTCGAGATAAAACCATTGCAAGCTTGGTGGAGAGATATTATTGGCCACAGTTGAAACAGGATGTTAGAGCTATCGTGTCAAAGTGTTATACGTGCAAAGCTTCAAAGGGTCAAGTTCAAAATACTGGGTTGTATATGCCTTTACCTGTTCCTAAAGATATTTGGCAGGATGTAGCTATGGATTTTGTGCTCAGATTACCTAGAACACAAAGAGGAGTGGATTCTGTCTTTGTTGTGGTTGACAGATTCTCCAAGATGGTGCACTTCATAGCTTGTAAGAAGACAGCGGATGCGTCCAACATAGCCAAACTATATTTCAGGGAGGTTGTTTGACAGGACCCGTCCCAACTGGACCTCGATAACTGTGCCCAGTCCTGCTCCCGTCTGACAAGTCAACTGAAATCCCGAAAGTACCCTTCAGCACCTGTCAGACCAGGGATAACTGCACTGATTTCTGCTCATGCCTCCGCCATGTAATCCGCCCCGAGTATCGTGCCACGGCTTGGAGGGTCATAAAAAACAAAGGTGTGAGTGGACAAAAATATATTCGTAATAATACATTTGAAACAGACATCATTTACCCTCAAGTTTTACAAATCACGCATGCATAGGAAAAACATATGAACGACAATCACCGGCTTTTCAGCCAAACCATATAATAAGTCAAATTCCCAGCTCTCAGGCCAAACACATGAAAACATAGTCACCTGGCCACACAGACCAGAACTCGTACTCAATACCAGCACGTAATCATAATCACCATCAATAGCAAACAGTACGATACACAAGGTCACAATCCATTACTCAATCAATCAATCAATCCGCACTATTCACAAGTGCACAAACTATCACACTGTCACTTCTGTACTACGCGTAGGCCAACATCCAGCCACACTCTCGGGATCAGACACCTTTGGGCTCAACCTTCGGGCTCATTCACATCTGGGCGAACACATCCCCAGGTTCAGACACATCCGAGTGGTACATCCAGGCTCAGTCGCATCCGAGAAGTTGGCTTACCATACTACTCACAATCATACCATCATATCCCCAAGCTCCGGCCGACTAGGTAATCCCTTAGCTCCGACCGTCTGGGCATCCATAGTCACAATCACAATCACAAGGAAAACCATCCGGGATCATATCCCAAAACATGTCAATCAAATCCATGACTCAATCCAAGTCAAATCATTACCAACCGGGACTCAAGCCCAAATATCCTTTACACGTAATTCCGTAAAATCATATAGAAAACATTATAATAATCCAGAAATCATTCTTAACTCATTTATTTATCTTAATATCCATTTTGAAATCATTTTGACTCCGGGCCTAGCCCAAAATATCATTTACACATTTCTCGTAAAACGTGCCCGAATTACCGATTAAAATAATCATTAAATCATAAATAATCATCCAAACAAATCATGACATCATTGCAAACCAAATCATGCAATCAATCATGTAAAACATTTAACTATGCATGCATATCAAGTTATAAAACAAACGTCCACTCACACACCGTCTGATTGCTCGTTTCCCGCACTGCACGCGTTTCCGTAATTTCTGACACTTGTCCGGAATCCCGAATCCTGTCCAAAATCATTATGTAGGGTTACTAACTAGTCACTTTACATCATATAATTTTCCCATAGTTTTCCGGGAATTTAATATTAATTAAATACGTAACTTAAACCTTCATACCCTCGAAATATTATCAAGACGGTGTCCGATTGATTCAAAACCAAAGCCAAAATGTTCGTTACACTGTATAGAGTAAAACACCTGTTGGACACTTTCCCAGAAAAGCCACCACGCGCCCGCACGCGCCGCCGCAAGCGGCTGCGCGTGAGTCCACGCGCCGTGCTACAGTGACTGCACAGTCGTCTTCTTGACCCGGTTGCCTGGTAAACGGGTCATTTGACCCGCGGTGCAACCCGTTCCAAACTTCATCAATTCAACTCAATTTCTCCAATTATTTCATTCAATAACATCAATTCTATGTCTACTGTGAATCTGTAACCTTAATTTAATGGAATTAGGTCATGAAACTCACGACTCAACATCAAAACCCGACGGGTCACTAATCGGGTTCCACCCCAGTTCATGTCATATCATTAAATTGATCATACAGGAAGTCTCCTCTATTCATTCTCAGCATGAAACTGAAATCAATTTCAAGAATTTATACCTCTAAGTAATTCAACTCAAGCTCCAATTTCCAGAATAGTCACAGCGTCCGTTCACCGTCGTTCCACCCTCAATTGACCTTCCAATCGACCTGGTTCGAGTCGTCCAGCTCCCAGGAAGCTAAAGATCACGTCCAATTCAATCGAAACTGTCTAGAACATCCAATTCGATATTAATTGTTTAAGGACTATTTTCGGGTTTCACAGTAGGGTTCTAGGTCCATTTCCTTTCGATTTTCACTCAATTCCCTCACATAAATCTCTCTGTTCAATCTTAGTTTTACAATGGACTCGTGATCAATCAATTTGAACGAATTCAAATACACAAGGTGGACGGTTTGATTGTTCTCTGTTTTTCATGTTCAATGAACAGTGCATAGGCTAATTATATGTTTTAAATGAGTTAATTAAGCGGCACATGCCACTAATCTTCCTCTAATGGTGACAGATGTCACCTAAACCTACATCCTTAGCCACTTTAGCTGAATCAGCATTGATTCACATGATAATCATCATCTTCACCGTCCTACTTAAATTTACCATTTTACCCTTGTTAAAACAAATTACCATATTGCCCCTGAACTTTCCAGACCCATAACTTTTTCGTTCGAACTCCGATTGACGCATGCCGCCTGTCTACGGATTCAGCGTCCCGAGACCTATCCAACGGTATTCCCGGAAAGTCCAAACAATGTCCCGATCAAAAAGTCAACTTTCGACCCCTTTTAACCAATTTACCAAATTGCCCTTAAACTTCTGAACGTCATAACTTTCTCCTCGAATGTCGGAATTGGGCGTGTCACCTGTCTATGAATTCGTGACGTCCCGAGCTAAGTCACGGTCATCGGTCAAAGTCCGTTTGACCGCTCAAATCAAAAGTCAACTTTTCGCCCGATTTTAGGGGCAAAATCGTCATTTTCCTCAAATTTTCCAACTTTTCATGTTTCGAATTTCCGGGGCGTCACATTGTTCGACTGCATGGGGTGCCTAAGTCTATAACTTCTGATCGTGACACCAAGTTCCTTAGCCATTTCTGGATTACTTTGTGGCGGATGTTCGGGACTGTTTTGAATCGTAGTAGTACTGCCCATCCTCAAACTGATGGTCAGACCGAGGTGACAAACAGAACTTTGGGGAACATGGTGCGTAGCATTTGTGGTGATAAGCCGAAGCAGTGGGACTATGCCCTTCCACAGGTGGAGTTCGCTTACAATAGTGCAGTTCATAGTGCCACGGGGAAGTCGCTGTTTGCCATTGTTTATACTGATGTACCTAGTCATGTGGTGGATCTCGTGAAGCAGCCTAACGGTCATGGAATAAGTGTTGCTGCAGAAAATATGGCTGAAGGTGTAGTGGCTGTTAGGGATGAAGTTAGACAGAAGTTGGAGCAGACCAATGCCAAGTATAAAGCAGCAGCCGACAAACATAGGCAAGTTAAGGTGTTCCAAGAGGGTGATTCTGTTATGCTGTTTTTGAGGAAGGAAAGAGTCCCTGCGGGTACATACAGTAAGTTGAAACAGAAAAAGTATGGGCCATTCAAAGTGCTGAAGAGAATCAACGACAATGCTTATGTGTTAGACTTACAGGAATCCATGGAGATTTCTAATACTTTCAATGTGGCTGACATATATGAGTTCCGTGAAGATGTAACTCTCTATCCTGATGATAACTCGGAGTCGAGTTCTTCTGAAGTGGAGGGGACTGATGTAGAACAAATGGCGGAATGGATTGAAGAAGAGATGGAGCGTAACTCCAAAAAGGACGTAAACAGAATTTACAGATTTGACATCCGAGCTCATAATGGGTCTTATGATACCTTTTCAGAAAGGGAACGACGAGACAAATCAAACTCACCGTTTATGCTGTGACATATGGGTCTTTTTAGCCGAATATCGTCGTTTAAGACCTCAAAAAGTAATTTTAAATTTTTCCTAGTATTCTCAGAATTTTAATTAATTAAAGTTTTCTTTTCCTTTTTGATCTAGGTTTCACCTTAGGGTTTCCTAGGTATTTAAACAACCTTTAAACGTTGTATTTGGTTTATCATATATTTTATTCAATCAAATTTGAGAGTTTTCTCGGTTATCTTCTGGTGGATTCCAGTGTTTGTTCTTTAGGGTTTTACGCTTGTTTACCCTATTATACTTCGTGCTGCGTCACTCACATAACAAAAATTATGAAAAAATATGAATCAAGCCCAGAAAGCTCAAAATAACCAAAATCGGTCCTAATGGCACCTATAACTACAAACAAACTATCTCCACTAAAAGAAACGGTCACTATAGTCAAACTCATTACAGCTAATCTTGAAGAACTTGAAGAGTATGTCGGATTTGTGTAAAGCTTGATCTCCAGCAATCTAATTACACATAAGACAAATAAAGCACAAAAAAACCTAATTTAACTAGTCTGATACAAACGACTAGAAGGTATTGCATCAAACTCCTCCAAAAGTAAGGTAGAACAAGATTTAGGGAAAAAATAAATTTTAAATGAAGATTTTACGTAAGGTGATGAATTGAAAAAATAATAAATTAAATAACATGATGGGAAGAACTCAAATATGAGCATGACTCGGACCATACAGTGACCACAAAATGGCTCATATTATTAACCCAAAAGAAAAAGAGGAGTAACCGTAGAGATGAGTAATTTGCTTTTTCTTTGAAATTAGGAGTAGAGAAAATGGAGGATATGATTTTTCTAAGTATGTACGTTCATTTAAAAGAAATTCTCATAATATTATTTTCATTCAAAGTATAATTTACAGACACTCAAAATAATTACTCAACTATAATTTAGTCACTTGTAATTTATAAGTAAGAGATTTTGAAATTGATTCCCTACGAGGATTTATCTGATCGGATCAGCCTGATATGTGCATAGTCCATTATCCGTTGGGCACAAGTAATAACTGTCAAATATCCGTCTCACATCATTCAATATATATTGAGGTAAAATTTATTAGTTACAAAGATATAAAGTAAAAAGGAAACCAAACTTTTGATATAGCATTATATGGTACTTATATTTCAAACAGAAGATATGTCAAATTTGAATCCTTTGGTGGATAAAAACACCGTAATGATGATTAAGAAGGTATGGAGAACCTCCCATTGATTACGTTGAGTTGCTTGATATTTACCTCTTGAGGAAGAAGATGATACTTGATGCCAAGGTTTTGGAAAATCTTGTTTAATTCAAACACAAGTTCTGATCTTCGAGCACTCTTTTCTCCAAAGTTTTGATGGTTCATGGTGTGTTGAACACACAGCATCATTTTCATCTTGTCCACATTCTCAATCTCCTTCACTAGCACCGAATGCTTTGGGTTCCAATACTTGGGCTTACTCTCAATGTACCTGCAAACGTAATTCAACATACACGATCTAACCATATTAGATATATGTAGTTTATAATGTGGTCTACATACATGTTCTAACCCACAATCATGCAAGAAGACTTACGATTGAATAGATTTCTTGAGCGCAGAAACGTCATCGACTGGAGTAGAGACATCAATGGTGAAGTCGATACTATCAGCCATGTCTGGACTTCTTCTGAAATTACTAATAGGCTTTGTAAGAAGCACAGAATTAGGGTAGTATATTTTCTCATTGTCGTATCTTAAGAAAACTGTTGATAAAATATTCATCTCCTCCACAATCATCTGCATGCACAAAAATAATTTAGTATATAATTAAATGGTAAATAAGTTCCTGAATTTTATTCAAGTACCAATTGCACTTAGATTTCAATATTAAAATCTGTAATGGTTATTTCATCATAAATTTTAATATTTTCTATTTAAAAAATATATGTACAATGACATATCTCTCTTAATATTACCTTTAACACAAAACCTTAAAAAATGACAAAATGAAGGACCATCATTACTATTTGGGTAAAGTTGATGACGACATACTCCAATCTTGAAGTTCTTGAATGATTGATAAAATCTGGGTAAAATTGGAAGATGATGACAACCATTTAAGCTGATCGAGTTAATAAGTGATCACCTGGACACCTTCAACCACACAACGATCACCGACATCAAAAGGGTGCATGACGAAGACAAAAATGATGGACTCGAAGACAGTCTTGCACATGTTTTGGAACATGAAACCCACGAGCAGAAGCTGAGAGGTGACCACGAAGATGACCTTTGTTGTTGCCAAACCCATCACCAAAAGGCTCACCACAGTTATAACCACAATCACGATTGCACTCGCCAACTTGTGAAGTTGATGCACCGCTGTCTTCGTGTCATTCAACGAGTGCCCCAATGCTTTACGCTCAATATAAGCATACACCTAATTACGGCATATATAAATATTACGAGCATGTTTAATATCATGTTATATTATTATATATGAACAGAGTATACGTACGTGATGGTAACGATATTGTAATTAAGGCGCATACAAACCCTAGCTGATCAGCTCCGTACGTACATGTGATAAAAGAACAATACATATATATATATATATATATGTATATGTTAATTATGTTGAAACTCACCACCCAATTTCTGAAGGAAGACTTTGTAATTCTTCCAGTTTCAATTGCTCCTTCGAAGAGAGGAAATATGGTGTGAATTTCATCAGCCTTCAAGAAGCGCAGTAAATCTTCCTCTTCTATGTATCTGTACTTACGTATAACATATATATATATATATATATATATCAAAGGATAAATTAACAAGAAATAAAAATAATATAACAAAAAGAATTAAATATAGAGATAATTTTTTTTTTCTTGTAAAGAGTCCATGCATGTTATCATCTATGTCAAATTTAGCAATGAGGAATTGAATTTCAAAATTATGTGCTCAAAAAAATATATACTAAAAAGATCACGCGCGCAGATGTTTTAAATATATTTGTTAGTTTTTTAAGTTAGACATATCGGCATGCATATGGTGCATGAGGAACTTCAAATACGTACACTTAGTTAATAGTATAATTTTAGGATAATAATTAATCTTCAAATACGTATGTAAGAAGGGATTTTAAATGACCGAGCATAGCAAGATGGCCCAGCTGGCCACTGGCTATTTAAAATGTTAGTGGAACTGTGGTCTGCATGTGGGACTGGGAGAGTGGAGGAGGCAGCGGGCCGGGTTGGTCCATCCATAATCACAAAGCACTGTTAGTAATTATGGTGTCACGGCATGTACTTTGAAATGATGGTTTACATATGTATGGAGACCTGCAGGGAGGCCGCCATTTGGACCGTTGCGAAGGGAGTGCGGGAGTGAGTGAGTGAGTGAGTGCCTTCTTATGTGTTCCACTCCCATTTATCTTTTGAAATTAGCCATACTCAAATCCAGCCTAACTATGCGATTGCTAGCCATCGTTTTCTTACTTAGACATAATAACTTTTACATTTCTTTACTAATCAATCAGACCACGTGGACGTGTGTAAGATGTCAAAAGAGGAGTGTGAAATAATGAAATGTCATGAATTCAATCGTTTCTCCTTTTCTGCCAAATTTCGGGAGTTGGGTGCTTTCGATAAATTAATGACAGACACCTGTGGAGCGGTCCAAGCCAACCCCCTTTGACATTAATCAAGGTGATAACTACTCACAAATGGGCATTAATTAATCAACAAAACTTAATTACCATTCAAAACAAAACATATTCAAAAACAAAAAGTAATTAAGGGACCCCCTAATTACTTAATTAGCATGATTGCGGCCTAATCTATGATGAACCATCACCGCCTTAATTACGCCTCTACTATTTACTAACTACAATAATAGAGGCTTGGAATCATAATCTACGTACGCTTCCTTAAAGCGAAAACACTTATATATGTGTTATTTTTATAAAACAATTCAAACCAAAAGTTCACGGGGAGTTTGGTTTTAATTACAACCTGTATATAATGTTTTATATAAATATGATATTTAAATAGGATGATTATGCATAATAAATAGGGATTTCGTTTTTTTATAGGGGTTAAACGAGAAATTACTATTTACTACAAATAGGGAGAAAGATCACTAACCCAATATATATGTTATTAAAATGCAGTGTTTCTTATGTGAATTTTTTTTTTTCCATTAATCAATATCATGCATGCCTATTTTCCCTTGAAGATAAATGTTGTGTGTTGTAATTAAATCGAAAATCATCACAACAAAATATATAAAGTGGATGTTGTAATTTTTCATACATTCATGTGATAACAAGAAAACATCAGCTTTTTGTTAATAATTCATATTTTAATAAAAACAAATATCTAATTAGATTTTAATAATAATCTATTAAGGCTACGTTTAGTACGTCGTATAAGGGATTGAATAGAATAATATAATACGAAATCAGCGTTTGGCACCACTTGTATGATTGGGTGCTTTTATATATACGATCCAGACACGCTAAAATAATACTCTCTAAATTATCCGTATTAAATAATCATATGACTAATAATCTTGAAAAAGTATAATAATAATAATAATAATAATAATAATATAAATTTTTAAATTAATATAAATAATAATATATCAATAATTAATTAAAATAAATAATAAAAAATAAAATAATAATGTACATAATTAATATTTATATATAAATATTTTTTATCAACTACTATAACATAATTCATTCAATATAATATAGTTGGCATTTTAATCCAGTCGAGCATCAAATGTCTGACTAAATAATTAATTTATCCGATAAATAGATTAATCTATCTGATTGAAATAGTCAGTACAATACAGCATACTAAACGATATCTAAGATTGTTATATATAGTAACCGTTAATTTAAATAATATATATATACATGGGACAGCTAAATTTTCTCTAATGAATAGATCATGCGTAGAAATTTAATTATTGTTAATCAATAATAGGTGAAAGCAGAAAAAGAAGGTACGCAGTAATAAATAATTAAAAATAGTGAAAGTGAGAAATTTACTTGGCATCAGACTTGGCAACTTTCGTAAAAATCCGTTGAGCACTGTTCCTGGCCTCCCATTCGCTTGTAATCTCCGACTCTGCATTTCCAAAATCATCTATTGTTCTTGAGATGGTCGACAACCCCGAAGACCTAACTTTACTCACAAGTCTCTTCACGCTCCATGCAGTTGGCCTACGCGCCCTGCTCAACCTTCTAAGCTTCTCCATGTCAATCCTCCTTGATCCGTCTTGCCTAGAAGACCTCAACACGGCATGAGACGGCAACTTCTTCTCCCTCAACCTTGCAGGAAACGACTTGGATGCCTGCAAGTGCCGCTGAGGGAGCTGTTCCCTTTCGTCCTCGTCGAGTGGAGGCCCTGACAACGCCTCCAAAATATAATGGTGGAAAACGCTCTCTTTCATGCGATCAAAAAATGTAGCTACATGGAACGAGGAGGCCAGAACCTTAACAAACAAGATCTTCAGTAGCCAAATAGTTGCACCGATTAGGACGGCGATTAGGGCACGAAACACCTTCTTCAGCACCTTGCTGTGCTTGTGAACATCGGGGAACATGATCATCCAAGAAACTAAAACTAGGGCGAGCCAAGCACAATTTTGGAAACTTTTTCTTAAACCAAACACAAAGTAAAGTACCTTTTCTCTGAGCATGAAGTTTCTTTCTATAAGAAAGACAACGAAACTCACAACCCAACCAGAGACTAAGCGCCCACAGAACAGAACCATGACCATTAGACACCATTTCCAAATCTCCAAACCCCATTTCACTTTGCTTTTTATGAAATCTAGGGTTAGGGAGCAAATCAAACAAGTCATTATAATGAGAAACATTGTCCACTCAATTACAGCTCGCTTGCTGATCTTCATTCTCTTCCTTTTCTTTGTGTGTTTAGTTCCATCATCTCCTTCTTCTCCTTCTTCGTTTTCGTGCCACTCTTCATCGGAGGAGTCTTCGGTGGAGGAGTTGTTGTTTTCGAAATAAGGGTTTAAGGGCAGGAGTTCATCGGATTCGTGGATTGTTTTTGGTGGTAGTGGTTGCTTGATCTCCTCGAAGCGTGAGCGGGGCTTGGAGAAGTTTAGGCGTTTAAAAGTTTTTGTTGTTGGCTGGAGATTTGGGATTGGAGTGTTATTTTTAGGGTCTGCTTTCGGACTTGGTTGGTCCATGGTGACTACCAGATGCTCTGCGTTGCCTTTCTGAACCTCCATGGCATGAAATGGAAGCTGAAAGAGAGAGAGAGAGAGAGAGAGAGTAGTGAATTGGCCTTTAAGGGCAACGAGCAATATTAAGTAGGAAGGAACTCATTGCAATTCTCACGTTTTTGTTGTGACTAGCAGATCATTGACTCATTGCATGCCTGCAGGCTTCACTTGCTTTTAGTAAATAGGATATGTTAATTGAAAATGTGATTGACAGCCAAACTGCCAAAGTGTACTATATCGAGTTAGAAATTTTTACTATTTACGATTGATAAACGTGAAATTATATATATAATTTGAAGGTACACTATTTATTTGATGATGTTTTCACAAAGCACGATTATTGTACACATAAGTCTAGGATCCTTGCAAAAAAGGATCATCAAAATAATGCGTTAGTCCAAAAGACTACTGGACCAATTTAAATTTGAATTTAGATATATAAGAATATTCACATTAAATTAACTAAAGTTTAGACAAATTTAACTTAAAATGATCAAAAAGTTATTAATAGCTAGTTAATTTTTATAATTACCAAAATCAGGCTCTCCGTATTTTTGTCAATTTTGAATATTAAATTCATTTTTTTCAAATTTTAATTATATAACAACATAATTTTCATAAAATGGAAAGTTTTTAACGTAGGTTTTAACGCTTCAAATAAATATGTATATTTTTGTGCAAAATCGATCTAACTCATAATTTATGCAATTCACTACATACATATCTAGTTTTTTTAACAGTTCAAATAGATATGTCTATTTTAACGGTGAAATTTGTAAGACCCGTGTCCTGGAGGGAACGGTGAACAATCTCACATTCCTGCGAGCGGGAATGGTCTGGGAAAGGATGATGATGTGCCTTAATGGTGTAGGCACACACCTATCTAGCACTAGGCCTTTTGGGAGCTCAAGTGGCTTTGAGGGGGATTGAAACCCCAAAGTTAAGCGAGTTGAGGTTTGTGCAATTCCATGATGGGTGACCCCCTGGGAAGTTGCACCATGAGCTCCCGAAAATAAAACCGTGAGGGCGAGGCCCAAAGTGGACAATATGGTGCTAGATGAGTCGGGAACCCATCTCAAGAAGAAAGAAGAGTAACAACTTTAAACTTCAAGTCCAAAATTTTGTTTAAATTTGTCCAAAATTTAAATTTGACTATTCTGCTGCAGATGCTTTCATACTTAAACCAACTCTAGTGGTATTTTGATTTATCAAGTTATTTTTGTATTTATCTCATAAGTGAAACCGTTCAACTTTTATATGATCATTTTAAGATCATCTTATGTAAAATATTAACAAGATTGGAGATAGTTTAGTGTGGAATCTAAAATCACCGGAAAAATTGTGAAGTTGCTACGTGTCCCATAATTTCAAAATGTCCAAATTACCTTTGGTAATGATATCAACGGCTTATAGACACTCACACATTAAATAATGTATTTACCAGCTAAATATATTATTTAATCGGGTTAAAACCTCAATAGTATTAATATTCTCGTCGATAATTAATTGTCATAATTCTTAATAATGGGCGACTATTATTAATATTAAATTATTAAAATTATCATAATTATGATAAATTATTATAGTTATTAAAAAAATATATTTAAATAAAATATAGTATTTATTAATTATAAAATCAACCGACTAATCAGAACGCTTGGTAGCTCCCAATGATTCTCTATAAATAGAGACGTTCATTTAACGTTAAAGGTAATTTGATTCAACACTACTTAAGCTGTTGTGATTTATCTCTCAAAACTAATTTAAGCATTGGAATGTTCTTGGTCGAACACTATCCCGGGGCCTCGATCAGAACAAATGATAGTTTTTTGTTTGCTGTTTGTAGAGATCAAGGAGACTTTTGCAAGTACGAACAAATTTTGCTTCAATAATTGGTGCTTTCATTGAGAGAAAAATTGAGAAATACTCAAGAAGAGCTCTCACGTTCATTCATCGTTCATCAACGTTGTTCAACGTTCGTCAACCTCATTCATCGTTCATCTAATTCGGTTGTCGTTTATCGACATTATTCGAAGTTCTTAAAAATTGTTCACCGTTTGTCAACTGACTTTTCATTCAGTCCTCGCATTTAACATGGTTAGGGGTTGTCGATCTGTTCGACTAGCTGAGGATGATGTTTCAGCTTTTACAACTCAAACTAGGAACGGAGCGCACATTATGACTCCGAATGAACACTAAAGTCGTACTCGACGTGTGATAATCGAGGCATCCATGGAGATGCAGGGGCCAATTACAACTTTTGGATTTGGAACTTTCCCTATCCCAACAACTCCAACACCTGCGTTAGTAGAAGGAGCTACATCCTTTCAACAAACCGATGCGCAGATGTTGGGAGAATAGTTAAGGTACAATCAGCCCTATGCAAACGAGGATCTGTGGGATTTTCTAGATGGCCGCCATGACATGTCAAGGCAACAGCACAAGTCGGACTTTATACAGACTAGGAGCTCGTAAGGCGTAGGCCTCGACGTGATATGCGTCAGTCGCGAACACCTCGAAGCCAACCCCCTCAAGAAAACTGATCTCAACAAGTTGAAAGGTTGAGCAACCAAGTCCAAATACAATGAGAGCTACTACAACGACCCTTAGAAGAAAAAACAACTCAAGAGCCTAAGAGACACTCCACATCACGTGGAAGGCAATAAGACATTCCAAGGCGCCTATGAAAAGAAACAGTCTGATGCCAAAAAAAGACTCGTGGCACTTCGCTGAATGACTCCGAAAAAGAAAGATACACTCGCAGAACAAAGAGCCTATAACTCCCAAGGTCATCGATGCATAAGCAGTTTGGAAACCGAGTAGGGACGTCATTGTGGGTTGAACACTCGCATGGGTGCAGGAGGCAGTACATGGCTTCTCAAAATGGTCCAAGACGTGTTAAACATCATAGTGAGGAAGGGGGGGGAGACATACTCACCCACACGATCTCAGAAATAAAAAAATTAGACTGGAGGAAGTCACAAACGGTTGGCGCATAATGACTTAACACCTCATCAAGACGAGCTGCAGGTTGATGATGTCCAAAGGATGCTGGATTGACACTTCCACGTCGAACGCAATGGCAATCTCGAATATGATCTACATCGCTAAATTGAGTCGTCCTCACACTTTGTGAGAGACATTGAGAGGAAACATTTCCTCAAAGATTCGAAACTTCAAACTTTAATTAGTTCAAGGAAATTCTGACCAGGTAAAGCATATTGATTATTACCAAGGAGTCGTGATCACCCATAGGCACAACGATGCAGTCATGTGTAAAGTTTTTCAAGCCTCACTACAATGCCAAGTCATGTCGTGGTTCAATGATCTCTCGGGAGATCGATCGCTTCTTTTGAATAGTTGTCCCTAGCATTTGTGAAGGAATACTCATAGCTTCACACAGTCGATGTGAAAGTTGATCATCTCTTCACCGTCAGAAAAAGATTAAAAGAAACCCACCGTCAATACATTCGGAGATATTGCAAGGAAACATCTCGAATTGTTGGATGCAGCGCCCTTGTTGGTGCAATGGCATTCAAACAGAGGCTTCGCGGGGATAGCTAGCTCTACGGCGACATAGTGATGGACAATGCACGAAGTCTCAAGATGCTCTCTCTGGCAGAGCGGCATGTATGCTGGGAGGATGAAAAGAACACCACTCATGCGTAGGATCATGCTGGAGCGAGCGAGAAAGCCTTCAACAACAATGACTCCCATAGCAAATTTGCAAGTGGAAACTCTAATAAACACAAGGCATGTGAGACCTCCCAAACTCAAGTGACGGGAAAACCAAATTTGCAATTATCACGACCAGTCCATCAGCTTAACAACGAAATAAAGGACAACCTTGGTACAAGAAGCCAAAACCGGTCAAGGACAATCAAGAGAAAGCTGATAAGATAAAATGGTGTGCCTACTACGAACGATATGGGCATAACATCGGAAAATGCATATCCTTTGAGGGATATTACACTGATTACGTTTAATGGGAAGGCCGCAGATCCTTTGAGAGATATCTACAGAATCTCATCAAAGAAAAACATTGCACTGATTACATTAAGGGGAAGGCCAAAGATCAACCCAATGAAAAAGTTGTTAAGGAGCTAGCCTAAAAAATGATTCGCATCAACACAATCATAGTGGAATCAGAGTTACTGGCAACCACTTCCACGCAGAAGAAAAGGAATATCTATGATGCTTTAGCTATCTCTCAAGTCTCCCATGTCACCATCCTCGGGGTGGCCAATGACCTCGTCGTTGGTTTCTATTTGAAAGACAAGGTAGGACTTGATTGGCCGCACGATGATGCCTTAGTTGTAAAGGCTCAAATCTCGAGAAAAGGTAAAATTGGGAAAAATAAGTAAAAAGAAGGTCCTGAGAATTCTGCCTTAGATGGCATGCCCTTGAAAAAGTCAAAATATTGACTTTTTGCAATGGACCTCATTTGAGAATTCTGATAAGACCGTTAGGAAGGTCTCGAGATCTTGAGTCCGTAAACAGGGGGTATGCTAAAATCAAAGTTTGAATGAGGTAGTTATGGGTTTAAAAAGAATCAAGAGAAAAATGGTAAATTTGTACCAAAGACAATTTAGTCATTTTTCTTGGAAGATATTCTTAGATATTGACACATGTCCAACATAGTCTGGACCTTTCTCTTCCTCATTCTCCACCGACTCAACTTGTTATTTATGTTGTGTAAGGGATTTTCGGTGCTAGGTGGCCAAGAGAGAAAATGAAGAAAACACTCACCACCCGTGAGGAAATAGACCAAGGAAAAGGGAGAGAGTTAGGATGAGAAGAATAGGAGGAAAAAGGGAAGATAATGGCAAGAAAACAGTGAGGAAATGGGGGATAGAAAGGTGAACGAAAGTCATAAACCCGTAGGGGTCTTCTTTGGGTCTTTGGTTTTGGGCCTTGAAACTTAGAATGAGATGTTCCAATAGCTCCCTAAAGCTTGTACGATATTACAGGGCTGAGAACCGTGAGTTTTGGACTTGGAAAAGTCACTGAGCTATCCTTGGACACCATAGCTGAAAAGTTCGAAGCTTGAACTCCAATTTTGAGGTAAGAACACTAGCTTTTGAATCTATATATCGATTCTTGAGCTTGATTAGTTATGTTTAGACTCTAAGAATGTGAAAATGGACGTAAATTGAGTGTTTCAGAATCGGGTCAACCCGTGGGTCAAAAGACCCGATATAGGAAATCTGGGTCGACTAAGGTTGAAGAAGATGAACAATACCCCCGCGTGAGGCCCACACTCATCAACACAAATCCTAGGAGTTAACTAGGGTGGTTAGTGACCCTTCAAGGTGATTTTTGGAAGGAATTGATGTTCTCAGATTTTACGAAAAGAGGTGTGATTGGTTCAGTTAGGTGTAAGGTACGTGTGAATGGACGTTTATTTTTATTAAAATATTATGCAAGCATATTTAATTGTTTTAAATGTGTTTCTATTTTTTGTTGATGATATTTGAGTGATAGGAATTGTCATATGATTTTCGGTAATTTTATATTAAATTATTATTTTATTGCACATTTTACGAGGTTTTTCGCAATTCCGTTTTCGAATTCCGTTTTGATTGTGGATTCGAATTTAATGTGACTTATGACATGAGAATTTATGAATTGGATTTTGGTGATTTCCATGTTATTTTTTGATGGGCTTTCGAATATATTTTGATGGCACGTTTTATAGTGATAGTGATTGAGTGATGTTTTGGGCTTAGGCCCGAGGTTTTGGAATGTGGTTTTGATGGTTTTGATTGATTGGTTAGTGGTCTTAAACGTCGAGCTTGGGGCTCTGGTTCTTGAGACAGTGTTGTGTTGGTTTCATGTTGAGGTGTGTTATGGATATGTAGTTTCTCGGTATTAGTGATGTGACTTGTGATGGTGTGTGATGATTGTGTGTTATTGATGTGACAATTCGTGTGTATGATATGTGTTGTGGTCATGCCTATTGGTCGGTGAGTCTCAGATGTTGAGCCGAGCTCCTTTCCTGAGACTGACACGACTCGGGCATCAAGCTGGGCTCCTTTCCTGATTCGGGTCCCCACTTAGACGTCGAGTTGGGCTCCTTTCCTGAGTGGTGTGCCTACCAATAGTGCATTGGTTATGAATGATTGTGTGTGGATTTGTGTGTGCTAGTTGTCATGATTACTGATGTTTATTGCATTATGGTCGGTTTACACATTTTTCGGGGTCATTGATTGTGTTCGATTTCTATTTGAAATTTAAACGACTTTTATATGCATACGTAGTTTTAGAAAACATAGGGTAATATGTTATGTTTTGAACTATATTTTTAACCTTTTTTTTACACTCACACGGTTTTCATGTTTTTGCAACCCTCCAAGACCGTGCCACGAAATCGGGGCTAAACGAGAGGCGGAGGCATGATTGATAAAGTGAATATCCCTTGTCTGTCAAGCTGAGGATAATTTTTTGTATTCTACATTGCTTGGCAGACGAGAGCAGGGCCCGGATGTGATTTTCGAGGTACTTTCCAAGATGGGTCCTGTCATTAGTTGTATCAATAAGAATTACGCAAGCACAAATTGATCGAATCCATATTGATGAAGAAAGTACAGCAAATATCCTAATCCTTAATGTTGTGCGCAAAATGAGATTAGAGAATCTCACTACAAAAAGGGTTGTTCTACTTCGAGGCTTTAACGGATTAACAAGTATGATCGTTTGCACCCTCTAGCTGGATGTGCACACTGATCCCATCATCACGTCCCAATCTTTCTATATCATGGACTAGTATTCGCCATGCAATGGAATACTAGGAAGACATGGCTTCACAAGATCCCAGCCAACACGTCGAGCCTTTACTTGAAAATTTGATTCCCAATCCCTGGAAGAGGAATCGGTGAGATAAAGGGAGATCAGGCTATGACTCGACGATGCTTCACCGAAGGGCTAAAAGAGGTCAAGGAGACTAAGTTTGATCCCCATATTGGAACATCCACTGTGGGAAAACTTTATTCTTCGTCTCTTAAATAGCAACCAATTTTGGGTCAAAATTCAAATGTTTACGAGGAACCTCCAACTCCAGAAGGATGGTAGCCAGAGGATGATGTCATCCTTATTCAGCTTGACCCCTCAATATCCTAAATGATATGCTCGCATTATCGCCCGCTTGACCTCGATAATAATTGATATGCTTTACTGGGTCAGAACTTCCCTTGAACTGATTAAAGTTTGGAGTCACAAATCTTTGAGGGAATGATTCCTCCTCATTGTCTCAAATGATTCCTCCTCATTGTCTCAAATGATTCCTCCTCAATGTCTCTCACAAAGGGTGAGGATGACTAAATTTAGTGTCGTAGATCATCTTCTAGATCGCCATCGTGTTGGACGCAGAGGTGTCGTTCCAACATCTTTTGGACATAATTACCTTGCAGATCACCTCGATGAGGTGGATAGTCATTACGCGCCAATCGTCAGTTACCTTCTCGAGTCTAAGTTTTTTATTCCTGAGAAAGTGTAGGTGAGTATGTCTCGTCCCCTTCCTCACTTTGATGGCTAGTACGTATCGGAGTATTTTGGGAAGCTATGTGTTGCCTTCTTCTCCCATGCGAATTGATAGGACCCATCCCAATCCCCATGTATTATCGTGGGGTGTGCCCTGCTCCCATCTGACACCTCGTGCTAGACCGGGCATAACATCGTAACCCGCTCAGGGTTACTAGAGTGCGCAGTGATTTCCAGAGTACGCGACTGCATGTGATATCTCGGTCTCCGCTACAGCCTGCATCTGCGATCAACCTGAAGGGTATCAAAAACCATAAAAGTTATGAGTGGAAAAAAATAATCAGTTTGAAAACATTTATACGAAAAGAAATTTATACCCTTCATGTAAAAACATGCATGCATGTCAATTTAAAACTATCCATGTTCAACAAAACAGTATATAAGAAAACTGATGCAATCATCGTAAGACCAACACAAAACAACCTAGTTGCTTTCTTAAAACCAAACCATATTTTTTTTCAAAACAATAACCAGTGAAAGCATCCATATCTAAAGCAATCATAAAAAATCTGACCAATCCTCATAACCCACATATGTCTCACTTCATATCATCACCAGTCACGATATCAGCACTACGCGTGCGACTCGGGATCACACATCCGAATATACACCTGGCTCTATATCCCGTGGCTCGACAATGTCTAAGCGATGGCATTTACAGGATCACACATCACACAGGATGGTCAACGTCTGAAAAATGTCCATCTCTGACACTCCTGCATACAGTGTCCTCATGATCTCTCAAGGATCACACATCCCACTAGATGGTCGACGTCCGGAGGCTATCATCATATCTCTCCAGGATCACACATAACAAGGATGGTCAACGTCCGGAGGCTACAACCACATCATAGAGGATGGTCTCAGTGAAAACGTTTCATAATTCCAGAATTCATCGAATCCTATTAAATCAAATTTCTTAGGGTCTCAGACCAAAATCGCCCTCATAGGGTCTCCGCCCAAAGTCATATCTCAAAAATCACCACAATAGCGCCCTTGGCCCGTAACATGGTTTTCATTACACATGGACTCACTCCCGGAGTCCAATATCTTTCCAATAGGGTCATAAGCTCGATTATCATTTTGAAAACCATTTCAAAATCAAATCATTGTTCAAAATCCCTTTTGACTGTCATCCGAGTCAAAGTCTAAATCAACTAGGTCTCATGCCCGAAATACCAATTTCACGCATCTCCATGAAATCACTTAAATATGATAATCAAATCCTTAGTTTCACGCCTCTCCGTGAAACTATTCAAATCACACAAATCACATGCACGTATAAAACTTGGCCAAAGTTCAAGCATCATATAAAACATAAATCTCGAAAGACGTGCATACTAGCATTTTCTACGAAAATGCCCAATCATAGTCAAAACATGTGCAACCATTTCATCTAAAACCATGTTCATAAAGAATATAAAACATTTATGCATGCATCATATTTATAAAGAAAAATTCCACTCACAGACTGTCCAAACTACGCGCTCTCAATCCGCGCTGTAAGCCGCTCCGAGGCTAACCCAACGTCTTCGGAATATTCGGACTTGTCCAAATCATACCCAAAAGTTACTATCCATCTATATAAGTCTAAATTATAACCCTAAAAACTCCCGGAATAGTAAACGTGTCCCAAACACGCTTCCCGAGGCTAAAAACCTCCATCCATCCGGAGCCCCAATAACAAGATAGATGAACCGTACGTACAAGGGCTAATGAGCCTGCAACATCATATTCGAGGCATTAGCTACTATATTCAATTTTCCCGAATATGATCAAATGTTCCATCATTGGCAGTCAACAACCCTAGCCTTCTCCTCTAACTTGAGTTTCCTCTGATCACCCCAACTGTCTAACTGCAAAAGGAAAACCCTCATGTGTAGCATAAGTACACAATCTGAACCCGCATATCGATGCATCATTATCATTTCCAAAACCCTCAATATCGTCCAAGATAGTCAAACTAGAGCAGTAATCAATATCCTGCTCACTCAATTATCATCTCATACTAGATTGACTCCCTTCCGAGTCAATCCCGTCAACGGACTACAATCCCAGAAGAAACCTCCACTCGAAGGTCGATAACACTCCTCCAGTCTGAGTGAATCCACTCTCTCAATTACTGCGGTTATTCAACGTTAATCCAATGTTACATCGGTCCTCCAAGCGTTCACCATACGCTCTCAACGATGATATCATAGCCAGGAAGTCCACACCGGTCCACATTTCTTGAAAGCCATTCCTATCTCAACACGTACGAATCCTTGGTATACCATAACAATACCACTGTTGATACTCTATTGCCAATTTACAATGGCCAACTATCACCACAGTACTATTCGTGAGCCCTCTTGGGAAATTCCACTTCTGAGGTCAATTCAAAATCACACATCTGAGCATACAATACATGCATCCAAAGCATGTCTTTCTACCGAATTCCTAACTTCAAGTCAATTCAAATCATTCCCAACAGGATATCTATCTTACACTCTCAAGTCTATTATAACTCAACCTCCCTCTGGGGTAGCAATCTCGGTAAACCCTGCAAGGAGCACCACCAGAGATGTCAACGCAACCGACATCATCCTCAAGCTTACTGAGCCATCTGGGAACTTTACAACACGTGTCCCATATGCTGAACAGTCATTCTATTATAACTTGCCAGCTTCCAAGACGTAACTCACGAAATGAGTATCTTCTAGCTAGTCATTGGTTAAACTCATGTAAAAAACTGAATACTCTTCCTTAGTGACTTCCTTTGGTCTCACCAAAGGACCAATTGTGACCACTCAGGACTACCAAATAGCACTGGCTCCTCGAATATTCAACATAGGAATTATGGTTAGTCCACTCATCCATCAGGAACATCACAACAAGTCTCGTATGTTCTGGAAAACCAAACTATCTAAAATCAAAACCTTATCCCAACCGAACAGTCTCGGTTTACTAAAATACAATCAACATAGGATTGGTCGAAGTACTAGCTCGCATATCTCAATTCTATGGGACCAACTACTGCACACCTCACTCGTGCAATCCGACCACTACTAGCCAGGGTACTTATCACCAATCCAGGTATAACCTATGCCTCCAGTAACCCTACCGAAATCCATCTCACCGAGCCCATCGGGATCCTCTCTGTCCCACTTAGAGATCACCAGCAATGGTGATCACGTCCTCTCGAAGCACTCGGCGTCCTCTGGAATCATCTTATCGCTACTGAGATTCAGTCAACTCATTTCGATCGTTGTTGGATTCCATCTAACTCTTCTCAGTCATCTCTGTTGGGTTTCCATCAATCACATCTCAGCCACTGCTGGATTCCATCCAGCTCATCTCACTCATTTCCGTTGGGTTATCACACTAACCCTCAAGTGGGAGTAAGACTCGACTCAAGCCAATGAATCCTCATCGTCTCCTTATCACTGTAACATGAGCATACCTTGATCGATAAGACTCATCCACGTCCATCGATAACAATTTCTACCACAAACCCCGTGTAGACCAATCCAAGGAACACTCCGCTATCGAGATTCCGCACTCATGCGGGCAACTCACTGCATGTATCAACCACTCATAAAGGCGACTCATCACTCACTCAGGCATCGAGATCAAGCATTGGGTTGTCGCCCGTACTGACAGGACCCGCCCCGATCCCACAGGGACCACAAGGGGACGTGCCCTGCTCCCGTCTGACACCCAATAATTCATACCAATTTTAACCTCAAAACATTTAAAATCATAAATAACCAAATTAAAGTCATACATCAAATCCGAATTAAACGAATGTCAGACAAGGGATATAATCCAAAATTACAAATTTGCGAGCACGACTCTAAAGTAAACCTGCGGGTACACCGCCCAGCAGGGGTTCAGGTACGCAGAAGTAGATCTATGCCTCAGCCTCTGGTTCCTCCTCTACCTCAGTTTCCCGACCTGGAGGGGTTATCAAAACATTAAGGGTGAGTGGACCGAAACTCAAGTTTATGAAATCGTTTGATAAGTAAAACATATAATTTGCCCCTCCGTTTTCCAAACATGCGTGCATCATAATTCAAAATCATAAACCATATAATATGAACCATAAAGCATATAATAAAACCATAAGTATAATTTTAGTTGCTGCACTATACACTCCAATCCCGACATCCCTGATGTCTGACGTCCCTGACGTCCAATAAGGTCACAATCACAAGGCTACGCGTGCCACTCGGGTCTCAATTTCCGAGTTCTTTCCCCGAACCCCGTTCGGGTACAGCATCCCCGATGCTTAGCGTCATAGACGCTGGACGTTCTAGACGTCCGTGACCTCTCCGGGGTACCTCATCCGGAGGAGACAATATAATATGGAAGGATCTATACAGTGCAGTAACAAATACATTTTATTGATATCCACATGCAAACATATATATACATAGATAGAATCCGAACCAATCATTCAGTTTCATCGGACGGGTCTCAAGCCCAAATACCGTGAAACGTGCCATAACCATATTTTCCATATCATCAAAACCATCATTGTTTTAGCATGTGAATAAGTATAATAAAACCAGAAAACATTTATGCACACAAGGGTTTAAGAAAATGGCCCACTCACAGTACAGTCCTGCCGAAAACCGAACGTATACCCTCGTTCTGGTACGATTACACAACCCCTGTCATAACCAAAGTATTCGTAAAGATCAATACAAACCCCTAACATTCAACCATGAAAGCCTAGGTCGAAACCGGCCCGGGAAAGCCGCCCGAACGCGCTTTCCAAGGCAATAAACCTTATTTTGACCAACTTAATGATCTCCGATCGACCCGAAACCACCGCCATTGGATCCGGATCGTCGAAACCTAAAGAATGGTGGTGGTCCCACCAGAAACACTGTTCACACGCGCCCCCACGCGCCGGTCAACGCGGCGGTCAACGCAGGAACAGTTCCTGCTGACGTCATCGCTGACGTCACTGCTAACGTCAGCATGACGTCTGTCAGGTCTGACATGTCAGACTCTGACAGGTGCCACGTGTCAACATCTGATTGGTCCACCTCACTGATCTGTCAGGCCACGTGTCAGATCTGACATGTGCCACGTGTCAGCACGGCACTGGTCCACGTCACTGACATGTCAGTGACACGTGGCAGTCCCTGACTGGTCCACGTCACTGACATGTCAGTGCTGACTGTGCACTGACATGTGACACGTGTCGGCTCACGGTTGGTCCATGTCATCTGACAGACTGACAGGGTGCCACGTCATCACCGCTGTCCTCAGACGGGTTGACCCGAATACCTGCAACTCGGGTCGATCAGACCCGCGATCAAGACCCGGTCACCATTTCACCATTTCTCAATCATTTTCGTTCAGGTTTGTTCCTAACTACTCGTCTTAATCCCAGAAATAGTTCTAGCTAATTAAAATTAATAAACAAGGGCTGAATTGAAGACTCACCTCGATGAACAGACCCGGGTTCCCGTCGCCGTTTGCACTCCGTTCAGGCTACCTCCGGTCACGCAATTGATCCCAAAAGGTTCCTAACAGTTCCTAGAGTTGATTAGGGTAAATAAAAACCAAAACCAAATGTTGGAATTCAAGTTACCAATTTCTGGGTTTTAAAACCGTTTCGGGTTTTCCCTGGTTCCTACCTCGCCGCCGTCCTCCGCCGTGGTCACTGCCGCCTGCCGCCACACTCGTCCAGCCCAAGGGCACACAGAATAAGGATCAGATGCAGTTGTGGTGTGATGTTTATGGAATGGGTAGTACGTGGGTGTCGGGTAAGGAAATATATAGAAATGGAGGGAAAGCTGCTCAAAGAAATGAACGGCCCAGATTGAATCTCAGAATGAGATCAAGGGCTGAGATCAGATCTGGGGTTTTCAATCCAAAGGCTGGAATTTAAAGCTGATTCAAATGTTAATTAATCCAATAGTGGATCTGATCCAATCTAGCCAATGGGTGAGTGACACTTGTCACTCACCAGGTGTCCTCCAATCAGATTTCCTGAATATAATATTCGACACAAAAACCGAGACACGAACTTCCCGAATTCACGTTTCTGACCATAACTTCCTCGTACGAAGTCCGATTTCGGCGTGCCGCCTGTCTACGGACTCAGGACGTCGAGGCCTACCCAACGGTCCTTGAGTCAACTGAAAATTAGTTGTCAAAAGAAAAGTCAACAATTTCCCCCGAGAGTCTAAATTACGGTAATGCCCCTGAACTTCCGAAAGTCATAACTTTTACCCTAATCGTCCGAATTGGACGTGCCACCTGTCTATGAACTCGTGACGTCCCGAACTACGTCATGGTCATAGGTCAAAGTTCATTTAGTTCATCAATCAAAAAGTCAACAATTTGACCATACCATTCACAGGGGTAAAATCGTCAAATCACACATTAAATTACAATATGGGAATCCTTGAATTTCCGGGGTGTTACAACCTTCCCCCCTTAAGAAATTTCGTCCCGAAATTTCAAAGAAACAAATGAGGAAATTGTTCTCGCATCTGAGCCTCAGGCTCCCATGTGGCTTCTTCCACATTCTGGTTTCTCCAGAGAATCTTCACGAGAGGGATCGTCTTTCGTCGTAATACCTTGTCCTTCCGATCCAGGATCTGTACTGGTTGTTCTTCAAAGCTCAAATCCTCCCGCAGTTTGACAGGTTGTTCCCTAAGTACATGAGAAGCATCACGTACGTACATCCGCAACATCGATACGTGGAAAACATCGAGAACTCTTGATAGTTCTGGAGGTAGTGCCAATCTGTAAGCAACTCTGCCAATTCTCTCCACGATTTCATAAGGTCCGATAAAACGCGGACTCAGTTTCCCCCGTCGGCCAAAACGGATAATCCCTTTCCACGGAGACAACTTCAGGAAGACAAAATCTCCCACTTCAAACTCCAAGTCTCGAATCCGTCGGTCGGCATAACTCTTCTGGCGATCCTGTGCCACCTTCAATCTCTCCTTGATCACGCGAACAGTTTCCATGGTTAAGTCCATCATCTCCGGCCCTACAGCCGCTCGCTCTCCTACCTTCGTCCAGCAGATAGGTGTCCTGCACTGTCGGCCATACAGCGCCTCATAAGGTGCCATCCCGATGCTTGCCTGATAGCTGTTGTTGTAAGCGAATTCCATTAATGGCAAATGAGTATCCCAAGAGTCTTGAAACTGTAGTACACATGACCTCATCATGTCCTCCAGGGTTTGAATGGTTCACTCAGACTGTCCATCGGTCTGTGGATGGAAAGCAGTACTGAAACGTAAGGTTGTTCCCAAAGTAGCTTGCAAACTCCGCCAGAACCTGGAAGTGAAACGCGGATCACGATCGGACACAATCGATTCCGGCGTACCATGAAGTCGTATGATTTCCTTCACAAAAAACTGAGCCAGTCGGTTAGGTTTATAGGTTTCCTGAACTGGCAGAAAATGGGCTGATTTGGTTAACCGATCCACGATCACCCATACTCCGTCCACTCCACTCTGAGTCCTCGGTAACTTAAAGACGAAGTCCATGGTGATGTGATCCCACTTCCACTCAGGAATCAGAAGTGGCTGCATAGCCCCATACGGTCGCTGCCGTTCCGCCTTAACCTGCTGACAGGTTAAGCATTTGCTCACGAACTCAGCAATATCCTTCTTCATTCCTGGCCACCAATAATGGTTCCGGAGGGTACGGTACATCTTTGTACCTCCCGGATGCATAGCATAGGCCGAACTGTGGGCCTCCTCAAGTATCTCGGCCCGTAACTCTGCCACTGCAGGTACGCACAAACGGCCAAATTTCACCAGTGCTCCATCGTCCCGGATGGTAAAATCCTGTCTCCCATCCGCATCGACCTCAATTCTGTAAATACAGAGTATCGGATCCTGAAGTTGCGCTTCAATGATCCGATCAATCAGTACTGGTCGCACATGGAAGCTGGCCAACAAAGCTCCATGCTCGTCCATACCCAAAATAACTCCCGACTTCCGGAGTTCCACCAGCAAGGGAAGATACACCATCCCCAGGTGTGCAATAGTTCCCGCTGATTTCCTGCTGAGTGCATCCGCCACCACATTGGCCTTACCCGGATGGTACTCGATCGTACAGTCATAGTCCTTCAGCAGCTCCAACCATCTCCGTTGTCTCATGTTGAGCTCCTTCTGAGTGAATAAGTATTTAAGACTCTGGTGGTCGGTGTATATCCGACACGTTGCGCCGAACAGATAATGTCTCCAGATTTTGAGAGCATGAACCACCGCCGCCAACTCCAAATCATGGGTAGGGTAGTTCAACTCATGAGTCTTCAGCTGCCGGGATGCATAGGCGATAACCTTGCCAGTTTGCATCAACACGCAGCCCAAACCTTGCAGCGATGCATCACTGAAGACCACAAACTCCCCACTGTCATCCGGCAATGCAAGGACAGGTGCAGTGGTCAATCGATCTTTCAACTCTTGAAAGCTCCGATCGCACTGCTCGTCCCAGATAAACTTTACTCCCTTCCGAGTCAAACGAGTCAATGGTGCAGCAATTTTGGAGAAGCCCTCCACGAATCTCCGGTAGTAACCTGCTAATCCGACGAAACTCCGCACCTCGGTCACTGTTGTCGGTTTAGCCCAGTTGGTCACCGCTTCTGTTTTCTGGGGATCCACGCAAATCCCATCCGTCGATATCACGTGTCCCAGAAAACCAATACTGCTCAGCCAAAACTGACACTTGCTCAGCTTGGCATACAATTGTTCTTGTCTCAGTCTCTCCAAGACCAACCGTAGATGTTCTTCATGTGCACGGGCACTCCTTGAGTATACCAAAATATCATCGATGAACACAATCACGAACTTATCCAGGTAGGGTCGGAAGACCCGGTTCATCAGATCCATGAATGCTGCTGGAGCATTCGTCAAACCAAATGGCATAACAAGGAACTCGTAGTGCCCGTAACGGGTTCGAAAAGCAGTTTTCGGAATATCCTCCTCCGAAATCCTCAGTTGGTGATACCCAGATCGCAAATCAATTTTCGAGAAGCACTGAGCTCCCCGCAACTGGTCGAAAAGGTCATCGATCCTGGGTAGAGGATACTGGTTCCTCAGTGTCACCTTGTTGAGTTGTCGATAGTCAATACATAAACGGAGACTTCCTTCCTTCTTCTTTACGAACAACACCGGTGCTCCCCACGGTGAAGTACTCGGTCAGACATATCCCAAATCTACCAACTCCTGCAATTGAGTCTTGAGTTCTCGTAACTCGGCCGGCGTCATCCGGTATGGTGCCTGGGATATAGGTCGGGTACCCGGGAGTAGTTCAATAGTAAACTCAATCTCTCGCGATGGTGGCAACCCAGGTAAGTCTTCCGGGAATACATCCGGAAACTCACAGACCACCGGTATTTCGTCGATAACCAGAGTATCGACCCGTTCCGACACGACATGCGCCAGATAACCCTGGCATCCCTTCCGTAGAAGTTTGGTAGCAGTAAGTGACGAAATCACTTCAGGAGGCGAACCATCACGTTCCCCCTGAAAGATAACTTCCGGTAAACCTGGGCTCCGCAAAATCACTTGCTTGCTACAGCAGTCGATGAGCGATCCGTGCTCCGACAGCCAATCCATCCCTAGGATTATATCGAAGTCGTGGATATCCAGAATAATTAAGTCTGCTGGTAAATCCACATCCTCAATTCTTACCGGGCACCTCCGAATCACCTGATTCACAAGGTACACGGTACCCATCGGGGTGCCAACACCCATTTCGTAATCTAAGGCTGATACCACACAATCAAGCATACCAGCACAACTCCTCGAAATAAAAGAATGTGTAGCCCCCGCATCCATTAATACACGTACAAGAAAATTAAAGATATGTAGTGTACCTGTGACCACGCCTGGAGCAGTCCTCGCCTGCTGCTGGGTCATTGCAAACACTTGGACCCTCGGCCCTCCGTTCCGTCCGCGCCCGCGCGCGCCACGTCCAGCACCACGGTCACCTCCCTGACCGCGACCTCCATTAGTGTGGGAAGCCGTGCTCTGCACCACACTCGAGCCCCCAGCGTCGTTGTTTTTGGACAACTGCGGACAATCACAGGCATAGTGGCCTTCCTCTCCGCAAGCAAAACAAGTTACTGGCCTTGGCCTGCCCGAATGCCCACCAGATGCACCGCTCCAAGATGAGTGCTGCCCAGAGTTGTGTCCAGATCCTCTGCCCTGAGAGCCTCCACGTCGACCCGAACAGCCACGACCCTTGAAGGATGAGGGTGCTCCCCTGTAGCTCCCTCCCTTGTTGTTCTTACGGCCCGATGGCCCATGATGTGGGCGATCCTGACGTCGCCCCTCCCCCGAAGGTTGTCGTGATTGATGTGCCGCCAGACTGGCCTCGACACGCACCGCTGCGTCGACCATATCCCTCAGAGAAGCATGAGTGGTAGCAGTCACACTGGCCCGGATCTCCCCTCGGAGTCCAAGCTCAAACCGCTGGCATTTGTCCTCCTCCGTGCTTACGAATGAGGCAGCGAACCGGGAAAGTTTCCCGAAGGTTTGCTCGTAGTCTGCAATAGACATGTCACCCTGCTCCAGCCGCAGGAATTCCGCCTCCCGCGCCGCGCGAAAGGATCGCGGGTAGTACTGGTCCAGAAACCTGGAACGGAAAGCTTCCCAGGTAGTGGTATGGACAGACCACCCAGACATTTCGAGTCCGTGCCACCACTGGTAGGCTCCTCCTTCCAGCAAGAAGGCCGCCAAAGTCACTCGTTCGCCCGGAGGGCAGTGCATTACTGAGAAGATCCTCTCCCACTTGGTGATCCAGTCGTGAGCATCCTCGGGGTTTGATCCCCCGCAGAAAGGAGTGGCTCCCAAACGTTGAGCCCTTTCGATGCTCGCGCATTCCATCTCTCTTTCTAGATCCTCGTCCGTTCGAGTATGAGGAATTCTCCTAGGAGGCATAACCAACTGTTAAGAGGCATAGATCAGAAAACAATATTCTTAAAAGTCGAAAAGTAACTAGTACTAATCGCTAGTCTAGCATGCTGACCAATACCCTAGTACTGACCACAACCTAGTGCTCTGATACCAAGCTGACAGGACCCGCCCCGATCCCACAGGGACCACAAGGGGACATGCCCTGCTCCCGTCTGACACCCAATAATTCATACCAATTTTAACCTCAAAACATTTAAAAGCATAAATAACCAAATTAAAGTCATACATCAAATCTGAATTAAACGAATGTCAGACAAGGGATATAATCCAAAATTACAAATTTGCGAGCACGACTCTAAAGTAAACATGCGGGTACACCGCCCAGCAGGGGTTCAGGTACGCAGAAGTAGATCTATGCCTCAGCCTCTGGTTCCTCCTCTACCTCAGTTTCCCGACCTGGAGGGGTTATCAAAACATTAAGGGTGAGTGGACCGAAACTCAAGTTTATGAAATCGTTTGATAAGTAAAACATATAATTTGCCCCTCCGTTTTCCAAACATGCGTGCATCATAATTCAAAATCATAAACCATATAATATGAACCATAAAGCATATAATAAAACCATAAGTATAATTTTAGTTGTTGCACTATACACTCCAATCCCGACATCCCTGATGTCTGACGTCCCTGACGTCCAATAAGGTCACAATCACAAGGCTACGCGTGCCACTCGGGTCTCAATTTCCGAGTTCTTTCCCCGAACCCCGTTCGGGTACAGCATCCCCGATGCTTAGCGTCATAGACGCTGGACGTTCTAGACGTCCGTGACCTCTCCGGGGTACCTCATCCGGAGGAGACAATATAATATGGAAGGATCTATACAGTGCAGTAACAAATACATTTTATTGATATCCACATGCAAACATATATATACATAGATAGAATCCGAACCAATCATTCAGTTTCATCGGACGGGTCTCAAGCCCAAATACCGTGAAACGTGCCATAACCATATTTTCCATATCATCAAAACCATCATTGTTTTAGCATGTGAATAAGTATAATAAAACCAGAAAACATTTATGCACACAAGGGTTTAAGAAAATGGCCCACTCACAGTACAGTCCTGCCGAAAACCGAACGTATACCCTCGTTCTGGTACGATTACACAACCCCTGTCATAACCAAAGTATTCGTAAAGATCAATACAAACCCCTAACATTCAACCATGAAAGCCTAGGTCGAAACCGGCCCGGGAAAGCCGCCCGAACGCGCTTTCCAAGGAAATAAACCTTATTTTGACCAACTTAATGATCTCCGATCGACCCGAAACCACCGCCATTGGATCCGGATCGTCGAAACCTAAAGAATGGTGGTGGTCCCACCAGAAACACTGTTCACACGCGCCCCCACGCGCCGGTCAACGCGGCGGTCAACGCAGGAACAGTTCCTGCTGACGTCATGCTGACGTCATCTGACATCTGTCAGGTCTGACATGTTAGACTCTGACAGGTGCCACGTGTCAACATCTGATTGGTCCACCTCACTGATCTGTCAGGCCACGTGTCAGATCTGACATGTGCCACGTGTCAGCACGGCACTGGTCCACGTCACTGACATGTCAGTGACACGTGGCAGTCCCTGACTGGTCCACGTCACTGACATGTCAGTGCTGACTGTGCACTGACATGTGACACGTGTCGGCTCACGGTTGGTCCATGTCATCTGACAGACTGACAGGGTGCCACGTCATCACCGCTGTCCTCAGACGGGTTGACCCGAATACCTGCAACTCGGGTCGATCAGACCCGCGATCAAGACCCGGTCACCATTTCACCATTTCTCAATCATTTTCGTTCAGGTTTGTTCCTAACTACTCGTCTTAATCCCAGAAATAGTTCTAGCTAATTAAAATTAATAAACAAGGGCTGAATTGAAGACTCACCTCGATGAACAGACCCGGGTTCCCGTCGCCGTTTGCACTCCGTTCAGGCTACCTCCGGTCACGCAATTGATCCCAAAAGGTTCCTAACAGTTCCTAGAGTTGATTAGGGTAAATAAAAACCAAAACCAAATGTTGGAATTCAAGTTACCAATTTCTGGGTTTTAAAACCGTTTCGGGTTTTCCCTGGTTCCTACCTCGCCGCCGTCCTCCGCCGTGGTCACTGCCGCCTGCCGCCACACTCGTCCAGCCCAAGGGCACACAGAATAAGGATCAGATGCAGTTGTGGTGTGATGTTTATGGAATGGGTAGTACGTGGGTGTCGGGTAAGGAAATATATAGAAATGGAGGGAAAGCTGCTCAAAGAAATGAACGGCCCAGATTGAATCTCAGAATGAGATCAAGGGCTGAGATCAGATCTGGGGTTTTCAATCCAAAGGCTGGAATTTAAAGCTGATTCAAATGTTAATTAATCCAATAGTGGATCTGATCCAATCTAGCCAATGGGTGAGTGACACTTGTCACTCACCAGGTGTCCTCCAATCAGATTTCCTGAATATAATATTCGACACGAAAACCGAGACACGAACTTCCCGAATTCACGTTTCTGACCATAACTTCCTCGTACGAAGTCCGATTTCGGCGTGCCGCCTGTCTACGGACTCAGGACGTCGAGGCCTACCCAACGGTCCTTGAGTCAACTGAAAATTAGTTGTCAAAAGAAAAGTCAACAATTTCCCCCGAGAGTCTAAATTACGGTAATGCCCCTGAACTTCCGAAAGTCATAACTTTTACCCTGATCGTCCGAATTGGACGTGCCACCTGTCTATGAACTCGTGACGTCCCGAACTACGTCATGGTCATAGGTCAAAGTTCATTTAGTTCATCAATCAAAAAGTCAACAATTTGACCATACCATTCACAGGGGTAAAATCGTCAAATCACACATTAAATTACAATATGGGAATCCTTGAATTTCCGGGGTGTTACAACCTTCCCCCCTTAAGAAATTTCGTCCCGAAATTTCAAAGAAACAAATGAGGAAATTGTTCTCGCATCTGAGCCTCAGGCTCCCATGTGGCTTCTTCCACATTCTGGTTTCTCCAGAGAATCTTCACGAGAGGGATCGTCTTTCGTCGTAGTACCTTGTCCTTCCGATCCAGGATCTGTACTGGTTGTTCTTCAAAGCTCAAATCCTCCCGCAGTTTGACAGGTTGTTCCCTAAGTACATGAGAAGCATCACGTACGTACATCCGCAACATCGATACGTGGAAAACATCGTGAACTCTTGATAGTTCTGGAGGTAGTGCCAATCTGTAAGCAACTCTTCCAATTCTCTCCACGATTTCATAAGGTCCGATAAAACGCGGACTCAGTTTCCCCCGTCGGCCAAAACGGATAATCCCTTTCCACGGAGACAACTTCAGGAAGACAAAATCTCCCACTTCAAACTCCAAGTCTCGAATCCGTCGGTCGGCATAACTCTTCTGGCGATCCTGTGCCACCTTCAATCTCTCCTTGATCACGCGAACAGTTTCCATGGTTAAGTCCATCATCTCCGGCCCTACAGCCGCTCGCTCTCCTACCTCCGTCCAGCAGATAGGTGTCCTGCACTGTCGGCCATACAGCGCCTCATAAGGTGCCATCCCGATGCTTGGCTGATAGCTGTTGTTGTAAGCGAATTCCATTAATGGCAAATGAGTATCCCAAGAGTCTTGAAACTGTAGTACACATGACCTCATCATGTCCTCCAGGGTTTGAATGGTTCACTCAGACTGTCCATCGGTCTGTGGATGGAAAGCAGTACTGAAACGTAAGGTTGTTCCCAAAGTAGCTTGCAAACTCCGCCAGAACCTGGAAGTGAAACGCGGATCACGATCGGACACAATCGATTCCGGCGTACCATGAAGTCGTATGATTTCCTTCACAAACAACTGAGCCAGTCGGTTAGGTTTATAGGTTTCCTGAACTGGCAGAAAATGGGCTGATTTGGTTAACCGATCCACGATCACCCATACTCCGTCCACTCCACTCTGAGTCCTCGGTAACTTAAAGACGAAGTCCATGGTGATGTGATCCCACTTCCACTCAGGAATCAGAAGTGGCTGCATAGCCCCATACGGTCGCTGCCGTTCCGCCTTAACCTGCTGACAGGTTAAGCATTTGCTCACGAACTCAGCAATATCCTTCTTCATTCCTGGCCACCAATAATGGTTCCGGAGGGTACGGTACATCTTTGTACCTCCCGGATGCATAGCATAGGCCGAACTGTGGGCCTCCTCAAGTATCTCGGCCCGTAACTCTGCCACTGCAGGTACGCACAAACGGCCAAATTTCACCAGTGCTCCATCGTCCCGGATGGTAAAATCCTGTCTCTCATCCGCATCGACCTCAATTCTGTAAATACAGAGTATCGGATCCTGAAGTTGCGCTTCAATGATCCGATCAATCAGTACTGGTCGCACATGGAAGCTGGCCAACAAAGCTCCATGCTCGTCCGTACCCAAAATAACTCCCGACTTCCGGAGTTCCACCAGCAAGGGAAGATACACCATCCCCAGGTGTGCAATAGTTCCCGCTGATTTCCTGCTGAGTGCATCCGCCACCACATTGGCCTTACCCGGATGGTACTCGATCGTACAGTCATAGTCCTTCAGCAGCTCCAACCATCTCCGTTGTCTCATGTTGAGCTCCTTCTGAGTGAATAAGTATTTAAGACTCTGGTGGTCGGTGTATATCCGACACGTTGCGCCGAACAGATAATGTCTCCAGATTTTGAGAGCATGAACCACCGCCGCCAACTCCAAATCATGGGTAGGGTAGTTCAACTCATGAGTCTTCAGCTGCCGGGATGCATAGGCGATAACCTTACCAGTTTGCATCAACACGCAGCCCAAACCTTGCAGCGATGCATCACTGAAGACCACAAACTCCCCACTGTCATCCGGCAATGCAAGGACAGGTGCAGTGGTCAATCGATCTTTCAACTCTTGAAAGCTCCGATCGCACTGCTCGTCCCAGATAAACTTTACTCCCTTCCGAGTCAAACGAGTCAATGGTGCAGCAATTTTGGAGAAGCCCTCCACGAATCTCCGGTAGTAACCTGCTAATCCGACGAAACTCCGCACCTCGGTCACTGTTGTCGGTTTAGCCCAGTTGGTCACCGCTTCTGTTTTCTGGGGATCCACGCAAATCCCATCCGTCGATATCACGTGTCCCAGAAAACCAATACTGCTCAGCCAAAACTGACACTTGCTCAGCTTGGCATACAATTGTTCTTGTCTCAGTCTCTCCAAGACCAACCGTAGATGTTCTTCATGTGCACGGGCACTCCTTGAGTATACCAAAATATCATCGATGAACACAATCACGAACTTATCCAGGTAGGGTCGGAAGACCCGGTTCATCAGATCCATGAATGCTGCTGGAGCATTCGTCAAACCAAATGGCATAACAAGGAACTCGTAGTGCCCGTAACGGGTTCGAAAAGCAGTTTTCGGAATATCCTCCTCCGAAATCCTCAGTTGGTGATACCCAGATCGCAAATCAATTTTCGAGAAGCACTGAGCTCCCCGCAACTGGTCGAAAAGGTCATCGATCCTGGGTAGAGGATACTGGTTCCTCAGTGTCACCTTGTTGAGTTGTCGATAGTCAATACATAAACAGAGACTTCCTTCCTTCTTCTTTACGAACAACACCGGTGCTCCCCACGGCGAAGTACTCGGTCGGACATATCCCAAATCTACCAACTCCTGCAATTGAGTCTTGAGTTCTCGTAACTCGGCCGGCGCCATCCGGTATGGTGCCTGGGATATAGGTCGGGTACCCGGGAGTAGTTCAATAGTAAACTCAATCTCCCGCGATGGTGGCAACCCAGGTAAGTCTTCCGGGAATACATCCGGAAACTCACAGACCACCGGTATTTCGTCGATAACCAGAGTATCGACCCGTTCCGACACGACATGCGCCAGATAACCCTGGCATCCCTTCCGTAGAAGTTTGGTAGCAGTAAGTGACGAAATCACTTCAGGAGGCGAACCATCACGTTCCCCCTGAAAGATAACTTCCGGTAAACCTGGGATCCGCAAAATCACTTGCTTGCTACAGCAGTCGATGAGCGATCCGTGCTCCGACAGCCAATCCATCCCTAGGATTATATCGAAGTCGTGGATATCCAGAATAATTAAGTCTGCTGGTAAATCCACATCCTCAATTCTTACCGGGCACCTCCGAATCACCTGATTCACAAGGTACACGGTACCCATCGGGGTGCCAACACCCATTTCGTAATCTAAGGCTGATACCACACAATCAAGCATACCAGCACAACTCCTCGAAATAAAAGAATGTGTAGCCCCCGCATCCATTAATACACGTACAAGAAAATTAAAGATATGTAGTGTACCTGTGACCACGCCTGGAGCAGTCCTCGCCTGCTGCTGGGTCATTGCAAACACTTGGACCCTCGGCCCTCCGTTCCGTCCGCGCCCGCGCGCGCGCCACGTCCAGCACCACGGTCACCTCCCTGACCGCGACCTCCATTAGTGTGGGAAGCCGTGCTCTGCACCACACTCGAGCCCCCAGCGTCGTTGTTTTTGGACAACTGCGGACAATCACAGGCATAGTGGCCTTCCTCTCCGCAAGCAAAACAAGTTACTGGCCTTGGCCTGCCCGAATGCCCACCAGATGCACCGCTCCAAGATGAGTGCTGCCCAGAGTTGTGTCCAGATCCTCTGCCCTGAGAGCCTCCACGTCGACCCGAACAGCCACGACCCTTGAAGGATGAGGGTGCTCCCCTGTAGCTCCCTCCCTTGTTGTTCTTACGGCCCGATGGCCCATGATGTGGGCGATCCTGACGTCGCCCCTCCCCCGAAGGTTGTCGTGATTGATGTGCCGCCAGACTGGCCTCGACACGCACCGCTGCGTCGACCATATCCCTCAGAGAAGCATGAGTGGTAGCAGTCACACTGGCCCGGATCTCCCCTCGGAGTCCAAGCTCAAACCGCTGGCATTTGTCCTCCTCCGTGCTTACGAATGAGGCAGCGAACCGGGAAAGTTTCCCGAAGGTTTGCTCGTAGTCTGCAATAGACATGTCACCCTGCTCCAGCCGCAGGAATTCCGCCTCCCGCGCCGCGCGAAAGGATCGCGGGTAGTACTGGTCCAGAAACCTGGAACGGAAAGCTTCCCAGGTAGTGGTATGGACAGACCACCCAGACATTTCGAGTCCGTGCCACCACTGGTAGGCTCCTCCTTCCAGCAAGAAGGCCGCCAAAGTCACTCGTTCGCCCGGAGGGCAGTGCATTACTGAGAAGATCCTCTCCCACTTGGTGATCCAGTCGTGAGCATCCTCGGGGTTTGATCCCCCGCAGAAAGGAGTGGCTCCCAAACGTTGAGCCCTTTCGATGCTCGCGCATTCCATCTCTCTTTCTAGATCCTCGTCCGTTCGAGTATGAGGAATTCTCCTAGGAGGCATAACCAACTGTTAAGAGGCATAGATCAGAAAACAATATTCTTAAAAGTCGAAAAGTAACTAGTACTAATCGCTAGTCTAGCATGCTGACCAATACCCTAGTACTGACCACAACCTAGTGCTCTGATACCAAGCTGACAGGACCCGCCCCGATCCCACAGGGACCACAAGGGGACGTGCCCTGCTCCCGTCTGACACCCAATAATTCATACCAATTTTAACCTCAAAACATTTAAAAGCATAAATAACCAAATTAAAGTCATACATCAAATCTGAATTAAACGAATGTCAGACAAGGGATATAATCCAAAATTACAAATTTGCGAGCACGACTCTAAAGTAAACCTGCGGGTACACCGCCCAGCAGGGGTTCAGGTACGCAGAAGTAGATCTATGCCTCAGCCTCTGGTTCCTCCTCTACCTCAGTTTCCCGACCTGGAGGGGTTATCAAAACATTAAGGGTGAGTGGACCGAAACTCAAGTTTATGAAATCGTTTGATAAGTAAAACATATAATTTGCCCCTCCGTTTTCCAAACATGCGTGCATCATAATTCAAAATCATAAACCATATAATATGAACCATAAAGCATATAATAAAACCATAAGTATAATTTTAGTTGTTGCACTATACACTCCAATCCCGACATCCCTGATGTCTGACGTCCCTGACGTCCAATAAGGTCACAATCACAAGGCTACGCGTGCCACTCGGGTCTCAATTTCCGAGTTCTTTCCCCGAACCCCGTTCGGGTACAGCATCCCCGATGCTTAGCGTCATAGACGCTGGACGTTCTAGACGTCCGTGACCTCTCCGGGGTACCTCATCCGGAGGAGACAATATAATATGGAAGGATCTATACAGTGCAGTAACAAATACATTTTATTGATATCCACATGCAAACATATATATACATAGATAGAATCCGAACCAATCATTCAGTTTCATCGGACGGGTCTCAAGCCCAAATACCGTGAAACGTGCCATAACCATATTTTCCATATCATCAAAACCATCATTGTTTTAGCATGTGAATAAGTATAATAAAACCAGAAAACATTTATGCACACAAGGGTTTAAGAAAATGGCCCACTCACAGTACAGTCCTGCCGAAAACCGAACGTATACCCTCGTTCTGGTACGATTACACAACCCCTGTCGTAACCAAAGTATTCGTAAAGATCAATACAAACCCCTAACATTCAACCATGAAAGCCTAGGTCGAAACCGGCCCGGGAAAGCCGCCCGAACGCGCTTTCCAAGGCAATAAACCTTATTTTGACCAACTTAATGATCTCCGATCGACCCGAAACCACCGCCATTGGATCCGGATCGTCGAAACCTAAAGAATGGTGGTGGTCCCACCAGAAACACTGTTCACACGCGCCCCCACGCGCCGGTCAACGCGGCGGTCAACGCAGGAACAGTTCCTGCTGACGTCATGCTGACGTCATCTGACATCTGTCAGGTCTGACATGTCAGACTCTGACAGGTGCCACGTGTCAACATCTGATTGGTCCACCTCACTGATCTGTCAGGCCACGTGTCAGATCTGACATGTGCCACGTGTCAGATCTGACATGTGCCACGTGTCAGCACGGCACTGGTCCACGTCACTGACATGTCAGTGACACGTGGCAGTCCCTGACTGGTCCATGTCACTGACATGTCAGTGCTGACTGTGCACTGACATGTGACTCGTGTCGGCTCACGGTTGGTCCACGTCATCTGACAGACTGACAGGGTGCCACGTCATCACCGCTGTCCTCAGACGGGTTGACCCGAATACCTGCAACTCGGGTCGATCAGACCCGCGATCAAGACCCGGTCACCATTTCACCATTTCTCAATCATTTTCGTTCAGGTTTGTTCCTAACTACTCGTCTTAATCCCAGAAATAGTTCTAGCTAATTAAAATTAATAAACAAGGGCTGAATCGAAGACTCACCTCGATGAATAGACCCGGGTTCCCGTCGCCGTTTGCACTCCGTTCAGGCTACCTCCGGTCATGCAATTGATCCCAAAAGGTTCCTAACAGTTCCTAGAGTTGATTAGGGTAAATAAAAACCAAAACCAAACGTTGGAATTCAAGTTACCAATTTCTGGGTTTTAAAACCGTTTCGGGTTTTCCCTGGTTCCTACCTCGCCGCCGTCCTCCGCCGTGGTCACTGCCGCCTGCCGCCACACTCGTCCAGCCCAAGGGCACACAGAATAAGGATCAGATGCAGTTGTGGTGTGATGTTTATGGAATGGGCAGTACGTGGGTGTCGGGTAAGGAAATATATAGAAATGGAGGGAAAGCTGCTCAAAGAAATGAACGGCCCAGATTGAATCTCAGAATGAGATCAAGGGCTGAGATCAGATCTGGGGTTTTCAATCCAAAGGCTGGAATTTAAAGCTGATTCAAATGTTAATTAATCCAATAGTGGATCTGATCCAATCTAGCCAATGGGTGAGTGACACTTGTCACTCACCAGGTGTCCTCCAATCAGATTTCCGGAATATAATATTCGACACGAAAACCGAGACACGAACTTCCCGAATTCACGTTTCTGACCATAACTTCCTCGTACGAAGTCCGATTTCGGCGTGCCGCCTGTCTACGGACTCAGGACGTCGAGGCCTACCCAACGGTCCTTGAGTCAACTGAAAATTAGTTGTCAAAAGAAAAGTCAACAATTTCCCCCGAGAGTCCAAATTACGGTAATGCCCCTGAACTTCCGAAAGTCATAACTTTTACCCTGATCGTCCGAATTGGACGTGCCACCTGTCTATGAACTCGTGACGTCCCGAACTACGTCATGGTCATAGGTCAAAGTTCATTTAGTTCATTAATCAAAAAGTCAACAATTTGACCATACCATTCACAGGGGTAAAATCGTCAAATCACACATTAAATTACAATATGGGAATCCTTGAATTTCCGGGGTGTTACACGTACAATACGCTCAAAAGCGTATAATCCATTCATCGATCCATTCCGATATCCGATCCACAAGTACCACTCTCTTGGTAACATGTCCAACCAATCCCAACTCGGGTCATACACGACCTCGGTTGCTCACAGCATCACTGATAACGCCCAAACTACGCATTAAATTAAACACGTAATTCGGGTGTTATGCAATTTAAACCTTTTTTGTGTAGATGTAGTATTGGTAAATAGGGATCGTTCTTAACCGGAGAAATTAGGGAACATTAATAATATGTTAGTGAGAAAGAATAATGAATAATCAAAGAATAATGAATTAAATAATTAAATAATTAAATAATTAAATAATAAAGAATTAAAGAATAAATGAATAAAAGAATAAAAGAATTAATGAATTAATGAAATAAAGAATTAAATAATAAAAGAATAAAGAATTAGATGGGGGTTTGAAAGATTGTAATCATAAAATAAAGAATGCAAGTAAAAATAATTAAGAACTTAATTCTACTTCTACTTTAACTTTTATGCAAGTGAACTTTCTTCAAACACATATTTTTACCAACACTCTAACATCATGCTCATATTGAACCAATCAAGAAATTCTACCTTAATCATCTCAAATACATGCATACATTTTTCAATATTATAAATGCACCGAACAGCGATCATAAACACTTATAATATGATTCACCATAAGTTTGTGATTTCAATGTGTGTCAAACATCTAAATCTCTTCAATCCTATTCTAAGTGCACCGAACAGCGGTCATAAACACTTAGCGTTAAATTGAAGGTTAAACACTAAAACATATGAAGTAGATGAAATTCAAAAAGTAAAACACATGGAGATTGTATTCACATTTACAAATGTTAGAAAGAAAATATCAACACATATATTGAATTATAAGTAAAACCAAAACAATAACAAGAATTTAAGTAAATGGAGAAAAGTTACACTTTCGGAACCCAAGAACAGCTTGTGATTCCGAAAGTGGATGGAAACAATGGAATGTTATTCATAAGGAACACCGAACAGCGGCAAGAACCTTATGAAGATGGAGGATAAAACATAAGAATACAGACTTAAATTCTAGAATTATTTCGGAAATACTTGGCCTAGGTATTTCTTAAGGAAAGCATAAAAATGTATTTAAGAGATCTCAAAGAAAAATCACAATAACAAAGTAAAGAAGAAATGAAATTAAGAAATAACATAAATTATAACATAAATTAAGAACAAGAATTTAAAAGAAAGTTAATTAAATAAAAGAAACTACAAGAAGTTAAAATGGTCCCCAAAATAAATCTAAAAAATAGAAAAAGAAGAATTAAGAGAAGAGAGAAACATGAACTAAACTAGGATGAAAAACTACTCAAAATGGGGACTCCTCTTACAAGTGAATTTGTCTCCCTATTTATAGAGGGAGGCCATAAAGAACTAAAAATAAAATACAAAATAAAATATAAAAATAGTAATAAAATGGTACAAAAGGAAATGATGAAAAATGATGATGAATGATGAAATTAGGTTTGATTTTTGGGATTGATTTGTGCTGGAAAATCAGAGAAATAAGAGAAAATGGGAGCAGTTGTACGGGCTGGGCCACTGTGGCTGGAATAGTAGGGGCGGATGGGCTGGGTTAGGTGACTGCAGGCTGAAAGGAGTGGTTGGGCTGCTCGGGTGGTTTGGTGGCCTGGTACGCAGCCGGGCCGTACGCGTGGGTAGGTTGAAGGCTGCAACGGGCTGAATGACTGGACTGGAGGCAGATGCGGGCCAGGCGGCATGGGTTGGACAGGCGTTGCAAGCGGACCAGGCTGGTGGGCGTGCAAGCTAGTGGTTGGGCTGCCTCAGATGGTTTGGTGGCCTGGTGGCGTGATGGACTGGTCTTCTGGCGAGCGGGCTTGGAGGCAGACGGGTCGACTGGACCAGGCGTGCAACTGAGATGCTGCGTGAAGACTTGTACAGACGTACGGGCCCGGCGTAGGCAAGTGGGCTGTGCTGACAGGTCATGGGCCGAGTGTTAGCGGGTCGTACGGATTGGCTGGTGCGCGAGGCCTGGGCCGGAAAAGAAATGGCTGCAACAATTAAAAACATTTAAATTATATAATTCAACCGAATTTCGTCTGTAATTTCTTCGTTATAAATCCGATTGAGACGATTCTTTCGCCAAAACCCTCCAAATAACAAGCTTTATTTATTTAAACAGAAATATCACAAAATAAATTAATTTATCTAATTATTTATTATTTTAATATTAAAAGCTAAGTATAAAGGGTATAAAATAATATAAAATAATGCATATTTGAGGACCTATCAATCACATTTATCCTGACCTTCCATCGGTCTCAACCCGAAAATTTGCCATACTCAACCATCCTCGGGTCTAACACACTGAAACACGACGTACCATACCCGCATCCACGATCAACGAGTGGACATAAATAATTAGTTCAAGAACATTATAAGAAAATACATTTATACCCTTCACGTAAAAGCATGTACACATATCAATTTAAAAATATTTATGTTCAACAAAACAGTATATAAGAAAACCGATGCAAATCATCGTAAGACCAACACAAAGCAATCTAGTTTCTTTCTTAAAACCAAACCATATTT
This sequence comes from Prinsepia uniflora, assembly GCA_032719365.1. Classification (NCBI taxonomy): domain Eukaryota; kingdom Viridiplantae; phylum Streptophyta; class Magnoliopsida; order Rosales; family Rosaceae; genus Prinsepia; species Prinsepia uniflora. Next base: position 69,545,978 of record CM064868.1, on the reverse strand, counting down.
CTTTTTAAAGCAATAACTAGTGAAAGCATCTGTATCTAAAGCAATCTTAAAAAACTTGACCAATCATCGTAATCCATATCTATCTCATCTCATATCCTCACCAGTCACGATATCGGCACTGCACGTGCGACTAGGGATTAAAAATCCGAATATACACCTGGCTCTCGAGCCTGTGGCTCGACATCTAAGTGATCTTATTCAAGATCACACATCACACAGGATGGTCGACGTCTAAGCGATGGCATCTACAGGATCACAATCACACAGGATGGTTGAGGTCTGCAAAATGACCATCTCTGAAAATTCTGTAGGTAGTGTTCCCGTGACCTCTCCAGGATCACACATCACAAGGATGGCCAACATCCGGAGGCTACAACCACATCATCTAGGACGGTCTCAGTGAAAACGTTTCATAATTCCAGGATTCATCGAATCCTGTCAAATCAAATCTCATAGGGTCTCAGCCCAAACACCCTCATAGGGTCTCAGCCCGAAGTCATATCTCAAAATCACCACAATAGGGCCCTTGACCCGAAACAAGATTTTCAATACACATGGACTCTGTAACGACCTGTCCCGAATTTTGGGACTAGATTAGAAACTAATCAAGGATTAGTAAGGTTAATCGATGATTAGTTGAGCGAAATAGGACGAACGATGAAAAATGACCGTTTTGCCCCTGATCGTGGGTAAAATGTTGAATTTTGACCCGGGAGGTTCGATGGCAGAGGGAAGAGAATCGTTACGTAGATCGAGTCGATACGAATCCGTAGACAGGCAGTACGCCAAAATCGGACTTCGAACAGGAAGGTTATGGGTCACAGAAGTTCGATTTCACTATGCATGCATTACGAGATGGGGATGATGTGGCGATATCTGATTGGGAAGATATTTTAATGGGACCCATGGATGAGTGACAAGTGTCACTCATCCCATTGGTCACCTCCCCAAAAAGTGGATCTAAACCATTAAAATATTATTATTTTATAATATTACCCATCTCTTAATCCCAGCCATCCATCTCATCTAATCTCTCAATCCTCACCGTCCATCTCATCTCTCTCTCATCTGATCATCATCACCCTCTCTGTTCCTCTCACAACCTGAACACCCTTCCCCCTCCATTCTCCATTTTCTTCGAACAACCAAACACACCCAAACACACACCTCACCACCATAATCATATTTGGGTGCTAGTGGAGGACTGGGAGAGACTAGGACGGCGTGGGAATGGACAGCGAGCCACGGCGGGGAAAACTCGAAACCAGGGGTAAGCCATTTCAAATTTTGAACTTTGAGTTCTAGGGATCTTCAATTGATTCTAAGGGCTTGGACTTATTTTTGGGGACCTTAGGAGGAGTTCTGGATCGGTTTCGAGGGCTAGGACGGTCGGAGGCCACAACGGTGATGGATTACAGGTGGCCGGTTCAAGCTTGGATCTTCAAGGTGAGTTTTCGACCTGTTTTTCCTATTTTTAATGGCTGGTTTATTAGGTTTGTTGTTAGGAACCTTTAGGGATAAAAAAAGGGAAGAAATGGAATGAAAATGAGTGAGGAATAAGGCTGAACCGTGACCGTCGGTTTGGTTGGACCGAACCGGCTCGAACCGGTCTGAACCCGGCCAGCTAGAGGTTAGGGATGTTGAACAGTGCCCAGCGCGTGGGCTTCACGCGCAGGGACTTCTGGCCGCGCGTGTGGGTGTGTGGGCCACCTTTTAGGTATGCTTCCAACACACGAAATCATCTATTCGATGTAACGAACATTTTGGGACTGGTTTCGGGTCAATCAGACATCGTTTCGATAGGTTTCAGAGTGTCCGAAGGTTTAGGATCGACTTTTAAAATAGTTAAAAATTCCAAAATATTACGGGGCTTTAGTGAGAGGTTAATAAGGTAGTTAGTAACCCTCTAAAGTGAATTGGATAGGTTTGGAGGTCCCGGTGATGGTGTTTGGCCCGGGTGAGCCGTATGGCACGCATATCGAGGCAGCAGCTTGGACGGTCTGTGAGTGGACCTTGTTTTCTAAATTGATGCATGCATAAATGTTTATTATGTGTTTTAATACTTGTTTTATGATTCCTTGAGTTCATTTGTGTGTGGTTACGTATTGGCACATATTTCGAGGTTTCGGCCTTATACAGTGCCTATACAGGTTTGTACTTCTACGTTGGTTTAAATGAAATTCTTTTGGATTTAAAAAGGATAAACTTGGGCATGAGACCCATTTGGTTTTGTCTCGGGCATGTAGCCCTATAGGTGACCTACGGTTCTGAGTCGTGGTCGCAACGAGTGTTTTGTACACGACGACGGACGATATGACGCTCGCCTCCGGACTGAAATGTGTTCCTTATGGAGAGGTCACGGTGCAGATCCGTTATCGGGCAGCCGATGGAGGCTCAACTTTGGAGTGCTAACGGTTCAGGATATCGAACGGTGATGAGTGCGCCATGATCTAGTGGTGGTCGCGTCGGTCGATTCGTTCACATCGACATACCAGGATTGTGGGCAGTCCTGGACGGATGGTTGCACGCATCACTACGAGGCCCAATTACTCTACGATTCGTTACTAACCCTGAGATATCGGACATGATGCCCAGTTGAGTCATGGGTTCAGGCACGAGGCCCAGTTACTTTACGTTTATGATTTCGGGTCGAGGACCCTAAATGGATTTCTGGTTTCATAATGGTTTATGGGGACCGGGCATGAATCCCTTAAGAGGTTTTAAGAATTTTTTCGATATACATATATATATATATATATATATATATTCGTATACCTTACTTATTTGGATTGTCTCCTCCGGGGAGGGTCGTTGGCCTGGGTGGACCCCGGAGTAGTCATGAAGCACTAACTGAGTGGAGTCGCCCCCATTGGGTACCTTACTCTCAGGAAGGCTTATGGATTATAACCCCAGGGAGGGTCATTCATCTACGGACATTTACATGGGTGGACCCTAGGAGACTTGGGCTTTGAGACCCCGGGTAGCACGCGCGTAGCTGTAGAAACCGTGACAGGATTGGTAGCATGATTTATATGTATATGTTATATGATATATGGTGTACAGGTTTTTGGGCTGAGTCCCACATGGATTTAGGAAGTAGCCCTATGGTTGGTTTCATCTAAGACTTTGGGCCAAGGCCCTAATGGTTTGGTAACTGCTTTTCGAATGCATGCATGTTTTTTAGTGAAGGGTACAAATGACTTTCGATAAAATGTTTTTATAAACTCTTTTTTTTTTCCACTCACAGCTTTTAAATGTTTTGATTGCCCTTCAGGTTTACAGCGGATGCGGACTGTAGCAGAGATCGAGACATCACATACCTCCTCCGGATCCTGGCGTAATTTGAAGCCCGAGAGGGCTAAAGTCAGAATTTCTCTTGTCCGACACTTCGTGTCAGACGGGATCAGGAATGTCCCGCGTTAATCCCAAAGGGATTGGGACGGGTCCTGACAGACTCACTCCCGGAGTCCAATATCTTTCCAATAGGGTCACAATCCCGATTATCATTCGGAAAACCATTTCAAAATCAAATCATTGTTTAAAATCCCATTTGACTGTCATCCGAGTCAAAGTCTAAATCAACTGGGTCTCATGCCCGAAATACCGATTTCACGCATCTTCATGAAAACACTTAAATTTGATAATCAAATCCTTTGTTTCACGCCTCTTCGTAAAACTATTCAAATCACAAAAATCACATGCATGTATAAAACTCGATCGAAGTCCAAGTATCATATAAAACATAAATTTTGAAAGACGGGCATATCAGCATTTTCTACGAAAATGCCCAATCATAGTCAAAACATGTGCAACCATTGCATCTAAAACCATATTCATAAAACATATAAAACATTTATGCATGCATCATATTTATAAAGCAAAAGTCTACTCACAGACCGTCCAAGCTGCGCGCTCTCAATCCGCACCGTAAGTCACTTCGAGGCTAACCCAACGTCTCTGGAATATCCGGACCTGTCCAAATCATACCCAAAGGTCACTAACCATCTACAAAAGTCTAAATCATAACCCTCAAAACTCTCGGAACACTAAACGTGTCCCAAACACGCTTCTCGAGACTAAAAACTTTCAAATGACCTACCAAACGAACTCTGATCGACCTGAATCCACCACCATTGGATTCAGATCGTCGAAACCTTTTGAACATGACCGATTTCACTTCGAAATTATTGACGTAATCGGCTAACGTTAGCTTGACAGGTTTAATAGCTTGCCACATGGAATGCCCTGACTGGTGCCCCATGTCACCCTCTGACACTGCCACATCGCGTGATGATGTCACATACCGACGTCATCATTGCCACGTGTCATTGACATGTCAGCTCCAACAACCTGACACATGTCTAACACCTTGCCATGTGGAACCACCACGTTGGTCCACGTGGTCTGACAATGCTGACGTGGACATGCCACGTTAGCTACCATGTCATCTGACACACTTTGACAACTTGCCACGTGGCACCACCTCACTGGTCCACGTTGGTGGTCAATGCTGACGTGGACTACCACGTCAGCGTTGATTGGACCTGACACATGTGCCACGTGTCACTACCCTATTGACCACGTGAGTCATCATCTTCAACCTCAGACGGGTCGACCCATTTGACTGTAACGGGTCGAGTTGACCGGCAACCTCGACCTAATTCTATCTTCTTCATTTCTCGACCATTTCTCACCATTTTTCGTCCTACTAACTCGTCACTAACCCAGGAAGGGTTCTATGACCTCAAAATCAAGAAATAATGGTTGAGATTACCTGTTGGAATCCAAAGCTTCCCGGCCAACTTTTGAACTCGAACCGAAGTCCATTCTGCTATCTGCAACCCTTTTTTTTTATCCTCAGGCCCTCGTAGGGACTCATAGAACACAAACAAAGGTTCAGAACGTGTCCCAAATGTTTGAAACTCCAAAACCAATTTCAAATGGGTTTCGGGTTTTACCTGGGTTCTCGAGTTTCCGGCCACCGTGCAGCTCCGTTGTCCCCGGTCGACTCTCTGGGTCTCTCAGCCTCTCACTCACACTTTCAGTCTCTATGCAGCCTCAAACAGGGAGATGGGGAAATGGTTTTGGGTGGGTACGGGTTTTTGGTTTGAAATGGGGGAAGGGAATGAGAGGCTATGCATGTTTGTGTGGGTTTAGGCCAAAGGATGAGTGTAACGACCCGTCCCGAATTCCGGGATTAGTTTAGTGACTAATCTCGATTAGTGAGGTTGAACGGTGCTTAGTAGGGCGGAATCGGACAAATTGTGCAAAATGACCGTTTTGCCCCTAGTCGTGGGTAAAATGTTGACTTTTTGATCGGGCGGTCAAACGGACTTTGACCGATGACCGTGACGTAGTTCGGGACGTCACGAGTTCATAGACAGGTGGCACGTTCGATTCTGACATTCGTAGAGAAAGTTACGATGTTCGGAAGTTGAGGGGTATTTTGGTAATTTGGCATGTTAGGGGCCAAATGTTGACTTTTTGATCGGGAGGTCCGATGGACGAGGGCCAAGGACCGTAACGTAGGTATCGTCGATACGAATCCAACGACAGGCGGCATGCCGAAATCGGAGATTCGACGACAACGTTATGGTCAAGGAAACGAACTAACGAACCGAGGCTCGGATTAAAATAATATTATAATATTGAATAGTGATCGTTGACTAAGCACACCTGGATGAGTGACAAGTGTCACTCATCCCTTGAAACCAGAATCCTTGTCTTAGGGGAAACATCATTATGATGTTTTATTATTAATTAAATTAATTAATATTTATTTTCTCCATTAATCTCCTTTGTTCTTCAAACCGTGCAAAATGGGGGAATCAAATTGGAGAGAGTTTGCTGCCTTCTCTAACTGGGTTTGAGGGCAAAATCGAGTGCTTGTTGAGACTAACTCAACTGGGTAAACATGGGAGATTGAGGAAGGCTGAGGAACTGAAATTCGAAAATTTGGATTTTGGGGGGGAAGTTCGGATTTTAAACTTGGGGCTGTGAGGATCAAATTGGAGATTACCTTCAGCTTCCTGGGAGTGCCACGATCAGTTTTGTCGAAGGAACGAAGGGATTTGGCCACCAATTGGCTCTGATCACACTTGGTGACAGAGGAGGAACTTCGAGCTTGAGTCGTGGAGTTGGAGGCTTCGATGGACGGAATTGAGGTGGGGAAACTACTTCTCATGATCCCACGATGCTTCTGGGTTCATCAATTGAAGGAAAACGGCTGTGGTTGACAGAACTCCATTGTTGAACAGTGACGGTGCTCGAGCTTGAGTCGTGACGATTGGGCACAGGTTTGATGCAATTGATGTGGGGGAATTGTTCCTCAGGGTCCGTTGATGCTTCTGGAATCATCAATTGGATGAAACCTGCAGCAATTGAGGGAGTTCCATGATTGCACAGTAACCGGGTGTTCTTCGTGGATCATCGTTGAATCGTGGAATTGTAGGTAATGTTTTGTGTAATCAACGTTACAGAACCTTAATTTAACTTAAAACGAAACTAATGGAATGATCAATTGAAGGAATTAGGATCGAATTGACAGGATTGGAACCGGGTCGTCTCGCGGGTAAACTGGACCCGTTTACCAGACATACGGGTTAGGACGATGCACTGTAGCAGGCGCGTGGGTTTCACGCGCAGCCACTCACGGCGGCGCGTGACGGCGCGTGGACACGAATCTCGAGGTGAGGTCAACATGACTTCTGTCCTATTTAATGTAACAAACATTTTGGAATTGGTTTCGTGTCGATCGGACACCGTCTCGATATTGTTCGGGATATCCGAAGGTTTTAAATTAAGTTTAAAAATAAGTAAAAATTCGGGAAAATTACGGGACTTTGATAGGATGTTAATGATGAGGTTAGTGACCCTCTAATGTGATTTGGATAGGATTGGGAGTCCCGGTGATAGTGGTGTGGCCCGGGAGGGCCGGTAGCACGCGTATTGAGGCACACGGTTAAAACGGTCTGTGAGTGGACTTTGGTTTTATAAATCCTATGCATGCTTAAATGTGTTATATGGTTTATATACATGATTTCTATGATGGTATTTGTGAGTATTGATTTTGGGTATGTTGCACGTATTTCGAGGTGTTTTTCGTATTTCACGTGTATCGAGATTAACGATTTATTTGTGGTTTTGCGTGCTTGTGGTTAAATAAATAATATGATAAAACGGTTTTTATATTGGAAAGACGAACTCGGGCTTGAGGCCCACTTGTTTTGGAAATCTCGGACTTGGAGTCCATTTGAGTACGTAATCGGGCTGCGGGCCCAGTTGGTTTATAAGTCGGGCTGCGGGCCCAGTTGGTTTACAAATCGGGCCGTGGGCCCAGTGGTTCATAAAATCGGGCATGAGGCCTAGTTGGATTATAAATGTGATTTTGGGTCAGGGACCCTATATTTAATAATTGTGATTTTGGGTCAGGGACCCTAAATGGAATTATGTGGTTTTATGGAAATTTCGGGCAGGGCCCATTGTAATGATGTGATAAAAGGATTTAATAAAACTGTTTTCCATATACCATCTGGATACAAGGATATATGATGGTCTCCTCCAGATGTCTGGGACACTGGGGAAGTCACGGTGCATTGCCTGCGAGGGGTCATTATACGGAGCAGCCGGACCGTATGATGACTCAGGAGCAGGATTGCTATGATTGACGTCAGGGACGTCAGACATCAGGGATGTCGGATATATGGACCCGGAGAGACCCCGGGCAGCACGCGTAGCTTATGAAACCGTGAGATATGACGTCAGGGACGTCTAGCGTCTGGGACGCTAAGCATCTGGGATGCTGGTGATGGTAATGGTAAAATATGGATTAATGAATAAAATGGCTTATTTGTTGGATATGTGTTATGTGGTAAAAATGGATTATTGGTTATGAAATGGTATGTAGGGTCGGGGACCCTAAATGGTTTTGGATTTTTGAATTGATGTTCATTTATGGTCGTGGGTGGTGACCCACATGGTTTAATATGTATGGTGGTGGTATTCCACAGTTTTGGGCTGAGTTCCCACACTTGGTTTTTGGTTAACGGTTTTTGGGCAAAGGCCCTAATGGCTCGGTTGAGCAAACGTTTTGGTTACTGGTTTTTGTGGCATGCATACGTTTTTATTGGAGGGCATAAATGTCTTATAAATGTATTTGGGTAAACTTATTGGTTTTGTCCACTCACAGCTTTTGGTTTTAATACCCTTCAGGTTGATCACGGATGCGATTGTAGTAGGGACTGGGACATTGCACACCTCTTCCATCGATCCTTGCGCACTCTGGATGCCCCGTTGGGCAGTGGCTCTTGGTTATCCCTTGTCTGACACCCCTTGTTGGACGGGAGTAGGGCACATTCCACGGTAATCCCGGGGGGATTGGGATGGGTCCTGTCAATGAGTGACATTTGTCACTCATCTATTGGTCCAAGCCAGATCTTTTGGGCCCACTAAGGACAAACCCAAAAGCAACACCTCAATTTTCATGTAATCGTGAATAGTTTCCAGAACCATCCCTGACCCATAACTTTCATGTACGATGTTCAATTTTGATGTGCCGCCTGTCTAAGGACTCGTATCATCTCGATATACATAATGGACCTCGGTCCACGTGCATTTGACCTCCTGGGTCAAAAGCCAACTTTTTCATCCTTTCTAGGGGCAAAATTGTCATTTTACCCCGATCGTCCAATAATCCTTGACTAATCTCAATTAGTCCTTAATTAATTCTCAATAATTCGTCATTAACCTTAACTAATCCCGTAGATTCGGGATGGGTCCTTACACGAATGCTCAACTTGCGATGATGTTCCTACTCGATCTCCAAGCCGCTCATGCATATATGGCCTTGGGTGTGGTGGGCTCTTTGTTCTGCCAGTGTGATTTTACTATCCAGAATCACGTAGCGAAGTGCCATGAGACAACATTCGGCATCAGACTATTTCTTTTCCATGGCGCCTTGGAATTTCCTATTTCCTTCCATATGATATAGAGTGTCTCACGTGCTCTTGAGTTGTTCATTCTGCTAAGAGCCATTGCAGGAGCCTTACTGCATTTGGACTTGGGTGTTTAACATTTGAATTTGTTGAGATAAGTTTTCTTGAGGAGGTTGGCATCGAGATGTTAGTGATTGGCGCATATCACATCAACACCTACGCCTTAGGAGTTGGTAGTTTGTATCAAGCCCAACTTGTGCTCGATTTTACGCTGATATGTCATGGCGTCCATTGAGGAATACCCACAGATCCCCATTTGTATAGGGTCGGACTCTACCTTGTTAATTTTCCCACCAATCTCCCATCAGTTTGTTGAAATGATATAGCTCATTCTCCTAATGCACGTGTAGGAGTTGTTGAGATAAGGAAAGTTCTGAATCCAAAATTTTGAATCGATCTCTGTGTCTCCATGGGCGCCTTGATAGTCACGCGTTGAGCATGACTTTGGTGTTCCTCCAGAGTCACAGTGTGCACTCCTTTCTCATTTTGAGTTGCAGAAGCTGAAATAACATCTTCAATTGATCAAAGGGATAGACGAGTCCTAACAATGTTAAATGTGAGGACTAAACGAAAAAAAAAAATTGAGGAACGATGAACAACGTTCAAGAACTTCGAACAGTGTTGATGAATGACGAACGAAGTATAATGAACAATGAACAAAGTTGATGAACGATGAACGAATGTGGGAGCTCCTTTTGAGTATTTCTTAATTCGGCTCTCAATGAAAACCCAAATTGTTAAAGGAGAAATTGTATACGCTCGCAAAAGTCTCCTAGATCTCTGCAAACAGCGGACAAAAAGTTATCATTTGTTTCGATCGAGGTCCCGGGGGGTTGTTCGACCAAGAACACTCCACTGCTAAAGTCAGCTTTGAGAGAGAAATCACGAGATTTTAGATAGCGATGAATCGAATTATCTTGAAATTGAAATGAACGTCTATATTTATAGAGAAGTCTTGAGAATCATGGAGTGTTCTGATTGGTCGATTGATTTTGTAATAAACGTCTATGCAGCCTCAAACAGGGAGATGGGGAAATGGTTTTGGGTGGGTACGGGTTTTTGGTTCGAAATGGGGGAAGGGAATGAGAGGCTATGCATGTTTGTGTGGGTTTAGGCCAAAGGATGAGTGACATTTGTCACTCATCTATTGGTCCAAGCCAGATCTTTTGGGCCCACTAAGGACAAACCCAAAAGCAACACCTCAATTTTCATGTAATCGTGAATAGTTTCCAGAACCATCCCTGGCCCATAACTTTCATGTACGATGTTCAATTTTGACGTGCCGCCTGTCTAAGGACTCGTATCGTCTCGATATACATAATGGACCTCGGTCCACGTGCATTTGACCTCCTGGGTCAAAAGCCAACTTTTTCACCCTTTTTAGGGGCAAAATTGTCATTTTACCCCGATCGTCCAATAATCCTTGACTAATCTCAATTAGTCCTTAATTAATTCTCAATAATTCGTCATTAACCTTAACTAATCCCGTAGATTCGGGATGGGTCCTTACACGAATGCTCAACTTGCGATGATGTTCCTACTCGATCTCCAAGCCGCTCATGCATATATGGCCTTGGGTGTGGTGGGCTCTTTGTTCTGCCAGTGTGATTTTACTATCCAGAATCACGTAGCGAAGTGCCATGAGACAACATTCGGCATCAGACTATTTCTTTTCCATGGCGCCTTGGAATGTCCTATTTCCTTCCATATGATATAGAGTGTCTCACGTGCTCTTGAGTTGTTCATTCTGCTAAGAGCCATTGCAGGAGCCTTACTGCATTTGGACTTGGGTGTTTAACATTTGAATTTTTTGAGATAAGTTTTCTTGAGGAGGTTGGCATCGAGATGTTAGTAGATTGGCGCATATCACATCAACACCTACGCCTTAGGAGTTGGTAGTTTGTATCAAGCCCAAATTGTGCTCGATTTTGCGCTGATATGTCATGGCGTCCATTGAGGAATACCCACAGATCCCCATTTGTATAGGGTTGGACTCTACCTTCTTAATTTTCCCACCAATCTCCCATCAGTTTGTTGAAATGATATAGCTCATTCTCCTAATGCAGGTGTAGGAGTTGTTGAGATAAGGAAAGTTCTGAATCCAAAATTTTGAATCGATCTCTGTGTCTCCATGGGCGCCTTGATAGTCACGCGTTGAGCATGACTTTGGTGTTCCTCCAGAGTCACAGTGTGCACTCCTTTCTCATTTTGAGTTGCAGAAGCTGAAATAACATCTTCAATTGATCAAAGGGATAGACGAGTCCTAACAATGTTAAATGTGAGGACTAAACGAAAAAAAAAATTGAGGAACGATGAACAACGTTCAAGAACTTCGAACAGTGTTGATAAATGACGAACGAAGTATAATGAACAATGAACAAAGTTGATGAACGATGAACGAATGTGGGAGCTCCTCTTGAGTATTTCTCAATTCGGCTCTCAATGAAAACCCAAATTGTTAAAGGAGAATTTGTATACGCTCGCAAAAGTCTCCTTGATCTCTGCAAACAGCGGACAAAAAGTTATCATTTGTTTCCATCGAGGTCCCGGGGGGTTGTTCGACTAAGAACACTCCAATGCTAAAGTCAGCTTTGAGAGAGAAATCACGAGAGTTTAGATAGCGATGAATCGAATTATCTTGAAATTGAAATGAACGTCTATATTTATAGAGAAGTCTTGAGAATCATGGAGTGTTCTGATTGGTCGATTGATTTTGTAATTAAATAATATATTTTATTAATATATTTTTAATAAAATATATTATTTAATAATTATAATAATTGTTCATTATTATGATAATTATAATAATTTAATATTAATAATTATTGCTATTATTAAGAATAATGACAATTAATTCTCGGAGAAAATATTAATATTATTAATGTTTTAACCTGATTAAATAATATATTCATCTATTAAAAACTTATTTAATGTGCTTGTCTATAAACCATTAATGTCATTACCAAGAACAATTTGAACATTTTGAATTTTTGAATAATTTTGCTTCCACAAAAATACAGAAACAAAAAACCTAAACAGATAATTGAACCCCCCTAACTTAGTTCCATTGTTAATTGTGATTAGTGCTTTGCAATCTGATCAAAAGCTCTTAGAAGGAACTTCAGAAGAGTGCATCAATCCTAAGGTTAGAGCAACTAACTTTCTGCCACTTCAACTGCCCAACCTCCAATTAAAATCACAAAATCCCCAAGAAAATAAACTACCAGTAACATCATAAAAAAAAAAAAAGCCCACTGGGCATTATTCTCATTAGATGCTGATTCCATTAGATGGATGTAACCCTCACCATTTGGCCCAAAAGCCCATGGGCTTATGGGGGCCCGATAAGCCCGATGGATAAAAATCCGGCCCGACCCGCTATGGGCTGTGGGCCGGCCCGGCCCGAGAGTTAGCGGGCTGGGCTTGGGCTTATGGTGTTCAAACCCGATAGACCCGATAAGCCCGAGCCCGATAAAGCCCGATAAGCCCAGCCTGACCCGCCCGTAATAAACCCGGCCCATAAGTCCGAAAATATAAAATATTTATTATTTAAAAATTAATACTCAACCCATTCTTAATACTAATGTTTCAACCCAAACTCAAATCTCAGCCCCAAGCCCACCTAATTTATTTTAAAAAGCCCAATACCCAATACTCAATACCCAATACAAACTCTAACCACTCCTCCACCTACTTAATAGGCCCAACGTTTTTGGACCCTTGAATATTTTATTTTAACAAGGCCACATTTTTGCACCCTTGAGTATTTTTTTTTCATTATTAATATATTTTTTTCATACATATATTTTTTTGTAATTTTAAAATTTGAGACATAATTTATTACAAAAATCCACGTAAGCTCGATCCAAATTGACTTAATAGGCCCGACCCGAAAAGCCCAATATAAACTCGGCTCGATAAAAGCCCGTGGGCTCTTTTTTATGTCATTAAACCCGCGCGGCCCGGCCCGCAAATTTAAAAATTATTTAATAAGCCCGGCCCAATGCCAAGGGCTAGATGGATGCATCCATGGAATCATCACCGAATTCATTGATATATTGCTTGGACTACAAGTTTCAAGCTAAACTTGTCTGAAAAACTTCCAAGTTATTGATGGTCTCAAGTTTGCAAAAGAGAGAGGATACAGACACGTTGTTTAGGAAAGTGACTAAAGTCCAAGCAGATTAACGATTAATCTAACCGCTGAACACAGAAAAATAGTCTCTTGGATCATACAGAAATTTACAACGTTGGTGAAGGATAAAGCACGAACAATTGCCAGACATTCTGTAAAGCCAGAACGTCTTTTTCTGCTAAACCATTTGACTATGTCAAGGGAACACAACCAATCGAGGACTGGAAACTGAAATCCACCGGTGTAGAATGTAGATGAACATCTTGCAAGCAATATTGTCAGTGCGCATTTTTAGTAATTAAATGAACCCTTAATGCCTTCAAGGCTCTCTCCCAAGGATAGCCTGCAAGGTGACATATACTGAGAGTTACAAAGCAAACCCAAGTAAATCATCAATTGTAATGATGCTATTATTTACGTACGTAACTGTTTCTAAAGTATGTAAGATCAAATTAACCCAAATTTGAAAAAGGTAAAAAGAAAAGACTGTAGGAGAAGCGAGCAACTTAACGAAACCAATACAGCAATTGCGTTAAACCATTATGGTCAAAAAGCCTCAATCAGGCTGGCTAACCAGGTTATCCTATTTTTACCAAGCACACCCACACAAAGGTATTTTTCAGAACTCTAACACCCACACGCATGTTCAGGAAAAAATCCTCAGAATTCAAAGGTTTCTACATTAAGAAAAGACATCTTATCCCCGCCACAACATAAAGCACGAGGAATAACCTGGTTTAATTGTTTCCAAGTTTCAAAAGCACAGGAATCAGTCATCTGCTTTGACTATTCTTATATAGGAGGACCTTCAATTTAAGAAAAATTACAAAATTTTAAGGCTCCAAATGCCACAGCAGGGTAGCATTATCTTGACTAGAGGATAAACGAGTTTGCCAATAAAACATTTCAGCATCTCAGTAAGTAGAAGAATGGATGCATGGTCCTCAGCCAACAGATAATCCCTAATACGCAGCCGATGGTTTATTCTTTATTAATCCCTCTGGATACAAAGACAGAACTTTAACCCCCTTAACATGAATAAATTCCAGCCATGTCCATTGTACACTATAACACCTCTGTCATAATACGAAGAATTCTCAAGAAGACATTATCTTTTAGAGCAAATTACAGTTTACTATAATTTACACCAAAAGTAAATAATTATATTTGTACTTCAAATCTTACATTTAACCTCCTATCTATTTAAAGTTACAACTTTAAGACACTTTGTTAGATTTTTTGTTAAAATAATAATTAAGTGCTGATGTGGTCATAGTGGGACCTACCATTTGATTTAAGTCAGTGACAAATAGATGCCAAGTGGCAAAAAATAATATAAATTAATTTAGAATTATTTTTTAATAAAAAAGGATACCACAGCATCTAATCCACTCATAGAGGAATCAAAGAAAAGGTCAAAAGGATACCACAGCATCTAATCCACTCAAAAGGCCATTGCACTAGCGTATCCTTCAAATCTTATTAAAGAATGCCTTCTCCATCAGAGTTTTCTTATTTAATTTTCAGATACCATCAATCTTAAAACTTGGGCTAATAATACAAAAAGCGGCTGCTGGCATATCTGAGAGACCAAAAATACTGGTAAGACCACTAATGCTGAATTATAAACTGAGGAAATAGGTATAACACCTGAGAAGGGGAAGAGGTTTAATAGGTTATCCTAAATGAAAATGATAGTGATACCTAGCTTGTCTTCCAAAATTAGGTAGGGGATCTTTATGAATGCCAACTTATCCTAGTCAGCACAGGTGAGCGAAATTCTGGTTTTCAGTTATAACTATCATATCTCAATATGATTTCCCGAAACTTTGTTCTTTTAAGAAGTTCTATACTAGCCCAACAGCTGTCATTGGCTATTACTATTTCAAACCATCCTGGAACGACCTCTTACTAAATAAATTAACTAACAGGCTAGTTAAGAACAGAAATATCAAAGTCCAAAAAAGAATGAAGGCTAAAGGTATTGCAAGTCCAAAGTTTGCTATATTCACATATAGAATACCAGAGCAGCCAAGACTACATTCTTCCATTTAGTAGCAACTTGACTTTTCAGATTCTTAGTGAAATCGTGTGCAGTTCTCAACTAATCATCCTAAGGAAAAACACAAGCCCATTATGAAGGAAATTTAACACTTGATGATTTGATGTTCTCTGTATCTTTTTCATCAACATATTTCCCATTACTAATCAACACTTTATTCTGGTTCATGAGATCTTTTTGTCAATTGAACCCCCTAAAAGTTCAGCTATTTAATGTAAACTCTGCAGTTTTTTTTCTTATGTTATCCCTAAACTCTAATCATCACATTGCAATAATTGCATCAAATGAATCGTATAGCAACAAATTTCATATCATTAAATACATGGAACTTACTTATGCATGCAGTATTTGAACTCTTGCCCTCTAATGAGATCTTTCTCTCCTTCCTCGAGCTACAAAGGAAACAACCGAGGTAAAACTAAGAAAATAAATGTGACAGATCTAAGACAACAAGGTGGAGAATGGGCACAAGAAAAGTAAAGATCATACCGGATCACTACCATAGACGAGATCATAACAAGTTGAAGAAAGGCATCGCAAAGCACAATTCTCCTTCGCTATCAACGAAGACTTGCAGTGCCAACCCCACATTCCACTATTCCCATAATGACAGGACAAAGAGGAGCAATCAGACCACTAGATCTTTTCAAATGATAAAACCTAGGTACCAATCAAATATCACGTCTTTTAAAACAACAAATCCATATGCATGGAAAAATTTCTTCTTCATTTTTCCCTTGAAGAATCTTCGTAATCTTAAGTTCGATTTTGCCTCATCATTCCATAAATATTAAGACTTTCTTTCCAATAGAAATTTCTAATTGATTTACATAATTAACAAGTTAACCAAATGCCACAATAATGAATTATATCATAGATCCCATAGCAGGAGAAGAAAAAAAAAAGTCAAGTTTTTTTAACTTCTTTATCACATATTTTCTCAGCCACCAAGCAAGAAAATAGTACATAGGAAGATAGAAGGAGGTGGGTACCTCTCAATATCAGCAAAACACTGGTTCTTCTTCTGCCTTGTCTCGGTATCCTGTGAAATTCGCACAGCCAAAAACCGACCCATCAGTTCAGAGTTAGTGAAAGGAAGGATTATCCGACAAACGAAAGAGTTGAACAGCAAAAGAAATTAAGAAATAGAAAGAATTAGAGGCATTTGGAATACAGAGATTGGGCGACGGGACTTGGCGAGAACTGTGGGAGAGAACAACAAAACTAATACAAAAAGCCCTGGAATTCCGCGTGAGGAAGAAGATGATGGATTTGAATTTGCCATTGCTTTTCTTCTTTTGGGAATTGAAATTAGAAGCATGGAAAGAAAAAGTGCCTCCTTACTCTCCTCTTTTAAAAAGACAGATGAGGCTCCATAGACACCGGACGTGACTTGTGCTCAGCTGGATCAAGTTAAAAGCCCATTAATTATTTAGTCAAGTATTTGTGACTTTGTTAAATTAGAATGCCAATTATATTACAATTATTGGATTATATTATAATAATTGATAATTTTGATATTAATCAATGAGTTAAGTTAATAAACTTTGATATTAATATAAATTCATAATATTTTTTACTTGGTTTTCTAAAAAAATATATATTTTAATTGTGACTTTTTTTAATAAAGCGGAAATAATTAGCATTTAGTTAAATAAATATATGAAAATAATAATAATAAATAAATAAATTAGTAGAGAAAAATTGAGTATTGATGTGACGACCTGAAAATTCAAAAAAGGAAAAATTGGAAAAAAATGGAAAGAAATGACGATTTTACTCTTGATTTTGAGGGCCGAAAGTTGACTTTTTGATCGAGACCTTGTTTGGACTTTCCGGAAGGACCGTTGGATAGGTCAAGAGACACTGAATCTGTAGACAAGTGGCACGCGGAAATCGGAGTCCGGATGAAAATGTTATGGATTGAGGAATGCTAGGGGCATTTTGGTCATTTTACGGGCAAAGGGTAAAATGGTAATTTGATGTGGCCATGTGATGAATCAGCCAATTGGGTGACTCATTCAGTCTATTGAGTGACACATGTCACTAAGAACAGGGGATTAGTGTGTGGTGTACGTGTGTGATCGTGAAATTGGTGTGGGCGGTGGTGAAAACATTTGAAAACAAAACAGAGTACAGATGGTGTGCTTAATCAGTGAAAAAGTCAACAATTCCTCAAGCTAAATTTATGAGAAACCGAGAGGTATTGAGGAGGTGAAGTCGTGAGAGAATAGGAAGGAAAAAGTGACAGGACCCATCCCAATCCCCCCGGGATTAGTGCGGGATGACCCTGATCCCGTCTGACACGAAGTGTCAGACAAGGGATATTTCCGACCTAATTCTAGCCATCCCGGACTATCAGAGTACGCCAGGATCCGGAGGAGGCATGTGATATCTCGGTCTCTGCTACAGTCCACATCGTATCCAACCTGAAGGGTATTGAAAACATGAAAGACTGTGAGTGGACAAAAATAAAGAATTTATAAAAACATTTCATTAAAGACCTTTATACCCTCCACTAAAAAGCATGCATGCATAGTAAAACCATTTATCCAAACACATATGTTAAAACATCCACAATTAGGGTCTCAGCCCCAAAATTCTGTAAATACAAGTTATACGGGCTCCTGCCCAAAACCATTTACAGAAAACCATAACATAGTGAACATATGAGGGATCTCAGCCCAAATCCATTTATCATTATAAACACAATTTTCCAAAACCAATTGAAATCACGTTTATCCATTATATTCATATCCAGAACCTGTCACGGTAAAATAAAGCTACACGTGTGCTAACCGGGGTCTCAAACCCAAGTCTCTCGAGGGTCCACCCAGGTCAAAGTCCGTAGATCTATGACCCTCCCTGGAGGTAACGAACCATGCCCATCCTGAGAGTAAGGAACCCAACTAGGGGGCGACTCCACTCAGTCAGTGCTCCGTGACTACTCCGGGGTCCACCCAGGCCAACGACCCTCCTCGGAGGAGACAATCATATATAAAGGATGGAATATGAAAAACCTTTGGAAATCATTCTTTAAACCTTTCCAGGATTCATGTCCGGCCCCCATAAGCCGTCCATGAACCATAAAATCCTTTCATGGGTTCATGCCGGTTCCCATAAACCGTCATGACCCGTAAATCCATTTCAAAGGTTCATGCCGGTTCCCATAAACCGTCATGACCCATCAAAACCATTTGTAACACATAATTGGGCCCTAGGCCCGAATCCACATAGAAATTGGACCCCTGGTCCGAATCGTAAACCAATTGGGTCTTCGGCCCGATTCCGTAAATCAAATGGGTTTCGAACCCGAGTTTACCTTTTCGAATCCAAAACCATTTCATGAAATCATATCCAAAACCCTAGGTATGGAAAATCAGTGTAAAACCGAAAAATCTCGATTTACGTGCAAGCACGTAAATCGCCTCGAAATACGTGAAACCATATAATTCACAAATATCCAAATCAACATTATTAAATCACATTCATTATCCTTTTGGAAATCCAAAACCATTTCATTCAGACCAATAAAGACATACAGCCCCGTATATGCACCGTATATGGCCGAAACCTCGAAATACGTGCCTATACGTAACCACACATCCAAATGCACTCATGGCATCACAAATAAGTATTTAAAACATATAATAAACATTTATGCATGCACCAATTTAGAAAACAAGGTCCACTCACAGACCGTCCGAGCTGCCGTCTCGATTTGCGTGCCATTCGGCTCTCCGAGCCGATCACCATTACCGGGACTCCCAAACTTGTCCAAATTTTAATAGAAGGTTAATAACTACTTAATTAACCTCCCATCAAAGCCCCGTAATTTTCCTGAACTTTTAACTATTTTTAAACCGACCCTAAACCTTCCGACACCCCGAAACCTATCGAAACGATGTCCGATTGACACGAGACTAGTCCCAAAATCTTCGTTACATCGAAGATTTTCCGTGTTGAACACTTTCCCAAATTATGGACCACGTGCCATCACCGGCCCCTAGAAGGTCGAAAACACTGTTCATCATCACCTAACCCCTGAAAACTGGTTTTTTTCTGGTTTTGGACCAGTTACTGTAGCAGTACTGTTCCGAACCGGCGAGAATTTTTCAGGGGTTTTCTCCCTCTATTTTGGTCCGATTTCAACCCTAATTAATCCTATAATTCCTATTTCTTCATTCCCTATCATTTTTACTAAGCAAAACAACCTAAAACTACACAAAACTCATGGTTTGATTTTTGAACCCAACGGTTCAAACTTCCAAAACAGCACCCATGGCTTCACAGCCCTCCCAAGCTTCCTAAAACCTTCCTAACATGTCCCTAGCAACCTAATGGTCTCATTAAAACCATTAAAAACCAACCATAACAACAAAAATGGAAAAATGGATCAAAATGGGCTAACCGGGTACCTTGCGGGTTTCTCCTCCTCTCGCCGCCGTGGACGGCGGTTCTGGCCGAAAACCACCTCTTATTGTCCTCTCTTCCATCCCTGGTCTCAGTCCTGGTCCCTTGAGTGAAGGTTGGATTGGTTTGGGGTGAATGGTTGGGTGAGAAAATGAGATCAGGTTGTTTGGGTGTGTGTTTGAAATGAGGAAAATGGAATGCACGGTGCATGAAGGGAAAAATGGTGTCCATTGGATGGGTGACACTTGTCACTCATCCATTGGGTCCTCCATTAAATATATGGGCCCCACAAAAGTCCAAAAGTTAACTCGTTCCGTAATTCGGGCAATAGTGCACTTGAACTTCCGTGAACCGTAACTTCGTCGTCGAACGTTCGAATTCGACGTGCCGCCTGTGTAATGACCCGTCTCAAATATCGGGATTTCAAATTAATTAATTATGGTTTAGAATGATTAATCTGGAATTAGTTGAGTGAAATCGGACGAAATGTGCAAAATGACCATTTTGCCCCTAGGCGTGGGCAAAATGTTGACTTTTAGTTCGGGCAGTCAAACGGACTTTGATCGATGATTGTGACGTAGTTCGGGACGTCACGAGTTCATAGACATGTGGCACGTTCGATTCCGACATTCGAGGAAAAAGTTATGACGTTCGGAAGTTCGAGGGCATTTTCGTAATTTGGCTAAAAAGGGGCCAAATGTTGACTTTTGACCCGGGAAGTCCAATGGACAAAGGCCAAGAACCGTTACGTAGGTCGAGTCGATACGAATTCATAGACAGGCGGCACGCCGAAATTGGAGATTCGACGACGAAGTTGTGGTGACGGGAGCGAAATCGATTAACCGAACAAACCGGGATTTCGATTAAAATATTATTAAATAGTGAATAGTGATCAGAGTTTGTGAACACTTGGATGAGTGACAAGTGTCACCCATCCCTTGTTTTGAGGCCCTAAATTGTGGAACATGTTTCCCATTAATCTATTTTTTTTTAATCATTCCTTATCATGCATTCTTCATCATCCGTCATCTTCATTTCTTCATTTATTTTCTTCAAAACCATATACCTCAATCCTACACAAACACCTCTCAATCATCATCCATTGCTTATGACCCGTGAACGAAAGTTGGAGAGGATGTTGAGACGAACCCAATGGTGGCCACGGTAAGGACCGTTGTGCACGGTGGCCGGAATTTTGGAAGGTAAAACCGTAGGATTTAAATTTTGGGTTTTTGATTTTGATGGTGTTGATCGATTCTAAGCTTAGGATGATGTTCTTTGAGCTCTCACGAGCTTGTAGGTGCAATTTGGGACGAATTTGGACGTTGGAGGTGAACGGAATGATGATTGGAAATCTGGCCGAAACTTTGATTGGCCATAACTTAAAATCCAGGTACTTTCTGAATTTTCTGGGTTGATATTTGGAATCCTTGGCTCGAGTAGATGGATTTACATTGGTAGAACGTCGAATTTGGTTGAGAAACGAGTGAGATATCGAAGTTTGAAGTTTGGGGCATCAATGGAGTTTTCCGGCGAGAAATTCCGGCGAGTTGCCGTCGAGTTGACTCGGTCTCCGGCGAGTTGACTCGTTGACTGGCGAGTTGACTCGTTGACTCTGACCTATTGACTTTTGACCGTTGACTTACTGTTCATGATGACGTCAGCGTTGACTTTGATGACATCCGCGTTGACTTTTTGGTCAACATTTGACTAAAACTTTGACCCGCTTGTGGGGGCTCGTGGGAGCGTATTTTTAGGTGGGACCAAAACTATTCTAAGGGTTTCGACGATCTGGATCCAATGGCGGTGGTTTCGGGTCGATCGGAGATCGTTAAGTTGGTCAAATCGAGGGTTTTCACCTCGGGAAGCGTGTACGGGACACGTTGACCTTTCCGGAAAAATTTAGGGTTCTTAATATGGACTTGTATAGGTTAGTAGTAACCTTTGGATATGATTTGGACAGGTCAGGATGACCCGAAGAGGTCGGATTAGCCCGAGGAGTCTTATGGCACGCATATCGAGGCGGCAGCTAGGACGGACTGTGAGTGGACTTTTAGTTTTCTAACCGTGATGCATGCATATATGATTTAAAATGCCTTATTATATGATTTGTTATGATTTGATATGATTTATGTTTCAATCCGGTGATTTCTCGGTTTTATGATTATTATATTATATTTTGGCACGATTTCCAAGAAATGGTGAAATTGATGTTTTTGGGCTAGGCCCGGATTGAAAATGATGTTTTGACTCGGGTTATGAGTCAGGGAATTAAAAATGATATTTGGACTCGGATTATGAGTCAGGGATTGTTTTCATGGATTTACGTGATCGTGGCAACTCGGGTTTACGGTTGCACGGATTTGCGTGAAAATGATATTTTGGGCTTGAGACCCAATGGAATTGTGATTTTGATTGGATTTGTATTTCCATGTGATGACATGATAATATTGATGATTTTCGGATTTATAAAGTAAATCGGGACTTGGGGCTGAGACCCTGTATTGTAAATGATTTGGTTTTCATTGCAACTGTTTTCACTGGTTTTCGTGATGATGATATGTTGCGGATATTTAGGGCTTTCGGGAGAAAATATGTTTTTCCCCGGAGTGCACCCTGGAGATAACGCTCGCCTTCGGGATGGAAGTGTTTACCCCGAAGAGGTCACGTAGCACGGTCTTTGTCGAGCAGCCGAGGGAGGCTTGACTCAGATCAGATGTGCTGGATATACATAGATCGGTAAGTGATGTGTTCACTAGATCTGGATTGCCGGCTGGTGATGTGTTCACAGCGGCGGATGCTCGGATTTTGAGCGGTCCTTGAGCTTATTTATTTGCACGCGTTGCAGGGATAAACGTGACTCTAAGCAACAGGATATGGAAATAAGTCCTGTGGTTTATGGAAAATGATTTTGAGAAAACTGTGGTTTAGCGGTTGAAATGATTTAAGTAAACTGTGAACTTTATGAGATATTAAATTGATTTGATAAAAATGAGTTTCAAGGAAAATGTGGACATGGAATTTAGAAACATGTTGTTTGTGATTACGTACCAGTTTTGAGTACGGGTTTTTGGTCTTTGTGACCAGGTAATGGTGTTCACATGTTTTGGCCTGAGAGCCGGGATTTGATAGTTTATAACTTGAACTGATTTGGTGAACATGAGTTTTACGGACCATGGGAAAACATGTTTTGTTTTTATCGGTCCACTGTTCATACTTGAATAATTTTATACGGTTACTCATGTTTTCTGATATGCATGCACGTTTGTGAAAACTGGAGGGTAAGAATGTATTTTGGCAAATGTTTTTATAAGAGGTTATTTTTGTCCACTCACACCTTTTCTGTTTTAATGACCCTTCAGGTCGTAGCGCGATGATCGAGGCTATTCGAGAGGTGGAGGTATGTGTGGGCACATGCGCAAATATCCCTTGTCTGGCAGGTGCTGAAGGGTAGTTTTGGATTTTCAGTTGACTTGTCTGACGAGAGCAGGACCGGGCACGGTTATCTATGTCCTTTGGGGACGGGTCCTGTCAGCCTGTCTATGGATTCGTATCGTCCTTATCTACGTAACGGTTTTCGGCCCACGTCCATCGGACCTCCCGGTCAAAAAGTCAACATTTGACCCCCTTTTATCCAAAATTACCAAAATGCCCCTAAACTTCTGAACGTCATAACTTCCTCCTCGAACGTCGGAATTGAACATGCCACCTGTCTATGAACTTGTGACGTCATGAACTACGTCACGGTCATCGGTCAAAGTTCATTTGACCCCCCGAATGAAAAGTCAACGTTTTACCCACGCTAGGGGCAAAACGGTCATTTTGCATCGTTCGTCCGATTTCGCCCTACTAATCACCGATTAACCTCACTAATCGTGATTAGTCACTAAGCTAGTCTAGGAATTTGGGACGGGTCGTTACAAAAAGGGGGAAAATAGAGCCCAAAAACGCAAAACAAAACCTATGAAATTCGAGATTTGAATTTCAACTTGTAGCCCTCAAACACTAAAATTGGACGTGGATTGGGACTTCTGGGACCCTTATTAGTCGATCCAAATCGAGAAACTCAAGATTCGAAGCTAATTAAGCCACAAACAGACATGGCAGAATTCGGAAAATCGCGAGCTTGTGTTCCTGTAATTGGAGGTAAAAATAGATGAAATTGGTCTTGGAATTATGTTTGTAATGACCTTAGATTACTTCCTGGTTGGTTGGATTTGATAAATTGATTAAAATTCGATGAACTGGAAGTTAGAACCGGTCGGAGATCGATTTGGAAATTGGATAGTTGAAGTTATGAATTCACAAAATAAATGATATAGACCTTCAATTAAGATGTATTAGATGAGATCCAATGAAAGAATTGAAAGGAACAAGGTTTAATTGAAGGAGAATTAACCGGGTTGTGTCGCGGGTTGAACAACCCGTTTGCAGGAAATTCGGGTGAAGGAGACAACTATAGCAGGAACAGTGTCAGGCGCGTGAGGGCGCGTGGGCACGATTCCCAAGGATTCACGATTCCTGGAAAATGTCAAAAAATACGGAAAGGCGTGTAGCTCGGAAAGCGAGCGGTTTGGATACTGTGTGAGTGGACGTTTGTTGTATACACTGTTATGCATGCATAGTTAAATGTTTTACATGATTGATTGCATGATTTGGTTTGCAATGCTGTCATGGTGATTTGGCATGATTATTTGTGATTTAATAATTATTTTAATCGGTCTTTTGGACACGTTTTACGAGAAATGTACAAATGATATTTTGGGCTAGACCCGGAGTAAAAAAGATTTCAAAAAGGATATTTTGACTTAATTGGTGAGTCAATGATGATTTCTGGATTATTTTAATGTTTTCAAATGAGATTTTACGAATTTACGTGTAAATGGTATTTAGGCTTGAGACCCTGTCGGGAATGCTTTTGACTTGGTTTGAAGTCAAAGATATGATTGATATGTGTTTGTGGTATGGATTTTGTTTGTGATTGTGGATACTGGTACATGTCTGGATGATGTGAGTGCAGTTCCTAGACGTGACTCGGATGTTGCGTGAGTGCAATCCCCGAGTATGTGGTACGTCTAGATAGTGTGTGTGCAGTTCCCAGATATGACTGACAAGACTCGGATGGTGCCTGAGTGCAGTTCCCGAGGTTGGCCTACTCGTAGTGCGGATTGATTGATTGATTGATTGTGCACTTGTGAGTAGTGTTATTTGATGTTGAATGTGATTGCGTACTGGTATTGAGTACGTGTTTTGATCATTCTTTGCGTACTGGTATGGAGTACGGGTTTTAGTCTTTGTGGCCAGGTTGGTGTTTTTATATGTTTGGCTTGAGAGCCAGGATTTGATTGTAACGACCCGGAAATCCGAAAAAGGAAAATTTGGAAAATTGGAAGGAAATGACGATTTTGCCCTTGGTTTTAGGGGGTGAAAGTTGGCTTTTTGATCGAGATCTTGTTTGGACTTTCTGTAAGTACCGTTGGATAGATCTCAGGACGCTGAATCCGTAGACAGGCGGCATGCGTCAATCGGAGGTCGGATGTGAAAGTTACGGGTCTGCGAAGGCTAGGGGCATTTTGGTAATTAGCCAAGGAAGGGCAAAATGGTAATTTGCTGCAACAGGTGAATGGGACGGTTAAATGGGCTGATTCAGCCGTGTGGATGAGTCAATTGTGCAATTAAGTGACACATGTCATTGCGCAGATTGTAATTAGTGTGCTAATTGGATGAGGACGAAGAAATGGATTTAAACGGGGTTGTGTATGGCTTTTAGAAAGGAAAAATAGAGAATTATGACAGGACCGCCCCCGAAGGGACATGGATAACCATGTCGGGTCCTGCTCCCGTCTGACAAGTCGGCTGAAAATCCCAACTTACCCTCAGTGCTTGCCAGCCCAGGGATAGCCACACGTGAACTTACTCATGCCTCCACCTCTCGATCAGCCTCGATCAACGCGCCACGACCTGGAGGGTCAATAAAAAAAACCAAAAGGTGTGAGTGGACAAAAACAAATCAGTTTATAAAACAGTTACAGGAAGACGTTTTTACCCTCCACGTAAAACCAATGCATGCATACAAAAATCATTTCGTAATCGGTTAACATTTTCAACACAAGAAAAACAGTTCATGAAATCAAAATCATTTTCTTTTTCTTAACCTTCGGGTCTTAGCCCGCAATCATAAGCACAGGGCCTCAGCCCAAAACCACGAAATCAAAACCAAATACACAACATGATCCAAAACCATCAACCACATAAACCAGGCCACTGCCCAGCCGAAACATAAAAAATTAACAATAAATCACAAGTCAATCATTTTGCTGGATATCAAGTGCGCCCGAGTCTTTAAACTCAAAATCATGAGCATAATCAGGCCTTCCCGGGATATCAACGAGTTTTTAAACTCAAAACATAATCAATAGGCCTCGGGGGGTATCAAAATATCTGAGTCTTTAAACTCACGAGTCTTTAAACTCAATCCGGGTCTTTAAACCCAATTTTCGGACCCGCCCCCGTCATCAATTAACCGAGTTTTTAAACTCAAAACGTGCTCCAGCAATAGCACCCGGGTCTTTAAACCCAAAACAGTTTTCAACGGGTCTTTAAACCCAAAACATTTGTCAATCACAACAACTCGGGATCCATCGTGATCCAAATTCCAAATCCAATTCGAAAACACATTTTGTCATAACAGGACTCACGTCCGAATTTCAACTTTCAAATCCCCAAAATCTTACTTCATAAAACAAAATCATTCATCATCAAACACGGGGCATGTATAATCAGATCAAATCACCTTAATCAACCATTACCCATTCCTGAATTCGAATTCGCAATAATGATTCCGTAAGCCGGCATCCGGAAGCATCATCTCGAACCCAAACCAAGAATCCGTTTTCAAACTTCCGAAAAACTGAAATCTCGTTCATCAAAATTACTATTATGCCCCGAGCATCAAGCTCGATATCACCTTTTTCAAAATCCATTTTAAATCCTTGAAATCACATCATTTTTCAAATCCCAAGGTCCAAGCATCAAAACCACAATCATAACCACCAAAATCACGGTTAAATCACAACATACCCGAAACCTCGTAAAACGTGCAAATCTGGGATATTCCCGAAAAACGTGTCAAACCGTAAACCATACTCACTATCGCAATCAAAACATCTTAAAAACATGATACGCACAAATCATATAAAATCATTCGTTAAACCATCACCCAAAAACATACGGGAAACCATAATCTCGAAATACGTGCAATTTCGTGTGCATATAAAAAATACGTATAAATAAGGGAATCGAAATCATCACATTTCATAATCATAATCATAGAAATCATAGAAATATTTATGCATGCATTAAATTTTGAAAGCAACG
This sequence comes from Prinsepia uniflora, assembly GCA_032719365.1. NCBI lineage: Eukaryota > Viridiplantae > Streptophyta > Magnoliopsida > Rosales > Rosaceae > Prinsepia > Prinsepia uniflora. Next base: position 69,518,998 of record CM064868.1, on the reverse strand, counting down.
TCCACTCACACACCGTCCTTAGTGCTCGGTTTCGCGCCGCACGCGTTTCCGTAATTTCCGTCATTTTCCAGAAATCTCGAATCCTGTCCAAAATCACTTTTCAGGGTCACTAAGGTCTCAATTAACAACATATTAATTTCCCATAATTTTCCGGGATTTTTCGACATAATATAACTTAAGGCCCTAATTCCCGAACCCTCAAAATTATCCCGAACGACCTCCGATCGACTCGAACTTAAGAACAAAAATGTTAAATAGACTGAAAGGATTAATTCTCTAGTTGACCGTGATCGGAAAATGGGTCTCACGCGCCGTCACGCGCCACCCAAAGTGGTTGCGCGTGAAAGCCACGCGCTACTACAGTGACAGCTACAGTGTCACCATCTTCACCCGCATACCTGCTAAACGGGTCTTCAACCCGCGACATGACCCGGCTAATTACCCTTCAATTCTCCATCAATTCCTTTCGTTTTTTATCCTAACTTCTTGTCTAACCAATTAATTTCAGTTCTGTGTCCTTGATTAACCTCGACATGCCCTAAATCGATCCATCCAAACTAGAACAATCGAACGGGTCGACGCCTGTAACTTACCCAACTTAGTCCCATTCCCAAATTAACTCAGACATGAACTTAAGGGAACCTAGACGAACACTCTAACACAACCAATTGAACAAGAACTCACCTGGAAGTCATCGTCCTCAACACTGCGGTTTTCTAGAAAACAACGTCCTCAGTTCCAGCTTAACCGTGGCTGGTTTCCCTCGAATTTGATGTGGATGAGTTCCAATCACTCCTAGAAAGCTAACCCTGTCCTTGGTTTGGTCCAACAACCCTCAGGAATTAAACCCTGAATTTCCCTCCAATTTCTGATTTTTCTTCCCGACTCAGTTCCTCTCTTCTCAACTCTCATCTCTCTCTGGTGCAAAAATGAACCTCAACAACACTCTCAACACTCTGATGATCAAACAAGACCCCAACACCCGTGGGAAATCATTCTGGCCCCTCTGTGAAGTGTCCCCCGCAATTGACCCGAAACTGAAAGAAATGGTTGCCTGTGCACTGTGCTCTTCACAGTTCATAGCACGGTTAGCACTCATCCTAACCAGCAATCCCATAAACAATTGTAACCCGCACACTACTCTAAATCACTCAATTTAAAAAAAAAAATTCACAAATGCTCTGTTCTCAATTTCCAACAGCACCCGTACGGTTTCAGTCCCAGTTCAAACCCCCCCCCCCCTCCGTGCTCTGCAATCTGTCCCATCCACGGCAAGGTGTTCCCACAATCTCAACTGACCCCAAAGCACTCACAATTAACAATTCATTTCACTCAGCCCAACCATTTTTCTTCATAAACAAAGCCATACCCGTGCTCTGTTTGAATAATCTCCCCCACACACGGTTATCCCAAGTGCAGCAGCCAAATTACCATTTTGCCCTCACCTGCCAAATCACCAAAATGCCCCTCATGCATCTAGACCCGTAACTTGGTCATTAGAACTCTGATCGACGTGTGCCGCCTGTCTACCGACTCAGGGCATCGAGACCTTCCTAACGGTCCTTGGTCCTCGGCCATCGGACCTCCCGGTCAAAAATTCAACATTTTTCCCATTTTTCGTCCAAATTACGAAAATGCCCTTGAACTTCTGAACGTCATAACTTTCACCTCGAACGTCGGAATCGATCGTGCCACCTGTCTATGAACTCGTGACGTCACAAACTACGTCACGGTCATTGGTCAAAGTCCATTTGACAGCCCGAATTAAAAGTCAACGTTTTACCCACGATCAAGGGCAAAACGGTCATTTTGTATTGTTCGTCCGATTTCGCCCAACTAATCACCGATTAACCCCGTTAATCATGATTAGTTACTAATCAGATCCCGAATTCCAGGATGGGTCGTTACAAATTATATATATGCATACAATACACTATGATCGATTACTTGGGTAGAAGGAAGGAACAACTTACTAGATCACTAAGACAGTTAGAGAGTGAGTATATGGGATCAAATGAAGAAGGAATTAGGAAGAAAACCATAAAAACCCGAAGAGAAACCCGAAACAAATCCATGAAGTTGAAATTTGAATTTCACCTTGCAACCCTCAAACGTTGAAATTGGGCTTAGATTAAGTCTTCTGGGATCATTTCGACCAGGACCAGATTAAAAGCGAAGGGAATTGAGGTCATTTTGCCTTAGAACCAAAGGGGTGAAGACTTTGGATTTTCAAACTTGAGTCGAGCAATTGGAGGGATTGAATGATGAAATTGAGGTTGGAAATATACTTAGAGGACTCCTACGAAGCTGTTGGCAGGATCAATTGAAAGAAAACGGGTCGAATTAGTGGACTATGATGGATGAACAGGGCTCGAATGTCGAGAAATCGATGTCGAATGGAGGAATGGAGGTAAGTATTTATGTAATTGGGTTTACAGAAACTTAATTGGATCCATAATGATGCTAATGGACGGTTCAATTATTGAAAACGATGTAGAATTGATAGGAATCAAATCGGGTCTGTTCGCGGGTTGTAGGATCCGTTTACAGTTAAACGGGTGAAGGTGGTGACATTGTAGCAGGCGCGTGAGGTTTGGACTATGTGTGAGTGGACGTTTGTTTTATAAACTGTTATGCATGCATAGTTAAATGTTTTACATGATTGATTGCATGATTTTGAATGGCAATGATGTCATGGTGATTTGGCATGATTATTTGTGATTTAATGATTATTTTAATCAATCTTTCGGGCAGGTTTTACGAGAAATATGCAAGTGATATTTTGAGCTAGGCCCGGAGTCAAAATGTTTTTAAAATGGATATTTGGACTTACTTGGTGAGTCAAATGAGATTTTACGAATTTACATGTAAATAGTATTTGGGCTTGAGACCTGGTCGGGAATGATTTTGACTTGGTTTGAAATCAAGGATTTGATTGAAATGTTTTGTGATGTAATCCCGGGATGGTTTTCATTGTGATTGTGAGTGCCCAGATTGACAAGACCCGCCCTAACTGGACTTTGATAACCGTGCCTGGTCCTGCTCCCGTCTGACAAGTCAACTGAAGTCCCGAAAGTACCCTTCAACTCCAATCAGACAAGGGATAACTGCACTGATTCCCACTCATGCTTCCGCCTCTCGATCAGTCCCGAACGTCGTGCCACGGCCTGGAGGGTCATCAAAACAGAAAAGGTGTGAGTGGACAAAAATAATATCATTGAAAACGCATTTCAAAATACATTAGTTACCCTCCAGTTTAACAAACCATGCATGCATAGGGGAAAACATATGAATCACAAGCACCGGTTTTCCAGTCCAATCACAAAACAAATAAAATCCCAGCTCTCAGGCCAAAACAGATGGAAACATAAGCACCTGGTCACACAGACCAAAAACCCGTACTCAATACCAGAATCCAGTGTTCCTCTCGATTTTTCACTCAGTTTTGCTCACCCAACTTCATCCTTTTTGGTTCTCTGTTCAGTCTCTCAAATTTAAGGAGGGAATGGATCGATCAAAAATGAAGGAGATGTGTCTTCTCTGTTTTTGTAGATGAACACCGTACTAACATCTACTGGGTTGAATCAGCAATTAAACCATTTAATATCAATTACTTGCACCATTTAATCAATTCCCTTGCCTAAAATTACCATTTTACCCCTACCTTAAAAATTACAAAAATGCCCTCATAGTTCTAGACCCATAACTTTTTCGTTCGGACTCCAATTGACGCATGCCGCCTGTCTACGGATTCAGCATCCCGAGACCTATCCAACGGTCTTCCTGGAAAGTCCAAACAAGGTCCCGAACAAAAAGTCAACTTTCAGCCTTTACCACTAGGGGAAAAATCATAATTTTCCTCAAATTTTCCAAATTTTCGTTTTTCGAATTTTCGGGGCGTTACACAGATTTTCGGAGCTAAGGGATCACCCAGACGACCAGAGCTTGGGGGAATATGATTGTGAGTTGTTTTTATGGTAAGCCAGCTTCTCGGATGCGACTGAACCTAGATGTACCACTCGGATGTGTTTGAGCTTGGGGATGTGTTCGACCAGATGTGGCTGAGCCCGAGGGTTGAGCCCAGATGTGTCTGATCCCGAGAATGTGGCTGGATGGTGGCCTACGCGTCGTGCAGATGTGATTGTTTGTGCACTTGTGAATAGTGCGGATTGATGAATTGATTGATTGATTGTGCACTTGTGAATAGTGCTGTTTGATGTTGATTGTGATTGCGTACTGGTATTGAGTACGGGTTCTGGTCTTTGTGGTCAGATGATTATGTTTTCATATGTTTTGGCTTAAGAGCCGGGATTTGATACTTTTGAGGTGTTTTGGCTTGAAAGCCAGTGATTCATGTGTTTGACCCTATGCATGCATGGTTTAATAAACTGGAGGGTAAATGAGGTATTTTGAAATGTGTTTTAAAAGATATTATTTTTGTCCACTCACACTTTTTATGTTTTGATGACCCTTCACACCGTGGCATGACGTTCGGGGCTGATCGAGAGGCGGAGGCATGAGCGGAAATCAGTGCAGTTATCCCTTGTCTGACAAGTGCTGAGGGGTAGTTTCGGGACTTCAGTTGACTTGTCAGACTGGAGCAGGACCGGGCACGGTTATCAAAGTCCAGTTGGGATGGGTCCTGTCATTGATGTTTTTCATGTGGTTTGGCTGGAAAGCTGATAGGTCCTCAAATAAGCATTATTTTATATTATTTTATACCCTTTATACTTGACTTTTAATATTAAAATAATAAATAATTAGACAAATTAATTTATTTTGTGATATTTTTGTAGAAATAAATAAAGCTTGGAATTTGGAGCATTTTGGTGAAAGAATCGTCCCGATCGGAATTATAACGAAGAAATTATGGACGAAATATGAGAAACCACTGAAAATCGCAAGGAAATTCGGTGGGAAGCTGCTGAAATCCAGCAGCCCAAGCCAAAAATCCAGCAGCCCCCCAATAGTTCCCAAAATCAGCATATTTACCCCAAAATCAGCAACTTTTCCCCAAAATCAGCCACTTTTCCCCAAAATCAGCATATTTGCCCCAAAATCAGCATCTTTTCCCACCCAATCTCATCATTTCCATCACTTCTTCATGTACTATTTTATTGCTATTTTTATATTTTAATTTTGTACTTTTAATTAAACAATTGTGGCATTCCCTCTATAAATAGGGAGGTCATTTCATGTATTTGGAGAGTCCCCCATTAGTTTCATCCTTCCATTTCTTTCATTTTTCTTAGTTCTTAGTTCTTAGTTCTTAGTTTAGTTCTTTTGTTTCTCTCTTTTGAGAGACATTTTTGGGGACCATTTGAACTTCTTGTAGATTTTCTTATTAAGTAGTTTCCTTTTAATTCTTATTCTTAATTTATGTTATTTTCATTTCTTCTTTACTTTGATCTTGGTATTTTCTTTCTAACATTTGTAAGTAAGAATGCAATCTTCATGTGTTTTACTTTTTGAATTTCTTTTACTTCATATGTTTTAGTGCTTAAACTTCAATTCGATGTTAAGTGTTTTATCCGCTGTCGGTGCACTTAGAGTAGAATTGAAAAGATTAAATGTTGATCACTGTCGGCGCATTTAATTATAAACTTAAGGTAAATCATATTGTAAATGTTTGAAGCATATTGATGTTTGACGCACATTAATGGTTGATGCATTTATAATATTGAAAGATGTATGTAAGTATTTGAGATGATGAAGGTAGGATTTCGTGATTGGTTTATTATGAGCAAAATGTTAGAATTAATGTGATTGTTAATTCGAAATTACTTACGTAAAAGTGTGGGTTTTGTTTATGAAACTACTCTATGGTTTGTAAGTTCTAATTAGCATGAACATTTGCATTTTAATTTTTAGTTAGTGTTGTCTTTAGCTTAAATTACAAATCTTTTCAAAACCCCCCTTTTTATTCTTTATTCTTTTATTCTTTTATTCTTTTAATTCTTTGATCCCTTTTTATTCTTTATTCTTTAATTCTTTTATTCTTTTATTATTTTATTATTTTATTCTTTAATTCATTATTCTTTTATTCATCTCCCATTAACACATTATTAATGTTCCCTAATTTCCCCGGTTAAGAACGATCCCTATTTACCAATACTACATCTACACAAAAAGGGTTTAAATTGCACAACACTCAAATTGCGTGTTTAATTTAATGCGTAGTTTGGGCGTAGTCAAAAGCCAGTGATTGTTATTCATATGATTTACCCTATGCATGTATGGTTTGATAAACTGGAGGGTAAATGATGTATTTTGAAATGTATTTTTAAATGATATTATTTTTGTCCACTCACACATTTTATGTAACACCCCGGAAATTCGTAGATTGTAATATTGTAAAATATGGAATGAAATGACATTTTTACCCTTGTGAATGGTTGGGTCAAATTGTTGACTTTTTTATTGGTGGGTCAACCGGACCTTGACTGATGGCCGTGACGTAGTTCGGGACGTCACGAGTCCATTGACAGGGGGCACGTCCAATTCGGACGAACTGGGGAGAAGTTGCGACGTTCGGAAGTTCAGGGGCATTACCGTAATTTGGACGAAATAGGGGAAAAAGTTGACTTTTTGAAATACCATGAATTTTCACACGACCCGAAGACCGTTGGATTCGTCTCGATGCCCTGAGTATAACGACAGGCGGCACGCGTGAAACGGACATCGGATGACCGAGTTGCGGGTCACGGAAGTTGGAGGGCATTTTGGTAATTTCTGCCCTGAGGGCATTTTGGTCTTTTTGCACGGTTACTGTAGCAGCAACCGTGAAAAGCAGAGTACACGGCAATGCCGTGGTGTTTGTGGGCGTGCAATTGTTTAAGCCTTAGTGGACTGGCTAGTGGGTATTGTTTATGTAGTTTGAGGTAATGGGGGGTAGATTGTGGCTGTTCAAACCACGGGAAGGATTAAAAATGTGGCTATGGGCTCTGTGTGCGGGAAGCAAGTTCTGTGAGACCGAGGATGTCTCCCACGGGTGTTGGCCTCCTTGATCGATTAACCGCGTAAGGGAGTGAGTGAAGGGTTGAGTTGGCTTCAGTTTGGGTTGAGAGACTGTGAGAGACAGAGGGGAAGCCGTGAAGAACAGTTTCGGGTTTTAGGGGGGAAAAATTCCGAATTCGATTTCTACGGGTTATGGGATCAATCTAAACACTGAGGAAGTTTCCTGGGAGTGGCGGAAACTTAACCGTACAAGATTCGAAGGAGTTTGATCGAGGATAGCTCAGGAACCTGAGTTCCAGTTCAGAGAAAACCAATTTGGAGGGAAAATCTGAGTTTGATTTCTACGGCCTTTTGGACAAAACTAACCACTAAGTAAGCCTTCTGGGAGCATTTGGAACTCGTCCATATCGGAACCGACGACAACCAGCCACGGAGGAGCTGGGACGGTGATCGCCGTGTGCAGAGGAAATCGCAGTGTTTGGACGGCTACTTCCAGGTAATGTTTCATTCAATTGGTGGTTCCATTTAGTTAGTCTAGGTCCCCTTATGCTCCTGTATGATTTAATTGGACAATGGAGATAGTTTGGAGGAGTTCTGAGGTTTGACCCGTGGGGCTGTTCGGGTTTGGTTAGGACGATTTAGGGCTTGTCGAGATGATTAGAGGACGAAGAATTGTAATTGAATGGTGTTAGGACATGTTAGAATCAAGAATGAATGAAATTAAGTAGAAACGAAAGGTTAATTAATCGGGTCACACCGCGGCTTGAAGACCCAAATTTCAGTGATTCGGGCAGGGACGACGGCACTGTAGCAGTGTCACTGTAGCAGCGCGTGACTTTCACGCGCAGCCACTTTGGGCGGCGCGTGTGGGCGCGTTGAGCACTATCTCGGTTCTAGGTCAACATGACTTTTAATCCCCTAATCATTCTGAACATTTTCTATGAAATAACCATGTTGATCTGAGATAGTTAGGAAGGTCAGTTTAGGGCCGGGTGTCTCGGGAAGCGTGCTGGACGGTTTTCCCGAACCAATTTCTGTTTCGGACTTTTTGAGAATATTTTAAGGACATATTTTGACACTTGCATGTGATTTGGAATGACAGGAAACTTACGTTAATCCCGGAGACAAGTTCGTACGCGCGTTATTCGCAGGGGGAACGTACTGTGAGTGGGCCCATTTTTATTAACACTTGCATGCATAACCGTTTTCATTTTCGTATATCCATATGTGTGTGTGAATCAATAATGGATTTTGTTTACCTCGATTTACGGTTGTGACACGTTTTACGGTTTGGGCTCGAGGCCCGTTTTACGGACATTGAACACGGTTTTATATGATATATATATATATATATATATATAGTTATAGATGCATGTGGATATTAGTGGCTATCTTAGGTACTGCACTGTATAATCCACCGTGTGATACTGTCTCCTCCGGATGTGGTACCCCGGAGCGGTCACGGTGCATTGCCTGCGAGGGGTCATGCTACGGAGGTGCCGGACCGTAGGATGACTCAGGAGCAGGATTTCTATGATTGGACGTCTGGGACGTCGAGCGTCTGGGACGCTAGGCATCTGGGATGCCGTAACCGAACTGGGTTCGGAGTTTGGATTCGGGATTTGAGACCCCGGGTGGCACGCGTAGCCTTGGGACTGTGACCATTATTGGACGTCAGGGACGTCAGACATCTGGGATGTCAATATCGCAGTGTATAGTGCAGTAGCTGGGTTATGTTACATTTCTGGCTAATATAATGATTGTGATGTGTTATATGTATTTATGGTTTTCAAATACCGATGCATGCATGTTTGGAAAACAGAGGGGTAAATTATATATTTTACTTAATATACTGTTTTTATTAAACTGAGTTTCGGCCCACTCACCTTTCATGTTTTGGTAACCCCTCCAGGTCGTGCTGCTGAGGTTGGTGAGGACCCCGAGGCTGAGGCATAGATTTTGTACTGCGCACCTGAACCCCTGTCGGGTCGGATCACCCGCAGGATTTTCCTTTCTAGTGTCGTGCTCGGATTTTGTATTTTGGATTGTATCCCTTGTCTGACATCTGTTAAATTTGAGTTATGTATGACTTTTTAATTCGGACATTTATGCATTTAAGTTTTTAAGGCTAAAATTGCAATTTTTGGTTCGGGTGTCAGACGGGAGCAGGGCACGTCCCCTTGTGGTCCCCGGGGGATCGGGGCGGGTCCCTGTCATTTTATGTTTTGATGACCCTTCAGGCAGTTGCACGACGTTCGGGGCTGATCGAGAGGTGGAGGCATGAGCGGAAATCAGTGCAATTATCCCTTGTCTGACAAGCGTTGATGGGTAGTTTGGGACTTCAGTTGACTTTTCAGACGGGAGCAGGACCGGTCATGGTTATCAAAGTCCAGTTGGGACGGGTCCTGTCAATTGAATATCCTAAAAAGTACTTTTTAGAGGGGTGTATTTGATCATGACATTTAAATATTTTTTAAGTGACAAATTTTAAAGACATTTTAAAAAACTTAGAAATTGATATGGACATTTGGGTATTATCTAAACATTTTTTATAAATCTTATTCTGAATTTTCTCTTCATTTGAACAATTTCGAAGGATATATATTAATAAATTTTTGTGGACAACGTGATTTCTCTATTTTATTATTCTCTATTCTTACAATGGTTTCTTTCATGTGAACATTAATGGTTGAACTTATCTCTTCATCATCATTTTCATCTTGAGTCACACATTCAGTAGAGACTGGTATCATACACTCACACTTATCACTTTTTTCTATTGAAATTGATCACACTTTAGAATTGATCTATTTGATGCTTTGAAATATCTTGGATGCTTTGGAATTATCCTAAGGTGGTTCTGGAATTTTCTGCAATTTTTCTAAATTTGTCTTGATATTCTGAAAAATCTAAGATTACTATGAAGTTCTTGTCACTAAAAACTGAAGAACATATACCACGAAAAAAAGGAGCATAAATGACGGTTAATGAAAAAAATTCTATATAATTATGTCAAAATAAATCTGCATTAAAATAAAGACTTTTTGGCCTCCTTTTAACGCAACACATGTTTTTTCAAATTAATTTTACTATGGAATAAATCTTTTCGAAAGAAGAGAATATTTTTGAGAAAAATGACTTGCGTAGTTCAAAAGTAAATCCCTCAATTTGAGTTTGTCTTATCATATGTATATTTTTAATACTAAATCTCACCAAATTCACAACTTAAACAAGTTCTTAAAAAATAAGTCCTAATTGAATACCTTAAAAACTTATTTTGACATTTTTAATAACATAAAAAATCTTAATTAAATACATTATGACTCTTTAAAGTCATTTAAAATATTTAAATGTTTTAATTGAATACACATGTATTCTTAAAAAATTTAAGAATATTTAAATGTACTAATTTAATGGAACCACCTTAACTTGATAGGTATCCAAAGTAAACTCTTACCCCCATTAGACATTACCCATGCCCATCCCCACCTAGTACCTACCTCGGTTTTTTTTCCCCCTAGTTTTAAATTTTAATCCACTCATCACCCTGAATATAATTATGCACTCCCTCTCAATTTTTTTTTTTCTCTCTTCAAGTTTTAATCCACTCATCTCCCTGAATAAAATTCTGCAGAGAGTACGTATCCACATGCTCAGACGGTATCTTGCTACTCCAATGCACTCTCTGGGTCAAATCCGAACCCGGTCCAGAATTCCCTAATTCTCCATAGTAAAGTGTTTTGAGAGCAAACTCTCCATCCCAAGGCATCCACCCTTGCGCTGTAACCAGAGCCTCCATCTTACACCCAATAAAAACCGTCCTCGAATACTCCTTCCATGGTCTCCCCAAGAAATTCTTGTGCACCTGGGGCTTGCTCATGTACAACTTCATGTACTCCTCTGTGCCGTTGAGCAAGCAGTTTTGGAACACGAATCCAGTTAGCTGGGCCGGGTCTGTTCTGCCGTGGGCCGTGATGGCGTTGTTTTCGCCCTTCTCGGGCTTCAGCTGCCTAGGGCGGACCAGGATGGTGCAGTCTTGGAAAAGGGAAGCAGAGTTTCCAAAGATGAAATCCACGTTGCCCTGGATGATGCAAGATTTGTAGAATTGGCGGTTACCGTGGGCGTACAGTGTGTCTTGGTTGCCGATAAATTCACAATTCTCGATTACAGAGAGGTCGCTGTCTGATCGGAAAGCCACTGCTTGTTGGACGTCGGGCCCTGCTGTGTTCTCGATGGTGAGGTCTTTCGCCATGAACCCATCACCAAGTACTCCTGTAATGTGCAACGATACATAAAGTCGGCAAATTCAGAAAATTATCAAGAATTGAATTTGAATTGAAGTTGCCAAGGTAAGTCTCAATTCCAAATTTCCGATGGCAAAATTAAAATATATGGCTCCCCAAATTAAATAATTAAGCAAACGTAAATAAACCAATTTTTTAGCTAAGGCACCATTGACGATTGTATAGTGAATCATGATCTAAGTGGGAATCATCCAATTAAGATTCCATTTCTATACAAAAAGAGTGCATCCCAGCACGTACAGCATCCACGCCCATCCCATTATCTCTAATTAAAAGTAAGGGAGATAATCTTTTACACATTTCGAAACTTATAAATTTTTTCAGGTCACAATTAAAATTTCATATTATTTTCGAGTAAACTAATAAACAGTTGAGTTTCGAATTAATCTATTAATCCGTATAATGACTTACTAACCCGTTTAATCAATAGGTAGATTTACAATCAGCTTATTAATTCGTATATATTAACCCGTTTAATAAATGTGTCAATCATTAACTCATATATCTATCGATTCCTTACTGAGTTATCGACATAATTATTAAATTTTATAGTTTAAATAGATTAAGTCATAAGTTAATTGAATTTCAAATACGATCTATTTATTAAATAGGTTAACATGTAACTCAAGTTAATTCATCAAATTCGAATTGAATATTTTTAATTCATTAATAGAGCAAATTCAGATTCGATATACTTAATACAATTATTAAATAGATCATATTCAAGTTAAATATATTTGAATAAAATAGATTTCCCAAACCCATTGCCCCCTTAATAAAATGTGGCGCGAGAGGTCACACCACAAATGTGTGATCCAGCAAGTACCGGATGCTATTCACTACCAAGTTATCACGTAATAATTTATTTAAGAAAATAAATAACTGAGCGGCAAATGAAAAAATAAACATACAACAAAGAGGAATGGGATGATTACTTACCGACTGTGGCAGAATTGTAGGTGGAAATTCCGGGCTGGCCCACATTCAACGACCCGGTGATAATGGTTTGGCCGATGCCCGAGCCCAAGAAGACGACGTTCCGTTTCTCCAAGGGCACCCTCACGGTCTCCTCGTACACCCCAGGCATTATACGAATTACAAACCTCTTATCTGTCAAGTTATCAGGTGCGGCATTCACCGCCTCCTGCACCGTCCTATAACATACATCGCCTTCCCGCTCCTGTGCTTTCTTACACACTTTCACGTCCTCCACTAAATTTGACGGCACTCCGCCCATGAATCCTGGGTCGGATCCTCCAAGCGTCACCTTCTCCCAGAACCCATCCCGCTCGGTCTTGGGCGGAGCCCACAACTTGATGTCGTTTCCGAAGCTTTCGTACGAGAAAATCATGCTGAGCGCGTTGCTGGATTTACTAATTAGCGTGTTCAGGAACGACATCGTTTGGTTGACCATCTGGGTGTCGTTGGCGTACTTGAGGGCGGACCAGCAGTCGTATTGGTAGAGCAACGCGGCGCTCATCGAAGCACGTGAGCTTTTAACGCGTCCACGTGACAACCCCTCGGTGGTGAGCGAAATGCGGTACTGGGAATTCGCGAGGACGTCGAGGCAGTTTTGAGCCGCGGTTGTGCGGTTTTGATTCCCCACGGACGAGTCCAGGATTTCCTTCACCATTTTCTGAGCCGTTTTGAGGCCGTCGTTGGAGACTTGGATCGCATAATCGATGGTTTTCTGCGGGGATGGATTGGGCTCAGTGATGAGTTGGGAGAGGGAAGCCAAACACGTGTCGGGAAAGCGCGTGGCCTTGCAGGCTTGTTGGATCCGATCGGAGGGGTTGGCGATTGCGGGGCTGCGGGGGTTTTTGTGGTGGGCGGCGGAGGAGAGAGAAAGGAAGAGAGTGAGGGATAAGAGAGAGAGGAAAAGGACTGAGGCCATGACGGCGATGAGGAGGAATTTGAGTTGTGGGGAGGAAGGAGGAAAACAGCATGGTGATTTTAAAGGTGAGAGTATGGAGATGGGTTTTATGGGTTTTCGATGATGATGTGTTGTCATTGGATCATTGGGTGCGTAATTAATGGGTTGAAATTAAAATCTTAATGGTAGGTAGTGTGATTTCGGATTTGGTTTCCTAACTGAATTTGATCCTATTTGCATTTGGTTAAACGAATTTTAGAAATGAAAGGACATGGATATCCCTCTGATTGGAGTCACTGGAGGGAAGGGCGTGGTGAGTTGGATTTGAGTGGATCTGTGTGTCACGGATCCACAGAAACAACGATGGAGATTGGAGAGAGTGATTTGAAAGGAGTGGGCGGTGGGGAATTTACGCGCAGATCCTGGGGTGTTTTGGTCCAGAAGAAGACTTTGTAACTGAAGAAAACGATAGGAAGTTGCAGGTAAGAGGGTTGACGACGACGATTCTAATCCACCAATAATGATTTGTAAATACAGGATTAAAGCTAAATTACGTCATTTTCTTTATTAATATTTTCACCGACTGTTCCTGTTACTCTGTTAGTAGCTATAGTCAATGGTGTCCTGTTTTTGGTGAGACTCCTGTTAGAAAAGTAGAAAGGAAACGAAAAGTAGATGGCGTGGCAGGTTTTATATCGTCCCGAGCCGCATTATTAAGAATTTAAGATCACGTGGTTGACTTGATGTCCGCTTTGGTAAATTGGTTTTTAACTTTCTACACGAGTATGGTCACAATGATTTTAGGAAGGCAAGAGTCATCGGTGATTTCGTTATGCACAAGTATGATTTTCACCTTCCACTTCATTCAAAGGTTTCAAAACTAGGACAAATCAATCCCAAAACGTAATTCTCCTCGCGATTGTGTAAACAAAATGTATATGCTGCTAAAAACATTTTACAAGTTTGGTAATGTATTTTTTAATTTTTTTGAAAGTGAAATATTATAAAAATATTTGTTAAAAAAATGAACTTTTGATAAATAATTTTTTAAAATAATCTCTAATTTACTTTCAAAGCACAATAAGATAACTTTTTAAAAAAAAATACAGGAATAACAAGTATGAAACAGTTCTTGGAAAAAAAAAAAAAAAAAAACAAGTATGAAACAGTGTTATGTTGATTGATAGGCAATTGAAGAGAACCAGAATGAAACAGGCTCTAAGCCACTAATGGAGGAGAAAATATGTCATGTCACATGCGTGTCGGAGACTCACGGGAGGCATTATATGTTGTTTGGTTGCAAGGTTTATTACTCTATTTGACTTCTGAGGAAACTAAAAAGGGACCCAACCGAACAATACTAGGAAGGGTTCTCTCCAATTACAGCCACATCAAATTTTTCCAAGTCTTTTCCATATAAGAAAACAAGTCCAAGTCATCTCTTACAACAATCACATCATGATCTTGGACGTTCTTGATTGCTTATAAAATCACATGTGATTTACACATAAACCCAGACACACATAACATGGTCTTCCGAAGATATTTCCTATACAACCTGGGCAAGATATCGGAAAAACTATGAGACCACAAATAAACCAAATCACCACCCAATCATTTGTGTATCTATAATGCGCTTTGCCCCATATAATTCATGAACATGACATTGAATCTGTGTCATCCTGGCTATTTTCCAGGAGTTCAAGTCCTTCCGAGAAGATGAATTTACCGGGGGCTCCAAAGATGTTCGCTATCTGCAAAATTACACTTTGACATGCAGCTGTCGTTGGCAGGACAGAGTGACAGACACCGGAAGAGCTGGAATACACCTGGGAAGAAATTCCTTCTTATGGAATGTTGGAGCATATAGGGATAGCACTGCCCGACAGAATAGGAACCTGAAAAAAAAAAGTTTATATAATTGATACTGTGCACATAACATACATAGGATAACAGAACTGAGTTAAAAGTCATACAACTACAGCTCATTTGGGCCGTCACGAACTAGCTTGGAATGACCAAGAACTATCCTATGTCTGGTTCAGTGCTAGACTAAGAAGGACCATAATTTCGAAATTATTTTAAAAAACTGTTTTTTATTATAAAATGTCCCTCAAATAACAACAGTATTAAAGGAGAAGGATGATAAAATAAAGTAAAAAACCCCACAAATTAGGGTCCCATACTTCAGAGACTAATATATGTCCCTTAATTTTAAAGGCATTTATTAGCTACTAGTTAGCTCTTAGAGTTGAATTGTAGTCTAATAGCCTAATTATACAATAGTCGTGTTGGAAACTATGCACCGTTGAAGTTTGCTCCTATAGAATGGGGCTATGCTAAGGCTGAACTTCGTAGCATGACAAACATGTTGGGCTGAACCCAGACTTTCAGCCCTAGCTGAGCTTCAACAGGCTGTACCAAGCTCAGCCCAACCTAGTTGAAAGGCCAAGGTCCAAGGACCATGAACTAAGAAATTATTAGGTATCCAGTTGTAAGCATGTAAGAGCACATCTAAGAGCATGTCTATTAGTAGAGGCAATAGTAAGAGGCTAGAGGCAAGGTTTTAACCCCTTAAATAATATTGTTCATGATATTTTGCCCCATACTATTTGTTGTGTTTCTAATGAAGAGGGGCTAGGGGCAAAATTCATATTTTTTAAATTATTTTCTTAAAGATAATAATGTAGAAATATTATATAATATACATGGAATACAACTTAATTTTATTTCATCTTACTTAATTTATATAGATATAAAAGTAATAATTAAATAATGAAGAAATTTTAAATTATACTAAAAAAAATAAAAAATATATGAAATATGAAAAATATAAAAAAAATAAAAATTTTGACATGTGTCAGTTTTTCATTGGATGCTATTTCGCCTAGCCAAGGTAATACGAGGGGTTAAAATAGCCCCAGCCTCTATCCCAGCCTAGGCGAGGCCAGCCCTTTCCATTAGAAGCTATTTTAAATAGGACAAGCGCCAAAGCATGCCTAGTCATGGCTAGAATGATCCCATTAGACCTGCTCTAATACACCCCACTAGCCCTAGCAAGGCTCCCCCTGGCCCTCTTCCTCTGCATTTCAACTTTTAGTGGGTGAACTCTTGCCCAGGCAAAGGCAAGCCCCTGGGCTATTTTGGCCTCCTTGCGAGGGCTCTTGGCGGGACTCTCAACTACACTACAAACCAATCCTAGGGCGCCATGTGTTCAAAATTGTAAATTGCTTCAACTTTTTTTGTTGGGTTGTAGGCTAATTTAAGTAAATAATCACCTTGATTATTGCCAATTTTGCTTTTATTTTAATGGTAACTACCACTAATTGATTTTATTATTCAATTTAAATTAATAATTTTATTTTTTATTATACTTGGAGTATTTTTAATGTAATTTAAATTTTATAAAATTAAAATTCTTACCCGTTGCCTTTTTCCCATTAGAAACACAAAAAATAACCTTGGCCAAAAATGGAATCACATCAAGGGGCTAAACTTTGCCCCTAGCCCCTTGCCCTTGCCCTTGCCTCTACCACTAGACATGCTCTAAGGATCAACTCGTACATGCAGCAAGAAAGACACTTGTACCACAGAACAAATCTGTCAAAATTTATGCCATTGCAAGCTCAAATAAAAGTGTATCATTATGGTTCACTAAAAAAATAAAAGATTCCCTCATTCATAATCACTTACTGAGGAAAGCTTATAGATGCAGCGTAATATGTAGCCAAATAATGTGCGTGTAAAAGAAGATATTTAAAACGACGGAAATAAAAGCACACTAGAATCTCCAGGCCTGCACAATAAAAACTTTTTGCGCAACAAGAAAGACAAAAGAATAGTACCTCAAAAGGAGTCGCTTTAGGAATGGGTCACTCAAAATTTGTGCCCAAACAGGATCAATAGTATCTTCTATCACTAAAGTAGATCCCCAGTTACTTAATGAACTGGAAAGAAGCTTCTCGGCCTTGTTGTATGTATCCTGAAACATTTTTATTCCATAAATGTATGGGAAAAACTAGACAAGAAGCAATTCTCCAGTAAGAAGAGACTAAGTGTCAACTTTGTACGCACCGAATCAATGTCAGAGCCTGGAATACCGATCAATCAACAGAAAGCCTGCAGTGGAGCTGTGAGGAAAACAGTGAATAGGCTTCCATTTGACTGACGAGAGGAACCAACAATAGCAGTGTGATATGAAGAGCTAGGTGACAGGAGCATAGCAGCTCTCTCTCCTTTTTGTACTCCATTTATAGTCTGAGCACATGTTAAGCAATACTAAGACATTATTGTGGAATATATATTCATCCAGGGACCATACATAAATTAACAGCATTTGAAACAATATTACACGTTACTACCTACGATGCAGAGTACTCAACCTTTAGTCATTTGAGAACTTCAGAAATTAGTTACGTAAGGGGAGAGTTAGGAACTGGCAGCAAATATATTGTTTACAAGAGATAATCCAACTCTACCCTTGATATCGAAGACCTCACAACAAATCTTCAATCTCAAAAGCATAAATTCTTTAAAGGAAAAAAAAAAGTTAAGGGCAATTGATTACAAGCCTCATAACCCAGAAATTTTTAAATGAAAGATGTCCAGTAACAAAGTAGAGTAAATATACTTGCCTCAAAAGCTTCATTGCTGTCAGAGTCAATAATTAGAAAAAGTGGTCTTCTCGTAAACGGAACCAGGTCACTAGGATAAATGCTATTCATACCTGAGAAATGGATTTTGTATAAAAAAGAATATTTATCCTTAGAAGTTATGCAAAAACAAGGAAATGAAATCTAAATTTAAGACAAGATCCAAGTTTGGACAAGCCGTACCGTTGTTCAGCATCTTCATAAAAAAATAAAAAATAAAACCCGGAAATCCATTAATGAATTACACAGTAGCTAAACATAGCATGTGAATAACAGAAATTATAACTAGACTTGTTGGGGCATAATCACAAATTCAACCGTGTAAAATTATGTTACTTCTTTTTCACCCAATCGATCACTTCTTAAACCCAGTGCAACCTACCCTACCACCACCATTACTCTTACTGGAGATGGTATTGCGTGAACATGACCACTCATTTGAACCAAGGAACATCCGAATCAAGAGCGTATCACTAGCTTCTCCTTATGCCCTACTACAATCTCATCTTGCAAGAACTCGCACTAAGGAGAGAAAGAACAACATACTGAAACTTTCGACGAACAATTGGCAGGGTTTTTAAGCAGTTTTGAGTTTAAAAAAAAAAAATATTCTAGGTCCAATTTTTCAGAACAGCATCAAACCTGAATCCACACCGCCAAGCCCTAACAATTGGGCAGTAAACCACCATACTAAACCCTAGGGTACAAAACTTTTAAATTATGCATAACACCAAATTTAATCATAGATGGTTCGTCATTGCTTCATTTTTTCTGAAAGACTACCTCCGTTTCCATGTGTACCAAACTGTAAACAACCCGATTCAAAGCTTGAGCTATCTTCTTTACTTTGTCCACAAGAAGGGTTCAGTCTCTCAGATGGATAGGCCAACGTAGAAGGGGAGGTCGCATCAGAGTACATTCCAGCACCTGCTGGGGACAAAATATTATAGCCTTTAAATAAACCAGTTTAATGATGTAAAAGATATGCTGATTTACACAGCACATAACAAAACAAAACCCTGAGCTAATATAGAAAACTAAGTTTTCACACCTGAAGCTGACAGATATATCAAGATAACTCCATCAGGGGGAAGCTCCTCACAAACTGTGGCCAAAACCTGCCAATCTTGCAATCATTAAAATATTATTTCCTAGATAGCTCTTAACGAAAAATCATACACTGTTGATGCAGTCTTGCAGAAAGGAGATGGCATTATTCAGATGCAAAAAGCATTAACTATTACAAAGGGGAAAAACGTGATGATGAGATTTATATTTGATCCAAAACCATAGCATATGTGTTTGATGGAAAAAGTCTCATAATTTTAGAAATTGCTCATGGTGTTTGCTCATTGTAATGAAAACAGTCACTATTACATTGGCATTCTTGCTCAAAGTAAATATAAGTAAAATCACAATGGTTTTAGAAATATATATGTGGTATTATTAGCTTGGTCCTCTAACCATAGCTTGTAGGTACTATGATGCAAACGCATGCCTCCTAGGTGAAATTTCACCACAGGTGACCTAAGTCAGATGTGAACAGGCACTTGATACGCCTTTAAGGTTCATCAGATGCAGTAGCTTAAGTGTAAAAAACAAATTAGGGGATGACACAACTGTAACACAATTTAAACACATCTAGGTCCTCCACAAGGCTGGGCCATAGACAATAAGAATGATACTTTTAAACTTAGTCAAGAATTATTATCAATTGCAAACAAATTAATTTTGGAACTAGGAGCATGAACTTCACTGCCAAGCATAATTCCTACAAAGACCAAACTAAAGCCATGGAGGAAGTGGGAGGCAGATGTAATAGAATCATGAAACATAAATGTTGTTGTCATAGGTAAGTTCGTTATGACACAGGCTAATAGCAGGATGATGGGTGATCAGACTGTAAAGGTTTAAATATTTGTTTTATTGAATTAATTATGAAATACAGGAGTAGCTATCTTTATATAGGCTGTAGAGAGACCTAACTAAGTATGTACAATTAGGAAGATTAGGAAAGAATCATACAGTTGACTAGCTATACAAGGAAGGAATCAAAAGTGATTCCGTTTGACATATCTCAGCAGATCAAGGAGATTAAGTCAATCTCCTGTGATCAGCTGGATTGTAGGAGAATCCATATTACGCTCCCGCAAGACGGTGGAGCCATCGGCAACGCCGATCTTGGAACGGAGGAGCTGAAACTGTGGGCGGGGCAGCGGTTTGGTGAGGGCATCAGCCAGCGGATCATCAGTGGAGACATGAGACACCTGGAGGTGGCCTTTGGTGACATGATCACGAACGAAGTGATGACATATCCACATGTTTCATGCGTGTATGAAAGACAAGGTTGGAGCAATAGAAAGTGGTTCCAATGTTGTCGCAGGAGATGGTGGGTGTGCCTGAAAGAGGAAGGCCGAGCTCACCGATTAGGGACTGTAGCCAGAGCAGTTCTGCAGTGGTGGAAGCCACGACTCTGTATTCGGCTTCAGTGGACGACCTGGAAACTGCACACTGCTTGCGGGAACTCCAGGATATAAGATTTCGGCAAAGGTAGACCAGATAGGCGGTGATTTATTTTCGATCATCCTGGCCCCCAGCCCAATCCGCATCAGAGTACGCATTGAGGGAATGAGTGACCGCATAGAGAGTGAAGCTAGTGTGGCGATGGAGATGGAGACCAAAGAACAAGGTACCTTTCAAATAGCGAAGAAGGCGCTTGAGGGCCTGCCAGTGCAGGTCAGTTGGTGTAACAACCCGAACCTTCAAAAAGGGCAAAAACGGAAATTTGGAAAATATTTGTATAAAATGACGATTTTACCCCTGTGAATAGTGTGGTCAAATGTTGACTTTTTGATTGGCAGGTCGAACGGATGTTGACCGATGACTGTGACGTAGTTCGGGACGTCACGAGTCCGTAGACAGGTGGCACGTCCGATTACGACAATCGGGGAAGAAGTTATGGTGTTCGGAAGGTCGAGAGCATTTTCGTAATTTGGTTAAAACGAGGGAAAATGTTGACTTTTTGTTTGACCATTAGTTTTCACACACACCGAGGACCGTTAGATAGGTCTCGACGTCTGAGTACAACGACAAGCGGCACATCGTCATCGGACGTCGGACGGTTAAGATATGTGTCTAGATAGGTGAGGGGTAAAATGGTAAATTGGACTTGCAGGGGCATTTTGGTCTTTTATCACATGGGAAAGTGTGCCCAATCAGATAAGGCCATCTGGGGAGCTGGGATTGGATATTTTGGACTGTGTCCACAGGGTGTTTGACACTTGGTGACATCCTAGAGGCTTCTAGCCTAATTTTCTACACACGGTTAAAAGTTTAATTGAATTGCAATCGCACAAATGAAGGAAAAACAGAGACTGAGGCCGTGAGGAAAAATCGATCAGTGTTCAGTGTGTGAGTGCTTTGAGCTTGAGTGAGTGATCAAGGGCGGTTGAGTGAGTCATTTGATAGTGAATAGGAAAGGTTGGAAGGTTAGCTGTGTGTGTGAGAGGTGAGGACAGTAGTGAAAACAGAGTGGGAATCGAGGGTCGTGGTGCAACCACAATCGATCAAATTGATCCAACTTGATTTGAGGAACTGCTAGGAAGGCTGAGGACCGCCTATTGAACCCGGGGAATCACGACGGCGATCACGGCGGAGGTCAGAACACAGGTGAGATTCTGTTTCCCCTGTTTTTCCCGTTTTAATTCAAATCGAAAGTCGTGGGTTTTGGAGTGTTGTTGAGGCATTCTACTGGTCCTAATAGTTGTAGGAAGTTCTTGTTGAGCTGAGGAGTCGAACCGTGCCCTGAGAAGGCGGCTGGTGTCCGGAAACCGTGACTGGAAAATTCAGAGGTTTTAGTTCGAGGTTTGGGAGGTAAGGATTCGTGTGTTATTTCGTGATTTTATTCAGTACATCAAGCATAAATTCAAGGACGATCTTAATGGTATAGGAAGGACTGAGAATGGACTGAAAATGAGTGAAAACCGGCCTCGCCGGCTCGGTTGAACCGGACCGGTCTAGACCGGTCTGAATCGGGTTGGCTGGAGGTTGACGATGAACAGTAACAGGCACGTGGCTCTCACGCGCAGACCCTTTGGGAGGCGCGTGAAGGCGCTTAGAGCGTGTTCTGGGGAATTTTCCAACATGATTTTCACTCTAATTGATGTAACGAACATTTTGGGATAAGTTTCGAGTCGATCGGACACCGTCTCGGGGTAGTTTTGAGTGTCCGAAGGTTTCGGGGTTAATTTAATTACCTTTAAAAAATCCCGAAAAATTGGGGAAATTAGTGTGAGCCTTAATGAAGTGTTTGTGACCCGGTATTGTGGTATTTGACAGGTCGGGATACTCCTGAGATAGTCGAGGAACGTACGGAGCGCGATTGACGCGTTCGGACCTAGTGAGTGGACTTTTCTTTTCTAGCCGAGCATGCATAACTGTTTTTATCTACTTGTTTTATGTTTTTAAATATGATTTCATGTCATTGATTATCCTATATCTGTTTTACGTACTTGCACATTTTTCGAGATATTCACGTATTTCGGCACGTTTTACGAGATATGATTTGATTATGATTCTGATGCTATGCTTTTGGGATTTAAATATATAACTGATTTTCAATGACTATAAATTAGTTTTGAAACATGATTCGATAATCAAGGTTTTCGGTTTTAGAATCGAATTTCGGAAATCGAGATTTGGTTTTAAAGCTTGAAAAAGGGATTTCCGGATTTGGATTCAGAATGACAGTTCTGAACGCCGGCATGGCTTCGGAATAGTGATTTTGAATTCGGGTTTGGACGTGGATTTAGAATGATTTAAAAACGGTTTTGGATTGGATTTGCTGGATCTGGTTATTGGGTTTAAAGACCCGGATTATGATTATGACGGGGGCGGACCCGGATTGGGTTTAAAGACCCGGATTGAGTTTAAAGACTCGGATATTATGATTTTCTCCCGTAGGCCTGTTGAGTTTAAAGACTCGGTAGTTTAAAGACTTGGATTATATTGAGGCCTGTATTGAGTTTAAAGATTCGGGAGTTTAAAGACTCGGATAGATCCAGCAGGTTCGATTGGATGATGATGTTTGGTATTTCATGTTTTTATGATGATGTTTTCATAACGATTATCATACTGTTTATATCGTTGTTTTCTGATACTTAGTTATGCATGCATGTTTTTCAAACGGAGGGAAAAATCATGGTTTGTTTATAAAAACTGTTTTTTTTAACTCTTAATTATTTTTAGTCCACTCACACTTTTATGGTTTTAATTACCCTCCAGGTCGTGGTGCAAGCGTCGGGGTTAACGTCAAGGCAGAGGCAGAGGCAGAGGCAGAGGCATAGAGTTTTCCGTTGCGTGTTTAGTCAGCTCACAGTAGAACTTTTGTTCTTATCCTGTACTGTTACTATGCTCTGTATTACTGTTGATTAGTTGTATCATAACTTCTCCCTGGTCTGACAATGTATGCTTTGTGGTTGCTTTGAGGTTATTTTGGTCTTTTGAGTGTGATTGTCAGACGGGAGTAGGGTTCGTCCCGATTATCGAGGTGATAATCGGGGTGGGTCCTGTCAGTTGGAGCATGCATAAACTGGGAAAATTTATTGACAGCAAAGGAGACATCGGGTCTGGTTAAGCTGAGGTACTGCAGACTCCCGACAAGGCGGAGGAAGCTGGTGGCATTGCTGGTGGGGAGCCATCGTGCAGGTCTAGAGGGGGTGTTAGACTATGTAAACCTAGCCCTAGAGACCACTGTACACTGGTACCTAGGGTAGACCCGTGTACTTCTATATCTAGGATAAGTTAACCCTTAGTTGGTTAACACTTAGGCAGTTACCCACAGTTCCACAGTAGGACAGGTGTCCTACAGGTGTCATGTCATAGTTAAAAGTAGATTTAAGGAGATAAGAACTGTTCTGTCTTATCTCCTTAATCAATATTGTATATATATGTGCCATATTGGCTGTAAATGACATACGGATCATGAAATTCAACATGGTATCAGAGCCACTAGTCTGATCACCATTACCGATCCTCTCTCTCTCAAATTATGGCCACTGATTCCTGCTCCTACCCCTCAATCTCCCCTAATCATGTCTCAAGCCTTGTCTCTGTTAAACTAAATGAGTCCAATTACCTTCTTTGGGAAAGCCAAATCAAGCCTTTCCTCATTGGACACAATTACTGGAGGTTCATCGATGGAACCCACCCTCCTCCTCCTTCTACTCTCTCAACCCCAGTACCTGAAGACTCTTCTCCCATTTCAGCAACCTCAGATTCTGTCCTAACCTCCCCTGTCACTGCCCTCCCGAATCCTGCCTTTCATCAATGGTTTCAGATTGATCAGACCTTGATCAGTATGTTGCGGGCCACTCTAACAGAGCCCATTCTGTCCCAGGTTGTTGGTCTCAACACCTCCAGAGCCATTTGGGAGTGTCTCCGCCAGAACTTCTCCCAGCAATCTCTTGCAAATGCAACCAACCTCCGCTTCCAACTGATGGGGTCCGAGGAGTGTGAGAGTCCTGGATTAGGTGTTGGAAGTGGAGAGGGACCGTGTGAAGTGGTTGTTTGTGAGTGAGGGGTAGGATCTGGTGTTGGGCTGGGATGGTTACAAGTTTGGACAGGGAGGAAGGCAAAGTTTTGGGCAGATTGAGGTTTGGTGGGATAGGGAAAGTCGTCTTCATTGAAGATCACATGACGGCTGATATAAACACGCCCAGTGGGGACGTGTAGACAACGATAGCCTGAGTGTTGTGGACTGTAGCCGAGAAAGATACAATGGAGGGACCTGGACTCTAGTTTATGTTTGGTGTAATCCCCAAGATAGGGGAAACATGAGCAGCCAAAGGTTCGTAGAAGAGAATAAGGAGGGGATTTGTGATGGAGGGTGAAATAAGGGGAAGACCATTGGAGGACAGATGTGGGAAGTAGATTGATGAGAAAAACAGCAGTGGTGATGGCATCAGCCCAATAACAAAACGGGAGACCAGCAGTTTGGAGGAGGGTTCGGCCTACTTCTGAAATGTGGCGATGCTTGCGCTCTGCCAAACCGTTTTGTTGTGGTGTATGGGGGCAGGAGAACCTTTGGTGGATTCCATGCTGGGAACAAAAGTTGTGGAAGGATTGGTTGGCAAATTCTTTGCCACCATCGCTGTGGAACTGTTTTATGGTGGTAGAAAACTGTGTGCGGACATATGTGAAGAAACGGGAGAACTGATCAAAGACTTCAGACTTGAACCTTAGGGGAAACACCCATGTGTAACGGGTGAAATCATCCGTGAAGAGTACATAGTAACGAAAACCAGTGACAGAGGGAATAGGGGACATCCAAACATCAGAATGTATTAAATCAAATGCTTTTATTGATGAATGTAGTACAGGGTTAAATGAGTGACGGGTGCTTTTACTAAGTGCACACTGGTTACAAAATGGAACAGAATTTAAATCAACATTAGGGCTGAGGTGATCTTGAGTGACCAGCTTGCGTAAGACAGTAGTAGAGGGATGTCCTAGCCTCTTGTGCCAAAGACTGGATGGGGCAGTGGTGAAGAGAGCCTGCGGGTGGGAAGTAGGGCGGATGGGGTACAGTCCATTGCTACAGGGGCCCTGAAAAAGAATGTGGTTGGTAGTTAGGTCTCGGATGACAAAGTGTGTAGGATAGAAAGTGATACTGACCTGCTGATCTTTGGTGTACTGTGCAACAGAAATGAGGTTCTTTTTAATGGAAGGGACATGAAGAACATCAGAGAGGTGGAAGACATAGTGTTTAGAGGGAAAGTGAACATTACCCGTGTGTGTGATGGGGAGAGTGGTGCCATTACCAACCATGACCTGGTCTCTGGTGGGAGAGGCAGATTGGGAAGGAGTAGGGGACATCTCACCCTCACATCCCAACACGCCCCCTCACGTGTGGCGGCTCTTCCAGCCAACACGTGATGATGTGAGCCGCCCAACCGATCTTCATCTCACTGCAGTCAAACGAATAATCCGTTATCTCAAGGGAACACTCGGTCTTGGCCTCCAAATCCACAGGTCCACCTTCCCCCTTCAACTCCAAGCTTATTCTGATGCAGATTGGGCAGGCTGCCCAGACACCAGACGTTCTGTGACAGGTTTCTGCATTTTCCTGGGTTCCACCCTTATCTCATGGTGCTCCAAGAAGCAGAAAACCGTGTCCCGCTCCAGTTCTGAAGCAGAATACCGTGCCCTAGCTTACACCTGTGCTGACACCATTTGGCTTCTCAGCCTCCTCCGTGAGCTCACCTTTCCTCCCCCACTTCCCATCCGGATACACTGTGACAACCTTAGCACCTGCTACATGTCTACAAACCCGGTCTTTCATGCCCGGACAAAGCATATTGCTCTGGATTATCACTTCCTCCGTGAACGGGTCATATCCGGCACTCATCAAGTCTGGTTTGTTCCTTCCACTCACCAGCTGGCTGACTTATTCACTAAGGGACTCTTCACCAACCGCCACCATGCTCTGACTTTCAAACTTGTCACCCCTCGGGTGCCTAGTTTGAGGGGGGATGTTAGACTATGTAAACCTAGCCCTAGAGACCACTGTACACTGGTACCTAGGGTAGACCCGTGTACTTCTATATCTAGGATAAGTTAACCCTTAGTTGGTTAACACTTAGGCAGTTACCCACAGTTCCACAGTAGGACAGGTGTCCTACAGGTGTCATGTCATAGTTAAAAGTAGATTTAAGGAGATAAGAACTGTTCTGTCTTATCTCCTTAATCAATATTGTATATATATGTGCCATATTGGCTGTAAATGACATACGGATCATGAAATTCAACAGGGGGGAAACGGCCAGAGGAGTGGCCACAGGCTTGGCACCATCCATGCGAGCTAAGGTGAGCAGGTCATGGATATATTTGTGCTGAGACAGGAAAAGGCCAGCTACGGTTGGAAGGACCTCCACGCTAAGGAAGTAACTGAGGGAACCAAGGTCCTTAACCGAGAAGCGGGAGACCAGAGTTTGTATGAAGCGGGAGAGGAAGGCTGGAGTATTCCCTGTCACAATCAAATCATCAACATAAACCAGAAAATACAGAGTAGTCGAACCTTGCCTTAGGAGGAACATCGAGGGATCGGAATTGGCTTGGACAAAGCCGTGGGATAGTAGGAAGGTCTGGAGTTCCTTGTACCAGGTCCGGGGGGCTTGTTTGAGTCCATAGATAGCCTTGCGAAGTTTGCAAACATAAGAAGGGTTCTGTGGATCCGCAAAGCCAACTGGCTGGGCCATGTACACATCCTCATGAAGAGGGCCTTGAAGGAAGGCATTATTGACATCCAACTGTCGAATGGGTCAGCCACTGGTTACAACCAAGTGAAGCACTACACAGATGGTGGTGGGCTTGATTACAAGACTGAATGTGTCTGTGAAATCCACCCCGGGACGCTGATGGTACCCCTTGGCAACAAGACGGACCTTAAATCTGTCAACAACTCTAATGGGTGTACGTTTGATACGGGTCACCCACTGGTTCCCCACAACGTTATGGCTTGGATGAGGTGGGACCAACTCCCAAGTTCCATTCCGGATGAGAGCATTGAGCTCACTTGACATGGCAGCATGCTTGAGGGTCTTTCTTGCCTTGAGAGACACAGGTGGGTTCGGCCAAGGTAGGTAGTTGGTGTTTGGTGGCAGTGAGGACATAGCTGGGTACAGGTTTGACAGTACTTGTTTGAGTTCAGGTGAGCATATGGTGTGTTTTTGTGGGATTTTGGGAAGGGGGATCTGAAGGGGGGGTGGGTGAGGTGGTGGAGGTTGTTGCCGGGTGTAGGTATGGAGGGGTGGAGGTTGGGAGTCACCAGGAGAAGGATTAAGAGCTGTGGGAGCAGGAACAGAGGCAGGAGCAGCAGGAAGGCTGCTGGAGACCTGGGGCAGGGGTGGTGGCTGCGAAATCTGAGCAGGGGGCAAGTCAGCTGCAAGGACCTGCAAGGACGTTGTGTCGAAGGAGTCCCCGGTGATGGTAGAGGACGGCACAGGCCCTGCTGGTGGCGTGACAGTAGACAGAAAGGGGACTGTGGTGACTGGGGGAACGGTGGACAACCACGTTGTGAAGGTGTCGGCAGAGACGGTGAAGGAGGGGAGTAAGGAGAGGACGGAGGGAAAGGTGGTTTCATCAAACTGAACATGGCGAGAGGTGTAGAGTTTGTTGGCAATGGGATCAAAACAAAGGTAGGCACTTTGGCTAAGGGAGTAGCCAAGGAAGATGCAGGGCTAAGAACGAGGCTGCATTTTGTTGGTGGTATAGGGCCGTAGCCAAGGAAAGCAGAGGGAGCCAAAGGTTCTCAGTTTGGCATAATGGGGAGTGGCTCGGAATAGGGCAGTGTAGGGACATGTGTTTTGTAGGAGAGATGTAGGGAGGCGATTGATGAGATAGATAGCGGTCTTGAAAGCATAGGACCAGTAGGAGAGAGGGAGTTGGGCTTGGTGAAGTAAGGTGAGGCCGGTGTCAACAAGGTGGCGATGACGCCTTTCGGCAATACCATTGTGTTGGGGAGTATGTGGAGGGGTGAGGAGGTGGTTAATCCCATGCTCAGCAAGAAAAGGTTTCAGTTTAATCAATTCTCCACCTCCATCAATGTAAAGGGAAATGATGGGGGTATTGAAGTATTTTTCAACCAAGGTTTTAAAATCTTTGAAGGTAGAATAAACATCTGATTTTTTTCGGAGAGGGTAAAGCCAAGTGTACTTGGTGTAATGATCAACAAAGATTACGTAGTATGAAAATCATCAATAGAGAGGTAAGGAGCTAGTCCCCAGACATCACTGTATAGTCATTCTAAGGGACGGTGGCTGGTTATCGTTGAAATGCCAAAGGGTTGGCGGTGAATTTTATTGCATGCGCAGGAATTACATAGTGGTTCTGGAATTTGAGAAGAGAAACGAACATTAAACAGACTTAAGACACTCTTTAAGGTTTTGGATTGGGGGTGACCAAGACGACGGTGCCAAAGGCTAGGGGAGACTGTCACGGCCACAATTGCCTGCGGTTTGTGGAGAAGGGCAGGAGTCCACTCGTACACATCGTCCTTACTAACCACCCCTGTGCTGAGATCCTTCACATGAAAGCAACTAGGAAATAATTCAATAGAGGTATTGTTTTTTTTATTAAACTGGGAGATTGAAATTAAATTTCTGGTCATGGAAGGGGCACATAAAACATTATTGAGTTTGAAGGGAGGGGAGTTGGGAGAAGAGAGAAAGGAAGAGCCTGTATGGGTAATGGAAAGACCTTTACCGTTGCCAATTAGTATCTCATCAGGGCCGCTGTAGTGAGTTGCATCGGAGAGATGTTGGGAGCTAATGGCCACGTGATGAGAGGCCCCAGAGTCTAGAAGCAAGCCAAGGGAGGGGACCTAAGTTGTAGGATTGGCCACGGGTGGTGGTGAGGTTGACTGCTGGAGATGAGGACAGCGCTTAGCGCTCTGTCCCTGAGTGCCGCACCATTAACAGTAGCCACGTTAACCAGTGGACTGAGAGTATTGACGACGAGAGACGTCGCTAGACTGGTGATAGGACCGCTTCGGTGGCTGTCTAGGGACTGATTGGGGTACCTCTAGCCAGATGAACTCCTGCTGGAGCGGTTGGAGGTGGTGCCGTGAGGGGCCTGAGTGAAATTGACAGTGACGGGAGAGGGTACGGCAGTGTGGGCTGCACGGCTAGAAGCAGCCTCATGTTGGACCAGCATATCATGTAGATTTTCAAAAGGAACAGCAGTATCCCTGGATCGTACAGCTGCTGCAATTTCCTTAAACTCAGGTCCGACTCCATTAAGGACATGGAGAAGGAGATCATCATTAGACAAAGGTTTGTCGATGGAAGCCAGCTCATCAGCAGGGATCCGAACTTCCTGAAGATATTCGGAGACGGGGCGGGAATGTTGGCGGAGAAGAGTTAGGCATTCCTTGAGGCCAAGGACACGGGCTCTGGCTTTACTGGCATAGAGATGAGTGAGCCGGGCCCAAGCGACGGCGGAAGTGGGGGCGGCCGCAATTAGTTGGATCACCTGAGGGGATACGGACACCAGGATGGCGTGGAGCAACAGTTGGTCCTGACGGACCCAGAAGTCATGAAGAGCAGTTTTTGTTTTTTGGGGGTGGGGGGGGGCAGGGTCGAGAGCCGTCGACATAGCCCATGAGGTCATACCCTCGAAGAAGGGCATTGAATTGAGCTCGCCACGGAAAGAATGTTGTGGCAGTGAGCTTAACAGGGAGCTGGGTTGCGGTGTTTATGGTGATAAGGGTGGGAAGAGTAGGGTTCGGTTCATCAAGTGGTGAAGGGGTGGGGGCGGCAGGGACGGTGGTCTGGGCAGCCATAGAGCTTAGGGTTTACTCGGTGGAGCAGTTAAAGCTCTAATACCATGTAAAGGTTTAAATATTTGTTTTATTGAATTAATTATGAAATACAACAGTAGCTATCTTTATATAGGCTGTAGAGACCTAACTAGGTATGTACAATTAGGAAGATTAGGAAAGAATCATACAGTTGACTAGCTATACAAGGAAGGAATCAAAAGTGATTCCGTTTGACATATCTCAGCAGATCAAGGAGATTAAGTCAATCTCCTGCGATCGGCTGGATTGTAGGAGAATCCATATTAAACCAAGGGAAAACCAAGAACATGACTTTTCAGAACTTGCCTTCAACTTAAGAAAATAGAAAATAAAATATTCAGAGAAAGAAACTCCAACCTAACAATGTTTACACAAGCATGATTGTGTAGGTCACTAGTCTTTGCATTATTTTACTAGTTCAAGAAAAAAAAAACAGTGGCTTCACATGCCATTTTCCATTTAAATTAATTTATATTGTTTGAAAAGATAACTATTTTTAAGCATTTGGGTAGTCAATTCCATTGAACATAAATAGCATATGGTAGAAAACTTACAACTTTGTCATAGATTTATACCCCTATCATCTCGATATACTCAAAATGTTAAACCAACTCATAACCAATATTCATCTTTTCTTAAAAAATATATATATATTATGTAAACAAACCTAAGAATTCAATAACAAATACATCAAATGGAGAAACAGGTAATGGATCAGTAAATTAATATGACCCATTATACTCACTGCTAGAAAGTGTGTAACCGACGGACGATACAAGACCGCCTTTCGTGGGTTAGGTGGTAGAGTAGGATCAGCAATATCTTGGGAAAAGTTAATACGACTGGATGCTAGTGCCCCGTTCTGACCATTTTTAGCACCACTTGACTGGTAAAATAAGCCACTAGGTTCCCACTCCAGACATTGAAGCATCCTAAAAGTGTCAAGAGTGAGCTCTGAAAACTTTACCTGGTTGACATTTAAACATGGAGAAAATAGAAAATGTCATTGAATGATTCCAGTTATTATATTCATAAGGCATAAAAACAAGTCATTGACAGTACCTTGACAACTCTTATTGAGTGGAAAATCAACAACTGAACCTATTCCAGTTTCATGAAATTTCAGTTATCTGCTGTTTTTTTGCCAATAGGAAAGCTGCTCTTACCTGGATGTTATAGTTTTGGTTGTACTTTTCTTTTTAAGAAACACAACTTTCAGTAATCAAAGATGAAAGTTATACACATAAGACAAGATGTCCCCTCAAGGATCATACATCTCAACTACATCTAAACAGAAAAATGAACAACAAAAACAAAATCAAAAATATAAAAAAAATTGACTACCATTGGGATTGGCTGATATTTTTTGGTTAGCTAGTGCCTTCATGCACTGGCTATTTTGTGTTTAGTGATAGACCTTGTTTATAAAGATTGTAACCATTTGAATTTAACAATTATCGTGTCATTAACAAGAGAACAAAAGAGTCAGGGAAAAACTTCAATACCTAACCTCATTATGAAGGTAGCTACTCAGTATCGCATCTCGCAGTCTCAAGGACCTTTTAGCAACCGACGTGGATATATGTGGTATGGAATCTGGATGCCAGTCTAGAACAACACTATATCTCAAAGGCCTGATATTCATAAACGCTGTGTTAGCTTTCAAAAATCTAACTATTTCCTGAATCACCAGCTTCCATTCTTTAAAATCAATTTCCTGGAAACAAGATCATTGAAATGTCATTATTAAAACTATCTGCAAGAACACAAAAGCTTAAAAAATTCTACTTCCATTTTATGAACTTGAGGAAGCGGATCGAATAAAGTATGGAGTTGTGCATTAACATATTACATAGAAACAAAACTTCATGACTGAATTTTAGACTGCAGTTAATCAAAAAAATGTACAAAAACGAGACATTGCAGGAAATAATTTCAATTTTACATTCAAAGCCAGAATCCATTAGGGAAGTCATAAAATCACAACTAACTGATGTTTTCCATCACAACCACTGCATAACCTTTCAAAACGCATTTATCTGCAATATATCCACCCGCATTGCATTACATTCTTACTCCTTTATCCAATTTTTTTATTCTCAGAGTTAATATTCGTTTTCATTACATTATTACCTATTGCATTCTTACTTTACTTTTCTAATTCTTTCCATTTCAGTTTTTGTGCATATTTAAAATGTTTTCAATAATTTCTAGTCTTTCTCCTTTCAAAAATAAGTACTGGGGATAAAAACACATGCAACAGTGACACAATATTCAATCTTCCATTGTAAAAATATTCAAACATAGATAAAGCAATTCAATGTTCACTAGTAGTTTAATAAAATAATTTAATAGCAATCTATGAAAGATTACAAACCTGGAAAGTCCTCTTGCATTCATCAACCAAGACTCTGAGCTGATTAAGCAGCTGTTGCACCATCTCTCGGCGATTCAAAAGCAAACACACCCTGAGAAACCTAGAAATGAACCTGAGCTGCTTGTTGGCCAAGCTCAGGTCCTGAAACATGCCCTCCTTGAAGTACTCTCTGCTCAGAATCGCCTCA
The DNA here is from genome assembly GCA_032719365.1 of Prinsepia uniflora. Lineage (NCBI taxonomy): Eukaryota > Viridiplantae > Streptophyta > Magnoliopsida > Rosales > Rosaceae > Prinsepia > Prinsepia uniflora. Next base: position 69,486,290 of record CM064868.1, on the reverse strand, counting down.
TAAAATATATAAGACTCGGAGAGATAGCTGGCCTCGCTGGTCCTCATGTATTGACCCAAGTACAGCTGAGCGATTCTCGATGCAATCTCGCCGATTTCCGATCGACGAAGACCCGCCTCCACGAGTTTTTGACGATTCTCTTGCTGGAACTTCCATAGCTGCGTGTACACCTTGAAGACCTTGTAAAAATAAGCGTCGTACTCGTGCCTGAACAAAATTAAGGAAAGAAAAAAAAATTGAAATTATGGAAGATTTGATTGGAAATTGATTTTGAATTAACAAGACTCATCCCGATTATTCCTCGATAACCGTGACAGATCCTGCTCCCGTCTGACAATAACTCGAAAGTACCAAAAGTAGTTTCAAATATATACATATAACACATATAAACGATAACATTGTCAGACAAGGGATAGTTCAGTATTCCGAGACCGTTGACCTAGTCAACAGGTTTACAGAGCATAGGAAATATTTACATGTAGGGAACAAAATCCTACGCTGCAAAGTGTCTGAGTATGCAACGGTCCGTTTATTCTTCTGCCTCGAAATGAGCCTCAGTACCTGTGCACTGGCCTGGAGGGCAAATAAAACATCAAAGGTGTGAGTGGACAAAAATCAAGTTTAGAAATACATTTATCAAAATATAGTCTTACCCTCTAGTTTTCACAAACATGCATGCATATCATAACTTATAAATCAGATAATCAAGATATGAATATAAATCTCAAACATCAATAAAATCACAGAATCCAGGTCCAATATAGAGTCACGTTATCCCTGCAACGCGTGCAAATCAATAGGCTCAAGGACCGCTCAAATCCCGAGCATCCGCCGCTGTGAACACATCACCAGCCGGCAATCCAGGTCGTCATGAACATATCACTGACTAACCTCCATATAATCCAGCACATCTGGTCTGAGTCGAGCCTCCATTTGGCTGCACGACAACATCCCGTGCTACGTGACCTCTCCGGGGTAAACACTTCCATCCCGGAGGCGAGCGTTATCTCCAGGGTCCATTTCGGGGGAAACATATTCCACACCGAAAGCCCTCATATATCATCATCATGAAAACCAGTGAAAACAGTTGCATTTAATATCAAAACCATTTTTGAACTGGGCTTTAAGCCAAAAAATCACTTTTCTCAAATCCATAAATCAATCCACGCAAACCTGCGAAATCACAATCTCGTTTATGACATAAATCCATCAAATCCAATATCAGACTCATAATCCGAGTCAAAATCAAGTTCAAACCCCGTGCATTAGCTCGAAATATCAGTTTCACAGCTTTCTCGAAAATGGTGCCCAAAAGTATATAAAATAATATAATATTCCAAAAATAATATAATATTCCCAAAAATCCAGAAATCATCATATCGAAGTATTAATCATACCAAATTATTTCCAATCATATTATAAGGCATTTAAAACATATATGCATGCATTCAGGGTAGAAAACAAAAGTTCACTCACACACCGTCCAGATTGTTCCGTTTCGAGTTGTTCGCTTCCTTCCGATATCCTGAAAGTATTCGGACCTGTCAAACAAGTAATATAAGGTTATTCACTTGTTACATAATCCCCTGTACGAATTTCCTAATCGTCGGAATAAAATAATATTATTTTAAACGTAACCTATACGCCTCGGGTATACAAACTATTCTCAGTTCATATCTGATTGACCCGAAACCAACGTTAATAGGTCTGTATCATCGAGAGTATCAAAATTGCTGTTGGACCCTTCCTCAGATTCTCGGCCACGCGCCCTCACGCGCCATGAACAGTGCCTGCTACAGTGTCTCTCTCTCACCCGTTTCTCTGGTATTCGGGTCTGCGACCCGCGATCAGACCCGACTCGTTTTCTATCGATTTACACTCAATTCATCTCGTTCTTTCACTCATTAATATCTATCCAATCTAACTGATAGTTCTGTACCTTCACTTGAATCAATTAAACCATAAAACACCTCGACTCACGAAGAACACTCATCGGATCTTAATTCAGGTTTGACCTCAAATCGACCTGTTTCCTTCAATCGTTCATACCAGAAGCATCATAGGACTATTATAAACACGAAATCGAGATCAATTTCATGAAATTTTACCTCTAAGTAACTCGACTCAAGCTCGATTTTCCGAAACAGTTGCAGGGTCTGTTCTTCCCCAATTCAGCTCCAATTTTTGTTCCAATTGATTGGGTTCGAGTTGTTCAGCTCCCAGAAAGCTTAATCTCACCTCAATTTCACACCAAACTGTCTCAAAAATTAAAATCGAGATCAAGGTTTTTGGGTAGTTTTTTCGGGTATGTGCAGTACGGGTTTATGTGGGTTTCTCTTGCTTCTCTTTCGATTTTTCTCTTCAATTTGTCCCTAATTTCTCATTTAATCTCTCTTGGTTCCACTGAAAATCGATTAAGGTGAAGGGAAGATGTATGAGTGTTCTCTGTTTTGTGTTTGAAGGTTTTGGTCGTGTACTGTTCACTGAATTCCAATTTTTGTTAACCTCAATTAATTACTTAATTCATGCCACTAATCATCAATAACAAGTGACACTTGTCACTTGATAAAACATATGCATCACTTAAGGGGCTGAATCAGCAAAGTTAAAGTGAAATGATAATTATCTTTCCACCGTCCAAGTATAATCTACCCAAAATTACCATTTTACCCTTGTGGTCACAATTGACCATTTTGCTCCTGAACTTCTCAGACCCATAACTTCTTCATACGAGCTCCGTTTTCGGCGTGCCGCCTGTCTACGGATTCATCGTTCCGAGACCTACACAACGGTACTTGAGAAATGTGTAAAAAGTATTTTAAACAAAAAGTCAACTTTTAGCCATATGTCCTCAAGGGTAAAAACGTCATTTTCACATTATTTTAATCTTTTACAATTTTTGGATTTTCCGGGGCGTTACATGAATAAACAAAATGGATAAGAATTTAAGAGGACCTGTTGCGATGGTAATAAGGAAGCTCTCGGATTTTGGAGAATTTCTTGTCGGCTTTGTGAAGGAGAGACCAGTAGACTTCGCTAATGGGGATGCTAGGGTAGAAAACATATTATAAGGCATTTAAAACATATATGCATGCATTCAGGGTAGAAAACAAAAGTTCACTCACACACCGTCCAGATTGTTCCGTTTCGAGTTGTTCGCTTCCTTCCGATATCCTGGAAGTAGTCGGACCTGTCAAACAAGTAATATAAGGTTAGCCCTCACGCGCCATGAACAGTGCCTGCTACAGTGTCTCTCTCTCACCCGTTTCTCTGGTATTCGGGTCTGCGACCCGCGATCAGACCCGACTCGTTTTCTATCGATTTACACTCAATTCATCTTGTTCTTTCACTCATTAATATCTATCCAATCTAACTGATAGTTCTGTACCTTCACTTGAATCAATTAAACCATAAAACACCTCGACTCACGAAGAACACTCATCGGATCTTAATTCAGGTTTGACCTCAAATCGACCTGTTTCCTTCAATCGTTCATACCAGAAGCATCATAGGACTATTATAAACACGAAATCGAGATCAATTTCATGAAATTTTACCTCTAAGTAACTCGACTCAAGCTCGATTTTCCGAAACAGTTGCAGGGTCTGTTCTTCCCCAATTCAGCTCCAATTTTTGTTCCAATTGATTGGGTTCGAGTTGTTCAGCTCCCAGAAAGCTTAATCTCACCTCAATTTCACACCAAACTGTCTCAAAAATTAAAATCGAGATCAAGGTTTTTGGGTAGTTTTTTCGGGTATGTGCAGTACGGGTTTATGTGGGTTTCTCTTGCTTCTCTTTCGATTTTTCTCTTCAATTTGTCCCTAATTTCTCATTTAATCTCTCTTGGTTCCACTGAAAATCGATTAAGGTGAAGGGAAGATGTATGAGTGTTCTCTGTTTTGTGTTTGAAGGTTTTGGTCGTGTACTGTTCACTGAATTCCAATTTTTGTTAACCTCAATTAATTACTTAATTCATGCCACTAATCATCAATAACAAGTGACACTTGTCACTTGATAAAACATATGCATCACTTAAGGGGCTGAATCAGCAAAGTTAAAGTGAAATGATAATTATCTTTCCACCGTCCAAGTATAATCTACCCAAAATTACCATTTTACCCTTGTGGTCACAATTAACCATTTTGCCCCTGAACTTCTCAGACCCATAACTTCTTCATACGAGCTCCGTTTTCGGCGTGCCGCCTGTCTACGGATTCATCGTTCCGAGACCTACACAACGGTACTTGAGAAATGTGTAAAAAGTATTTTAAACAAAAAGTCAACTTTTAGCCATATGTCCTCAAGGGTAAAAACGTCATTTTCACATTATTTTAATCTTTTACAATTTTTGGATTTTCCGGGGCGTTACATGAATAAACAAAATGGATAAGAATTTAAGAGGACCTGTTGCGATGGTAATAAGGAAGCTCTCGGATTTTGGAGAATTTCTTGTCGGCTTTGTGAAGGAGAGACCAGTAGACTTCGCTAACGGGGATGCTAGGGTTTTGCTGTGATTGCATTTTCGTCGTTTTGGATAAATGGTGCTGGTCTCACTGACGGAGTCACAGGTGTGAGTGAGCTGAGGAAGGGGAGGAAGAGGTGGCGCTGAAGTAGGAGGTGTCTGTAATTCCGTTCTCAGTCTCACTTCGCATTCTAAGAAATCTTGGAGCTGGGTAGTTGTTTGGGCCAACCCTCGTCATTGGGCCGGCCCAAATTTTTTGGGCTTGGGATGAATTTTGCCAGACTTATTAAATAATTTTTAAAATTTTGGATCGGGCCGAATGAGTTTACTTGCATATATAAGAGTCCAAATTCTTTATTGAGTCGGGTTTTTATCAGGTTTTTCGAATAGGTCTATTCGGGCGGAGCTCGTGTGAGCTTTTAGAAATAAATTATTTTTCAAATTTTAAAGTTGCAAAAAAATATATGAATATGAAAGAAAAATATTAGGCTATGGAAGGAAATATTAGTAGAGGGTGAAGTGAGTGTTTGGTAAATGGTAAAATGAGTGTTCAAACTCTTGAAAGGTTGCATAAATAACAACTTGATGGGTAAAAGGTGAAAGGTAAAAAGTTTCCTTTTCATGAGTTGAGATTTGAGAGAGATTGAAAATGAAGTATAAGATTAGTGGCGAGTGAGACTGAGACTGAGAGCCAAGAGCAAGAGAGTCAGAGAGGTGTGTGAGCGATGAGGAGGGTTAGTTTTTGTTTGTGAGAGGTTTGTATTGTATAATTTGTATAGGTAGGTTAGAGTTTCTATTATCTTTGGGGCAAGAGGGTTGTATTGGGTTGTGGTTTGGCTTTGGGTTGTATTAGTCTTGGGTGATTTTAGCTTCTTTAGGTCATTTGAGCTATTATAAAAAATAGACTTGGGTGAATTTAGTGTCTTTATGTTATTTGATCTATATATTCGGGCCTACGAGCTGGATTTATATGGGTGAGCCGGGTTGGACTTACGGGGCCCGGACCTATCGAGTTTGAATACTCTAAATGACAGGACCCGTCCCCGAAGGACAAAGTTAACCGTGCCCGGTCCTGCTCCCGTCTGACAAGTCAACTGAAAGTCCGAAACTACCCTTCAGTACCTGTCAGACAAGGGATATTTGCGCCTGTGCCTGCACATACCTCCACCTCTCGAATAGCCTCGATCATCGCGCCACGACCTGGTGGGTCAATAAAACAGAAAAGGTGTGAGTGGACAAAAATGACCTCTTATAAAAACATTTATCAAAATACATTCTTACCCTCCAATTTTCACAAACTTGCATGCATATCGTAAAACATGAGTAATAGTATGAAATCATTCAAGTATGTACAGTGGACCGATAAAATCAAAACATATTTTCCCATGGTCCATAAAACTCATGTTCACCAAATCAGTTCATGTTATAAAACATCAAATCCCGGCTCTCAGGCCAAAACATGTGAAAGCATAATCACCTGGCCACAAAGACCAAGAACCCGTACTCAATACCAGTACGTTATCACAAACAACATCAATCAGCACTAATCACCAATGCACAATAAATATATCAATCCGATCAATCCGCACTACTCACAAGTGCATAAAATATCACAAATCACATCTGCACTACTCACATGTGCACAATCAATCAAACTGCACTACTCACAAGTGCTGCACTATGCGTAGGCCAATATCCAGTCACTCTCTCGGGAACAGACACCTCTGGGCTCAACCCCCTCGGGCTCAGTCACCTCTGGGCGAACACATCCCCAGGCTCAGACACCTCCGAGTGGTACATCCAGGCTCAGTCTCATCCGAGAAGCTGACTACCATAGGATCAACTCCGGATCCTACAATCACATCCCCCAAGCTCCGGTCGTCTGAGAATATCACAATCACCATGAAAACCATCTCGGGAATTACATCCCAAAACATTTCAATCAAATCTTGACAGGACCCGCCCCGATCCCCCTAGGACCACCCGGGACGTGCCCTGCTCCCGTCTGACACCCGACATAAAATACCAAAAATACCCTTATTGAAGATAAAATGCATAAAGAAAATCCATAGTTAAGTCATACATAACACACCACACAAATACTCAAATACAAATAGTGTCAGACAAGGGATGGTTCCCGAATACAGTTTATTGAGCACGACTCTAGACACACTACGTGCCAACCTACCCAGCAGTAGGGTTCAGGTACGCAACGTAAACCTATGCCTCTTCCTCCTCGGGATCCTCCTCCTCGATAGCACTACCTGGAGGGGTAGTAAAACAACAAAGGTGAGTGGGCCGAAACTCAAGGTTTACAAAGTAGTTTACCATTTCGAAAACATATAGCTTTTCCCCTCCGTTTTCCGAAAAGACATGCATAGTATCAAAACCACAAAACCATATAGTCATAAGCAGAATAATATCAACATAATATAATCTTAGTCACTGCACTATACATCCCAACCCTGACATCCCAGATGCCTGGCGTCCCAGACGCCCAATAAGGTCACAGTCTCAAGGCTACGCGTGCCACCCGGGGTCTCAATCCCGAGTCCAAATCCCGAACCTAGTCCGAGCATGGCATTCTAGATGTTTGACGTCCCAGACGTTCAATAGTAGCAATCCTGCTCCTGAGTCACTCTACGGTCCGGTCCCTCCGTAGAATGACTCCTCACAGGCAATGCGCCATGACCACTCCGATGTACCTACATCCGGAGGAGATAGAATCCTAGGGTAGATCCATACAGTGCAGTACCACAGATAATATCGAGATCCATTATATATGTATATGACTCCAAACCATTCATAAACAACCAGACGGGTCTCATGCCCAAACATCGTAATACGTACCACAAGATAAACAGATACTTTTACTCAAATCACATATAGATATAGTAGAAAGTAAAACAGTTATGCATGCCGAAGTTTAGTGAAATCAAAGGCCCACTCACAGTACAATCCCGCTGCAATCCCGAGCGTAAAGCCCCGTCCAAGGGTTAAAGTACAATTCCTGTCATGCCCAAAACATACGTAAAGGTCACTTTAAGTCCCTACTAAACAACTACGAAACCCTAGACTGAAACCGGCCCGGGAAAGCCGTCCGAACACGCTTCCCAAGGTGTCAAACCCTAATTTGACCAACTTAACGATCTCCGATCGACACGAAACCACCGCCATTGGATCCGTATCGTCGAAACCTTGAAAATGGCACTGGTCCTACACAAAATACTGTTCACACGCGCCCCCCATGACAGGACCCGCCCCGATCCCACAGGGACCACAAGGGGACGTGCCCTGCTCCCGTCTGACACCCAATAATTCATACCAATTTTAACGTCCAAACATTTAAAAGCATAAATAACCAAATAAACGTTATACATCAAATCCGAATTAAACGAATGTCAGACAAGGGATGAAAATCCGAAATACAAGTTGCGAGCACGACTCTATTAAAAACCTGCAGGTACACCACCCAACAGGAGTTCAGGTACGCAGAAAGTGGATCTATGTCTCAGCCTCTGGTTCCTCCTCTACCTCAGTTTCCCGACCTGGAGGGGTTATCAAAACAGTAAGGGTGAGTGGACCGAAACTCAAGTTTATAAAATCATTTGATAAGTAAAACATATAATTTACCCCTCTGTTTTCCAGACATGCATGCATCATTATTTAAAATCATAAACCATATAATATAAACCATAAGGCATGTAATAAAACCATAAGTATAATTTTAGTTGCTGCACTATACACTCCAATCCCGACATCCCTGATGTCTGACGTCCCTGACGTCAATAAGGTCACAATCACAAGGCTACGCGTGCCACTCGGGTCTCAATTTCCGAGTTCAATCCCCGAACCCCGTTCGGGTACAGCATCCCCGATGCTTAGCGTCATAGACGCTGGACGTTCTAGACGTCCGTGACCTCTCCGGGGTACCTCATCCGGAGGAGACAATATAACATGGAAGGATCTATACAGTGCAGTACCAAATACATTTATCGATATCCACATGCAAGGTATATATATACCTAGATAAAATCTGAATCAATCATTAAGTTTCATCAAACGGGTCTCAAGCCCAAATACCGTGAAACGTGCCATAACCATATTTTCCATACCATCAAAAAACATCGTTGGTTTAGCATGTGAATAAGTATAATAAAACCAGAAAACGTTTATGCACGCAAGGGTTTAAGAAAATGGCCCACTCACAGTACAGTCCTGCTGAAAACCGAGCGTTTACCCTCGATCTGGTACAATTACAAAATTCCTGTCACATCCAAAGTATACGTAAGGGTAAATACAAACCCCTAACATTCAACCATGAAACCCTAGACCGAAACCAGTCCGGAAAAGCCACCCGAACGCGCTTTCCAAGGCAAAAACTCTCATTTTGACCAACTTAATGATCTCTGATCGACCCGAAACCACCGCCATTGGATCCGGATCGTCGAAACCTAAAGAATGGTGGTGGTCCCACCAAAATTACTGTTCACACGCGCCCCCACGCGCCTGGTCAACCCTCTGGTCAACGGTGCTACAGTTCAGCATGACGTCATCACTGACAGTGTCAGAGGACACGTGTCAGCAGTCCATTGGTCCCTGGTCTGACTGAATTCTGACATGATGACGTCATCATGACGTCACTGCTGACGTCAGCATGATGACGTCATCCGCTACAGTAACCGGGTCTGAGAACCGGGTCACCGCAGACCCACGGTTCGACCCGATCAGTTCTCTCCAACCCGACCACCATTTCTGATGGGATTTGTTCCTATGAACTCGTCACAAAGTGTTCTATGGTTCTATGGACTCAAAACTAGTTTCTAGGTTTAGAGAACTACCTGAAAATCGACAGGAATCCGGCTGCCGGCTCTGGTTCGTCTTCTCCGGCGAGTCGTCCAGCTTCCAGCCGCGAACCTTGGTTTAAAATGGTCGTCTGGGTCCCTTAAGTGTGTCTTAGAAGCAAACAAACAAAATCAACGTCAAAAACGATCGTTTCGAAGAAGGGAAGATAATCGGGTCTCACGGGTTTTTCAACCTACCGCCGCCGTGTCACCGCCGCACGTCGTCCAGTCCAGCAGAGGGTCGTCCTGCCGTCACAGTGATCCCAACCGTACGTTGGTTCGAGCCTCAGAGTGAAGGTTTGGACGGTTTGGTGACTTGGGCTGTTCAGGTCTCCTTCTCGGGTCTGGGAGGAATTCCGGCCGTGCAGGTGGCCGTGGGGTGGTGGCCGGCGTCTGGGGGGTGGCAGTTGGCCGCCTGGTGTTGCCGTGAGGGTGAGGTTGAAAGGTGAGGGGCTGGTGTGTTTGTTCGAATGGTTAGCCGTGCACACGGTTTGGAAGAATGAAGAGTGAAAATTCTGAGAATTAATAAACAGGTTGGCTGGATGGTTTGAAGGGCTGAGATTAAATCTCAGCATATGATCAATGGTGAGGATTTGAGGAGAGGAAATTAATTGTTTAATCCAATGGCCAACATAGATCCATGTTTTAGGGAGTGTGGGGATGAGTGACACTTGTCACTCATCCAAGGGTCCAGAATGATTTGATTAAAGTAACCAGATTCCATTAATAAAATAATATTTTAATCCGGTTCTCGGTTGGTTCGGTTAAATGCGAAATACTTCCGTGACCATAACTTCCCCGTACGAAGTCCGATTTCGGCGTGCCGCCTGTCTACGGACTCAGGACGTCGAGACCTACCCAACGGTCCTTGAGTCAACTGAAAAATAGTTTCCAAGAGAAAAGTCAACATTTTCACCCCCCAAATGTCCAAATTACGGTAATGCCCTTGAACTTCCGATAGTCATAACTTTTTCCCTGATCGTCCGAAATGGACGTGCCACCTGTCTATGAACTCGTGACGTCCCGAACTACGTAACGGTCATAGGTCAAAGTCCATTTAATTTTTAAATCAAAAAGTCAACAATTGGTCATACCCAACGCAAGGGTAAAAGTGTCAATTCAACATTAATTTACAATATTAAAATCCTCGAATTTCCGGGGTGTTACAACCTTCCCCCCTTAAGAAATTTCGTCCCGAAATTTCAAAGAAACAAGTAAGGAAATTGTTCTCGCATCTGAGCCTCAGGCTCCCATGTGGCTTCTTCCACATTCTGGTTTCTCCAGAGAATCTTCACGAGAGGGATCGTCTTCCGTCGTAGTACCTTGTCCTTCCGATCCAAGATCTGTACTGGTTGTTCTTCGAAGCTCAAATCCTTCCGTAGTTCGACAGGTTGTTCCCCAAGTACATGCGAAGCATCATGTACGTATTTCCGCAGCATCGATATGTGGAAAACATCGTGAACTCTAGAAAGTTCTGGGGGTAGCGCCAATCTGTATGCAACTCTGCCAATTCTCTCCACGATTTCATAAGGTCCGATAAAACGCGGACTCAGTTTCCCCCGTCGGCCAAAACGGATAATCCCTTTCCACGGAGACAACTTCAGGAAGACAAAATCTCCCACTTCAAACTCCAAGTCTCGAATCCGTCGGTCGGCATAACTCTTCTGGCGATCCTGTGCCACCTTCAATCTTTCCTTGATCACGCGAACAGTTTCCATGGTTAAGTCCATTATCTCCGGCCCTACAGCCGCTCGCTCTCCTACCTCCGTCCAGCAGATAGGTGTCCTGCACTGTCGACCATACAGTGCCTCATAGGGTGCCATTCCGATGCTTGCCTGATAGCTGTTGTTGTAGGCGAATTCCATTAATGGCAAATGAGTATCCCAAGCGTCCTGAAACTGTAGTACACATGACCTCATCATGTCCTCCAGGGTCTGAATAGTTCTTTCAGACTGTCCATCGGTCTGTGGATGGAACGCAGTACTGAAACGTAGGGTTGTTCCCAAAGTAGCTTGCAAACTCCGCCAGAACCTGGAAGTGAAACGCGGATCACGATCGGACACGATCGATTCCGGCGTACCATGCAATCGTATGATTTCCTTCACAAACAACTGAGCCAGTCGGTTAGGTTTATAAGTCTCCTGAACAGGCAGAAAATGGGCTGACTTGGTTAACCGGTCCACGATCACCCATACTCCGTCAACTCCACTCTGAGTCCTTGGTAACTTAAAGACGAAGTCCATGGTGATGTGATCCCACTTCCACTCGGGAATCGGAAGTGGCTGCATAGCCCCATAAGGTCTCTGCCGTTCCGCCTTAACCTGCTGAGAGGTTAAGCATTTACTCACGAATTCAGCAATATCCTTCTTCATTCCTGGCCACCAGTAATGGTTCCGGAGGGTACGGTACATCTTTGTACCTCCCGGATGCATAGCATAAGCCGAACTATGGGCCTCCTCAAGAATCTCGGCCCGTAACTCTGCCACTGCAGGTACACACAAACGGCCCAACTTCACAAGTGCTCCATCGTCCCGGATGGTAAAATCCTGTCTCCCATCCGCATCGACCTCAATTCTGTAAATACAGAGTATCGGATCCTGAAGTTGTGCCTCAATGATCCGATCAATCAGTACTGGTCGCACATGGAAGCTGGCCAACAAAGCTCCATGCTCGTCCGTACCCAAAATAACTCCCGCCTTCCGGAGTTCCACCAGCAAGGGAAGATACACCATCCCCAGGTGTGCAACTGATCCCGCTGATTTTCTGCTGAGTGCATCCGCCACCACATTGGCCTTACCCGGATGGTACTCGATCGTACAATCATAGTCCTTCAGCAGCTCCAACCATCTCCGTTGTCTCATGTTGAGCTCCTTCTGAGTGAATAAGTACTTAAGACTCTGGTGGTCGGTGTAAATCCGACACGTTGCGCCGAACAGATAATGTCTCCAGATCTTTAGAGCATGAACCACCGCTGCCAACTCCAAATCATGGGTAGGGTAGTTCAACTCATGAGTCTTCAGCTGCCGGGATGCATAGGCGATAACCTTGCCAGTTTGCATCAACACGCAGCCCAGACCCTGCAGCGATGCATCACTGAAGACCACAAACTCTCCACTGTCATCCGGCAATGCAAGGACAGGTGCAGTGGTCAATCGATCTTTCAACTCTTGAAAGCTCCGATCGCATTGCTCGTCCCAGATAAACTTTACTCCCTTCCGAGTCAAACGAGTCAATGGTGCAGCAATTTTGGAGAAACCCTCCACGAATCTCCGGTAGTAACCTGCTAATCCGACAAAACTCCGCACCTCGGTCACTGTTGTCGGTCTAGCCCAGTTGGTCACCGCTTCTGTTTTCTGGGGATCCACGCAAATCCCATCCGTCGATATCACGTGTCCCAGAAAACCAATACTGCTCAGCCAAAACTGACACTTGCTCAGTTTGGCGTACAATTGTTCTTGTCTCAGCCTCTCCAAGACCAACCGTAGATGTTCCTTATGTGCACGGGCACTCCTCGAGTACACCAAAATATCATCGATGAACACAATCACGAACTTATCCAGGTAGGGTCGGAAGACCCGGTTCATCAGATCCATGAATGCTGCTGGAGCATTCGTCAAACCAAATGGCATAACAAGGAACTCGTAGTGTCCGTAACGGGTTCGAAAAGCAGTTTTCGGAATATCCTCCTCCGAAATCCTCAGTTGGTGATACCCAGACCGCAAATCAATTTTCGAGAAGCACTGAGCTCCCCGCAACTGGTCAAAAAGGTCATCGATCCTGGGTAGAGGATACTGGTTCCTCAGTGTCACCTTGTTGAGTTGTCGATAGTCAATGCACAAACGGAGACTTCCTTCCTTCTTCTTCACGAACAACACCGGTGCTCCCCACGGTGAAGTACTCGGTCGAACATATCCCAAATCCACCAGCTCCTGCAATTGAGCCTTGAGTTCTCGTAACTCAGCCGGCGCCATCCGGTATGGTGCCTGGGATATAGGTCGGGTACCAGGGAGTAGTTCAATTGTAAATTCGATCTCCCGCGATGGTGGCAATCCAGGTAAGTCTTCCGGGAACACATCCGGGAACTCACATACCACCGGTATCTCGTCGATACCCGGAGTACCAACCTGCTCCGACATGACATGCGCCAGATAACCCTGACATCCCTTCCATAGAAGTTTGGTAGCAGTAAGTGAAGAAATCACTTCAGGAGGCGAACCATCACGTTCCCCCTGAAAGATAACCTCCGGCAAACCCGGGCTCCGCAGAATCACTTGCTTGCTACAGCAATCGATGAGCGACCCATGCTCCGATAGCCAATCCATCCCTAGGATTATATCGAAGTCGTGGATATCCAGAATAATTAAGTCTGCTGGTAAATCCACATCCTCAATTCTTACCGGGCACCTCCGAATCACCTGATTCACAAGGTACACGATACCCATCGGGGTGCCAACACCCATTTCGCAATCTAAAGCTGATACCACACAATCAAGCATACCAGCACAACTTTTCGAAATAAAAGAATGAAGAATTGGTGAATTTTCTGATATCATTCACATAGCCGAATGGCTGTATATATATACATAAGTGTGGGCAGATAAGATCAGGCAGTTAAATCTGTCCTAATCTTATCCTGACAGCAGTTAGTAACTGACTAACTGCCAATAACTACCTAGGACAGATGTCACATGTTAGTGTACACGTGTATGTCTACCTATACAGATTTAGTAGTGTTATGTTCTATAGCTCTAGGATTATACTTTCGTACATCCCCCCGCAAACTAGGCACCTGATGGGTGACTAGTTTGGATGCAAGTTGACTGTGACGGGCAAAGGGGAGTCCTTTGGTGAAGATGTCAGCCAGTTGATGAGCGGATGGGACAAAGAGGACGCTGTGTGTTCCAGCAGCAACCCTTTCACGAAGAAAGTGGTAGTCAATAGCTATGTGTTTCGTACGGGCATGGAACACTGGGTTGGCTGTCATGTGTGCAGTACTCATGTTGTCACAATAAAGACGAAGTGGCAGCTGAGGTAGGATCTGAAGCTCGTGCAGGAGGCTGAGGATCCAGATCGTGTCTGCACAGGTGTAGGCTAGGGCACGATATTTCGCCTCGGAGCTGGAACGGGAGACAGTTTTCTGTTTCTTAGCACACCAGGAGATCAGATTTGGACCAAGGAAGATGCAGAAACCGGTAACTGATCTGCGTGTGTCAGGGCAACCTGCCCAATCAGCATCCGAGAAGGCTTGTAGGCGTAGGGGGAAGCGGGAGCGCTGCAGGAGAAGGCCTGTACCGACTGTGCCTTTTAGATACCGTAGAATGCGCTTGACAGCAGTTAGGTGGGCATCCGTGGGCTGGTTCATGAATTGGGCGACATTTTGAACTGCATAGGAGATATCAGGTCGGGTTAGTGTCAAGTAAAGAAGGGCACCCACCAGTTGTCTGTAGATAGAGGGATCTAGGAGAGGCTGTCCAGTGGTGGCAGACAGAGTTTGTTTTGCTGCTACAGGGGTAGGGGCAGGTTTACAATCAATCAGTCCACTACGGTTTAGGAGCTCAGCAGTGTATTTGTTTTGTGTGAGAGTGAGGCCAGTGGGAGTGGAATGAGATTCAACACCAAGGAAGTAGTGTAGGGGACCCAAGTCTTTGATGTCGAAGGCACGGGCCAAGGCGGTCATGAAGGTAGACAGTGCCTCTTGGGAGTTGCCTGTCAAGATGATGTCGTCAACATACAGAAGCAGATACATGATGCATTTATGTTGATGAAGAACAAACATTGAAGGGTCGGCCCTACTTTGACAGAATCCATAGTGAATGAGAAAAGTGCTGAAACGATCAAACCATGCTCGTGGAGCTTGTTTGAGGCCATAGAGAGCCTTATGGAGGCGGCAGACATGATTAGGGTGTTGGGAGTCAGTGAAGCCAGGGGGCTGAACCATGTAGACTTCTTCATGTAAAGTGCCATGGAGAAAGGCGTTTGTGACATCCAGTTGACGGATGGGCCAGCCAAGAGAAACTGCAATGGCTAGAACAATGCGGATGGTTGTTGGTTTGACCACGGGGCTGAAGGTTTCATTGTAGTCGAGTCCCTCTTGTTGGTGGAAACCTTTGGCAACAAGGCGGGCCTTATAGCGTTCAATAGTGCCATCTGCACGCTGTTTTAGGCGAAAGACCCATTTACACCCCACGGCATTGGCATGAGAGGGAAGGGGAACCAGGGACCAGGTGTGTTGCTTCATCAGAGCATTGTATTCAGTCTGCATAGCTGCTGTCCACTCAGGAGATTTGGAGGCCTGTGTGTAGGATGTGGGTTCAGGTGTGGTAAGTTTAGTAGTGTTGAAGGCTTGGGGCAGGGGATATCTGGAGGTATAGAGGAGGTTTCGGGATTTTGAAATCCCAGCCTTGCTGCGGGTAGTCATAGGGTGAATGTTGGGGGGTCGTGTTGGGTGAGGTTGGGTTGAGGAGACCCCTGGAGATTCTGCAGAACTGATGGAAGAGGACTGGTCCGGGTGGGAATCTGGTAGTGGTGAGGATGGTGGTATGGGTGGAGGGGAGGGAGAAGGACTGCGGGCTGGTGGTGCTGGGACCGGTGAGTGAGCAGGGAAATCGAAGGAAATGACTGGGGTGAAGGATAGGGGAGGGTTAGGAGGGGAGGATTTGGGGTAAGGAAAGTCATGCTCATTGAAGACAACATGGCGGCTGATATAGACTCGACCTGTGGGTACATGTAGGCAACGGTACCCTGCATGGTGTGGGCTGTAACCTAGGAAAATACAGGGTAGGCTGCGGGGTTCCAGCTTGTGTTTGGTGTAGGGTCCAATGTAGGGGAAGCACGAACAGCCAAAGGTCCTGAGAATATGATATGGTGGTGGTTTTCCATGTAGTTTTGTGTAGGGAGAGGTCCAGTGAAGTGTAGGGGTGGGAAGGAGGTTAATGAGAAAAACAGCAGTGGTTATAGCATCTGCCCAGTAAGAGTAAGGCAGACCGGCTGTATGGAGGAGGGTTCGTCCCATTTCAGAGATGTGACGGTGTTTCCGTTCAGCTAACCCATTTTGCTGGGGAGTGTGGGGGCAGGAAAAACGGTGGTGAATGCCATGGGCAGAGCAAAAGTCTTGGAACTGATGATTAGTGTATTCAGTGCCACCATCACTTTGAAACTGAGTTATTTTTGTGTGGAATTGAGTTTGAACATAGGAATAGAATTTTGTGAAATGGGTGAATACTTCAGACTTGTGACGTAAGGGAAATATCCATGTAAATCGAGTATAATCATCAGTGAACAGTAGGTAATATCGAAAACCAGAGACAGAAAGTACAGGGGACATCCAAACATCGGAATGAATTAAATGAAATGGTTTTATTGATTGATGAACAACAGAGGAGAATGACAAGCGAGTGCTCTTATTGAGAGCACATTGATTACAAAAGGGTGCAGAATTTAAAGATACAGGGGTGCATAATTTATTTTTGGTTGTCACCATGCGAAGGACCTTGGAAGAGGGATGTCCAAGCCGCTGGTGCCAGAGGGATGGGGCAGCACTGGTGAGGTAGGCTTGGGGTGGTGCAGAGTGCGGTGTGATCCTGTAAAGACCATCTTTACAGGGGCCCTGAAACAGAACTTGATCAGTGAGTAAATCCTGAATAAGGAAGTGGTGGGGGAAGAAGGAAATTTTGACAGAGTGATCTTTAGTGTATTGGGAGACTGAGAGCAGATTCTTTTGGATAGTGGGAACATAGAGGACGTCAGATAAATGAAAATTGAAGGGACCAGAGGAGAAGGAGACTGTACCAGTTTGGTGGATGGGGAGGGTGGTGCCATTGCCGATCATGACTTGTTCAGGGGAGGAAGTTGGAGGTTGTGGGGAAGAGAGTGGATCCATGGTGACATGGTGAGTGGCACCGGTGTCTGGGTACCAATTCGGGTCTGAAACGTTGGCAAGGTGGAGACCAGCGAAGGCTTGAGACAGGTTGTGATTGGGGGACTGGGACAGATTGGGGCAGTGGGCAGCAAGGTGGCCATAGCGATGGCAGGACCAGCATTGAGGACCGGTGGGGCGATTTGAGGAATATGGAGAGGATCCGAGTACACCAGGGGAGGGATTTGGGGAGTAGGCGCGTGGAGAACCGCGGCGGTTGGGGAAGCGGGTGCCACGTCCGGGGCGAGGGCCTCGCTGATAACCAGAACGTCCACGGTAAATGGCAGATCCAGGGTGGGCAGTGTACAGGGCAGTGGGTGGATTGACAGCAGCAGGTTGGAGGGTGGAGGCTTGTTGGGCTTCAAAGGAGAGGAGTCGGGCTCTGAGATCAGTGAAGGGAGGTAGAGGAGGAAAGTTGAGCATGGCTGTCACAAGCATGCTGTATTCTGAGCCAAGCCCACGTAAAACAGCAGTGACCAAGTCCCGGGAAGAGAATGGTTCGTTGATGGCAGCAAGAGAGTCTGCGAGAGTTTTGGCATGGTTGAGGTAGTCAGAGACAGATTGGGAGCCTTTAGTGAGAGACATGAGTTGGAATCTGAGGTTAGTGGCATTTGCTAAGGATTGTTGGGAGAAGTTTTGCCGTAGGCATTCCCAGATTTCTCGGGAAGTGTTCAGTCCGACAACCTGAGATAGAACAGGTTCTGTCAGCGTTGCTCGAAGCATGCTGATGAGAGTTTGATCGATTTGGTACCACTGATGGTACGCAGGATTAGGCAGAGGAACAGAGGATGCAGTAATGGCAGAGGATGATGAATCGGATTGGGGAGAGGATTCATCATTAACCGGAGAGGGAAGGGTAGGAGAAGGAGGAGAATGGGTTCCATCGATGAACCGCCAGTAGTTATGGCCGATCAGAAATGGTTTAATCTGGCTTTCACAGAGAAGATAGTTGGATTCGGTGAGTTTGATGGACACTAGGGTTGAGACATGATTTGGGGAGATTGAGGGGGAGGCACAGGAGTCACTAGCCATAGCAGAAAGGAAGGGAGGATCGAACTATGGTGGTCAGACGTGCTGCTCTGATACCATGAAGAATTGGTGAATTTTCTGATATCATTCACATAGCCGAATGGCTGTATATATATACATAAGTGTGGGCAGATAAGATCAGGCAGTTAAATCTGTCCTAATCTTATCCTGACAGCAGTTAGTAACTGACTAACTGCCAATAACTACCTAGGACAGATGTCACATGTTAGTGTACACATGTATGTCTACCTATACAGATTTAGTAGTGTTATGTTCTATAGCTCTAGGATTATACTTTCGTACAGAATGTGTAGCCCCCGCATCCATCAATACACGTACAAGAAGGTTAAAGATATGTAATGTACCTGTGACTACGCCTGGGGCAGTCCTCGCCTGCTGCTGGGTCATTGCAAACACTTGGGCTCTCGGCCCTCCGTTCCGTCCGCGCCCGCGCGCGCCACGCCCAGCACCACGGTCACCTCCCTGACCGCGACCTCCACTAGTGTGGGAAGCCGTGCTCTGCACCACACTAGAGCCCCCAGCGTCATTGTTCTTGGACAACTGCGGGCAATCACTGGCATAGTGGCCCTCCTCCCCGCAAGCAAAACAGGTTACAAACCTCGGCCAGTTTGAATGCCCACCCGAAGCACCGCTCCCAGATGAACGCTGCCCAGAGTTATATCCAGATCCTCTGCCCTGAGAGCCTCCACGTCGACCTGACCAGCCACGACCCTTGAAGGATGAGGGTGCTCCCCTGTAGCTCCCTCCCTTGTTGTTCTTACGGCCCGATGGCCCATGATGTGGGCGATCCTGACGTCGCCCCTCCCCCGAAGGTTGTCGTGATTGGTGTGCCGCCAGACTGGCCTCGACACGCACCGCTGCGTCGACCATATCCCTCAGAGAAGCATGAGTGGTAGCAGTCACACTGGCCCGGATCTCCCCTCGGAGTCCAAGCTCAAACCGCTGGCATTTGTCCTCCTCCGTGCTTACGAATGAGGCAGCGAACCGGGAAAGTCTCCCGAATGTTTGCTCGTAGTCTGAAACAGACATGTCACCCTGCTCCAGCCGCAGGAATTCCGCCTCCCGCGCCGCGCGAAAGGATCGCGGGTAGTACTGGTCCAGAAACCTGGAACGGAAAGCTTCCCAGGTAGTGGTATGGACAGACCACCCTGACATTTCGAGTCCATGCCACCACTGGTAGGCTCCTCCCTCCAGTAAGAAGGCCGCCAGAGTCACTCGTTCGCCCGGAGGGCAGTGCATCACCGAGAAGATCCTCTCCCACTTGGTGATCCAGTCGTGAGCATCCTCGGGGTTTGATCCCCCGCAGAAAGGAGTGGCTCCCAAACGTTGAGCCCTTTCGATGCTCGCGCATTCCATCTCTCTTTCTAGATCCTCGTCCGTTCGAGTATGCGGAATTCTCCTAGGAGGCATAACCAACTGTCAAGAGGCATAGATCAGATAACAATATTCTGAAAAGTCGAAAAGTAACTAGTACTAATCGCTAGTCTAGCATGCTGACCAAAACCTAGTACTGACCACAACCTAGTGCTCTGATACCAAGCTGACAGGACCCGCCCCGATCCCACAGGGACCACAAGGGGACGTGCCCTGCTCCCGTCTGACACCCAATAATTCATACCAATTTTAACCTCCAAACATTTAAAAGCATAAATAACCAAATAAACGTTATACATCAAATCCGAATTAAACGAATGTCAGACAAGGGATGAAAATCCGAAATACAAGTTGCGAGCACGACTCTATTAAAAACCTGCGGGTACACCACCCAACAGGGGTTCAGGTACGCAGAAAGTGGATCTATGCCTCAGCCTCTGGTTCCTCCTCTACCTCAGTTTCCCGACCTGGAGGGGTTATCAAAACAGTAAGGGTGAGTGGACCGAAACTCAAGTTTATAAAATCATTTGATAAGTAAAACATATAATTTACCCCTCTGTTTTCCAGACATGCATGCATCATTATTTAAAATCATAAACCATATAATATAAACCATAAGGCATGTAATAAAACCATAAGTATAATTTTAGTTGCTGCACTATACACTCCAATCCCGACATCCCTGATGTCTGACGTCCCTGACGTCAATAAGGTCACAATCACAAGGCTACGCGTGCCACTCGGGTCTCAATTTCCGAGTTCAATCCCCGAACCCCGTTCGGGTACAGCATCCCCGATGCTTAGCGTCATAGACGCTGGACGTTCTAGACGTCCGTGACCTCTCCGGGGTACCTCATCCGGAGGAGACAATATAACATGGAAGGATCTATACAGTGCAGTACCAAATACATTTATCGATATCCACATGCAAGGTATATATATACCTAGATAAAATCTGAATCAATCATTAAGTTTCATCAAACGGGTCTCAAGCCCAAATACCGTGAAACGTGCCATAACCATATTTTCCATACCATCAAAAAACATCGTTGGTTTAGCATGTGAATAAGTATAATAAAACCAGAAAACGTTTATGCACGCAAGGGTTTAAGAAAATGGCCCACTCACAGTACAGTCCTGCTGAAAACCGAGCGTTTACCCTCGATCTGGTACAATTACAAAATTCCTGTCACATCCAAAGTATACGTAAGGGTAAATACAAACCCCTAACATTCAACCATGAAACCCTAGACCGAAACCAGTCCGGAAAAGCCACCCGAACGCGCTTTCCAAGGCAAAAACTCTCATTTTGACCAACTTAATGATCTCTGATCGACCCGAAACCACCGCCATTGGATCCGGATCGTCGAAACCTAAAGAATGGTGGTGGTCCCACCAAAATTACTGTTCACACGCGCCCCCACGCGCCTGGTCAACCCTCTGGTCAACGGTGCTACAGTACTGCTGACGTCAGCATGACGTCACTGCTGACGTCATCACTGACAGTGTCAGAGGACACGTGTCAGCAGTCCATTGGTCCCTGGTCTGACTGAATTCGGACATGATGACGTCATCATGACGTCACTGCTGACGTCAGCATGATGACGTCATCCGCTACAGTAACCGGGTCTGAGAACCGGGTCACCGCAGACCCACGGTTCGACCCGATCAGTTCTCTCCAACCCGACCACCATTTCTGATGGGATTTGTTCCTATGAACTCGTCACAAAGTGTTCTATGGTTCTATGGACTCAAAACTAGTTTCTAGGTTTAGAGAACTACCTGAAAATCGACAGGAATCCGGCTGCCGGCTCTGGTTCGTCTTCTCCGGCCAGTCGTCCAGCTTCCAGCCGCGAACCTTGGTTTAAAATGGTCGTCTGGGTCCCTTAAGTGTGTCTTAGAAGCAAACAAACAAAATCAACGTCAAAAACGATCGTTTCGAAGAAGGGAAGATAATCGGGTCTCACGGGTTTTTCAACCTACCGCCGCCGTGTCACCGCCGCACGTCGTCCAGTCCAGCAGAGGGTCGTCCTGCCGTCACAGCGATCCCAACCGTACGTTGGTTCGAGCCTCAGAGTGAAGGTTTGGACGGTTTGGTGACTTGAGCTGTTCAGGTCTCCTTCTCGGGTCTGGGAGGAATTCCGGCCGTGCAGGTGGCCGTGGGGTGGTGGCCGGCGTCTGGGGGGTGGCAGTTGGCCGCCTGGTGTTGCCGTGAGGGTGAGGTTGAAAGGTGAGGGGCTGGTGTGTTTGTTCGAATGGTTAGCCGTGCACACGGTTTGGAAGAATGAAGAGTGAAAATTCTGAGAATTAATAAACAGGTTGGCTGGATGGTTTGAAGGGCTGAGATTAAATCTCAGCATAGGATCAATGGTGAGGATTTGAGGAGAGGAAATTAATTGTTTAATCCAATGGCCAACAGAGATCCATGTTTTAGGGAGTGTGGGGATGAGTGACACTTGTCACTCATCCAAGGGTCCAGAATGATTTGATTAAAGTAACCAGATTCCATTAATAAAATAATATTTTAATCCGGTTCTCGGTTGGTTCGGTTAAATGCGAAATACTTCCGTGACCATAACTTCCCCGTACGAAGTCCGATTTCGGCGTGCCGCCTGTCTACGGACTCAGGACGTCGAGACCTACCCAACGGTCCTTGAGTCAACTGAAAAATAGTTTCCAAGAGAAAAGTCAACATTTTCACCCCCAAATGTCCAAATTACGGTAATGCCCTTGAACTTCCGATAGTCATAACTTTTTCCCTGATCGTCCGAAATGGACATGCCACCTGTCTATGAACTCGTGACGTCCCGAACTACGTAACGGTCATAGGTCAAAGTCCATTTAATTTTTAAATCAAAAAGTCAACAATTGGTCATCCCCAACGCAAGGGTAAAAGCGTCAATTCAACATTAATTTACAATATTAAAATCCTCGAATTTCCGGGGTGTTACACCCCACGCGCCGGTCAACCCTCTGGTCAACAGTGCTACAGTGATGCTGACGTCAGCATGACGTCACTGCTGACGTCAGCGTGACGTCAGCATGACGTCACTGCTGACGTCAGCGTGACGTCATCACTGACAGTGTCAGAGGACACGTGTCAACAGCCCATTGGTCCCTGGTCTGACAATATTCTGACATGATGATGTCATCATGACGTCACTGCTGACGTCAGCATGATGACTTCATCAGCTACAGTACCGGGTCTGCGAATCGGGTCACCGCAGACCCACGGTTCGACCCGATCACAGATCGTGATTCCGACCACCAAAATCGACGGGGTTTGTTCCTATGGACTCGTCTGAACATGTTCTATGGCTCTGTGTAATCAAAACAGATTTTTAAGTTCGAGAAATCACCTGAAAAACGACGGGGAATTGGCTGCCGGTTCTGGTTCGTCTTCTCCGGCGAGCCGTCACGCTTCCAGCCACCAACTCAGGTCCAAAACGCTCGTCTAGTCCCCTAGGTTAAGTCTCAAAAACAACCCAACAAGTTTAACGTTAAAAACGGACAGTTCGAGGCAGGGAAGGAAAATCGGCCTTCACGGGTTTGCAGGCTTACCGCCGCCGTGTCGCCGCCGTGGGCTGCCCAGTCCAGTCCTACGCCGTCCAGAGGTCACAACGGTCCTAGCCCTAGGTTGGTTCGAGCCCAGAAGTCGTGGTTTGGATGGTTGGATGGTTTTGGGCTGCACGGGTTCCTCACGAGTTTGTGGGTTTTCCGGGTTGCTCCGCCGTCCGTGGTGGTGGTGATGGCCGTCTGGAGGTGGCTGAGAGGTAGGCTGGTGTGTGGGTTGAGGCTGAGGGATGGTGTGATCGCTGGTGTGTTTGTGCAGAGAATGGGAGGTTGCACGGTTTGAAGGAATGGAAATGAGAGAATGAATTCTCTCATGGTTTTAAAACAGAGTGATCAAATGGAATGGAGGGCTGAGATTGAATCTGAGTTAAGAGTGAAGGGTGAGGATTTAAGGAAATTAAACTAATTAATTAATCACATGGCAGACCAAGATCCAGATTGTTGGGGATGATGTGGATGGGGTAGATGAGTGACATGTGTCACTCATCAAGGGTCCAGATTGATTGGGTTAAAGTAAATCAGATTATAATATTTTATTATTATTTTAAGTTCCGAGTCTCGGTTAGTTCGGTTACGTTCTTGACCATAACTTTTTCGTCGTAAGTCCGATTTCAGCGTGCCGCCTGTCTACGGATTCGTATCGACGAGACCTACGTAACGGTCATTGGCCCCTCGTCCGTTGGACTTCCCGGGTCAAAAGTCAACATTTGGCCCCCAAATGGCCAAATTACCAAAATGCCCCTCGACTTCCGAACGTCACAACTTCTTCCTCGAACGTCGGAATCGAACGTGCCACCTGCCTATGAACTCGTGACGTCCTAAACTACGTCACGGTCACGTGTCAAAGTCCTAAATACTTCCCGAGGTAAAAGTCAACTTTTCCCCCCCCCCTCAAGGGCAAAACGGTCATTTTACAATAAAATAATAATTACGAAAGTTCGGGTCGTTACAAATCTTGTCTTCATACAAAGTCAAGATCATTCCCGACTGGGTCTCAAAGCCCAAAATACCATTTACACTTACTTCTTTAAAATCACCTTTTAAAACAATAGAATAATCCAGAAATCATCATTGACTTACCAACTAAGTCAAAACATCATTTTAGAAATCATTTAGACTCCGGGCCTAGCCCAAAACATCATTTGCACGTTCCTCGTAAAACGTGCCCGAAAGACTGATTAAAATAATCATAAAATCACAATGAATCATTAATTTCACAATTTCACAAGTGACTCCAAATTCGAGTCAAAATCACTATTCACTTGGGTTCTCATGCCCAAAATATCATTATCACGAAAATCCATGCGTTGCAACCTCCGTTGCCATTTTCACGTAAATCCACGAAATTGACCCTTGACTCATTCCCGAGTCACCACATCATTTTTCAATCCATGACTCAATAATCCGAGTCCAAATATTATTTTCAATCAATTTCAATCCCGGACTCATAAATCAAGTCCAAACATCATTTTTACCAAATTTCGTAATTTCTCGAAAATCGCCCAAAATAATAATATAATAATCATAAAACCGAGAAATTACCGGATTGAAACATCAATCATGCCAAAGCATATAAAATCACATAATAAGGCATTTAAAATCATATATGCATGCAACACGGTTAGAAAACAAAGTCCACTCACACACACCGTCCAAAACGGTTCGTTTCCGAGCTGCACGTTTTTCCGTAAAATCTGGAAATCACAACTCCTGTTGTCCAAAATCATTATAAAGGGTTACTAACATCTCAAAATACATCATATAATTTTCCCCAATTTTTTCGGAATTTAAATACGTATTTAACTCGTAAAACAAAACTTCGGATACGCAGAACATTATCGAAACAATATCCGATTTCCTCGAAACCAATGTTAAAATGTTCGTTACACTGAGAGGATCAAAAGTCATGTTGATCGTATCTCGGGATTCTCACTCACGCGCCCCCACGCGCCGCCGCAAGCGACTGCGCGTGAAAGCCACGCGCGAGCTACAATACTGCTATAGTGCTCCTCCTACACCCGTTTGTCTGGTAAACGGGTTGAAAGACCCGCGAACAGACCCGACTCAATCTCACTCAATTCGACCTCAAATCGATCCGTTCTTTCAACTGATCCCTTCTATTCCAACATAATTCCAGTTCTGCAAATTGAATTACTCAAATTAGGGTCTATATCTCCACGACTCACGATCGATCCTCGACGGGTTTCCAATTCGGGTTCACCGATTCCGTCCTTGATTTTCAAATTAATTCATAGAGTAAGCATCGTGAGAGTTTAAGAAACATTTCTACAAGATCAATTCGATGAATTCTTACCTCCAACCCGTTGAACCCAAGCTCGATTTTGAGCTGCCATGGAAGCTCAGTTCTTCCTCAATCCGACACGGTTTCTCTTCGTTCTTGCTGCAAAGATGATCGTTTTGATCCCAGAAGTCGAATTGAATCATCAGTTTCGATCCTCACCGTTCATAATTACCATTTCGAAATTCCCTCTAATTTTCTGAATTTTCGATTCTGAATTGTCCTAAGGGTCTCACTGTCTCTCGAATTTCCCTCTCAATTCGGCTTCCTCAGTCTACCAATCGCACAATGAAACTGAAACAATGGGTTATTAGTTGTTAAATGGGACAATGATGAAGTCAAGCCTTAATTTGGGGAAATAATGTCCAAAGGTGTATGATTATGTTTCCCCAAATTCCCGTTTCTATGTTAGCTGGGATATGGAAGATGACAAAGTGACAGATGTCACAATCTGGTAGCAAGAATCAAGGTCAAAAGACCATTTTGCCCTCCGTTCAACAAATTACCATTTTTTTCCTTAGCTAATTCCATCCTCAATTCTCTCAATTTTCTCTCATGATCAGTTGTGGAAAGGAAATGATGATGGGAAGAAAACTCTCCCGATATTTGTGTTTGTTCACGGCTCAAATGAGAGAACAAAGAATAAAATATTTGAGTGATGGCTAATGATGATGATTGAACATGATTAAAGATGATTGAATGATTAAAGGATAATAAAACAATATGATGGTGTTTTCCCCAAAACATGGAGCTGATTTATGGCCTTAAATCAAGGGATGGGTGACACTTGTCACTCATCCAGATGTGTTCAATCATCAGGCACTGTTCATATTAAAATAATATTTTAATCCCGGTTCGTTCGGTTAATCGAGTCCGTTTCCGTGACCATAACTTTGCCGTCGAATCTCTGATTTCTGCATGCCGCCTGTCGTTGTATTCGTATCGACGAGACCTACGTAACGGTCCTTGGCCCTCGTCCATCGGACCTCCCGGTCAAAAAGTCAACATTTGACCCCAATTAACCAAAATTACCAAAATGCCCCTCAACTTCCGAACGCCATAACTTTCACCTCGAATGTCGGAATCGAACGTGCCACCTGTCTATGAACTCGTGACGTCCCGAACTACGTCACAGTCATCGGTCAAAGTCCGTTTGACCGCCCGAACTAAAAGTCAACATTTTGCCCACGCTAGGGGCAAAACGGTCATTTTGCACAATTCGTCCGATTTCACTCAACTAATCCCCAATTAGTCATTATAAACCATAATTAATTAATATTCAATCCTGATATTCGGGACGGATCATTACAACCTTCCCTCCTTAAAGAATTTCGTCCCCGAAATTCCAACTATCCGTATTCCACAACTACCTCGTGGAAAACAAATGGGCCTCACAACATGTGTACACCTGTACACCCACTAGCCAACGCAGAACTCGTCTGCACTCAGACGTCACATCACAGATGCACGTCGTACTAACTACACTCGACCACCTCGAGTGAAATTGATTACCAGAAATTGGCAATGTTACCATTAAGCTGACTCTTTCAGCTTGACGGCTCCCCGTAATCACTAATGTGCCCTGACTTCCGCTCTCATAGAGAGTCACCCAAAACTCACTTGTCAGTCCATGCCGACACTACTAGCCAATCTGTCACCACTAAGCTTTACCGCCCTTGTAAAGCTCCAATCATCGACAAATCAGTGACAACACAACGTATAACAACGTTCGACAATGTAGCACAAGATCAACAACATGATCTCGCCACACAGGGCAACCGCATTCTTGTAACAAATACTAACCTTAGTAACCACAACTGTCACCCCCCTCAGCGATCCCAGATGCTGGTAAGGTCACGACATGATAATATCTCGTCGCAAAGCAACTTGCGGTCACACTAACCACCAACTCACTCGTCCTAAGTATACGCATACCGTCATCACACTCAATCAGACGGTGTAACTGGAACACGTTGAACACCAGCCTAGCAGTGATCACACAACTCAACACTAGAGTTACACTAGCCAACCATGGCTAAGAGCACCTGCTCAAACAATCACTGAATGCGTCCGAATCACTCTGCCTAGTGCATCGTGTTCAAGGTCCAGTTCACGTTCACAACCAAAACCAATGGTATCGGAACTAAGCCAAATACCAACACGTTCACTAACGTACTACTCGTATAACCCGTATACCGTCACCCGGCACCACAAGTCTACAAAGTATTGTACCTCAAACCATGTACAAGGTACATACATCTATCCATTGACAAGACTCCAACCACCTAGGTCATAGCCAAACACGTTCCAATAATGGAGTCCATTTGCCCAAACCAGTAAGAGACAAATCGAAACTCCACCCATCATCTAGTTCCAATTCCAAATCCGAATCCGCAATTTCGTAAGAAATCCCGAATCCAAACCCAGACATCACATTTTTTAATCTATGTCCAAATCCGAATCCGAAATCATTATTCAAGAAGATAGCATTTGGATAATCATTCCGCACCCAAATCCAGTATTTCACTTTCAAGTTCCAAAATAGAATCTTGAATCGTCACCCATAAATTCGATTCCAAAACCCGAAATCTCGTTCACGTCCACTCGGACACACCAAAACCGAACCTATCGGTTACCAGTTCACTATACTCGGTTGACTTCATAGGGAAACCAATGCCATCAGTCACAACTCTAAGGCTGACCAAATTCGACCCCGTCGAAAACCTACTCGCTCGAGTATTATACCATAAGGGGCTCCTCCTAGCGACGAGGAAGGTTAGTTTTTGTTTGTGAGAGGTTTGTATTGTATAATTTGTATAGGTAGGTTAGAGTTTCTATTATCTTTGGGGTGAGAGGGTTGTATTGGGTTGGGGTTTGGCTTTGGGTTGTATTAGTCTTGGGTGATTTTAGCTTCTTTAGGTCATTTGAGCTATTATAAAAAATAGACTTGGGTGAATTTAGTGTCTTTATGTTATTTGATCTATATATTCGGGCCTACGAGCCGGGTTTATATGGGTGAGCCGGGTTGGACTTACTGGGCCCGGACCTATCGAGTTTGAATACTCTAAACCCAAGTTCAGCCCGCTAACTTTCGGGTTAGGTCGGATTTTTTTTTCCACCGGGCCTATCGAGCCCCATAAGCCCATGAGCTTTTGGGACAAATGATGAGGACTAGTTTGGGCCATATAACCGTGATAGGTCCGTAATGGAGTTTGGGTTGCTAGCCCAACAGATATCGTGGGAATTGTTTGTGTGAGTTTGTTTCCTACGTTAAAAAGAAAACATTTTCCAATTTCATTTTTCTTCTTCCATACTCTTCCTTTGAACCGGTTCAACTGCTTTTTTCCTCAATCTTACGGATAAAACAATATGAAAGAATGCAAGAGGAGAAAAGTGATGTGAAAATCAATGCACTATAAAATCAGGTGATTGGAATTCGAATCCCGCAAGACAAGAGGGAAAAAAATAATGAAGAAAAAATAATAACATGAATAAACAAAATATTTAAAAAATGATTTTTTTTTTGTTTTATGTGTTTTTCTTTCAATGTTAATTAGGAGATGATCTAATGAAATTATGAGATTATACGTATACTGTAACATGGTATGGGGTGGTGATCCTTCATACTCCCGCATTGACCAAGAGATTGAAGCTAGTTGTAACAAGAATGCTTGGCTAATTAGTAATTTACTCACTTTCATTATCAATATCCTAATTAATATCATTATTTTATTTTTTATAATTGAAGCATAAAATATGAATGCAAGAAAAATAAATGAAAAACCACCTTGCTTGAATAGATCTCTTCCGTAAGTCTATAGCTTAATTTCTAAAGGAACGGAAATGAAGAGCTTAATGCAAGATAAATAAGGAAATTGTACTAATTTTTGTTGAAAAGTTGACTAGTGAGTGGATGGATAGTCATCCATCGTTTTGGTGATGAGGAGTGGACTGTAGTCGCCCAGTGTGGCGCCGTTTCAGTCGGTCCTAAAATCCAACCCCCTCTTTTTTTTTTCTTTTTTTTTTTGAATAATCCGAAAAACGAAAAAAATAAAAAGACTCGAGTTTCCATTTCCAAATTCCGAACTCGAATCTCCAATCTGCCAGACTGCCAGTAACCCAAAGTCCCATCCATATTTTATTGATAATCTTTAAACCAAATGATATTTGGTACGTGGAAAAAACTTCAACGACTCTAATGCACCATTGACTTGGAAGAACAACAAACCCAGCACACCTCTCAGCTTTCAGTTTCACACACATCGCTCTCTCTGATTTTCGCTCTTTCTATTGCTGTGAGGCAGAGAGTTGGATCTGTGCCCTGCAATTAGTACCAAGAATCGAACCAGGTCTCTGCAGCGTTTGCTTCCTTTTCTTGCTCCCTCTTTCTGCCTCTGCCAAACTGACAGGTGGGCAGTTTGTTTAAGTCATGACCTTTGGTTCATTCTGGGACACTCGTAGTTTTGTTCATTATGGTAATTTTTTGTATGTGGAAAGTCTTTTTACATTGCTGTGTGGTTAGTGTTACTAAATTGTTTTGTTTTGTCAGTTTTTCTGGTGGGATTAGATTCATGGGTTTTGTTGATTGGTTAGAGTTGAGATTTAGCTTCAACGGTGATTATGAGTTACTGGGTTTCTATTATCTTTATTTATTATTATTATTGTTTTTTGGTAGAGAAAACTGTATGAATTGCTATATGAATGTGGACAGGAAATCATCTACTAATGCAAAAAGTAATCGAAATGGAGACAAAAGTTGGTTTTTGATGGATTACTGATTTGGGTTTAAATTTTCTGTTATACTAGTTGAGCTTCTGTTATTGATTCTATTTTGTGATTTCTCATTTGGGTAATTGGGTTTGCCTGATGTATCGTTTTGATATTTCTTATAGGTAGATGACTTTCCTAGTAACTTATTGATTGTAGGGAGCTCCTTGTAACTTTTGGTAGTGGGAGGAATTTGTTCAGACAGATTATTTTAAACTAAATTTGACAATGAGATAAATGGAGTAAAATGAAAGATTCAGTTAGTTATAATGGGACCAGCCAATTATGTCAGAGGTTGTCTTGAAGAGAACCTTAAACTTCCAATGAGATGTCTTCGAGCAAGAGTTCATCTCAGCAATTGAAGGATGGTGGGGTGCAGATGCAGAATCAAAGGACTGATGTCTTCAACAGGTAACACCCAAAACTAGCTTATTATAAGATTGTTTTATTCACCAGGATTTTGTAAGGTTGATTGATTCAACATTTCCCTTTTTTGTTAGTTGCAAAGTTTTCAGTAACTTTTTGATGCTTTTTGGTAAGGTAATATTTTTATGTAAATGTTTTGGTGCTCTTATTTTCAAGCGAGTTATGGTTAGAATTTACAGATGCTTAAAATGATGGACATGGAAGTTTAGTTTCTGTGGGAGATTGCTGGTGCAAAGGATTTTATTGCTATGGAACTTTCGAGCTTTATCAACTATGAAGACATCTTTAATTTTTAAAATTTTAGCTTGAGTTATGGTTTGTATTGGTTAGGTTTTGGGAGGGTATATAAATTATAGGTTTAATTATTGCTTCTTTTGGTTGAGAAGTAGCTAACCAATGAAGAAGTTTAATGAGAATGTGACCGAAAGAAAGAAAGAAGATTTAATAAAGAAGAAAAGATGAAGGTGAGTTTTTTTCCCTAAAGGTTGAGAGTACGAAACCTTGGTGTCACAGTAAAGCCTTATAG
Source organism: Prinsepia uniflora (assembly GCA_032719365.1). Taxonomy (NCBI): domain Eukaryota; kingdom Viridiplantae; phylum Streptophyta; class Magnoliopsida; order Rosales; family Rosaceae; genus Prinsepia; species Prinsepia uniflora. Next base: position 69,455,054 of record CM064868.1, on the reverse strand, counting down.
AAATGGTAATCTCATCTGGATGATAATTAATAAATGTAATTATAATTTTGTGGTGGTATTAAATGTTTCCTTCCTTGTGCTTCTAGAGTATGCAGTATTGATCCCCATTACTCTGGAAATTACAAGTTAAATTGTCTGTTGTATGTTCATGTCATAAAGTATCTCTGTTTGCCCTTCCCACCTTTCCAATTTGTAGGCATTTCTCTGAGGCACAGCTTGCTCCAAAGAACATAAAAGATGAAAATGCTGTCCATCTCAAAGATCGAGAAGCTATGGTAGTGGTGCTTAATTAATTTGTACTTAAAATGAAACTTTATTTGATAGTTTACACTATGTGAGTTAACAAACAGGAACTTTATTCCCGAGCCAGAGCACAGGAAGAGGAGATCCAATTTCTTCGGGGGCAAGTTACTGTTGCTTGTGTGAAGGTATATCAGTTCTTAATTTTCCTTTCGTCACAAGAATGCATTTTTGCATATTAAAGGGCTTCAGAATTAAGTGGTATTCTTTGTATCAGGAATTGCGCCTGTTGAATGAGAAGTATGCATTGGAGAGGAAATTTGCTGACTTAAGAATGGTATGTCCATTGCTTGGGAAATAATATGGTTTTTTCTTGGAATCATTTGATATCATTTTTCTTTTGTTGTTGTCTTTGTTACAACTTCTTATGAAATAATATTATGTTGATTGAAAGGCAATTGATGAGAAGCAGAATGAAGCCACCATTTCTGCCTTAAATGAGTTGGCTCGCAGAAAAGGTGATCTTGAAGAAAATCTTAAACTAACTCATGATTTGAAGGTAAATTGATGTTGAAAATGGTGGGACTAGAATATTTTGGCAGTATGTAGCAGGAAGGGCTATTCTTTATTGTCTGTTGAAAAAAATAGCAACAACTATGCCATCATATGCCTCAATTATATTTTGCATGAAAACAAAGGAAAAATGGGTAGTAAAACAATTTGTCACGGTTTCCACTATTTCATGATGACAAAAGCCTTTTGCAGTTTTCCCAGAGATCTTTCTGACAATATCTATTAGAATTTATTTTTTAGTTATAGCCTGAAAATGGAATATCACTTGATACTGATAGTCAATATCTCCACATATTGAGCTCAATATAACTGTATTGTATGTTGACATAGCTGGTTAAGCCTCTGTAAACTGCTATATGAATATGACTTGAATAACACTGGACTTGTCATCTTTGTTTCTTGCCGTGTTCTGCTTATTCATGTCCTTTTAAATTTGCATTTTGGTTTTAGCTTTATGGCTGTTTTTATTGTTATTAATTGTTTATGTATTTTCTAGGCTGCAGACGATGAGAAATATATCTTCATGTCATCGATGTTAGGGTTATTGGCTGAATATGGTATCTGGCCTCATGTCATAACTGCTTCTGCCATATCCAACAGTTTGAAGGTATCATTCATATAGCACACAGATTATGCTATACAAGTAAAAGTATCCTGGTTGTGGGTGATTCCATATTCTGTTATTACATTGTTTAATTATGTACAGTTAATCGTTCTTCTTTCCTTCCACTATTTTGTTTTTGTATGTTCATGATAGTCATGTGGATTTGAATTTTACAGAATGTATACATGTGAAGAATACTATTAATCTCCTACGGAAACATGTAGAGAAGACCTCCTATGCATGTTATGTATAAAGGAACATTTAGATGTAAAGTTATCATTCTGTGAAATTGATACCTTAATGTTTCTTAAAAAAAAAAAAATGCGAAGTGCAATGTTCTTTTGGTGTCATAAAAAATAAGGAGTGCTTCCCTTAAATGATCCATCTTAGATGATTAAAAAAGAAAAGAACAAACCGGTGACATCCAATTAATGCTCAGTTGAGGTGACGTGTTTTGTGCACTGATAACTTTTCGGAATGGAAAAGGATGATCAGATGTTGTGTTGTAAATTGAAATTATTTAAGTGGTAAATTCTGATTCTTAGCTCAAGAATTCTTTTGTCTCTTCTTTTCCTTAGTTGTTAGTATAGTAAGGGGAGAAATATACTTTGGATCTATTTGAAGAGAAATTGCCATATCCTATTTGGGTCTATCAAAATTGGCAATGTGTTTTCTGGCTATCAAGTCTAGTGAATAGTTTTCTTAAGTGGCGTTTTGGTTTCTTGAATGCAGCATCTACATGATCAACTGCAGTGGAAGATTAGAACTTCACATGTAAGCTAGTATTCTTGACTTGTCAATGATGATTTTTTTTAATACTGTTGGGTGCATTGCTTTTCCCTTAATTACTAGTAAAAACCGAGAATCATCCGCTATAGAATTCATGGGTTTGGTAGGGAAGGACCCAACTATTTTCTTGAACTTTTGGATTAAAGTAATACATCTGCTTTGTCCGGAACCATAAATAATCCATACATTTTATAGGCATCATACTGAACCTTCTTCTTACATGGTCGACACAAGTAAATATGACAAACATTAGGGGAGGATAGAATTGCACAATATCTGTCAATTCACTGATAGAATAAGTCAACGAGCACCTTTCACTAATCTGAAAATTAAATGTTCACTAAAACCGAATTGTGACAATTGGGTGGAGTTTTTCCTTCAAGCCTTACTTCATTCCAGTTTGCGACTTGAGTGAAACTGTTTACTTATAACCTTTATCTCCTTAATTTATCCATTTATTTATTTTTATTTCATTTTTTTGCTTAGTCTTATTTTTAACAAGGAGAACCTTCATTTCTTCAGTTAACCTTTATCAGGAGTATTAGACAAGTTTTTGCTATGGTTATGAGATAAAGGCTGATGAAGTATTGCATCTTCTTACTTTAAAGCAGGATAAGATTAGACAAATAACATCTGCAGTGGAAAATCATGCTGAAAGTGCATTTCATGGTAAAGTTAGCCGTGGTTCTGACAATTTGGATGGTCACTTTCCTTATAGATCCACAGTACTCTTGGTATATAATCCACTCAGTTGCTATGCTCTGTTGTTCTATGGACTTTGTCATCTGTTGCTTTCTTTCGTTTTTCACTGAAAACTCTCTCTTGTTTTTTCGTAATACAGGGACAACAAGACATTGATCGGTATACTGATGAGCAACATCTGGAGCCAACTGACACATTTCCAAAATACGTGGCTGATATTCCTGACATGAAAATGCAAAATAATAATCAAATTCCACAAGAGTTCACGTCCAATGTAGAGAGGTTTGTGTTAGTTATCCATTTTTGCTCAGACATTCTTGATCTTCTTTTTCCCTCGGTTAGTAAGCTTGTGTCTGTTAAAGAAAAGCTCTATATTCTTATTGCACCAAATTATTCCTTACTATATGCTAGTAATGATGGTTTCTTTGGATTGGTTCTTACACTGAAGGAATTTGATATATGTAACTAAAATGTAAGGATTTATTCAAAACTTAACCATAGAATTATAGGTAATATTTTTATATACATAGGTTGAGGTGAGGAGCTTTTTATGACATTTCCTCCTCTTACTTATATATGATTGAAACATACGACTCACAGGGAGATACCAGGATTTAATAAAGCTGAGCAAGATGTGGGAGCTCAGAGAATGACCAGTGGCACCTTATTTTCTTCGTACACAATGCATAATGACATTGTTCCCTCTGTTTCTGAAGGTGATTGATATTTTTATCTATAAAACAGGGATCTGATCTCTTGACCTTTGCTGAAATCTAATATGTGTGTCCCATTAGAGGGCCCTGGAATAGAAAATTTTCAGATTATTGGTGATGCCATTCCGGGTGGGAAACTTCTTGGATGTGGATATCCAGTACGAGGGACCTCACTTTGCATGTTCCAGGTGAGATTTCTTGAACATTTTTCATTTATGGACTTTCATTTTTGAGCTGTAAACTTATTTATGAGTTACTTATGATACCATCGTTTTTGTATATCAGTGGGTTCGTCATCTTCAGGATGGGACTAGGGAATTCATTGAAGGTTGATATTTAATGAATTTTGACTTTCTTGATAGTTTTGTTATAACATTAGATCTTTAAGTGTAATCTGTATCTATGTATGTTTCGTTCAATGTTAACCTTTGTTTTGTTTTTGTTTCCTCAATCAGGAGCCACAAATCCAGAATATATTGTGACAGCTGACGATGTTGATAAAATAATTGCTGTTGACTGCATACCGATGGATGATCAAGGCCGTCAGGTATTCCATTTACCTTATATACACAAACAAATGTAACCATTGATATATATGTTTGTCTCTGTACAATTGCAGAAATGTGTAACTGTCTTTAATTCTTGTGTTTGAGTTGGTGAAATTTTCTTCTGTGCCTGCCTTGATTTTTTAGTCAAATAGTGTTATCTTTTTAGTGAATTTTATCTATGAAACCTGTAGTGATGATATAACTTTGTGTTCTGAACCTTCTTAGGGACAGTAGGCATAGTGCAAGTAATTTTGACTAGCTTATTGCACCTTTTTTAGCATGATTATGCACTTAGGTAATGTTTGGTTTGAAGCTTGGGATGTCTGTTTTCCCATTAGTCCAAAATGTTGATGATCTTGATCTGCTTATATTTAAAGTTAGATTTAATATACGAGTTGAAGTCTGTAGATAAGTAGAGGAGACAAAATAAAATAAAATTGTGTTTCGTAGGAGACTTAAAGCTGCAGTTTCTCCCCATAAATTAATGCATGTGTATGCTGTATCATCCAATAGATCCAAGCAATGCGCTTTTATAAATTAATATATACTGAAGTATGGTCCTGCTATGCATTCACGCCACTGCACATAACTAGTCAGAGCATGGATGCTACACATCCCCACCTACCCCCCTGGTCTTTAACGAGCAAAGAACAAAGACATATTTACTAAGACAAATCTTTCTTTAAAAACTAAATTATCTCTCTCCCACACAATTTTTTTTTTTTTTTTCAAATGTAGATCTGTGCACTTCTCTAGCAGTATATTTGAGATGCATCTAGAATTCTAGTTTGAATTTAGGATGCCAATTGTAGAGAGTTATCTTTAATTTTACTCCTTTTTTATGTTTTTCCTTGGTAAGAAAAAAATCTAATTGCTTAAAAGAATAAAATTACGGTCGTGGCCCAGATGGCCGCAATATGGAAACAAAGCCAAGATACACAAAGCATAAAGCTAAAGTTCCCTTAAGCTAAGGCATAATGGAACTCCCCAAACCCTAACAAATAGCTATGTTCCAATCCAGCCAAATACTCAAAAATAGTCATCTCTGAATCATAAACAACTTTATCTTTAACTTTCATATAGTGTAATTAGACTGTACCTGCTGTTTAATGCTTATTTGGAGTGTCGGAATTTTCTGTTCGACACTTAGATCTTGCTGATTTAGGGGATATACAATGATCATAACTTGTGCAACCTGTTTCCTATTATGCTTTGGGACTCTTGCTTAGTGCTTTTCTTGTGGCAAGTCAGTTTTACTGCTTTGCTTGTAGCTTTAGTCATTTTTACCGTGTATAGTTTGAATATTTTGCATTTTTATTTCTATTTTTTTTGGAATTAAGTACACTAATTTTGTACATGTGATGCATCCCCTTGCCCATGGTTGAAAAACTTTAAAATATTATGAAATCAAGTTTTTGGTCCAAGCATGGGTGTCAACTTTTGTAATAATTTATCTTGCTTATTTTATGTTCAAAATCAACATCTGGTTTAGAGTTGTTTGGTACGGTTACCTGAGGGAATTTTGATGCGTGCTTGAGTATATTGCTTCGTTACATTTTCCTATTAACTTATTTATACAGCATTCAAGGATTTATGAAGTACCCAGGTCATAAGTGATACCATTTTTTCTATACCTGTATGAGAACTTTTTGTTTCTTAATTGAAAAAAATTTCATTGACAGGGGGAACTAGTGAGGCTTTTCGCTAATGATCAGAACAAGATTAGATGTGGTACGTGTATTATGCTGTATAGATGTTTACGACACAAATATGCTTTATATGGCCCACTTGTAATTGTATGTATAGTAGATTCCGTTTAATTTTTCTTCTTTGCTAAAAGTCTGACAATTTAAATTAGCTTCTTGCTTTCCCGGTGTCGATGCGATTTCATCTGTAATTGTTTGCTCCAGCTACACTGATTATTAAAATTAAGATACTGGGTTGTACTCTTATATTTTTATCTGTTAATGTGATGAAGATGTCATGACTGTATAAAACATAGACAAGCCCAACCTTTTGATAATTTCATTTGGCAGTATTATTTCATATTTTAAATTAAATGTATATCTTGTTTTTCCCTGCAATTTTGTGACCTTGTTGCCCAGATTTCTATTCTAGGTTTTTAATTTTTTTCCTTTCTTTTTATTTTTGTATAAGTTAATACTTTCCATTCAGAAATCATTCATGACCTATATGGCTATATCTGTTTATAAACCATAGTGAGATGGGAGGAAAGGATATTATCAACCAAAAAACAGTTCATTTTCATGGACACTTGAGCATGATATTGGTTGCCACGGAATATTATTAAGATGCAGGAGACAATTTGCTTGCACTGACATATCTTGTTTATAAATGCATTATTTTACCTCATATATTCATTTGCCCTTATGAGTGTTATACATATGCATTGTCTTTTCATGAGGTGCTTTCTAGACCCCGAGATGCAAATGGAGATTGACACACATATTTCTAGAGGACAAGCGACTTTTCGTGTTTTGCTACTGGTATGTTTAGTTTTGCGTCAATTTTTATTTCCCTATTATCTTGAGTCGTATGCAGAAATGGAGTTTGTTTTGTTTTGTTTTGTTTAGTGGAGGCTGGGTACTAACTAAGCTACCGGCTTTGTTCAAATGTCTCTCAGGCCTTTATTCTAAAGGATCTTGTGCTTAATAATATCATGTTCCTTGATTGCTGACCAAGCTTGGGGAACCTGTTCCATATCCATTCATATACCCGCATCTCTTTTATAATAACCTTTACTAGTATTTATGTGTCTCCTTTTTGGTTATTTGTTTTGTGCGGGGTGAGGGAGGCTGACTTTGTCTTGTCACAATGATATAAATTTCACTTCATCGCTCCTTAACTCGTGTTTCTTTTCTTTTTGCAACTCAGCTATATGCCTTTGTCATGCTGGTACCTGTCGAAACAGATTGTGTTCCTTCTATTATTTACTTCAGTGGGCTTTTTATATTACATTACATCGGTTGCAACCAACTTATGGCTTATATATGTCGCATGAAACACTTCTCTTATATCATTAACAGATGGACTCTTCTGAGAATTGGGAGCCAGCAACTCTAGGTCTGAGAAGGTCAAGCTATCAGATCAGGATCAATAGCACAGAAGCTGTTTTCTTTGAAGAAAAATTCTCAAAGGATTTATCAGTATGTTCTTTACTTGGTGATACGGTTTGAGAATTAAGTTCTTATGTCATGAGATACTGTCCAAGACACTTGTTTTAGATTATTGGCCGTATTTAATGGTATCTCCTAATGAATATGTTTAGTTGTTATAAGCTTATATCAACTGGGTTTTAGGAAAGGTTTTTAATCAAATTTTTTGACCTCACAGTTCTGCGTGACATGCATAAACTTATCAAAATGAGTATAATCTGTTGGTACAGGTCAAAAAATTATATACATATACTGTATCTCTAAATCTAAGGCAATCCGTTTTAACCTTTAATTTGTGGTTGCAGATCAAAGTTCCTTCTGGCCACTCAACACAATTTGTGTTGACATGTTCTAATGGATCTTCTCATCCTTTTAGCACATACAGTGTCCGGTAATTCATTACTTCTATTGTTTTGTTTCAATTGTTTTGTCAATAACTTGTATTATATTGTATAATAAAAATATTAAAATATTTTTCATATTATAGAGATGCATCGGAGCATTTCTTGAGATTTTAAGATTTACTGGACTTATATTTTGTTTCAGTTTGAAATCTAAGAACAAATTTTAAGCATGTACCAGAAAGAAGTTGCTGCTGCCATTAGGATCGACATTTGATCAATATTTCAAATATAAAGTTTTTCAGTGCATAATATTTTTATTCATTAATTCAGTGGATAGTAAGTGCGCTTTTGGTCGGATGAAATATTTGTTGCTATTGTTTTATGTCCTTGTGCTAGTGATATCTCAATCTTACTAGTTGAGATATAGAATCATACATGAGGAGTTCTAAGCCTTGCATCACAATATATAAATATCTTGATTATTAAATGTTGTCAATTAGTGATTATTAAACGTTGTAAACATCAACATTACATCACTTTTATTATATATTGATGTTTTCCTTAGCACGCTAACCATACCATTCATGCTTCTCCGACCAAAAACGACATTCTTTTTTCTGTCAAACTCATCTAATATGATTTATTAAATTTCTTTTGTAGGATGCGCGATACTCTTGTCTTGACCATGAGAATACTTCAAAGCAAGGTACTTCTTATTAGTTGAATTTACTTGAGATTGTGCCAAACTTCTGCACACACAAGAGTATTTTCATGAATACTTCTTATGAGAATACTTCTTATGAGAATACTTCAAAGCAAGGTTCTTGCATACAATATTGGGGACTAAAAAATTATGAGTTAAGAGAAAACTGGAGATATTTCTTATCATTCGACATGAAATTTTTCTTTATTAAGATTCCTTCTAGTCAGAAATAGAGAAGAGCTAGGGTTCTGTTGGTGCTAGTGGTTGTTGAGCTGGCTCCAGAATTAACCTTCACTAAACGCACAATAAGGTGTTTGTCAAACCCTTAGGGAAAACTCAGGAGTTGAAGCATGAAAATTGTTACTTTTTCTCATTAATGAAGCATGTAAATTCATGGCACTTAAATCTACTGCTAAACATATTTCCATTTGGAATCATTATTAATAATCTTTGCAAAATTGGGATTTTCATTTTCGTTTACTTTTGCGTTTCTTGGAGCAGGTACTAGATGACAGAAGGAAAGGAAGAGCTTAGGCCGTAATTTGAGCATAATGTTTATATTCATTATTCATTCATGGTAGAAAAAATAATTAGAAAGTGGACAACCAGATGAAATTATTTGTAGCTTCTTTCATTGTATTATGAATTTATAGTCAATGCCCATCTCTGAACCACGAGTCACACAGGCATTCTGTACAGTAGATGTATTTTCTTGTACAATATTGAAATTGATGTTACAATTCTCAATTATGATGACTTTGCTTCTAGTGAAATCATTAGTTGGTTTAGATTGTAATACCATGAGGATTGCGACTTGCTAATCAAATTATGCCACAGTTTGGAATGCCCCCATCAATTTTACTTTATGGTCAGGTACTATTGAATCTTTTTGGTATTTTCTTTTCTTTTTTGTATGTTTGTTCCCAACTTTTGGGTTGTAAGCTCAAATGTATTAGTAGGAACTGCCATACAGACACCCAAACTATGCAATCCTCGCTCTCGATTACACACCTAAATGCACGAGGATGAGGATGCTGAAATTTCAGTATCAAAGAACTGGGAGGATTACCCATATGATATAAATCTTGTTTGAATTAGTGACTTTCTCCTATACATGAATAAAAAAAATATTACTTTCTCTCTACATGAATAAAAAGAAATATAAACTTCGGAGTTCTGAGATGTCTGAATGAAACTGCGTCTTTACAGTTGAACCAACTTCTTGAGGCAGGTCACATGTGTATTAAGAATCCTATCAATGATAGCACCAAAAAATAATTTTTCTTCTGACCTTGAGATAATGACACCTGTTACAAGTATTCTAATTCATATGATATGATAGTATTCTAATTCATAAAATCTTCTTTAATGGGAGAGATCTAAAGTAGGAATAGTGTATTTTTGTAAATAATTTAGTACGAGAAGGAAAATTCCAATTGTAAAGGAAAATGACTTTATTTTCAAGGATATTACCACGGAAATCAAAATGCTAATAATAATAATAGAGAATTGAGCGTTTCGAATTAAAGCGGTAAAATCTAAACTCATGATCTAATTCATTAAGAAATGTGTCATTGGCATGTTAACTCGTTATCGGATTGAGCAGTTTGTACACTCGTCTCGTGTGTTAGATGACTTTGTAGTTAGTTTCTTCTATTCAATGATAGATGAAGAAGAAGATTATAATTGATGCGTAATAGAGTTGACATTCCGTAATAGAGTTGACATTCACCACAAAATGATGAAGAAAACAAAAAGTACTAATAAAGACTACATAATTTATCACATGGACACTAATTGAATTGTATTATGAAGTATTTGGTATTTAAAATTTTAGTGGCTGGAATATTCATTTCCTTGGAGCCAAAAGATCAAGTTTGAATCCTACATATATTTCCTTCTTTTTTCTTTGCCGGAATTTAAAACCTATTTAGACGGCACAAAATTGGAAGGGGATGATGTTTCATTCATGTGAGTTTCTATGCCACCTTGGAATTGCAGAAGGGTCAAATTCCTATCTCAAATCCTTTCATTTTTTATGTTCTTTTTTTGTCAAAATAGGACCACTTTTGCTCACAACTTGAAATTGAGGATTAGCATGAGTGTGATTTTAACATAATAGCCTCTTAAATTGATGAGTGTGAAGAAGAAACTTGTCTAGTGCGATGAAGTTAGATAGCTTTTTATAGTATAGTATAGTTTAGTATAGCAAGTTGTTTAGTCGCCAGGTCGTCTTTCGCCTCGGATTTCTCCAAGTAAAAATTGATCCTATTGAACAAATATTTTTTTTTCGTTCGAATAACTATTTAATCATTACTAAGTTTTGGAGAAATCATTTTATATATATAATAAGATTATTGTTAATGCAGGGAATAATCAGCCATCTTCGTATTGTATCTAATGTCGGCCACCTTAGGCCTGCCTCCCTGCGTGCCTGCGTCATTTTGGTGAGCCTCATTTTAACTCAAACTAACCTCCTGAAAAAGTTTACGCGTGTGATTTTTTTTTTTTAACTAAGGAGAACAAAAATAATTTCAAAAAAGATACCCAAAAAAAAAAATTAAAGATGAATGAGAGCTAGGGAGTCCGTTTGATAATTATCATATTATTTTGTCTTCATTTTTATTTTTTCATGCATGAGAAATATAGATAGTATAAAAGATGTATAAAGAAGAACAGTGATGATATGAAAAGAAAGAAATGAAGAAGGAAAAATGAGAAAAATAGTTGAATTTATACATATTAAATTGTGCCAAAAATCATTAGTCCTTGTTTTTAAGGTGGGAAGGAATGTGAGGTCAAGTTAGTGGGAAGAGTGGTGTGGCTTTAATTTGTATAGAAAATGCAAAGAGTCCACTGTCTCACCAATATTCACCGACTGCACAAACTTGAATGCTTTCTTAATTAAGCTTTTGGATTTAGATTACTCACTTAGATCACATACCTACCAATCATCTACTTCAAAATTGACAACAAAACAAGCCACCCCCTCCCATGAATAATGCCAATTCAAAAAGGCATAGGGCAAAAATACAAATTAAATTAGAAAATGAATTGTATAACACAACAATCTCAAGGCATTTTTTTTTTTTTCGATTTTCATGAACGACAAGCGAAATTTGAGAGTTTGTTACACAAGCCTAGAATATAAGGTACACATCAATAATCCACCTCTTCTTCTACTTTGCTTCTCTTTCCCAATAAACCCCTCATTTTTCTCTTCATTTTCTTCGACACTTTCCAACCCATCTCTTTCTCTCTTCTTTTCTTTTGATGCAATTTTAGCACTATATCAAGTAAAGAAAGTAAAAGTCACCAAATTAAGAACGACAAAAAAGCTAGAGCTCCAAGATCTGGTGCCAGTTTTGGTCATATGGGGTCTTCAGGAAACCAAAATCCTTGGGCACCATATGATTCATACAAAGATTGCTCACAAGGAATTTGCAGCATCTACTGCCCACAATGGTGCTACATAATTGGCCCTCCTCCTCCTCCCTTCGATATCCCCGAATCCAACGATGACAACTCCTCCCCCACAGACTTCTCCCCTCTTGTCATAGCTGTCATTGGCATATTTGCAAGTGCCTTCATTCTAATCACGTACTACACAATCATATCGAAGTATTGCCGGCGAAGAGGCAGTGATGGAGGCAGCAGAAGCTTGGGAATGGATCATAATTCGAACCCGAATCACCAAGCGAGCGAATCATCATGGCAAGGCTCAACAAATGGGCTTGATGAGTCCTTGATCAAGTCCATAAAAGTCCACAAGTATGTGATTGGTGACAAGCTTGTGGAAGGCACAGAGTGTTCTGTTTGTTTGAGTGAGTTTGAAGAAAATGAAAGCTTGAGGCTTTTGCCAAAATGCAGCCATGCCTTCCATGTCAAATGCATTGATACTTGGCTCAAATCTCACTCTAATTGCCCACTTTGCCGGTCGAATATCACTGCTCCTGCCATTGCCATGGTGCCTCATCATCCTCAGCAAATGTCGTCTCCTGTGTATGAGGAGACTCCACAGCAACAGGAGCAGCAGCAAAGTGTGTCAAGATCTCAAGCTTCAGAATATCAGCATAGGAGCAATGGAAGTGTTTTGGTGGTTCAAGATTTGGAAGAGGGTGTTGTGAGCCACGGAAATGACACATGTCAAGATCTTAGAGCAAATAGTTGTGAGATTGGAGGAGTGCAAGATTATGGGGCCATTAGGTCATTGAGGAGATCAGCTTCTTTGAATTCTTCCTTGTGTCAAGGGCAAGCTTATGTTTCAATAGCTGATGTGTTGGATTTGAATGATGGTGAAGATGATGAAGAGGACCTGGAAAATCAGATGGGAAATAATGGAAAATTTTCTAGGGAAAATGTTCAGTTCTCCATGGAAATTGGAACATCAAAAGGAGGAATTGAGGAACAGAATTCAAAATTTAACAACGGCAGCAGTAGAAGTTGTGGAGTTTTCAGCGTGGTGAAGGGTCCTCTTCTGGTGAAGAGATCAACTTCAACGGGAAGATTTGTGTTTACAAGGTATGAAAAGGAAAAAATTTCTATATTTCTCTAATTAATACCCATTGTTTTTTTTTTTTCCTCTTTTTCTTCTCACATTTCCAAAATTAATTTTTAAACCAAAAATTTCTTGTTTTGTCTTTGTACCATATATGTGTATGTTATATGAGTAATAATCTGATTTAGAGTTATCTAGTCTTCATTTTGTTTGTCGATGTTTTTAATTCAAATTTGATGATAGGATGATAGACGATTAACTAACGGGTGTGTGGAAACTGGAAAGTGCTATAATTGCCAACTATATATATCTCCAGCTAAAGAAAGATGTTTTGCACATTGCATTTCTGAAAGTAATGCATCTCATTGTGTTTTCTATAACTCTTTAGATTATGGCACTACTAGCACTATTAGCCTATTAGGGTTCAATGAAAAAGCGGGAGATTATTTGAGGATGAGGTGTATCTGTGTGAGTGCTTGTGGGAATAAGAACTGTCCCCATTTGATAATTTGATATACTTTCTTCAGGAATCTCTTTTACTTTGTGCTAGCAATACGTTGCCAGAAGAATCCAAACAATAAAGAAGCTAGCATTATTCCTTCACGAATTTAAATGCACTTTTGTTAACCCAATGAAAGTTAAAGGTAAAAATAAGGCTTTTCGTACCAGAATGCTTTTTGAAACCATATTTTTATTCTAAGTCAGTCATTTTTCATTCACTTAAGTCAAATTTAAGAGCAATCCAAAGAAAACATAAATTCCCCCACAAACCAAATCAGATCAGAGAGATGGGTTCCGAAACTGAGCATACTGTGATGCTTCCATTCATGGCTCAAGGCCATCTCATACCATTCTTGGAATTGGCAAAGAAAATCCTCCAAGCACAAGGCTTCACCATCACCATTGCCTCCACTTCCCTTAACGTACATAAAATACCTGCAATCTACTGTTTCCTCCGCCACTCACCTTACCAATAGCATTGGTTGAGCTTCCATTCTGCATCACAGACCATGACTTGCCCCCAAACACAGAAACCACAGAAAACCTCCCTCTCAAGTCTCAACAAAATGATCAATTTGTTTGCTTCATCGCTCATCCTCGCAGCCCCCGCTTGCCGCCTAATCTCTGATATCATCCAAAAAGAAGACCGCCCGCCACTCTGTATAATCTCTGATGCGTTTCTTGGATGGGCAAATGATCTTACAACTAGCTTGGGCACTGTCAATGTATGCTTCACAAGCGGCGACGCTTATGGTACTGCAGCCTACGCTTCCGTTTGGCTTAACCTTCTAAGTGGGTTATCTAATTTAGCATATATAATTGAGAGTGGGGCTGAGTACGATCTAGCACACCTCAAGCCCAGAGGTAGCGAGACTCATCGTCTTCATACTTGGACATGCAAGGAGTCGTGGTGGTGGTGGTGGTTTTTTTCTTGTTATTTTTTTTTTAAAGATTTAGTCTCTATTTTTTGTTTGTCCAAATAACCATATTATCCTCAAACCTGGCACAAAGTTAATGAAGTTAATGGAAACGGATTAACTTGAAACGAAAATGGGGTTTCAGAGGAGTTTCGATACAAAATCAATTTTATCGTGTATTTTGAAATAAAAGTAAAAATACATCATGCATCTTGTTTTGAAATAAAGGTAAAAATACACCATGCATCTTGAATAAAAACCCTAAAAATAATTACGAAAAAAGTCCCAAAAAAATGGAAGAAAAAAAAAATCTCAAACCTCATGGGATATTTAGCCCACTCATGTTTGTGCGCAATTGGGGCTAAAATTTCCAAGCTAATATGTACTTGTAGTACTAGTTTAATAGTATTTTCACCTACTCTGATTTTCTATTGAAATTTTCTAATTCGATTTTTAGAAATAGTAAAAAACATTCCAATATCCAATGTTCACATTGAAAAAGAGTGACAGGTGTGGATGACCAAGAACCACACAATGATGTTCATCACAGGGTTCAATTGAAACCACAGAATGGAAGCTTGAAGAAATGAAACATCTAATAGACTCTCAAAATGTACACTCAAACTACTGATTTGGACATTGCATCTACCATCGGTCGTTTCAATTCAATCTTAGAGTGATGGTTAGGAAGATTAGAATTTTTTGCTAGACGCCATTCCCGAGGCACGTACTAATATACTAGTCATCCTGATTGGGTAGCATACCAGAAAATATGTTTGACAAAACCAAACCAATTTTTTTTTTTGTCAAATAAAACCTAACCAAACGTGAGAATGACCCATGCATAGGGATTAATTTATTTCCAATACCCGTTCTTTCTTTTTGTGATGGGCACGTTTAGACCAAGTAAAGAAAATTAAAAGAAAAGTAGCTATGACATATCCCGACTCAGAAAATTTATAAAGATGTCAAACCAAGATATATAGGTCGATATCTAAACAGAAGGGTACATGAGTGGATCTTATTAGTTATTTCAATGTAAAACAGCAAGTTTAAAATATGTTTTAACCCCACAAGTCTTAGTGGTAGTTCATATTTAGCGAGGAGATGTTCTCAGTTACTGCTTTGATTTTCACACCAACGCTTATGGATGAGACCGTTCGAAATGAGATAACTCATATAGTAATTTATGATCATCAAAGTAATGTATTATGAACTGAACTTTCGTTGTTGCGGTGAATTGTTAATTGATTTTTACTAATTACATTTCACACGACAACTTAAACTCATTGTTTTAAGCTTTTAGTTTTCGTCATTTGGACGCCACCGTTCTGATGTTATTAGCATACCATAATTTGGCGTTCTTATGTGGCCCACCAACACAAGCTTGCAGCCTACATGTGCATCTACTATTGCACCAACGGCTACTTCCAATCAAATGGTGCCACATGGCACTAAATTCAAAAAATGAGGTTGTTACCTTTTTTTCCTTCTTTTTGAAGGAAAAAAAAACTTAAAATGAAGAATAGATCCTTTGGAAGTGTTTTTTAGTTTAAAAAATATGTTTTTTTTTTAACTCCTATAAATACTTATCCTTTTAATATCATCCATCGCACATTTTATCATCTCATATTCAAACCCAAATTTTTTCTACTTATATTTTTGACATTTTGCTCAAATTTGTTATTATCATGTACAGGGCCGGGCATGGCCTAGGGCGACTGCCCTGGGCCCACGAATAAGGAGGGCCCAAAATTTTTAAATTTGTCTTATTTTTATGGGGAAAAAACATATTTAAAATTTTGAAAAATATTTAAATTTAATTTGAAGAAATATTTTATTAAAAAGTCTCTTGTCTTATAAAGTCATTAAGACTCTAAATCTAAATTTTTTGATAAAATTTCACCCTTTTAAAAAAATATAATATATCAAAAATGACTATATTTTCTATGTATGATTGATGTACTTAAATTCTTGAATTTTTTTGGTATATTGCTAGGAGGATGAAAAAATGATTGAAATTTGAAAAAATTATTAATTTTATATTTGTAAATATATATTATAAGGACACTTTATAATTTTCGCCCTAAACCTCCAATTTATTGGACCGCCCTGATCATGTATGGCAACTAACCACAAATGGCCAAATTATGAAAAAGTGTTGTTGTGCAAAATTTGGACAACCATCACTTCAAATGCAAATGAAGGATCTTATCAAATAAACAAGGCATTTTGGCTAGGTGCTCGAAACTATTATGCCGAAAATTAGGAGAGACATGTGAAAGATATCTAAACAGTTGAGGGTTTTCAAATAGATGGAAAAAATTGTGATCCATACTCAAAGAGTGGCAAAGAGCTTCAAAAATAAAAAAAGCTGCGGAGTATCATGGTAGTGGTGCTAATGAGATGGATGATGTGAGAATTTTAGTGAAATCTTAAGTTCATTAGTTTCTAAATATATTATCATTGTACATGAGTTTTAAAAATTGATTTTTCAATATATATTTAGATGATACAAGCAGAGGTCTATTATAAAGCAAAATTGAATTCACAATTTATGTTTTTTCATTGTTAGGAGATATGAAAACATTTTGAGTATTTTAAAATCCACCCCACAAAGAGCCTAAAGTAAGTCAAACTTCTCCAATTGATTAATCGCCACTCAAATCTCCAATTAATTTGGATGAAGATGGGAAATTAGGAGACAAATCGCGGAGCCAATGTAAACTCCTCTATAAGACCTCTATGAAAGAAGCAATTAATAGAATCTCGTAGAAAGAAAAAGTCATAGATGGTTGATAATAGCCGATTTTGTGCTGCCATGGAGGCCATTGAGATGCAAAACTTGGATGAGACGACACTAAAGAAGAAAAGAGGTGAAAATTACGCAAATGCGGTAGAATTTGAAAAATCATTTGCATTGCGAAAAGAGGAAGAAAGGTAGATAGAACGAGAAATAGAATTATTGAGAAGGATACTAAAAAGTTGAATCCAAACAAACAAAGATACTGGAGACAAAAGGCAGTTGGTAATCATATATGGATAAGGAAGCAATCTTAGAGGTAACTTTCATGAGAGTCATAAAGATGAGCTTTGATATTCTGTCATAGCGCCAATGATAAACATATTTCTTTGACGCCTAATTTCATCATCTTCCTTGTGAACTTGATTCATTTTTTTTTTTCAAAAAACATTTCATGATTGAATGTTGTAAAATAGAAGTATTAAAGTGTTAAATTTTGATATGAACAAAAGAGTTTTGTGATATGAAATGAAGAATGAGTTTATCTATTGAAGTTTAGATTGTGGATAAAAAAAATCAAATAAGATAAAGTGGAATTAAATAGTATTTCAGAGATATTATATAAAATTTCTACATTATTAACTTAAAGAAAAAAATTCACAAAAAATTGAATTCTTACCTCTTGCTCATCTTCATTAGAATAACAAGAAAATAGTTTTTGACAAAATACATGAATCTGATGTCATTTTGAGGAACATAATCTGGCCTCTAACTCATTACCCTTATCTTTGTGACTAGACTTGCTCCAGGCACTACTTAGTTATTTTGCTTTTACTTTCAAGTAGGAAATGAGCTAATACTTGGGCTCACAAGAGAAATGACTAATTGGTCATAGGCATGTGTTGACAGGACCCGTCCCCAAAGGACATAGATAACCGTGCCCGGTCCTGCTCCCGTCTGACAAGTCAACTGAAAATCCGAAACTACCCTTCATCACCTGCCAGACAAGGGATACTTGCGTCTGTGCCCACTCATACCTCCACTGTAACGGCCCGTCCCGAATATCGGGATTTAATAATATTTAATTATGATTTACTAATCTGGGATTAGTTGGGCGATTTCGGACGAATTGTGCAAAATGATCGTTTTGCCCCTAGGCGTGGGCAAAACGTTGACTTTTAATTCGGATGGTCAAATGGACTTTGACCGATGACCGTGACGTAGTTCGGGACGTCATGAGTTCATAGACAGGTGGCACGTTCGATTCCGACGTTCGTGGTAAAAGTTATGATGTGCGGAAGTTCAGGGGCGTTTTTGTAATTTGGACGAAAGAAGGGGAAATGTTGACTTTTTGACCGGGATGTCCGATGGCTGAGGGCCAAGGACCGTTACGGAGGTTTCATCGATGCGAATCCAACGACAGGCGGCACGCCGAAATCGGACTTCGTACGAGGAAGTTATGGTATGAAACGTGAAATCGGGGAAGTTACGTCTCGGTAACTGTGTTGATTATTTTATTCTGAAATGGTGGTTGGAGGACACTTGGATGAGTGACAAGTGTCACTCATCCGACGGCTAGATTGGATCTTGATCCACTAATCATAAACTATATACTAAAGTTCCACTATGTAATTATTTAGAATTAAAATCCCTGCTTTTGATCTGAACCATCCATCTAACTCCCCAGATTGCATCACAGCCGTCCATCTCATCTCTCTCTTCTATTTCTGATCAGTCCTCAACCGTGTACACCCAAAACTTCAAATTTCTTCTATCCTTAATCCCCTCCCTATCCACTGAAATTGTGAACGAAAATTGGAGAGAATTGAATTTGATTCAACCTGGGATTACACGGGGGATTGACTGAGTGAGGGAGACTGAGAAATCGAAAATTTAGTTTTTGGGAGGGAAATTCGAAATGGATGATTTGAGCCGTGAGGATTGAAATTGTTGATTCAGTTCGACTTCTGGGATCAAAACGATCAGTTTTGCAGCAAGAACGACGGGAAACCGTGTCGGATTGAGGGAGAACGGAACTTCCATGGCAGCTTCATTTCGAGCTTGAGTTCAACAGGTTAGAGGTATGAATTCATCAAATTGATTTTGCGGAAACATCCCTTACACTCTCACGATGCTTACTCTATGAATTAATTTGGAAATCAGGGACGGAATCGGTGAACCCGAATTGGAAACCCGTCAAGGATCGATCGAGAGTCGTGAGGATTTGGACCCTAAATTGTGTAATTCGATTTACAGAACTTAAATGGTGATTGATTACAAGGGATCAGTTGAAAGAACGGATGGATTTGATGTCGAATTGGGAGTAATTGGACCGGGTCTGTTCGCGGATTTTTCAACCCGTTTTACAGACAAACGGGTGAGAGGGATGACTGTGCGGGTACTGTAGCTGGCGCGTGGCTTCCACGCGCAGCCGCTTGCGGTGGCGCGTGGGGGCGCGTGAGTGCGAATCCCGAGGTATGATCAACATGACTTTTGTCCTATACAATGTAACGAACATTTTGGGATTGGTTTCGTGTCGATCGGACACCGTCTCGATATTGTTCGGGATGTCCGAAGGTTTTAAATCCAATTTAAAAATACTTAAAAATTCGGGAAAATTACGGGACTTGAATAGGATGTTAATGATGAGGTTAGTAATCCCCTAATGTGATTTGAACAGGATTGGGAGTCCCGGTGATAGTGGTGTGGCCCGGGAAGGCCTATGGCACGCGTATCGAGGCGCTCGGTTAAACGGTCTGTGAGTGGACATTGGTTTCATAAATTCGATGCATGCATAACTGTTTTATGATTGTTATAATTATGATTAAATGATTTACTTTGGATATCGGTGAATTTAAAATGATTTCACGTATTTCGAGGTGAATTACGTATTTGCACGTAAACCGAGGTTTTCTGGATTTGCACCGATTTCCATAAAATGTGGTTGGATATGATTTCATGAAACGGTTACGAACTTGAATAATGTAAAATCGGGCTAGGGGCCCAGTTGAACTATGAAATCGGGCCAGGGGCCCAGTTAACATGTGGATCGGGCCAGGGGCCCAGTTAACTTGTGAAATCGGGCCAGGGGCCCAGTTGATTTCCACATACGATTGCGGGTCGGGGACCCTAAAATGGAATTGAATAAATGTTTTCTGGTTTACATTTTATATATGTTCACATGCTGGAATCAATAAATGGTTTTGATGATATTTCAGTTATGGCACGTTTCACGGTATTTGGGCATGAGACCCGTTTGATGAAACGTAACGATTGGTTCGGATTTTACCTATGTATACCTATATGTTTTGCATGTGGATATCAATAAAATGTATTTAGTACTGCACTGTATAAATCCTTCCATATTATATTGTCTCCTCCGGATGAGGTACCCCGGAGAGGTCACGGACGTCTAGTACGTCCAGCGTCTATGACGCTAAGCATCGGGGATGCTGTACCCGAACGGGGTTCGGGGATTGAACTCGGAAATTGAGACCCGAGTGGCACGCGTAGCCTTGTGATTGTGACCTTATTGACGTCAGGGACGTCAGACATCAGGGATGTCGGATTGGAGTGTATAGTGCAGTGGCTAAAATTATGGTCATGGTTTATATTATATGCCTTATGGTTCATATTACTGGATTTATGAAATAACTCTTGGATTGACTTTTGGAAATTGAAACTATGCTTTGGGTTCCGGGCTAAGGCCCTAATGGTTATTTCTAAATAAATATGGGATTATTGGTTTTCGGTGCATGCATATGATTTTACTGAGGGGCATAAATGTCTTATAAATGTTTTTAACAGACTTATTTATTTTCGTCCACTCACAGCTTTTGTTTTAATGCCCTTCAGGTTGATTCCGGATACGACTGCAACAGAGACTTGAGCATCGCACACCTCCTCCATCGATCCTTACGCATTCTGGAAGCCCGTTTGGGCAATGGAAATCGGTTATCCCTTGTCTGACGCCTCTTGTCAGTCGGGAACACGTCACATTCCATGGTAATCCCGGGGGGATTGGGATGGGTCGTGTCAAGTGGTATCAGAGCAGGTTTTGCTCTTTTGTGCGCGAAGGACGAGGGTGTGATGTCTCTTTGGGCTGCAGTTCCGTTGTCAACCTGATAGATAGTTTTGGTGGATTGGGTGTGTGTGGCCCGATACGCCGTGCATTGATGCGATTCAACCCAGGTGGGGTTGTATACGGTTAACTGGTAATGTGGGACCGTCGGTTCGGCCATGTGATGATGGATTGCTGTGCTGCTGGGCACAGCTGGGTTCAGGGAACCCCATTTGAATAATTTTATGGAAATGCAAAACTCAGTGGAGTATTGGTCTAAGTTTTGGACCCTGGTAGTGTTGGCTACTGTACGGGGAGTTGGTGCATCGGAGTTAGCCGATGACCTTCGTGGTGGAACCCACGATGGAACCCACGTTGAGTTGACAATTGGATTGGATTGGACGTCTATACGATGTCAGGACCGCGGGGTCGGTCAGGTTGTGGATTTTACTGCAGAAGGTAGTTGGGTTTGGTGGAACCCTAGGGTGTGATTTTGGAACCCTAATTTATAATTGATGGGCACGAAAAGTGAACTTTAATTGAGAACTTGTGCTGCGACGAGCGGCTGAGGTCGTGGATGACCATGTGGATGACTCTAGTGGGTCTTATGGGTTTCGATCTATGGATACGGTTGTGAGATAAAATATGGAATCCCGTGTTGGATCGAATATTAGTGTGAGGTGTGGATACGGATCTTGACATCGATGACTGTTGGTCGACAGTTGTGTCGAGATAACTGGCTATCGAGGATATTTAGTGTGGTTTTGACACTTGGGGATCAGGGGATGTTCAAGGAACGTTCATTATCCTGATGTGTGGATGGTCAAATTGGAGGTACCCATAGTCGTGGGGTACGAGTGGTGTTACGGGATCGTCGTTCGGAATGAACAGAGATCCAGGGTAACAACTTTGCACACAGTGTGCTAGCATGGATGTTCGTGTGCTAGTGTGGATGTTCGTGTGCTATGTATGGATGTTGGTGTGGTGATACCTTTATGCCAATACTAGTATGGATGCCTGTGTGCTGATACTAGTGTTGATGATGGTGCGTTGGTGCTGGTACTAGCGCTGGTGCTGGTGACAGTAATTGTGATGACGATGAGCCACCAGTTGGGGTGTGACTCTGCCATGATGGACATGTGATTGGTATCTGCGACTCAGAGGTGATTGAGTCTTGGACTGGATGGGTTCCAGTGGAGGTTGTGTCGTGTTGGGATAAGTCCTAACAGATATATGATGACAAGTGATGAATGGATCAAAAGGTATGATTGAAAATTTGGGGAATCTTGGGATGCTGTTCCCTATGTCAGGTGTATTGGTGGATTTGGGGAGTTTTTGTCAACTCCGAGATTGGTATGTTGGTATACTTCTTATATCCCCAGAGAGTACAAGGAAATTATTGAAACTGGAAAAGTCGGGGAAAAACCATTCGTGGTATTGAGGTGTGATTTTGTGATTGTGAATCACTTGGAACCTGAGGATTGAACCTGTATGGTTGAGATGTGAGTCATGGCAGTATGGTATGCACATTCAGGCAAAGTTGTGGATATCCCGTTCGAAATCGGGGTGTGTGCGTACATGATTATTGGCGGACGTGAGGTCCGAGTAATGAATTGATTTTGGACACGTGGTGGTCCAAGTGGGGTATGGACATGGGCAGTCCAGTGGTTGGACTTGACATCTCATTGGGAGCATGTCTGTTTCCAACATGGTCGGAACTCCCGATTCGGGGAGTGTCGTGATTGGGAGACGAGAGGAGTGCTCGTTTCCGCATCAGTGATTGGTATTCCGAAGTCATTGGGGTTGACTTCTTATTTCCTGCCATGGCAAATGATGATTGTTGCTACCAGTACGTTGAGCGTGTATTGGTGGGTGGACCCATGTTTGGCTTGGGTTCATTGGACACAAGATGTTGTGTATGATTTTGGATTTGGTGGTGAAATGCGAGGTCATCTTTCCACCAAGGGAAATTTGGCGAAGGATTCAATTGAGGGTGTAAGACCCTACGATCAGCTTCCAGATGGTTTGTTAGCTATGCGAGCATGTGTGGATCCTAGGTGGATCTTATTTGTGATGTTGTCGACTTCGGACGATGTGACGATCTAGGTCGTGATCGTGATGATCCAAATTGGATGAGAGTTTATCACTCTTACCTTGGTATGAGTCGTAAATGACGGGACTGAACTTCTTTTCGAAGTGAGTCCATATGGTTGTTACTCGGTTGAGTAGGTTTCCGAAGTGGTCGGATTTTGTCAACCTTTGACGTGTGAATATTGGGATTGGCTTCCCTATGAAGTCAATCAAGTGTTTTGAGCTGGTAACCGATAGGATCGGTTATGTTACGTCTTGGTGGACGTAAACAAGATTTTGGGTTTTGGAACCGAATTTCTGGGTGACGATTCAGGATTCGATTGCGAAGCTCGAAAATGGATTACTGGATTTGGGTGCGGAATGATTATTCCAATGCTAGCTTACGGAATAATGATTTCGGATTCGGATTTGGACATAGAATAAAAATATAATGTTTGGGTTTGGATTCGGAATTTCATACGAAATTGCGAATTCGGATTCGGAACTAGAACTGGATGATGGGTGGAGTTCGCTTTGTCTCATGTTGGTGTGGGCAAAGGTACTCCATTATTGGAACGTGTTTGGCAACGACCTAGGTGGTTGTAGGCGGATTGATGGATTGATGTACGTACAGGGTACGTTATACGAGGATTGATACTGGTTAGGCTGAGTGGTGGTGGTACATGGGATGTACCCGTGATGGGTGATTTAACGTGTTGGTAATCGGCTTGGTTCCGATATCATTGTTTGGTTGTGATTGTGGACTGGACATTGGATACTGTGCGCTGGGCAGAGTGATTTTGTCGGGTTCAGTGATTGTATGAGCAGGTGCTCTTAGCCATGGTTGGCTAGTGGAACCCTAGTATTGAGATGTGTGATCACTGCTGGGCTGGTATTCATTGTGTTCCAGTTACGCCACTTGATTGAGTAAGTTGACGGTATACGTACACTCGGGATGAGTGAATTGGTGGTCTGAGTAACCACGAGTAGCCTTGTGTGACTTGATCACACCGTGATTTCCCAGCGTCTTGGTTCGTTGAGGGAGTCAGCGATTATGGACATTGAGATTAATATATGTCGCAGGAATGGATTTGCCCTGCGAATTGTGATCATGTAATTGATCCTACGCTACATCGGGAGTGATGTAGTACGTGGTGTTGTCACTGACGGACAGATGGTTGGGGCTTTACTAGGGTGGTAAAGCTTTGCGGTGACAGTTTGACTGGTGGTGTCAGCGTGGACTGACAAATGAGATTTGGTGACTCCCAATGGGAGCAAATGTAAGGATATATTGGCAATGGAAGGGAACCGTTTAGCTGAAGAAGCCAGCTAAATGGTTAAGCGATTTTATCGCGAATCAGGTGATTATGTCCACTCGAGGTGGTCGAGTGTTGTTGATTGTGACGTATGACTGTGATGGGATGTCTGGGTATAGACGAGACTGGTGTTGTCCCAGTAAGTGGGTGTACAGGTGTACACATGATGTGTGATCGAATTGTTTTCCACAAGGTGGTTGTGGAATAAGATTGTTGGTAATTTCGAGGACGAAATTCTTTAAGGAGGGAAGGTTGTAACGGCCCGTCCCGAATATCGAGATTTAATAATATTTAATTATGATTTACTAATCTGGGATTAGTTGGGCGATTTCGGACGAATTGTGCAAAATGACCGTTTTACCCCTGGGCGTGGGCAAAACGTTAACTTTTAATTCGGATGGTCAAATGGACTTTGACCGATGACCGTGACGTAGTTCGGGACGTCACGAGTTCATAGACAAGTGGCACGTTCGATTCCGACGTTCGTGGTAAAAGTTATGATGTGCGGAAGTTCAGGGGCGTTTTCGTAATTTGGACGAAAGAAGGGGAAATGTTGACTTTTTGACCGGGATGTCCGATGGCCGAGGGCCAAGGACCGTTACGGAGGTTTCATCGATGCGAATCCAACGACAGGCGGCACGCCGAAATCGGACTTCGTACGAGGAAGTTATGGTCTGAAACGTGAAATCGGGGAAGTTACGTCTCGGTAACTGTGTTGATTATTTTATTCTGAAATGGTGGTTGGAGGACACTTGGATGAGTGACAAGTGTCACTCATCCGACGGCTAGATTGGATCTTGATCCACTAATCATAAACTATATACTAAAGTTCCACTATGTAATTATTTAGAATTAAAATCCCTACTTTTGATCTGAACCATCCATCTAACTCCCCAGATTGCATCACAGCCGTCCATCTCATCTCTCCCTTCTATTTCTGATCAGTCCTCAACCGTGTACACCCAAAACTTCAAATTTCTTCTACCCTTAATCCCCTCCCTATCCACTGAAATTGTGAACGAAAATTGGAGAGAATTGAATTTGATTCAACCTGGGATTACACGGGGGATTGACTGAGTGAGGGAGACTGAGAAATCGAAAATTTAGTTTTTGGGAGGGAAATTCGAAATGGATGATTTGAGCCGTGAGGATTGAAATTGTTGATTCAGTTCGACTTCTGGGATCAAAACGATCAGTTTTGCAGCAAGAACGACGGGAAACCGTGTCGGATTGAGGGAGAACGGAGCTTCCATGGCAGCTTCATTTCGAGCTTGAGTTCAACAGGTTAGAGGTATGAATTCATCAAATTGATTTTGCGGAAACATCCCTTACACTCTCACGATGCTTACTCTATGAATTAATTTGGAAATCAGGGACGGAATCGGTGAACCCGAATTGGAAACCCGTCAAGGATCGATCGAGAGTCGTGAGGATTTGGACCCTAAATTGTGTAATTCGATTTACAGAACTTAAATGGTGATTGATTACAAGGGATCAGTTGAAAGAACGGATGGATTTGATGTCGAATTGGGAGTAATTGGACCGGGTCTGTTCGCGGGTTTTTCAACCCGTTTTACAGACAAACGGGTGAGAGGGATGACTGTGCGGGTACTGTAGCTGGCGCGTGGCTTCCACGCGCAGCCTCTTGCGGTGGCGCGTGGGGGCACGTGAGTGCGAATCCCGAGGTATGATCAACATGACTTTTGTCCTATACAATGTAACGAACATTTTGGGATTGGTTTCATGTCGATCGGACACCGTCTCGATATTGTTCGGGATGTCCGAAAGTTTTAAATTCAATTTAAAAATACTTAAAAATTCGGGAAAATTACGGGACTTGAATAGGATGTTAATGATGAGGTTAGTAATCCCCTAATGTGATTTGAACAGGATTGGGAGTCCCGGTGATAGTGGTGTGGCCCGGGAAGGCCTATGGTAAGCGTATCGAGGCGCTCGGTTAAACGGTCTGTGAGTGGACATTGGTTTCATAAATTCGATGCATGCATAACTGTTTTATGATTGTTATAATTATGATTAAATGATTTACTTTGGATATCGGTGAATTTAAAATGATTTCACGTATTTCGAGGTGAATTACGTATTTGCACGTAAACCGAGGTTTTCTGGATTTGCACCGATTTCCATAAAATGTGGTTGGATATGATTTCATGAAACGGTTACGAACTTGAATAATGTAAAATCGGGCCAGGGGCCCAGTTGAACTATGAAATCGGGCCAGGGGCCCAGTTAACATGTGGATCGGGCCAGGGGCCTAGTTAACTTGTGAAATCGGGCCAGGGGCCCAGTTGATTTCCACATACGATTGCGGGTCGGGGACCCTAAAATGGAATTGAATAAATGTTTTCTGGTTTACATTTTATATATGTTCACATGCTGGAATCAATAAATGGTTTTGATGATATTTCGGTTATGGCACGTTTCACGGTATTTGGGCATGAGACCCGTTTGATGAAACGTAACGATTGGTTCGGATTTTACCTATGTATACCTATATGTTTTGCATGTGGATATCAATAAAATGTATTTAGTACTGCACTGTATAAATCCTTCCATATTATATTGTCTCCTCCGGATGAGGTACCCCGGAGAGGTCACGAACGTCTAGTACGTCCAGCGTCTATGACGCTAAGCATCGGGGATGCTGTACCCGAACGGGGTTCGGGGATTGAACTCGGAAATTGAGACCCGAGTGGCACGCGTAGCCTTGTGATTGTGACCTTATTGACGTCAGGGACGTCAGACATCAGGGATGTCGGATTGGAGTGTATAGTGCAGTGGCTAAAATTATGGTCATGGTTTATATTATATGCCTTATGGTTCATATTACTGGATTTATGAAATAACTCTTGGATTGACTTTTGGAAATTGAAACTATGCTTTGGGTTCCGAGCTAAGGCCCTAATGGTTATTTCTAAATAAATATGGGATTATTGGTTTTCGGTGCATGCATATGATTTTACTGAGGGGCATAAATGTCTTATAAATGTTTTTAACAGACTTATTTATTTTCGTCCACTCACAGCTTTTGTTTTAATGCCCTTCAGGTTGATTCCGGATACGACTGCAGCAGAGACTTGAGCATCGCACACCTCCTCCATCGATCCTTACGCACTCTAGAAGCCCGTTTGGGCAATGGAAATCGGTTATCCCTTGTCTGACGCCTCTTGTCAGACGGGAGCACGTCACATTCCATGGTAATCCCGGGGGGATTGGGATGGGTCGTGTCATCCACCTCTCGAATAGCCTCGATCATCGCGCCACGACGTGAAGGGTCAATAAAATAGAAAAGGTGTGAGTGGACAAAAATAAAGTTTAATAAATACATTTGCAAAAATACATTCTTACCCTCCAGTTTTCACAAACGTGCATGCATATCATAAAACATGAGTAATAGTATGAAATCATTCCAGTATAAACAGTGGACCGATAAAATCAAAACATATGTTCCCATGGTCCGTAAAACTCATGTTCACCAAGTCAGTTCAAGTTATAAAACATCAAATCCCGGCTCTCAGGCCAAAACATGTGAACACCATCACCTAGCCACAAAGACCAAAAACCCGTACTCAAAACCGGTACATAATCACAAATATCATGTTTCTAAATTCCATGTCCACATATTTTCCTTAAAACTCATTTTCATTAAATCAATTTATATTTAAGACCACGGTTTCCTCAAAATCATTTTCCATAAAACCACGGGACTTATTTTCATATCCTGTTGCTTAGAGTCACGTTTATCCCTGCAACGCGTGCAAATCAATAGGCTCAAGGACCGCTCAAAATTCGAGCATCCGCCGTTGTGAACACATCACCAGCCGGCAATCCGGATCTCGTGAACACATCACTTACCGATCCATATATATATCCAGCACATCTGATCTGAGTCGAGCCTCCCCTGGGCTGCACGACAAAGACCGTGCTACGTGACCTCTTCGGGGTAAACACTTCCATCCAGAAGGCGAGCGTTATCTCCAGGGTGCACTCCGGGGAAAAACATATTTCCACCCGAAAGCCATAATTATCCGCAACATATCACCATCACAAAAACCAGTGAAAAACAGTTGCATTGAAATCAAAATCATTTCAATACAGGGTCTCAACCCCAAGTCCCGATTTACTTTATAAATTCGAAAATCATCAATATCATCATGTAATCACATGGAAATACAAATCCAATCAAATTCACAATTCCATTGGGTCTCAAGCCCAAAGTATCATTTTCACGCAAATCCGTGCAACCGTAAACCCGAGTTGCCACGATCACGTAAATCCATAAAATCAATCACTGACTCATAATCCGAGTCCAAATATCATTTTCAATTTCCTGACTCATAACCCAAGTCAAAACATCATTTTCAATCTGGGCCTAGCCCAAAAACATCAATTTCATCATTTCTCGAAAATCGTGCCAAAATATAATATAATAATCATAAAACCGAGAAATCACCGGATTGAAACATAAATCATGCCAAAGCATATCAAATCATATAATAAAGCATTTAAAATCATATATGCATGCATCACGGTTAGAAAACAAAGTCCACACACTCACACCGTCCAAAACGGTCCGTTTCCGAGCTACACGTTTTTCCGTAAATTCTGGAAATCACAACTCCTATCCAAAATCATTGTAGAGGGTTACTAACATCTCAAAATTCTTCACATAATTTTCCCCAATTTTTCCGGAATTTAAATACGTATTTTTAACGTAAAACAAAACTTCGGATACACCGAACATCAATGAAACGATACCTGATTTCCTCAAAACCAATGTCAAAATGTTCGTTACTCTAAAGGAGACAAAAGTCATGTTGAACGTACCTCGGGATTCCTATTCACGCGCCCCCATGCGCCGCCACAAGCGGCTGCGCGTGAAAGCCCCGCGCGTAGCATAGTAACGCTACAGTGCTCCTTCTTCACCCGTATGTCTGATAAAAGGGTTGAAAAACCCGCGTTAGAACCCTGTTCAAACTCACCCAATTTGACATCAATTCAATCCAATCTTTCAACTGATCCCTTGTAATCCATCTCCATTTAAGTTCTGTAAATTGAATCACACAAATTAGGGTCTAAATCCTCACGACTCACGATCAATCCTCGACGGGTTTTCAATTCGGGTTCACTGATTTCAACCCTGATTTTCAAATTAATTCAGACAGTGAGTATCTTGAGGCTGTAAGGAACATTTCTACAAGATCAATTTCATACAATCATACCTCTAACTCGCTGAACTAAAGCTCGATTTTAAGCTGCCATGGGAGCTTCTGTTCTTCCCCAACTCGACACAATTTCTCCTCGTTTTTGTTGCAGAGATGCTCGTTTTGTTCCCAGAAGTCGAATTGAGGATTCAATTGTGATCCTCACAGCTCACAATCTCAAATTCGAAAGTCCCCCCAATTTTCAAGATTTTTCGATTCAAAATTAACCCAGGGGCCTCACTATCACTCGAGTTTCTCTCTCAATTCGGCTTCCTCAGTCTTCCAATTGCACAATGAAGCTGAGACAAAGGTTAATTAGCTGCTAATTGATAATCATTAAGACAACCCATAATTTAGGGAATTAGTGTCTAAAGTGGTATAATTGTGTTTTCCCTAATACATGATTCCATGTTATCTGGGGCAAGAAAGATGACAAAGGACAGGTGTTATTGTCTGATCATGGTGAAAAGACCATTTCACCCTTCGTTGAACAAATTACCATTTTGCCCCTAGACATCCGTGACCCGTAACTTGGTCACCCGAACTCCGTTTTCGACGTGCCGCCTGTCGTTGGATTCGTATCAACGAGACCTACGTAACGGTCCTTGGCCCTCATCCATCGGACCTCCCAGTCAAAAAGTCAACATTTGTCCCCTAATATGCCAAATTACCAAAATACCTCTCAACTTCCGAACGTCATAACTTTTTTCCTCGAACGTCAGAATCGAACGTGTCACCTGTCTATGAACTCGTGATGTCCCGAACTACGTCACAGTCATCGGTCAAAGTCCGTTTGACCGCCCGAACTAAAAGTCAACATTTTGCCCATGCTAGGGGCAAAACGGTCATTTTGCACAATTCGTCCGATTTCACTAATCCCAGATTAGTCATTCTATACTATAATTAATTAATATTCAATCCCGACACTCAGGACGGGTCATTACATGTGTGATATTTGTTAGAGATCGTAGATGAAGCGGTTAGTTAGTTAAGTTTGTTGGTATAGCTGTAGGCTTTGTTAGACATTGTTACAAGTATGTTAACCAGCTTTGTTAGACTTTGTTACAAGTATGTTAACCAGCTGTGCTAGTAGTTTTGATAGAAATGAATATGGTTAGCTACAAGAGCTATATATGTTGTGTAAACTATACACGAATGAATATATATATATATATAAGAATCATTCTTACAACTAAATCGTATACTCAAAGCTTCCTCTTTCTCCTTCAACACGTAGCTCCTCATTTCTCTGATGTTTCATTTCTTTCTTCATTCAATGAGACCATGAATTTCATCATGGTACCAGAGCATTAAAGCTCACTGCTTGTGATCCTGATCCAATATTTCAGCTCGTACTCTTCAAATCCTCTAGCTACGACTATGTTATTGGCGATGCTATTTTTTTCCTCTAAGTTATTTTCATCTTGATTTAACTTCAGGTTCTTCTGCCGTTCTTCACTTAATTCTTCTTCTTCTTCTTCAGTATTCTTGTTATTTCTTGATCTTGTCTTAGAATCAGTTTTCTTTATCACTCCTTGATCTTAATCTTAGATTCAATCTCACATTTATGAGCTCAATTTTGAAATTTTTCTTCTTCTTAAACACTTTAGAATTTCTATTCTTTATCTAAACACTTTCGAGTTTCTATTCTTCAGCTAAAAACTTTTGTGTCTCTATTCTTTAGCTAATCAATTTTGAGTCTCAATTTCTTCAGCAATCAAAACCTAACTTCTTTCTCTTCTTTAATTATATTTAATCATTTTCCTTAGAAGAAATCAATACTCATGGTTCTATCAAGTATATTTTTCTCAATCATGACTTCTCTTATGGAATTACTTAAACATGCAGCTAAATTTGTATCCATCAAACTCGATAATACAAATTACATCTCGTGGAGTATAAAAATTCAGCGTTTTTTTAAAGGATTAATCTTTTATGCTATCTTGATGGATCCTAGCCTTTTCCACTGCATATTGATGAACCATATAAAAAATGGATTGATATGGATGATGTCTCGCTCAACATAGCTATTGTCTCCGAGGATGCCTTCATTGAAATCATGGCATATGAATCAGCAAGAGTTGCCTAGCTTACACTTGAAGAAAGGTTCTCCTCCTTGTCTGAAGCAAACTTGATCTGCTATGCAAAGACTTGCTAGTGTTGTAAACAAAGATGTCATCTTGATTACCTTGAATGGTCTTCCCACAGATTTTCAGGCTTTCAAATATCATATTCGTGCTAGACCTATGCATGTTACATTGTATGCACTTCGTACTCTTTTGTTAGATGAAGACTCTAGTCTTTCCAAGGTCACAGCTACTCAAGCTCAATCCACTTTTCTCATTGCTATGGTGGCCACTAAGGAGTAGTCTGGTTCATACAATATCACTTTATCACAATCTTCCTCTACACAGAACCCTATTGCTCAAGCTCAGTGGAAAGAATATTAATCTTAATGGTATGGCATAAACAATTATCAAGATAATTAGTATGGTAGAAACAACGATTATGGAATGCGTAGAAACAATGGTTATTATGACAGGAACAACTATAGAGGCAACATCTAGAATCCTCACTATCACTACAACAACAACAACAATGTCTATAACCACGGCTATGGTAATCAAGGAGGCTAGGAAATTAGGGTTATGGTGGAGCACCTTAGAATCAAGGCTATAATCAAGGTTACTATACTTCATCAGAAGTACAATGCTCCTGTCCAATTTACTATGCCAGTGAATTCTAGTCTAGGTGTTCTTGGTCTTGAACCAACTTCTATGTGTCAACTGTGAAAGCTTCTTGGACATGAATATTTGGGGTGTTCTCAGTGTGGAAACTTTGGTGTTACACCAAGACATGTATTTCAGCCTCTCCAGCCTCAAACTTATTCTGCTACTTCTAGTTATGAGTTTAATGATCCTAGTTTCTAACTAGCTAATTCCGGAGCCACTCACCACATGGTGTCTGATGACTCTCATGTACAACAGACCAACATGCCTATAAATCAAATTCAGGTATTTCTGTTGGAAATGGTAAGGTGTTGCCAATTACTAGTATTGGATCTACCACATTGCATGTCATCATATGTTTGGTTTGCCTAAGGTTTTTCATATTCCCAACTTGGTGCATAATCTTATCTCTGTGCATAAGTTCTTTTACATAATAACTGTCAAATGGTGTTTGATGCTTCCTATCTTCAAATCCAGAACAAGCTAGGGAAGTGTTGTTTCACACTGGTAGTACTGGTGGCTTGTATCATATCCCTGTGCATTTACATGTATCCTCCCTAGTTCGTTCTCCTGCTTCTGTTCCAATTTCTTTCTTGAGTCATACGTTACCTTTTTCTCTGTGGCATCATAGGCTTGGACATCACAGTATAACCGTCTTGTAAGCAATGCTGTCACAAGCTCAATGTTCACAACAACCACTTTCTTTCCACTCTTGTACTCCTTATCTCAAAGTCAAAATTTCTAGACATCCTTTTCCTATTCCAGATAATAGGGCTACTGTGGCCACTTTCAAAGATTCACTCAGATGTTTGGAGACCAATTCCTTGTATTTCTACACTTGGTTTTCGTTACTATGTTGTTTTCATTGATGATTGAATAAGATACACTTGGATTTACCCTTTAGTCAATAGATATGAAGTCCATTATGTGTTTATTAAGTTCTATTCCTATATTATCACTCAATTTGCAAAGTCTATTCAAGTATTCCAAAGTAATGGAGGGGGAGAATTTGTGAGTAATACTATGAGTGATTTCTTAGCTTCTAAGGGTATACAACATCTTGAATCATGTCTTTACACCCCACAAAAAAATGGATTTGTTGAGAGAAAGCATAGACACTTAATTGAAACCACAATTACTTTGCTCACTATTGCCTTTATGCCTAGTTCTTTTTGGTTTCATGCCTGTTCCACTGCAAATTTCCTCATCAATCACATGCCCACTTTTATTCTTGACACGAAATGTCCTTAATTTTTCTGGCTTGCTCATCATCCTTTTTTGGCCTCTCTTCGTGTCATTGGTTATGTATGTCTTTCTATCTTAGACCATACATGAAAAATAAGCTTGAACTTCGCACTACTCAATGTGTATTTGTTGGCTATCCTTGAGATTACAAAGGTTTTTTGCGTTATCATATCCCTACCAAACGTACATATAACTCTCATCATGTTATTTTTGATGAATATGTGTTTCCTTTCCAATCTTCATCAGTGTCCTCTACTATTCCTACACATTATTTTGGCAAAACGGTTTCATATAGTCACACTCCTCTCTTTAGTTCCTTGTCTGTTTCTAGTAGATCCACACATGTGGCCTTAAACTCCACTCTTGGACATTTTCCTCTTGCTTCAACCTCTATTTCCTCAAATTCAAACTATGCGAGCCCTTAGGATGTTCCTTCATCTTCTGGCTTAGGTTCTGATCATATGCCAGCTCAAGTGACAGGACCCATCCCAATCCCCCCCGGGATTACCGTGGAATGTGCCCTGCTCCCGTCCAACAAGGGGTGTCAGACAAGGGATAACCACGAGCCACTGCCCAAACGGGGCTTCCAGAGTGCGTAAAGATCGATGGAGGAGGTGTGCAATGTCCCAGTCTCTGCTGCAATCGCACCCGTAATCAACCTGAAGGGCATTAAAACCAAAAGCTGTGAGTGGAAAAAAAAAACCAATAAGTTTACCAAATACATTTATAAGACATTTATGCCCTCCAATAAAAATGTATGCATGCCACGAAAACCAGTAACCAAAACGTTTGCTCAACCGAGCCATTAGGGCCTTAGCCCAAAAACCGTTAACCAAAAACCAAGTGTGGGAACTCAGCCCAAAACTGTGAAATACCATAACTATACATAAACAACCATGTGGGTCACCACCCAAAACCATAAATGAACATCAATCCATTAAAATCATATAATCACAAATCCACCCGGAAAGCCATTTCATTAATTCGTATCTTACCATTACCATCACCGGCATCCCTGATGCTAGACATCCCTGACGTCATATCTCACGGTTTTATAAGCTACGCGTGCTGCCCGGGGTCTCTCTGGGTCCATATATCTGACATCCCTGATGTCTGACGTCCCTGACGTCAATCATAGCAATCCTGCTCCTGAGTCATCATAGGGTCCGGCTGCTCCGTATAATGACCCCTCGCAGGCAATGCACCATGACTTCCCCAGTGTCCCAGACATCTGGAGGAGACCATCATATATCCTTGTATCCAGATGGTATATGGAAAACAGTTTTATTAAATCCTTTTATCACATCATTACCATTGGGCCCTGCCCGAAATTTCCATAAAACCACATAATTCCATTTAGGGTCCCTGACCCAAAATCACAATTATTAAATATAGGGTCCCTGACCCGAAATCACCATTATAATCCAATTGGGCCTCATGCCCGATTTTATGAACCACTGGGCCCACGGCCCGATTTGTAAACCAACTGGGCCCGCAGCCCGACTTATAAACCCACTGGGCCCACGGCCCGAATTCATAAATCAACTGGGCCCCTGGCCCGATAACATAACTCAAATGGGTCTCAGCCCGATTTCATACCAACTGGGCCCCTGACCCGATTTCATTAACCAACTGGGCCCCCGGCCCGATTCTCAAATGGACTCCAAGTCCGAAATTTCCAACATAATTGGGCCTCAAGCCCGAGTTTATATTTCCAATTTCAAAACCATTTCATCATATTATATCCAAGTCATAAATATGGAAAATCCATGTAAAACCGAAAAACCTCGATTTACGTGCAAGCACGTAAATCGCCTCGAAATACGTGAAACCGTACAATTTACCAACAACCAAATCAACATCACACAATCACAACCATAATCCATTTAAAACATTTAAGCATGCATAGAATTTATAAAACCAAAGTCCACTCACAGACCGTTTAACCGTGTGCCTCGATACGCGTGCCACCGGCCCTCCCGGGCCACACCACTATCACCGGGACTCCCAATCCTGTCCAAATCACATTAGAGGGTCACTAACCTCATCAATAACATCCTATCAAAGTCCCGTAATTTTCCCGAATTTTTACTTATTTTTAAACTTAATTTAAAACCTTCGGATATCCCGAACAATATCGAGACGGTGTCCGATCGACACGAAACCAATTCTAAAATGTCCGTTACATCGAATAGATTAAAAGTCATGTTGGAAGTTTCCCCAAAATACCCTTCACGCGCCCCCACGCGCCAGGTCAACACTCAGGTCAACATTGATGACGTCATGCTACAGTAACCGGGTTCTGAAACCGGGTCTGTAACCGGGTCGCCGTCGACCCACGGCTTGACCCGATCACAGATCGAGTTCCAGACCACCATTTTTGATGCGGTTTGATCCTATGGACTCGTCATAACCTCCTCTACGGTTCTGTGACATCCAAAATCATTTTTAGGTTGATTTAACTACCTGAAATCTGGCTGAGAACTCAGGTCATCAACTCCGGCGACTCGTCGAGATTCCGACCGTGGTTCATGGTCCAAAATGGTCGTCTAGGTTCCTAGGACATGTTTCAGAAGTAAGCAAGCAATCCCAACGTCAAAAACCAGTGTTTCGAAACAAGGAAGAAAATCAAACCTTCTCGGGTTTCTGGGCATATCGCCGCCGTGCCGCCGCTGTACACCGTCCAGTCGTGGTCTGAGTCGTCCTAAGGTCACACTGATCCTAACCCAACGTTGGTTCGAGTCCAGGTATGAAGGTTTGGACGGTTGGATCGATTTGGGTTGATCAGGTTGTTTGGTTTCCTTCTCGGGTCTGGGAGGTTTCCGGCCGTGCAGGGCGGCCGTGAGGCGGTGGCCGTCGTCTGAAGGTGGCTGGGGTTCGTCTGGACGTGTCTGGTGCATGGGTTGAGGCTGAGATGTGGTGATGTGTTTGTTCTTGGAAGGAAACCGTGCTCACGGTTTTGAGGGAGAATGAAAATGAGAGGATGTGTGGTCTGATCAAATAAAGAGAGAAGGAATGAGATCTAACGGCCCAGATTCAATCTCCATATAAAATGAAGGGTGAGGATTTGAGGAGAGAAAATGATTAATTAACCCAAATGGCCAACAAAGATCCCTGATTTAAGGATTGAAGGGGATGATGACATGTGTCACTCATCAAGGGTCCAGATTGGTTTGGATTAAAGTAATCAGATTTTATTATTATTTTAATCCGAGCCTCGGTTAATCGCGTTTCACGTCATTGACCATAATGTCGTCGTCGAATCTCCGATTTCGGCATGCCGCCTGTCATTGGATTCGTATCGACGATACCTACGTAACGGTCCTTGGCCCTCGTCCATCGGACCTCCCGGTCAAAAAGTCAACATTTGGTCCCAAACATGCCAAATTACCAAAATACCCCTCAACTTCCGAACATCATAACTTTCTCTACGAATGTCGGAATCGAACGTGCCACCTGTCTATGAACTCGTGACGTCCCGAACTACGTCAAGGTCATCGGTCAAAGTCCATTTGACCGCCCGATCAAAAAGTCAACATTTTGCCCACGACCAGGGGCAAAACGGTCATTTTGCACATTTGTCCGATTCCGCCCTACTAACCACCGTTCAACCTCACTAATCAAGATTAGTCACTAATCTAATCCCAGAAATTCGGGACGGGTCGTTACATCAAGCCTCGCCTGGACATTCTACTAGTCTTGGACCTATTTCTGAGACTGCATCTGTCCAAGCTTCTTCAGAGGACTCTTCTTCTTTAGTCCCTATTGAACTTGTCGTTAATCAGACTTTTCCATTTAACAACAAACTTCTTAGCAGCCTTTTCAACATTATATGGTTACTAGATCCAAGAGTGGCATAGTTAAGCCTAGCAGACGTGGTTTTCTTGCGTTTCACACTATTTCTCATAACCCTAGTCCTTTTATTAAGCCTTTATCCTACAAGAAATCCCTAGAGGTTCTTAAGTGGCATCAAGTAATAGTTGACTAATTAACTACTCTACTACAACTTGATACTTGGAAATTGATTCCATTGCCTCCATAGCGTCGTGTAATTGGATATAAGTGCTTCAAAGTGAAGAACAATGATGATGGCTCTCTTGCCCATCACAAGGCCCGTCTTGTTGTCAAGGGCTACCTTCAAGAGGCTGTCATAGACTATGAGGAAAAATTCAGTCTAGTGGTTAGACATATCACATTTTTTCTTGTCCTTGCCGATATTGGACGATATCATCAAATTTCCAACGAATTGATATCACAGATGAATAGGTTGGACAATAATGGAGGAAACACCAAAATTGGACAAAACCCAAGTAGAAGTCACAGATGAACAAAAAGCAGACACACCAAAATTCAACGAAAAAATAATTTCATCCTTCACGGATGAACATAAATTGATCAATTTCAGAGGAAAAAAACAAAATTGGACAGCAAAATTCACTTTACAAATTGGAAAAATACAAAATTCACTCTCACCTTTGCAAAACCATTGCCCTTTAGAGAGCAACTTCATTCTCTATCTCCCTCCTTTTTCAATTAAAGCCTTTATGACGTCAACCATCTTCGAAGCAGAGCGGCGTCGACGGCCTCACTGCCGCTAGAACCTCTCAACGGCCCTCTTGGACCTTTTGAACCTCACGACGGCCTTGCGAAGCTACCGATGACGTCTTTGTTTCTCTGTCCTTCCTGACCTCTCTTTCTTTGCTCAACCGATCAGGACGACATAAAACAAGAGTACGACTTGAGAGTTGAGCCTTCTACACAATTCTATTAATTATCTCTTTTTTTTCTCCCTAATTAAAAAGATATTATTATTATTATTATTATTATTATTTTATTATTTTTTATTATTGTTATTATTATTATTATTATTATTGTTATTATTGTTATTATTGTTATTATTGTTATTATTGTTATTATTATTGTTATTATTATTATTATTATTATTATTATTATTATTATTATTATTATTATTATTATTATTATTATTATTATTATTATTATTATTATTAGCCCTGTTAATCGGTTTTTCAGTTTCGTTTTTTTGCCGAAACTGAAACCAAATCGGATTGAGAATCGGTTCCAGTTCGGTCCGATTTTCCACCTCAAAACCGATTTAACCAGTTTTCGTCTGCGATGGAGAGAACGATGGAGTCTTGGAGAGGCCAGGGTCATGGGCTTCGAAGTTCGAAGATGACAGATTCGGGCTTCAAGTTCAACAGAGACGGAGAAGAGGACTTAGAGGGATATGTAGAGATCGTGGGAGAAGGAGAAATCACGGGAGAGAAGTGAGGCCGTGAGCTTCGACGAAGCTAGAGAGAATGAGATCGAATATGGGCTTCGACGAAGACGGATAGGTTGAGGGAGAGGGAGACGAAAAGGTCAAAGTTGGTGAGTGGTGAGGGTTCGTGAGGGTGAGCAGTCGAGGGAGATGGCTTAGCAGAGGCGACGACGTCTGGAATTTGAGTCTTCAAGAGAGGCGAGAGTGGAGAGGGATGAGTCGATTTCGATGAGAGTCGAGATGGAGTGATTGATTTGAGAGAGATGAGAGCGAGGGACGTGAGACTCGAGAGGGATGACTGAGAAAGACTGAGAGAGAGGTCGAGACTCGAGAGGAGTTAAGGATAACTGAGAGCGACTGAGCGAGATGGGTTAGGGATTTGGGATTAGCCCTAGTTTGAAAGGCGTCATTTTGAGACAGTGAGGTTGGGCGGTTTGGGTCCTGGGGAGGGTTGGGCTGGGCTTCCAAGTTTCTGGATGTGGGTTGGAGACAGAAGTTGGGCCACCATTAAAACCCAAAACAGAAGCCCATTACTTAAAACCCAAAAATAGAAACCCATTTATTTAAGTTCGGTTATTCAGTTTGGTTCAGTTTTGTTAAATCAAGAACCAAAACAGAACCAGCTTGAACCCGATGTGGTTTGGTTTTTACTATTTAGTTTCGGTTTTCTTTCGGTTCAGTCTCGGTTTGGTCCTGTCAAATAGATCCTTCGTTATGACAAGGGAACTCTTGATTGTGGCCATCATTACGTTTATGGACCACCTCATCTTCATGCATTTTCAAATGCTGATTGGGGTGGCGATTCGAACACCCGTCGCTCTACTTCTAGTCATATCATCTTCCTTGGTCTAAACCTCATCTCATGGGGTGTTAAGAAATAGGTCACTATCTTTTGATCATCTGCCGAGGTAGAATATCGATCACTTGCCAATATAGTTTGTGAGCTGCTATGGATCTCCTATCTGCTTGTCGATATACACTATTCCCTTCCGCGTGTTCCTTTAATCTGGTATGATAATATATCTGCTATCCAGATGGCCCATAATGTAGTTTTTCATGGTCACATAAAGCATGCGGAGATCGATGTCCACTTTATACGTGAATGTGTGCAAAGTAATAGCCTTCGTTTGGCTCATGTGCCAACTGCTAAACAGTTCGTTGATGTCATGACTCATCGTCTTCATGAGCCTCAGTTTGAGTTTTCCAGGGAACAATCTTCTGTTTCATTTCTCTCGCATTAGATTGAGGGACGATTTTAGAGATCATAGATGAAGCTATTGGTTAGTTAAGTTAGTTGGTACTGCTATAGGGTTTGTTGGAGTTTGTTACAAGTCTGTTAACCAATTGTGTTGGTAGTTTCGGCAGCAATGCATACGGTTTAGTCTATGCTTAAATAAGATGAATGATGAATTTCTTGGAGATTGTATAAAATATTGTAAGGGAGCTTATTAATAATATCAACTATATTTCTTAATTGATAAAATATAGTGTCATAAGACTTGTACAATACAATTTAAATCATTTTATATTGTGTTACATTGCATGATTATCTTTTGCTACTTATGTATCTTGACTAGGTGTATATTTTTATGAATAGCCTTAAAGACACAAACACATATTACAATACAATATAAAGTTATTTTACAATGTGCTGTATTACATAATTATATGTTATTTTTATGTAATAAGTATGTATTTTCACTAGATCATATTTTTCCTTATATCAATAAAATTCACTCATATCGTAGAGTTCTAATAGAATTTCACACCAAAATTTAGTCAAGTGCATCATAAAGTTTTGAGTTCATATTTGAGATAGAGCAACTAATTAAGCACTAAATTTTTTTAATTATAAATATAATCTTACAAATTCATTGAGCATTATTTCTTTCTAAAATAACCATGTCCAAAATAGTAAGAAATTGCACTCATAGGAGTGTAATCAGGCATCACCCACAATATAGGGCTAGGCGCACTTGCTCCGGCCCATAACATAAGGCTGGGTGCATTTAATCCAACTAATAACATAGGGCTGGGTGTCTTAGATCTACTCCTATCTCTTTTCTGCTACACGAAGAAGAGAAAAAAATACCATAGTTGTTAGGAACTGACCCTCCTCGGTTAGGACCCAACTCTAGCACGATATTGTCCGCTTTGGGCCTCCTCGACCTCAGAGTTTTGTTTTTGGGAGCTCACGGTGCAACTTCCCAGTAGGTCACCCATCATGGGATTGTACCAGCCTCCACTCGCTTAACTTTGGAGTTCCAACCGAACCCAAAGTCACTGAGCTCCCAAAAGGCCTCATGCTAGATAGGTGTGTGCCTACACATTTAAGGCACACCACCATTCCCCTCCCAGACCATTCCCCTCGCAGGAATGTGGGATCGTTCATCGTTCCATCCAAGACACGGGCTTTTACAATCCACCCCTCTTACGGCCCAGTGTCCTTGCTAGCACACTTCCTGGTCGGGATTTGGCTCTAATACCATTTTGTCAGGACCCGACCCTCCTCTGTCAGGACTCAACTCTAACACGATATTTTCCGTTTTGGGCCTCCTCGCCCTCACGGTTTTGTTTTCGGGAGCTCACGGTGTAACTTCCTAGAGAGTCACCAATCATGGAATTGCACCAGCCTCAACTCGTTTAACTTTGGAGTTCCAATCGAACCCAAAGCCACTGAGCTTCCAAAAGGCCTCGTTCTAGATATGTGTGTGCCTACACCTTTAAGGCACACCACCAATCCCCTCCTAGACCATTCTCCCTCGAGGGAATGTGGGATCGTTCACCGTTCCTTCTAGGATATGGGTCTTACAAGTGACCTACTGGGAAGTTTCACTGTGAGCTTCCGGGAATAAAATCCTGTAGGGCTGAGTGGGTGTGTCCTGCGGCCCAGAAGGGACACTATCATTTTAGGTGGAGTGGGCCGCTGCGCAACTCTGATCTAAACGAGGCCTTTTGGGAGCTCAGTGACTTTGGGTTCGGTTGTAACTCCAAAGTTAAGCGAGTTGAGGCTGGTCCAATTTCATGATGGGTGACCCCCTCGGAAGTTGCACTGTGAGCTTCCGAAAACAAAACCATGAGGGCGAGGAGGTCCAAAGTGGACAATATCGTGCTAGAGTCGGGTCCTGACCGAGGAGAGTCGGGTCCTGACAAAATGGTATTAGAGCCAAACCCCGACCGGGAAGTGTGCTAGTAAGGACGCTGGGCTCTAAAGGGGGTGGATTGTAAGACCCGTGTATTGGAGGGAACAGTAAACGATCCCACATTCCTGCGAGGGGGGAATGGTCTGGGAGGGGATTGGTGGTGTGCCTTAAAGGTGTAGGCACACACCTATCTAGCACGAGGCCTTTTGGGAGCTTAGTGGCTTTGGGTTCGATTGGACTTCCAAAGTTAAGCGAGTTAAGACTAGTGCAATTCCATGATGAGTGACTCCTTGGGAAGTTGCATCTTGAACTCCCTAAAATAAAATCGTGAGGGCGAGGAGGCCCAAAGTGGACAATATTGTGTTAGAGTCGAGTCATGATCGAGGAGGGTCGGGTCCTGACAATAGTCGTAGGCCCTGGTTTTTTATTGGGGTCGGTGGCAGCCTAACACCTCATTTTTTCCCCCTTGCTCTCATCTCCTCTTCCTCTCCTCTGCGCCCATTTTCTTCTCTTCTTATTTTCTCTTTCTTTTTCTTCGTTTCTACTTGTTTTCAATATGCCTTTTTCGTTTTATTCGGCCGCTCCCTTTGTGGACGTTTTTGCTTCTTCTTCTATAGAGTCTCTCGGTGTCTCCCTAGCTCTACTCTCACATCTTTACCTCAAATTTCATCCACCTTACTTCAATCCTCTTCTCAAACCTTTTTGGTGGCTCTTGATGTTGTTGTTCTTTGGACTTTCTATCACCGACTTCCGCCTCTCAACCTGGAATCTACTCCAGACACTGATTCCCCTCGGTAGGCCAGAGATTTTAGTTCCTATCAAAGTGATTTATGCATTCGTTGAATGGATTATGAGAGCATTTCTTGCATGGGTGGCTTACTCACCCTCATTTTTCGCAGTTTTTTTTGGTACCATCTTCATTATTTTCGATTATGGTGGTGGTTTGTTTGCAGGTGTGCAACGACTTGAGCGGTTGAGTGTGACTGCATTTGAAGTGATAGAGGCGATCTAATTTTTAGATCTAGGGTTTCTCTTTAGCATTTTAATTTTTATGTTATGGACATATTCGATGAACATGTGCCTAATGTTATGTGTTTTTTAATGTACCTTTTAAGTTTTTTGTTATTGGGCTTTCTTTTACCTCTACAACTATTTGCTTTATCTAACGAAAAACTTAATTATTTGTTAAAAAAAAGGGAGTGCAATAAGGCATGGCCCACAAGTCCACAACATAGGGCTTAGTGCATTTGCTCCAGTTCACTCGAATTTGAATATTCAAGTAAAAGTTTATACAATGTTAATTTATATAATATAATTTATTAATTTATTTTACACTTAAATAAAAGAAATAATAAATTTCATAGAAATAATATGATATTATGTCAGCATAAAAGGGAAATTTATTATAATTTAAATATTTTATATTATATTAATTGCTTAATTATTTATTGTTTCTTGCATAATATATATTTTCAAAATGTATATTTTAAATTAATAAAATTTATCTAATATTGGAAAATTTTGAAAAACAGAAATTACCATATGAATATCCTAATTTCTATACGATATAATTATCTGATCGTGGACAGCCCAGCCTGGCTACTTATAATTGGCTGCTTCATTAGAGTTTAGAGGAATAATCATGTGGCAATTGAAAAGACAAACCCGGCCAGCATATACTTTGCAACTTATGTCTTACAATTTTAATAAACAAGTATTGGTGGGGAATTCTATGGTATATTCGATAAGATCCAAGGCGTATTAACGTGGCATTTTGATTGTATATGCTCACTATAATGTGT
Source organism: Prinsepia uniflora (assembly GCA_032719365.1). Taxonomy (NCBI): domain Eukaryota; kingdom Viridiplantae; phylum Streptophyta; class Magnoliopsida; order Rosales; family Rosaceae; genus Prinsepia; species Prinsepia uniflora. The sequence continues at coordinate 69,411,138 of CM064868.1, read as the reverse complement.
ACTGATCGAAAGTATATTAATTCAAAATATGGACAGTAACGCATTACATCTTCATGGTACTTTCTAATATCACAATTTTGATTTATTCAATTGTTATTATACTTATATTGTAATCGAAATCGTTCGATTTTTTTGAATAGGCGGTTAATCAAATTGAAGATCATTTAATTATTTATATATATCAACTGAACAGACGGTTTGTTACGAGGATATTCTTAATTGTTGACTTATTTAATACATATAAATGATCAAACGACATTTAATTTTATTCATTTTTCACAGAAATAATCTTAAAATATTATTTATATAATAAACATTTCTGATTATAGTCTATATATATATTTACAATAAATCAAAATAATGGCACGTGAAAACACTACTACCCTAAAAATATTATCTAACAATATATATATATTTAACTCTTTCTTTTTTTGAATTTGCATGTGGTGCCTTGTGGGCTTCTACTTAACATGCTAATCACGCACTTTGAAAATCTTAATAGTCTAGCTACCAGTCGGTAGGCACTCTCTTTATTACAAGAATATAATTCATTATTCAAATCGAGGGAACTTGAAGGCTCTAATATCATTATGCTATATATACAGCATATTTATACACGTAGTTGTTTTACTCATTACTCATTGAAATGTATAAGACCACTAATAAACTAGTAGCACTAATTGCATAATTTACAATATCATCATTCATTAATTACCGGATCAAGTGTATTACTAAATATGGTAAATTTAATATATTCAAATAGTTTTACTCCAAATTCATTTTAATCCATAAACCTCCTCAAGTAAGGGCTAAACATTTTCCAAGCAAGATCTATCTCCTATATATATAGCAGATAGATAAATATAGTTTGGGCCTTGGATTAAAATATATAGAACATTGCTTCTATATAATAAACTCCTGTGAAATTCTATATATATATAGTCAAATCTACTCTTTCTATCAGTCATATTTTCTCCTCCAACATCACCTCTTTTATATATTCTTCTCTATAAATTATAACAAAAACCCCACACGACTAAACGTAAACTTAATAACAACAACAACATTTACGTATACACAACACCGATCAATCTTTCTCCCCCCCACACACACCTCCCCCAACCTCCCCACACAAAATTAAAAAAGCCCATCATTCATCATATATATTGCCAACCACCAAAAGCCCATCACCGTTGTCATCAGCCATCACACTACAAGAAATTTAGGTTTGCTCTACCAGTTTTGGCCCTACGAAAAAACTTTTCGTCACCTAATGGCTTCAGCGTCAAGTAGCACCACCATCCCCGCCGCTGCTGCCAAAATGCCTCCAAACAATAGCCCCATCAAAACCGTGGTCATTTTGGTCCAAGAGAACCGCTCCTTCGACCACATGCTGGGATGGATGAAGTCTTTAAACCCTGAAATCAACGGCGTCACCGGGTCCGAATCAAACCCCATTTCCACGGCCACCTCCAACTCCCCCCAAATATTTTTCCGCGACAACTCCGCCTACGTGGACCCTGACCCCGGCCACTCCATCCAAGCCATCTACGAGCAAGTCTTCGGCGAGCCGTGGACGGAGGCCTCCGCCTCCAAAACCCTAGCTCCGAAAATGAACGGGTTCGCCCAAAACGCTGAGAGGACCCAAAAGGGTTTGGCGGCGACGGTGATGAGTGGGTTTAGACCTGAAGACGTGGCCGTTTACAGGGAGCTGGTGAAGGAGTTTGCGGTGTGTGACCGGTGGTTTGCGTCAGTTCCGGCGTCGACACAGCCGAACCGGCAGTACGTGCACTCTGCGACGTCGCATGGGCTGACGAGCAACGACACTGAGAAGCTGGTTGAAGGGTTGCCTCAGAAGACTATATTTGAGTCGTTGGATGAAGAAGACTTGTCTTTTGGGATTTACTATCAGTACCCTCCTTCTACCCTTTTGTATAGGTATCACTTTCTTTCATATTCTTGCATTCAATTACTAATTTTAACTAATTAAAATTACGTTTATAGTTAAGTAGAATATTAAAATAATTAAGCGTCTAAATTAATTTACTCCCACATACAAATTATATAATTATCATACTGCGTAAAAGTGATTATTCTATAGCATATTTCGTAAAAAGGGTAAAAAGAAATTATATATATAATTGTATATATGTATACGTATATACAATTAACAAGTGAAAATTTGGATTAATATGTGAAAGATTTTCAATTTAATTCACGTACGTACGTATTATTGATAAATATATATTTATTTGAAATTGAATACCTACTAATTATTCATTATATAACTCAACTTAAATTTTTTCATTTCAATGGAAAATAATAATAAATAAAATAAAAAGATAAAATATTATAATATTATAATATTCAATTTACCAGCAAAGGGGGTAAATACATTATTCAATTATGTCGAATTGTTCATATCCAAAACTTGATCAACCAGCTTACAAGTGTTTTGAGAATTATGCATTGAAGAATTGGTCAACTTGTCAAAGGCTGATAAAAAGTCGAGCTGCTCCTTTTGGAAATTTGAATTTCCAAATTAGTTTTTATATAAAGTACGTTCTTCAACCTTTTTCATAATACGTGTGAGATGATATGCAAAAAACAACAAATAAATAAAATGATTAATCCTTGAATAGCATGTCTGAATTCTTCCTCAGATCTTAGCTACAATAGTACATATAAATTATAATGACAAGTGCGTTTTTAAATGACATGGCAGAAATCTTCGAAAGTTGAAGTACATTAAGAACTTCCATCAGTTTGATCTACATTTCAAGAAGCATTGTGAGGAAGGAAAGTTACCAAACTATGTGGTGGTGGAGCAAAGGTACTTTAATTTGTTATCAATCCCGGCAAACGACGACCACCCATCTCATGATGTCTTCGAAGGCCAGAAATTCATAAAACAAGTTTATGAAGCACTAAGATCAAGTCCCCAATGGAACGAAATGTTGTTCGTGATAATATACGACGAGCATGGCGGTTTCTATGATCATGTTCCAACGCCGGTGAGTGATGTTCCTAGTCCGGACGATATCGTTGGCCCTGAGCCGTACAATTTCAAATTCGACCGTCTTGGTGTTCGGGTTCCTGCCATCCTAATTTCTCCATGGATTGAATCTGGAACAGGTAATTAAGTCCAACAAAATGTTACGCTACTTATCATACATGACTACATAAGTTCATTCATCTTCGAATGTTACTCGATGATCATATGTTATTATTTGGTAAAAAAAATGCAGTGATGCATGGACCTTCAGGACCATATCCCTCGTCAGAGTTCGAGCACTCCTCAATTCCAGCAACTGTTAAGAAGATTTTCAATCTCAAAGAGTTTCTAACAAAGCGTGATGCTTGGGCGGGAACCTTTGAGAGTGTCCTCAGTAGAACAACCCCAAGAACTGATTGTCCAGGTGAATTTTAAATTAATTAAGTGGCCATTTGAAAATCATTAATTAATTTCATTACATTTTTAAAGACCATGTTAGGTTTTGACTAAGATTGTACTGTGGCCTTCAGTTGGGTTTGATAACCATTCCGTTTTCAGTTTTTATACTTGACATAAAGAAGAAGGAAGAGGGAAGGATGTTGTCAAAAATAGGGAATGTACAAGAAAAATTACACAAAAAAATAAAAATCCAAAGCCTAGTGGGTTCCACTTTTTTTTTCTTTCAGTATTTTTCATTTTCATACCATCATTCTTCCTTAGGTGTTAGGACCTTATTCCTTCTAACTCTCCAATATTTCATCATACGCCACATGAATAAATATAAAAATAGACTCGAGTAAAAAAACTAAATTATTATCAAGCGATCAATAGACTTTGATGTTGCGATGAACCATTTAATTCTGGTAAGACTTTTGATATGAGACAAAATTAACTTCTTTATAATATTTTTCATTGCAGCTACTTTGTCTGATCCTATAAAACTACGAGATACCGCATTTGAAGACGGGGCAAAAATTAGTGATTTTCAAGAAGAACTAGTGCAGTTGGGTGCAGCACTAAACGGAGACCATAGAAAAGATATATATCCTCACAAATTGGTGGAGAACATGTCTGTTTCAGATGCTGTCAAATATGTTGAAGGAGCTTTCAAGACATTTTTAGATGAATGTGACAAAGCTAGGGAAAGAGGCGACGACGAATCTGAGATCATTGTCTGTGCAACCTCACATGCACCGCCATCACCAAAGTCGTTTGCTCAAAAGTTGTTTTCTTGTTTGGTTTGTGATCACTGATGATGATGATGATGATGATGATGATGATGATGATGATGATGATGATGATGATGACGACGACGACGACGACGATGATAATGATGATGATGATGATCGGTACAGTTAATTTGGTTAAAGAAGATTTAATTTGGGTGGGTTTGCATTCAATTAATTCGTAATTAAACTACATATGTTACTAGTTAGACATGTGAAGAACGTTACAATCTACTAGCTATAGATGTGCCATTATAATTTCACACGTACGTTGTACGTAATGATATATTTTTTGGGTATATATAGGCATGTTTGTATTTTCGATGGAAAGTGTTTGTACCTAAAATGTTATCGTAGTAGAATCCAAGGTCGCCATGGTGTGTGGTGTTTGGGTGAGGGGAATCTCTTCCCTGCAGTCTGATGCAGAGGTGTGCCGTTTAAGTGTCTAGAGCTGGGGAAATCTCAAGATGGGTGACTCACTAGGAAGTTACGCGTGAATTCCCAGAAGAGAAACTGTGCGGGCAGGGACCAGTGTGGGCTGGGCCCAATGGGAGTGGGCCTAAAGAGGACAATATTGCATTGAAGGAGGTCGGGTTATGAAATTTTGGAATAAGAGCCCAACCCCCGCAAAAATGGATTGTGCTAGCGAGGACGCTGGGCTCCAAGGGGGTGGATTGTGAGGACCCGTGCCTTGAAGACATGGTTAGCAATTCCACATCGCCCAAGAGGGATTTAAGGAATGCGCCTTATATGTGTGGGCGCCCCTCTATCCAATGCGACACCTTTTGGGGGTGGGACCCTCAGAAGCAAAACCGTGAGAGAGGCAACCCTTGTGGGCTGGGTCCAAAGCGGATAATATGGGACCCCCAAAAGCAAAATCATAAGGGCGGCGACCCGTGTGGGCTAGGCCCAATGAGGGCGGGCCCAAAGCGGACAATATCACATTGAAGGAGGTCGGGTCGTGAAAATTAGCGTGATGAATGGAATTACAAGTGCGGGAAGTAAACTATCCCTATATTAAGCCATGGGCTGGCATTCTTGGTCGAGAGACCATCAACTAGATGAATATCCATTGGAAATCATACTAAAAGAGTTGGTAGAGCAGTAAAAAGACGTGATGACGTCGAGGAGTGAGATTGTGAGGGTCTCAAAGACTAGTTTGATGCAGTTGAAATGAGTTAGGTGACCTTTAAAACAAGTTGTGGAAGCAAGTCAGGATGAAGTATGGTGGTCAGGAAGTCTCTAGAAACGAACTTGAGATGCAAGTCGGGTTTGAAGGAAAGTTTGGTGTTCTTGAAGTAATAACTGAGAAGGTTTAAAAAGATAATTGAATCTTGATCCTGAATCGAAGAGATAGGTTTTTCCAAGAAGACGAGCTTTTAGGTAACAAAGAAACTTATGAGGATTTGCAGTTGTTGAAATTGATTGAATTTGATCAATTTATTTGTGTTGATTGAGTTGTGGGTTGCCCTTTAAGAAGAGGGTTATTCTCCTTTAATAGGTAATAGGGGAATGATGATGGTCGACATGTGCATCCACGTGTGTTTCTCCTTCGCAATGACACGTGCATCCAAGAATTTCCCTCCTTCGTGTGCATGTTTGGTAATCTGAGCTGAAAGTGATTTACATGTATTTGGACACAACATTGATACATATTCCTCGTGGGATCGATCCTTGCTAAACCGCTAACGATCTTCTGATTTGGTTACTTGCAAGGTTTTAACTGTTGAAATTTAGAGTCTATTATTGTGTGCTTTAATTACACCAACAAGGTTTTGGCCGTTGCTAGGGACTTGTCCCTTAATGGTGTCCAAGTTGTTTAGATTGCTCTAATCCAGATTAGTTTTATTTTATTTTCCGGCACCTCATTTATGTTCACACGTGGATTCTTGAAAGGTTTCAGCTCACTTTCACGGATGATATCCACCTCATCTTCGAGGGCTTCTTCAGTGCACGGTTCCCCACCTTTATCTCCATATAAAATGGCAAACAGTGTCCTTCAACCACAACCTGAGCAACCTCACCCGCCAACCCATCCAACCTCATAGCTTCTTGGTCACTATGCCACCCTTTATGTTTCCGAGAACTAGTTCCCGATTGTTTTTCCAGCCTCTACCGTGGAAAATCTTGAGCTTAAGTCCGGGACCATCCATATGCCCTCTAAGATTCATGGATTATCTGGGGAGGACCCTCATTTGCATATCAAAGAGTTTATGGAGGCATGCTCGACATTGATGATCAATGGAATGACAAAAGCACAAATTCAGCTCAGATTGTTCTACTTTAGTCTTAAGGAAAAAGCCAAGGCCTGGTTTCACTATTTGGCCCCTGCTTTCATCACGACTTGGAGTGACTTGTTCTCCAAGTTTCTTACACAATACTAACTGGTCTCCAAGACTAACAAACTGAAAAGTGAGATCATGGACCCACAACGAGCTGAATATGATTCCTGTTGATACAGAAATCGTCCGGCTCGGTGAAGTTCCTTCTCGATCCCTACACACAAGAATGAAAATCAAACGGGGTTAAGGTTGAATCCCGGGGGGGTGGTTCAACCGAAAACGCTCCGATGCTTAAGTCAGTTTTCTATGAGAGAATAAACCGACAGAGTGTTTGCAGGAATTTTTCATTACCTTCAGAAATGAAATGTGATCTTCTATTTATAGTGAAGTCTTGAAGGTCACCGGAGCGTCTGATTGGTTGAAGGGAAAAGTATTAAATAAGTGATTGTACCGAGTGTAATCACTTATTTATTAATGAATAAATAATTCGCTAGGAAGTTATTTATCATCGACATTGATCTGATTAATTAATATATTTAGCTAGTAAATATATTAAATTAATGCGGAGACCGTTACATGTCGATGTCAATTTTACCGAGGGCAATATCGGCATTATGAGAATTATTGGCCACGTGGCGGCTCCTGAATATTCTGGTAATTTATGGCTCCACAAATGCCCCCACATTGCTTAGGAATTCGGGGAATCCTAAGGGATGTAGTCTCCTTTTGGTTCCAGTAAATCACGTCTTAATATTTCGTATAGGAGTAGGACTCCTCTTTCCCAGATGTAGCTGGAGATTAACTTTAATCTTGTCCCAAAAAAGAATTCTCTGGGCCTGTAATCCTGCTTTGAGTTGGTTTTGCGAGCCCAATTCACTACTAGAGCTTGTTTAATTTTCTTTATTTAAATTGAGAGTATGTGACTCTTATTTTCATAAAGAAAATTAAATCTCAATAACAGTTTAGGGTTGAAGGAGTTCCTCTAATATCTTTAATTTGCGTGGGTTGTGTGCTACCACCTGTTGAGGTAGTAATCCCCCTTGACCTTTTATTATTTTTGTCTCCATGGCCGTTGGATCGAGTGTGGGTGCTGCACCAGAATGTTGTCTGAAGAAGCTCAATCGGATTGGAGTAATGCGGCAGTGGCATGGTGAGGCGGATCTCAGGCGATTGTATCCAAGCTTATGCGGCGCCGTTTGTCTTGGTGTGTTAATTGAGTCGCGGGCAAAATGAGCAGCAGAGGAGGACTGACCCGCTGGTCACGTGGCTGCCAGCTGTTTGCCATGGGCGGAAGGAGGCAACACTGCTGTGCTACTTTTTCTTTTTGTTGTTGCTTTTTTTTTTAAGCTGCCGTTGGCAGCTTTTTAATATGTATATACACATTTACTTCTTCTCTTGTTTCCGCCGTAGCTTTTGTGCAAAAGCTATATGTATATATATAAATATATTATATATTATTTTAATATATATATTATTTTTCTTTTATTTAGTTGATTTTTCTTTTTAGATTTTGAGAGCTGTGGATGTCCGATTGCAACGATTCAAGCGGTGGTTCGCTTTACTCATCGAGACGGTCATTTCAAGATGTATGAAGACATATTTCTGGTGTAGTCTTGAAGACCTCATTTTGTGGAGTACCATCTGGTGGTATGTCCGGGACTTGTTGGAGCTTCCGACTTCAAGAGATGATGGACTTGAAACAAAGACGCTTCTCCAATTGACATGCTTCTGATGCCTTGTGAAAAGAGGAGCTTGGCGCGTTGACAGACTCATCATCTTCAAGTGTGAGCGGAGCTAACATCAAGGCCTTCAACGGGGAGATGCAGCAGAGTGCAAGGCGCGAGGTGCAGCAGAGTGCAAGGCGCGGGGTGCAGCAGTGTGCCAGGCGCGGGGTGCAGCAGAGTGCAAGGCGAGAGGTGTAGCAGTGTGCAAGGCGCGAGGTGCAGCAGGGTGCAAGGCGCGAGGTGCAACAGTGTGCAAGGCGCGAGGTGCAGCAGGGTGCAAGGCAGGGTGCAAGGCGTGAGATGCAGCAGGGTGCAAGGCGCGTGGTGCAGCAGTGTGCAAGGCGTGAGGTGCAGCAGGGTGCAAGGCAGGGTGCAAGGCGCGAGGTGCAGCAAGGTGCAAGGCGCGAGGTGCAGCAGTGTGCAAGGCGTGAGGTGCAGCAGGGTGCAAGGCAGGGTGCAAGGCGCGAGGTGCAGCAAGGTGCAAGGCGCGAGGTGCAGCAGGGTGCAAGGCGCGAGGTGCAGCAGGGTGCAAGGCGCGAGGTGCAGCAAGGTGCAAGGCACGAGGTGCAGCAGGGTGCGAGGCGCGAGGTGCAGCAGTGTGCAAGGCGCGAGGTGCAGCAGGGTGCGAGGCGTGAAGTGCAGCAGGGTGCGAGGCGCGAAGTGCAGTAGGGTGTGAGGCGTGAGGTGCAACAGTGTGCAAGGCGCGAGGTGCAGCAAGGTGCAAGGCGCGAGGTACAGCAGGGTGCGAGGCGCGAGGTGCAGCAGTGTGCGAGGCGCGAAGTGCAGCAGGGTGCGAGGCGCGAAGTGCAGCAGGGTGCGAGGCGCGAAGTGCAGCAGGGTGCGAGGCGCGAAGTGCAGCAGGGTGCGAGGCGCGAAGTGCAGCAGGGTGCGAGGCGCGAGGTGCATCTACAAGGCAAGATGTGCTACATCTTCGAAGCAAGACTTCCCATGACGCGAGGCGAAGTGCATCTGGTGCCAAGAAGTAACTGAAGCCTTCCAAGGAGTTGCTTTGGATGACAGATGACCTTCTAGAGACTCGATCCTCAAGGCTTTGTTGTGCTCAAAATGTAGTGGTAACAAGGTGGAGCATGGAGGATCGATCATGCCCCCTGCAATGCTCGAGACGTTGCACATCATCACCTAACTGAAGGAAGAGAGCTTGGAGATGCCATCTATTCCAAGTAGGCGATGTTGAGGAGGTTGCCCCCATCGTTTGGAGAAGTTCATGGACAACGTGTCACTGGAAGTCCACGATGAGATGATTGAGGCCTCCAAGGCTTGCTCATGGGTTGACAGAAAGACTCTAAGGTCGTGTCATTCCTGGTGATGAGCTTCATGATCCTTCTTGGCCCGTGGCTTGATCTTAGCATTGAATACATGTTTGTGCATTCAACTTGTGAATTGCCAACTTCTTTAATTTTCATTAATAATTAATAGAAGTCTTCCACCTTTTTTTTTTTGAGTGTTTTGTGATTTTCGGCAGATTTGACATTTGTGTAGTAAATTTGATCTTCTGACTTTGTTTTAGCTCCGAATTGAGTGCCGTTGGTGGGGTTGGAAATCTGATTTCCATACCTTTTTACTGCCACCAAGCTCGTTCCAAGACGATCCGAATTGAGCCTTGTAGGATTGGTTGAATCTTGTGCTCGTGCGCTGATTCATGCAGTTGACCTTCGTGTACAAAAAAGTTCGCTGGGAACTCATCATAACTCAGAATTGAGTGAGATCAATGGAGTTGGAAAGCTGACTTCCATAAATTTCTAAATCCATCGACTTCATGTCAGGGTGATCAGAATTCAATGGTCTATGACTGAATGAATCTCGTACTCGTGCGCTGGTACGTGCAGTTGACCTTCGTGTACAAAAATGTTCGCGGGGAACTTGTCACAACTCGGAATTGAGTGAGGTCAACGGTGTTGGAAAGATGACTTCCGTATCTTTTTAGGGCCATCAAGTTCATGTCAAGGTGAGAAAAATTGAGTGAGCTATGATCGAATTAATTTCGATCCCGTGCACTGAAATGCAGAATTGGACTTCGCATGTTAAAACCTTTGCCCCTTGTTCGTCATGGCTTGGTGGTTGCCCCTCTTGGTGGGGTTGGAAGCGTTTTTTTTAGTAGCTTTCCGAATCCAACAAGTCAAGTTATTGGATGGTTCCATGTGTCTCACTGAGACGAGCCTTGAGCGCTTCGCATGACGAAGTCGTGGAGTGGTCCGCATGGTGAAGACTTCGAGTGCTTCATATGGCGAAGGCTTGGAGTGCCTCGCATAGTGTGGAGTGCTTCGCATAGCGAAGGCTTAGTGTGCTTCAAGGGACGAAGGCTTGAAGTGCTTCGCGTGGCGAAGGCTTGGAGTGCTTCGCATGGCGAAGACTCGGGTGCTTTGTATGGCAAAGGCTTGGCGTGCTTCGCATGGCGAAGACTCGGGTGCTTTGCATGACAAAGGCTTGGAGTGCTTCACTGGTGAAGACTCGGGGTGCTTCGCGGGGCGAATGCTTGGAATCTTTCGCATGGCGAAGGCTTAGAGTGCTTCTCATGGCGAAGGCTTGGGTGCTTTGCGTGACAAAGGCTTGGAGTGCTTCGCGTGACGAAGGCTTAGAGTGCTTTGCGTGGCAAAGGCTTAGGGTACTTCGCGTGACGAAGGCTCAGGTGCTTTGCGTGACAAAGGCTTGGAGTGCTTCCCGTGACGAAGGCTTAGAGTGCTTTGCGTGGGAAAGGCTTAGAGTGCTTCGTGTGACGAAGACTCAGGATGCTTTCTAAACAAAGGTGTAGACGATAAGACAACTTCATTAGACGTTGGAACGACACATCTTGAATCTTATTAGAAGATACTACATGAGTAAAGTAGGCATTGAGCCGAATTTTAATCGCAAACTTTTTGCCTTTGATGATGACTTGGTCACTGATTCAGTTTCTTGGTTGTTCCCTATAACTCGGACTCGACAATGATGGTGTCCACGCGGATCATCTTTTGGGCGGGTTCCTGGGGATCTTTGTTTCCGAGACGATCCGTTACCTTTTTTCTGACATACTCGGTGCAGTGTCCTTCCTTCAAGAGATCCCGAAGGTATCTTTCGAAAGTCAGGCAAGAGCTTATGTCGTGCCCATAGCAATTGTGATAAGCACACCATTTTGTCTTGTCGGCCCTCTCCTGGTCACCTTTGACGGGAGCAGGTCTTTCGAACCACGGTTTTTCCTTTATCTGATTATATATTTGGAGTAAAGGTACCAAAAACTGTGTGTTTGGCTTCGCACCCACGAACGTGTTGGATGACGGGTTCCCTTTTCACTTGTTGGCTTTCTCGACTAAGTTCCCACGGTGGGCATCATCCTTTGGCTGCGCAAATGCCTTTGTGGGATGTCCATCTTCCTCGACGTGGTTGGCAGCATGTGAGGCATTTTTCTCGTCCTCCCAGCATGCATGTCGCTCTGCCAGGGACAGTATCTTGGTGAGACTTCGGGCGTTGCTCATGACGATGTCTCCGTAGAGCTGACTCTCCCGTGGTAGGCTTTGCTTAAATGCCATGGCTGCGACGAGATCGCTGCAACCAACGATGCGGGACTTCTCTTCGCAAAACCTCCGGATGTATTGCCGCAAGGCTTCCTTAGAACTCCTTCGGATGGTGAAGAGGTGGTCATCCTTGACTTCGACGGTGCGAAGCTGCGAGTACTCCTTCACGAAGGCAAGGGCCAACTCTTCGAAAGAGGCGATCGATCTCTGGGGGAGATGGTTGAACCATGTCGTCGCTTGACCTTGCAGTGAGGCTTGGAAAACTTTGCACATGGGTGCGTCATTGTGCCTGTGAGGAACCATGACCCCCCGATAGTAATTGATGTGCTTTACTGGATCGGAGGTTCCTTTGTACTGATTGAAGTTTGGTGTTGAAAATTGCTGCGGAAATGGCTCCTTCTCAATTTTCCTCACGAACGGCGAAGATGATGACGTCTGTACTTGGCGCCAAAGTTCATCCTCCAAGTCTCTGTCGCGTTGAACTCCCTGGAGGCGTTGATCCAGCATCCTTCGGACGTCTTCAGCGTGCAATGGCCCTTCGTGACGGGGGTTCCCACGTCGGGTCAAATGGCGTCGACTCCCTCGAGTTGCAGCGGGCTTGGCTCTCGAGCGTGCTGGCGAGTAAGTCTCGTCCTCCTCGCTGTGATCATCCGAGTGGGTGCATGACGCACGGGAGACTGCTTGCTGTCGTCGGCTATCGCGTAGGTACTCAATGCGTGAAAGTGCTCCGGGGCGTCCTCCGAGTCGTTCTCGGGCTGATGGTCTCGGTTGATCCTGTCCTCTTGCTCTGGGGGTGCAGCTTTCTTCCCCTGAGTCGCTCGGCGACGTTTCTCGGGACATTGTCCGACAGCGAACATGCTCCTTGTTGGTGCGTCTTGGGATGTCCCTTGGTGTACCGTGAGGTTCATTGTACTTCTCGGAGGTTCTGGACGTCACGATGTCTCCCAATAGTTATTGTAGGAGCTCTGATTGGGTCCGAACTTGGTTGCTCAGTTGCTCAACCTGCTGCATCAGTCCAAGCCGCGGAGGCGAGCCCCTAAATGCTTGCTCGTGGTGAGTAGCATGTCGGGGCGCACGTCGCGCGCCTTCAGTCGGATGTGATGGGCCATGTCTCTCTGGAACTTGGGTGTCGGCCTGTGAGTTGCGCAGGGCGTCCAAGTGTCTCCTTAGGTCCAAGTCAGCAGGGAGCTGATTCGAGACCCTTAGAGATGTTTCTCCCGCCAGCAGTCCATCTGTTCGTTGGAAAAAAGCTGTGCCTGCCCCCGTTGCAGGTGGGGGGTTCACAGTAGCAGCGGCCATGGGGAACGTTCTGAAACTAAACGTAGGTGTCCAATCCGGCATTCCGAACGGTAGGTGAATTGATGCGTGGCGCGGGCCGTGCAGGAGACGGGAAAGTGATTCCTCTGGAATCGTTGGGAGAGGTTCACTCACGACAGCGATCGGAGCAGCAGATGAGGCAGCCTCAGAGGCTCGTGTGGATCGGCGTGTACTGGCCATGTGAAGAATGGTAAGTGTCGAAAGTGTGATGATGAAGTTTTTTCAAGGAAAAACTAAAGAGCACGCTTTGAGTATTTCTCAAATCGGCTCTCAATGAAAGCACCAATTGTTGATGCAGAAATCGTCCGGCTCGGTAAAGTTCCTTCTCGATCCCTACACACAAGAATGAAAATCAAACGGGGTTAAGGTTGAATCCCGGGGGGGTGGTTCAACCGAAAACGCTCCGATGCTTAAGTCAGTTTTCTGTGAGAGAATAAACCGACAGAGTGCTTGCAGGAATTTTTCATTACCTTCATAAATGAAATGTGATCTTCTATTTATAGTGAAGTCTTGAAGGTCACCGGAGTGTCTGATTGGTTGAAGGGAAAAGTATTAAATAAGTGATTGTACCGAGTGTAATCACTTATTTATTAATGAATAAATAATTCTCTAGGAAGTTATTTATCATCGACATTGATCTGATTAATTAATATATTTAGCTGGTAAATATATTAAATTAATGCGGAGACCGTTACATGTCGATGTCAATTTTACCGAGGGCAATATCGGCATTATGAGAATTATTGGCCACGTGGCGGCTCCTGAATATTCCGGTAATTTATGGCTCCACAATTCCTTCTATGAATTTTAGGTGCAGTATAATCTGCTTATCCAATCATGCCCACACTATAACATTGAAGCTTTCCATTTAATGTTGTATTTCTATGAAGGGTTGACAAATAGTGATAGGTTAATGGTAAACACTCAGTCAAAGAGAGCCTTGGAAAGCACTCCCGAAGAGGCTAGGGCTACAATTGAAAGCATTGAACAACGAGATAAGTAATTTAATTATCGATGATATCAACCCCGGACTTTCGGGAGTGTGTCTAAGAACTAGGATGACACTATTACCCAGCTCACAACAATGGTTAAGCAATTATGCAATGAAATGTACAAGGGCATGCAAATGTTTGACGTGTGCTCAATTCAGGGGCGCAGTTCTCAGGAGTGTCCAATGGTAGAAGAAGCCAACATGATTGGCAAATTTTGCGATGGATCGAGACCTAGGAATGACCCACACTCCAATACATATAACCTTGGATAGAGAAACCACCCTCATTTCTATTTGGGCAACAATCAGAACTCTCAGAATTCAGTGCTACCACTTGAATTCCAACAACAAGTTTCTGCCCCTCCAATGCAGCAACAATGAATGACCCATACTCCAATACATATAACATTTCTTCAATCTTTTGAAGTGTTGGTGTTTTGAGGTTAGTTCTTGGTTTTATTTCTTATAATTTGATTGGAGGTTATTTAGTCATTTCTATATATTAATTAAGTAGTCATTTGTATCTTTTACCAAAATCATTACTTATTTTATATATAAATAATTAGACGATCTATAAGTTTATTAATTTTTTATAAAAATTATTCAACATGGTAATTTAGAAAATGAGTAGTTATAATTTTAGAAAATGAGTATTTATAATCATAATATATATATTGACAGAATAGTACGAGTATGAGTAAAAAAATTAAAGGCTTTTTAGCTTAAATGCACTATGAACTTGTACAATTGTCACACTTTACACTCTAAACTCGTTATTGCTTCACTTAACTGTATGAAACGGCCGAGTTGTTCCACTCAGCTCCATTTTCATCACATGTGTTAAGTGGCCGTGAAAAGTAAGAGTAAAATTGAATGTTTTGACAAATTGATACATTTTTGCCATGTAAGACTCGATGTAGAAGGGATGGGGACCCACAAATGGCAAGATTAATTATATCAACAGAAAATAAATCAATAACAATTGAAGAAGAACATAAATTATGTGGGAAGCACAATATAAACAAATACAAAATAAAAATTGAAGATGTGAAAAATGAAAATTTGCATAAATAAAAATAACAAATCAAGGAACTATTCATCTTCTTCCAAAAAGCCAGATTTCTTCATTTTCACTGAAAAAAAGAAACAAATCTAAATATTACATTTTTATAGAAGAAGAAGAAGAAATAAATCCAAATACGTGATTGGGAAGAAAATGGGTATAATTCTATGTGTATGTCGTTTTCAGGTTTCAGTACCCTAAAGACCTAAGGAATAGCAGTTGCAGTACCCTGAAGACCCGAGTCCTCTGCTTCTTGCAGTACCCTGAAAACCTCATTTTTAAATTACCCATATTAACTCATAAACAAAGTCAAGTTTTTAAGGCCGTAACATTTGGTTTGATGGTAAAAATGAAAATATGTAGCCAAGCAAGCGTGAAATTTCGCCGAGCAAAATGAAAAAACTCTTGTAATTCATTTTTTTGAAAATAAAAAATGCGCCAAAATATTTGTGAAAAAATCAAATCCTTCCTTCTTCATTGTTTCATCTACCTCTATGCCTCTCTGCTCCCTGTTCCTTGCAACAGTCGACTTTCTCTTACTTTCCATTTTTCACTGCTCTCACGTAGACCCTCTCTCTCACTCTCATGCATTGCTCTCACATATCACCTCTACATGTCGTTGTCTCACTAGTCGTTGCCTCTCATTTTTGCACTCCCTCTATTGTAGTTCTCTCTCTCTCACTCTCTTCTTTTCTCTATCAAACCCGAAATTTGAAATTAGGGAAAAATCTACAGTTTTCAAGTTCGGATTTTCTGAAGGGATCAATACCGATAGAGGAATAAGAAGAAGTGAAAAAAAATTCGAGTTTGTTCGATTTGAATTCCTTCTTCTAAACAGCAGATTTGGTCGAAGATGAAGCTTAAAGGTGCAGAGAGAGAAATAAGTTCTGGATCTGAGGAAGAGATTGGGGTTGGAGAAGTTGAGTAGGATAATTGTGAAATTTCATAATTGTTTTTTATTAATGTAATGTGATTTTAATCCATGTAGGTGCCACGTAATGATTTGGACGCCAAATTCAACTGAAGTAACGGAAAAGAAGTTGAGTGACTTAACTCGGCCGTTTTATGCAGTTAATTGAAGCAATAATGAGTTCAGGGTGTAAAATGTGATAATTGTACGAGTTCATCGTGCATCTAAGCTAATAAGGAAAAATTAAAAGTGGTACGTACTTGAGTCCAACAAATAGGTCACCAAGAGACAGCAACCATAAAGTGAAGCTCGTGTTTACCATCTTCAATTCTTCATCGACTCCTTTTCTTTATAAAACCATATATCTAATCAAACACCACACCACCAAGATTGTTCACCAAAAAACAATGGCTTCAGAGTCTAGCAGCAGCAAGAGCCCCATCAAAACGGTGGTCGTTTTGGTCCAAGAGAACCGCTCCTTCGACCATATGCTGGGATAGATGAAGTCCGTCAACCCCGAAATCAACGGCGTCAACTGCTCCGAATCCAACCCCATTTCCACGTCGGAACCCAACTTCACCCCCCTCTTCTTCTATGACAACTCCGCCTACGTAGACCCCAACCATGGCTACTCCATCCGAGTCGTCTATGAGCAAGTCTTCGACGAGCCCTGGACAGAGGCTTCCCCCGCCAAAACCCTACCTCCCAAGATGAACGGAATCGCGCAAAAAGCCAAAAGCCAAAAGGATATAGGCTGGCCTAGTGGAGACGATGATGAATGGTTTTAGGCCTGAAAACGTGCCCGTTCACATGGAACTAGTGAAGAAGTTTGTCGTGTGTGACCGGTGGTTTTCGTCTGTGCAGGCTGGCACCAAGCCCAACCGGCAGTTCATGCACTCAACAACGTCGCATGGGCTGACGGGGAATGATGCGCAGACGCTGATTGAAGGGTTGCCTTGTTGGAATGTAATCTGTGCATTGGCACCTGACTTGGAAATGCTTATGCTGCCAACTCGAAGAGGATAGGTGTCAAAGCAAGAAGGAAGAAGAAAAGAAGAGTAAATGAGAAATGAATGATGTGGATTCTGTTAGGCATAGGAATGACGTGTTAGTGTGGTGAGCAAGTAAAGGAAATTTCACTGTCATCATCTAACCGTCATGCTAAGTGTGTGTGCAAGTGAGTGAGTGTGTGCTATATGCATTGCATTCATTCATTTTTAATCTAATGAGAATTAGAGAGAGAGATACAGTGAGATCAGAGAGAGATTTTGATCACTGTGATGCAAAACCGATCATTTACATTCAATTTTGCATTTCATCGAACACTTAGAGTGCGTTCTGCATTTATGTGAATCTCAACAGAATTGCTTGATCATTTCAATCCAGAAATAAGAAAGAAAGGGAAGAAGAACTATCCTAAACCACACGAGCTAATCTCGATCTTTTCAGCTAGAGAGATTGAGGTTAGATGATTACCTGTGAAACCAATGGAACAGTGCCACGCTGAGAAGCAGTGATCGAATTCTTCATCTGATCGACCTGATTTCTAATATGGTAACAGAGCTAGAGGATCTGCTTGTTTGGGGCGTCTGACTGTGTTACTGCTTCTGAGGATTGAAACCGATTGAGTGCTTGGAAGATCCTTTGTGAAATTTCAGTTTTCTTCGATAGGAAGGAACTGATGGCGGGTGCTGGAGGAGATCCAAAGCTACCTGTATTCAAAGGAAAGAATTATGATTTTTAGAGCATCAAAATGAGGACAGTATTGAAGGCTTGCGATATGTGGACTATTGTCACTCAAGGGCCGCCTGAGCTTGAGTATGATAGTGAAGATGAGGAAATTGAACACGATGTGAGCCGAGCTGATTTGATCAAGAATGCTAAGGCTTTGAACCTGATTCAGAACTCAGTTTCAGAGGAGATCTTCTGTAACGACCCGTCCCGAATTCCGGGATTAGATTAGTCACTAATCTTGATTAGCGAGGTTGAACGGTGGTTAGTAGGGCGGAATCGGACAAAATGTGCAAAATGACCGTTTTGCCCCTGGTCGTGGGTAAAATGTTGACTTTTTGTTCGGGCGGTCAAATGGACTTTGACCGATGACCGTGACGTAGTTCGGGACGTCACGAGTTCATAGACAGGTGGCACGTTCGATTCCGACATTCGTAGAGAAAGTTATGGTGTTCGGAAGTTGAGGGGTATTTTGGTAATTTGGCTTATTAGGGGCCAAATGTTGACTTTTGATCGGGAGGTCCGATGGGCGAGGGCCAAGGACCGTTACGTAGGTATCGTCGATACGAATCCAACGACAGGCGGCATGCCGAAATCGGAGTTACGACGACGAAGTTATGGTCAAGGACGTGAAACACGATTAACCAAGACTCGGAATAAAATAATAATATTTAAATAGGTGAACAGTAACTGACGAATCTGGACCCTTGGATGTAGGCCACGTGTCACTCATCCCCACCTTCCCTAAAATCTGGATCCTTGTTGGCCATTGGATTATTTAATCCATTTTCTCCCCTTAAATCCTCACCATCCATTCAAACCTCAGATTAAATCTGGGCCTTTGATCTCATCTCTCCCTTTCCTTTATTTCTGATCACACTCATCTCTCTCTCACTCTGTTTTCTCCCACCCGAAACACATACACACACAACCCCTATCTGATTTTGGAACCGTGAGAGAACACTGGGAGACTGAGAGGAGTTTTGTGTCGCATGCGGCGGCAGGACCACCGTGGGTGGCGGTGGTAACCGGGAAAACAGA
Source organism: Prinsepia uniflora (assembly GCA_032719365.1). Lineage (NCBI taxonomy): Eukaryota > Viridiplantae > Streptophyta > Magnoliopsida > Rosales > Rosaceae > Prinsepia > Prinsepia uniflora. The sequence continues at coordinate 69,392,349 of CM064868.1, read as the reverse complement.
ACCGTGCACATGCACACCCGCACACGGCTCCCCATTACGCATCCCCACCACATCTGTAACCATGAGGCTGTGCGGAGGAATGTGATTTGACTACGGTGAGGCTTGAGAGACGACGGGAGGCGACGGAGACGGCAGGGACGACGGCGGCAAAACAAAAACAGAGAGGTCCGAAAACTCAAAAATTGGAAATCAGTGTGGACTGGTTTTGATCGTGTTTGAGGGGTGAAAGGAGTTCCTGGAGTCGAACTGGGCATGCTGGTGGCCACGGCGGTAGCCACGGCGGCGAGGTAAGCCTCGAACCCGTGAGTTTGTTTTCGGGTACAAAAATGGTAGGATGGGTTTTAACGTGTTTCGATCGATCTGGTGATTAGGATGATGATCTAGAAGGTGAGACGAGCTTCTGGGGATCGTTTTCGAAAGGAATGGTGGCCGGGATCGTGCAGGCACGACGGTTGCAGGTGGCCGGTCTGCACACCTCCACGAACAGGTAGTCAAACGTATTGGTTTCTCAGTTTTTAAAGCATGGATCAACTGGAATTGATGAGACGATCTTGTAGGAACAAACGAAATTGAAAATGATCGAGTAATGGCTGAGAACCAGTCGGGTTGGGCCGCGGGTCACGGTGACCCGTTTATCAGACAAACGGGTCAGAACGGTGACACTGTTCACGGCGCGTGAGTTTCACGCGCAGCCACTCACGGCGGCGCGTGACGGCGCGTGAGCACGGATCTCGAGGTGAGGTCAACATGACTTCTGTCCTATTTAATGTAACGGACATTTTGGAATTGGTTTCGTGTCGATCGGACACCGTCTCGATAGTGTTCGGGATGTCCGAAGGTTTTTAATTAAGTTTAAAAATAAGTAAAAATTCGGGAAAATTACGGGACTTTGATAGGATGTTAATGATGAGGTTAGTGACCCTCTAATGTGATTTGGACAGGATTGGGAGTCCCGGTGATAGTGGTGTGGCCCAGGAGGGCCGGTGGCACGCGTATCGAGGCACACGGTTAAAACGGTCTGTGAGTGGACTTTGGTTTTATAAATCCTATGCATGCTTAAATGTGTTATATGGTTTATATACATGATTTCTATGATGGTATTTGTGAGTATTGATTTTGGGTATGTTGCACGTATTTCGAGGTATTTTCCGTATTTCACGTGTATCGGGATTAACGGTTTATTTGTGGTTTTGCATGCTTGTGGTTAAATAAATATTATGATAAAATGGTTTTTATATTGGAAAGATGAACTCGGGCTTGAGGTCCACTTGTTTTGGAAATTTCGGACTTGGAGTCCATTTGAGAATCGGGCCGGGGGCCCAGTTGGTTAATGAAATCGGGCCAGGGGCCCAGTTGGTATAAAATCGGGCTGAGACCCATTTGAGTTATGTTCTCGGGCCAGGGGCCCAGTTGATTTACGAATTCGGGCCGTGGGCCCAGTTGGTTTATAAGTCGGGTTGCGGGCCCAGTTGGTTTACAAACCGGGCCGTGGGCCCAGTGGTTCATAAAATCGGGCATGAGGCCCAGTTGGATAATAAATGTGATTTCGGGTCAGGGACCCTATATTTTATAATGGTGATTTTGGGTCAAGGACCCTAAATGGAATTATTTGGTTTTATGGAAATTTCGGGCAGGGCCCAATGGTAATGATGTGATAAAAGGATTTAATAAAACTGTTTTTCCATATACCATCTGGATACAAGGATATATGATGGTCTCCTCCAGATGTCTGGGACACTGGGCAAGTCACGGTGCATTGCCTGCGAGGGGTCATTATACGGAGCAGCCGGACCGTATGATGACTCAGGAGCAGGATTGCTATGATTGACGTCAGGGACGTCAGACATCAGGGATGTCAGATATAAGGACCCGGAGAGACCCCGGGCAGCACGCGTAGCTTATGAAACCGTGAGATATGACGTTAGGGACGTCTAGCGTCTGGGACGCTAAGCATCTGGGATGCTGGTGATGGTAATGGTAAAATATGGATTAATGAATAAAATGGCTTATTGGTTGGATATGTGTTATGTGGTAAAAATGGATTATTGGTTATGATATGGTATGTAGGGTCGGGGACCCTAAATGGTTTTGGATTTTTGAATTGATGTTCATCTATGGTCGTGGGTGGTGACCCACATGGTTTTAATATGTATGGTGGTGGTATTCCACGGTTTTGGGCTGAGTTCCCACACTTGGTTTTTGGTTAACGGTTTTCGGGCTAAGGCCCTAATGGCTCGGTTGAGCAAACGTTTTGGTTACTGGTTTTTGGTGGCATGCATACGTTTTTATTGGAGGGCATAAATGTCTTATAAATGTATTTGGTAAACTTATTGGTTTTTGTCCACTCACAGCTTTTGGTTTTAATGCCCTTCAGGTTGATTACGGATGCGATTGCAGTAGGGACTGGGACATTGCACACCTCCTCCATCGATCCTTGCGCACTCTGGATGCCCTGTTTGGGCAGTGGCTCGTGGTTATCCCTTGTCTGACACCCCTTGTTGGACGGGAGCAGGGCACATTCCACGGTAATCCCGGGGGGATTGGGATGGGTCCTGTCAACTTGGTATCAGAGCACGGTTGCTCTTTTGTGTGCGCAGGTCGAGGGTGTGATGTCTCTTTGGGCTGCAATTCGTTATCAACCTGATAGATAGTTTTTGGGTTTGGATAGTGGATGGAGTGCGATTGGCCCGATACGCCGTGCGTTAATGTGATTCGACCCAAGTGGGGTTGATTGTGGTGAACTGGTATAGTGGGACCGTCGGTTCGGTCATGTGATATTGGATTGTTGTGCTGCTAGGTGCAGCCAGGCTCAGGGAACCTCATTTGAGTAATGGTCTAAAATGTGAACCCTAGTGGTGGTTGTTGGTGTGAGAGATGCTGGTTCATCGGAGTTGGCCGGTGACCTTAGTGGTGGAACCCACGTTGATGGGATGGTAGGATTGGAGTTGATGTCTATTCGATGTCTAGACCGCGGGGTCGGTCAGGTTGTGATTTTTATATTACGGAAAGCTGTTTGGTTCGGTTGAACCATAGGGTGCGATTGTGGAACTCTAGTATTAAAAAGGTAAACCTTAATAATGATTAGTGGATGAGAACTTGTGCTGCGACGAGCGGTTGAGGTCATGGATGACCATGTGGATAACTCTAGTGAGTCTTGTCAGAATTATGAGATCCGATCTACGGATACGGTTCTGAGATAAATTATGGAATCCCGTGTTGGATCGGGTATTAGTGTGAGGTATGGATGCGGATCTCGATAGCAAGGACAATTAGTCGGAAGTCATATGGAGATGACTGGCTATCGAGGGTAATTAGTGTGGTTCTGATACTTGGGGATCAGGGGACGTTCGGGGAACGTTCATTTTCCTGATAGGGATTGTCAGAATAGTGGTACCCATAGTCGTGAGGTACGAGATCGTCGTTCGGTATGAACGGAGATCCAGGGTTGTCGTATTTGCACACGGTGTGCAAGTATGGATGTTGTGTGTTGGTACTTTTGTGCTGATGCTAGTATGGATGCCTGTGTGCTGATACTAGTGTTGTTGATAGTGTGTTGGTGCTGGTACTAGCGCTGGTGCTAGTGTCGGTAATGGTGTTGACGATGAGCCACAAATTGGGTGTGACTCCGTCATGATGAACATATGTTCGGTCCTTGAGATTCGGTATTGGTTGAGTGATAGACTGGATGTGTTCCAGTTAAGATTGTGATGTGTTGGGATAAGTCCCAATAGTGGTGAGATAACCAGTAAGGAGTGGATTAAAAAGGGTATAATTGAGTAATCTTGGGGTGACGTCCCCTACGTCATGATAATTGGTGGATTTGGGGGAGTTGTTGGCAACTCCAAAATTTGTGCGATTTTATGTTTTTAAATATCCCTAAAATGTACGTGGAAATGATTAAAACTGGAAAAGACGAGGAAAACCATTAGTGGTATAAAGGTAGGAATTTGTAATTGAGAACTTGGGAAACCGAGTGTTGAACCTGTAAAGGTCGGGATGTGCGAACGGGACAATAACGGATCGATTGTGGACACGTCATCCAAGTGAGTTGAGGAGGTAGGAAGTCTAGTGGTTAGACTTGACGTCTTGTTGGGAGCATGTCTGTTTCCAGCATGGTTGGAACCTTAGTGTCGAGGAGAGTTGTGATTGGGGAACGAGAGTGGTGCTCGTTTTTGGTGATTGGTATTCCGAAGTCATTGGGGTTGACTTCTTGCTTTCTGCCCTGGCAGACGTTGAGTGTAGTTACCAGTACGTTGAGCGTGTATTGGTTGGTGGGCCCAGGTGTAATTGCGGGTCATTAGGAGGAGCTACGTATTCGAAATTAGGTAAACGAGATTTCTCATTTTCTGCTTGGTGGCAGACGATGTTGAGGTACATGGCGTGGTGAGTGCAGTGAGTTTTGTTGCATCTACGTAGGATGAGTATTGGTGTCATTATTTTGGATCATCCTTGGTTTTTCCTAGGTGGAATGACAAGCATCGATACGAACTTGGGTGTGTGAGTCGTAAATGACGAGATTGAACTTCTTTTCGAAGTGGGGCCCGTATGGTATTCTACTCGAGTGAGTAGGTTTTCAAGGTAGTTGAATTTTGTCAACCTTAGACGTGTGGAGGTTGGATTGGCTTCCCTATGAAGTCAATCGAGTGTATTGAACGGGTAACCGATAGGTTCGGTGTAACACCCCGGAAATTCGAGGATTTTAATATTGTAAGTTAATGTCTGAATTGACGTTTTTACCCTTGCGTTGGGTATGGCCAATTGTTGACTTTTTGATTTATAAATTAAATGGACTTTGACCTATGACCGTGACGTAGTTCGGGACGTCACGAGTTCATAGACAGGTGGCACGTCCATTTCGGACGATCAGGGAAAAAGTTATGACTATCGGAAGTTCAGGGGCATTACCGTAATTTGGACATTTGGAGGTGAAAATGTTGACTTTTCTCTTGGAAACTATTTTTCACTTGACTCAAGGACCGTTGGGTAGGTCTCGACGTCCTGAGTCCGTAGACAGGCGGCACGCCGAAATCGGACTTCGTACGGGGAAGTTATGGTCACGGAAGTATTTCACATTTAACCGAACCAACCGAGAACCGGATTAAAATATTATTTTATTAATGGAATCTGATTACTTTAATCAAATCAATCTGGACCCTTGGATGAGTGACAAGTGTCACTCATCCCCACACTCCCTAAAACAAGGATCTCTGTTGGCCATTGGATTAAACAATTGATTTCCTCTCCTGAAATCCTCACCATTGATCCTATGCTGAGATTGAATCTCAGCCCTTCATACCATCCAGTCAACCTGTTTATTAATTCTCAGATTTTTCACTCTCACATTTCTTTCTCCCAAACCGTGTGCACGGCTACCCCTTCGAACAACCACACCCGCACCTCACCTCTCAACCTCACCCTCACGGCAACACCAGGCGGCCAACTGCCACCCCCCAGACGCCGGCCACCACCCCACGGCCACCTGCACGGCCGGAAATCCTCCCAGACCCGAGAAGGAAACCCGAACAGCCCAAGTCACCAAACCGTCCAAACCTTCACTCTGAGGCTCGAACCAACGTACGGTTGGGTTCACTGTGACGGCAGGACGACCCTCTGCTGGACTGGACGACGTACGGCGGTGACACGGCGACGGTAGGTTGAAAAACCCGAGAGACCCGATTTTCTTCCCTTCTTCGAAACGACCGTTTTTGACGTTGATTTTGTTTGTTTGCTTCTAAGACACACTTAAGGGACCCAGACGACCATTTTAAACCAAGGTTCGCGGCTGGAAGCTGGACGACTCGCCGGAGAAGACGAACCAGAGCCGGCAGCCGGGTTCCTGTCGATTTTCAGGTAGATTTTTGAACCTAGAAACTAGTTTTGAGTCCATAGAACCATAGAACACTTTGTGACGAGTTCATAGGAACAAATCCCATCAGAAATGGTGGTCGGGTTGGTGAGAACTGATCGGGTCGAACCGTGGGTTTGCGGTGACCCGGTTCTCAGACCCGGTTACTGTAGCTGATGACGTCATCATGCTGACGTCAGCAGTGACGTCATGATGACGTCATCATGTCAGAATTCAGTCAGACCAGGGACCAATGGACTGCTGACACGTGTCCTCTGACACTGTCAGTGATGACGTCAGCAGTGACGTCATGCTGACGTCAGCAGTACTGTAGCACCGTTGACCAGAGGGTTGACCAGGCGCGTGGGGGCGCGTGTGAACAGTAATTTTGGTGGGACCACCACCATTCTTTAGGTTTCGACGATCCGGATCCAATGACGGTGGTTACGGGTCGATCGGAGATCATTAAGTTGGTCAAAATGAGAGTTTTTGCCTTGGAAAGCGCGTTCGGGCGGCTTTTCCGGACCGGTTTCGGTCTAAGGTTTCATGGTTGAATGTTAGGGGTTTGTATTTACCCTTACGTATACTTTGGATGTGACAGGAATTTTGTAATTGTACCAGATCGAGGGTAAACGCTCGGTTTTCAGCAGGACTGTACTGTGAGTGGGCCATTTTCTTAAACCCTTGCGTGCATAAATGTTTTCTGGTTTATTATACTTATTCACATGCTAAAAACAATGATGGTTTTGATGATATGGAAAATATGGTTATGGCACGTTTCACGGTATTTGGGCTTGAGACCCGTTTGATGAAACTTAATGATTGATTCAGATTTTATCTAGGTATATATATACCTTGCATGTGGATATCAATAAAATGTATTTGGTACTGCACTGTATAGATCCTTCCATGTTATATTGTCTCCTCCGGATGAGGTACCCCGGAGAGGTCACGGACGTCTAGAACGTCCAGCGTCTATGACGCTAAGCATCGGGGATGCTGTACCCGAACGGGGTTCGGGGATTGAACTCGGAAATTGAGACCCGAGTGGCACGCGTAGCCTTGTGATTGTGACCTTATTGACGTCAGGGACGTCAGACATCAGGGATGTCGGGATTGGAGTGTATAGTGCAGCAACTAAAATTATACTTATGGTTTTATTACATGCCTTATGGTTCATATTATATGGTTTATGATTTTAAATAATGATGCATGCATGTTTGGAAAACAGAGGGGTAAATTATATGTTTTACTTATCAAATGATTTTATAAACTTGAGTTTCGGTCCACTCACCCTTAATGTTTTTGGTAGCCCCTCCAGGTCGTGATACTGAGGTAGAGGAGGAACCTGAGGCTGAGGCATAGATCCACTTTCTGCGTACCTGAACCCCTGTTGGGTGGTGTACCCGCAGGTTTTTAATAGAGTCGTGCTCGCAACTTGTATTTCGGATTTTCATCCCTTGTCTGACATTCGTTTAATTCGGATTTGATGTATAACGTTTATTTGGTTATTTATGCATTTGATGATTTGAGGTTAAATTTGGTATGAATTATTGGGTGTCAGACGGGAGCAGGGCACGTCCCCTTGTGGTTCCTGAGGGATCGGGGCGGGTCCTGTCATTCGGTTTTGGTGTGTCTTGGTAAATGTGAACGAGATTTCGGGATTTGGAATCGAATTTCTGGGTGACGATTCAGGATTCGATTTTGAAACTTGAAAGTATATTTCTGGATTTGGGTACGGAATGATTATTCCAAATGCTAGCTTACGGAATAATGATTTCGGATTCGGATTTGGATATGAATTAAAATGGGATATCTGGGTTTGGATCCGGGATTTCTTACGAAGTTGCGGATTCAGATTCGGAAGTGGAACTAGATGTTGGGTGGAGTTTCGATTTGTCTCATGCTGGATTGGGCAAACGTACTCCATTATTGGAACGCGTTCGGCTATGACCTAGGTGGTTGTAGTCTGGTTATTAGGTAGATGTGTGTACTTCGTACATGGTTCGAGGTACAATACCTTGTAGACTTGTGATGTCTAGTTACGGTATACGGGATATACCCGAGGTGTGTTGGTGAACGTGTTGGTAGACGGATTGGTTCCGATACCATGGGATTGGTTGTGGACCGGACATTACTATGCAACGGGTCATGGTAATTCCGATGTGTTTAATTACACACAGGTCGTGTGAAATTTCGGTAAGGGTATTGGTGAGTCGAGTACGTTGGTGGCATGTGTAGCCACGGGTGAGTCTAGTGTCAGTTTTCGACTGACAACAACTGTGTGGTGACAGTTTGTCAGGATGTGTCAACATAGATCGTTGAGTGGGGTCAGCTGACTCCTAGTGGGAGTGGGAAAGGAACCGTCGAGTTGTTGCGTCAACGAGAGGGTGGATTTGACAAGTGGTGTCAAATTCGAAACAAGTAGTTTCAGTCATTCGACGGGGTCGAATGTAGTCGTTACGTTTTGAGTACTAGTGGTACGTTTGGGCGTAGACAAGTTTTGTCTAAGTAGTTGGTGTACGGGTGTACACGTGTTGCGTGGTCAATTCCACTTTCCGCGGGTGTTTGTGGAATCAGGATAGTCGAGTTTTGAGAGCGAAACTTATTAAGGAGGGAAGTACGTTGAGTTTAGAGCGGTTGGAATTTCGAGGACGAAATTTATTGAGGGAAGGTTGTAACGACCCGTCCCGAATTCCGGGATTAGATTAGTCACTAATCTTGATTAGCGAGGTTGAACGGTGGTTAGTAGGGCGGAATCGGACAAAATGTGCAAAATGACCGTTTTGCCCCTGGTCGTGGGTAAAATGTTGACTTTTTGTTCAGGCGGTCAAATGGACTTTGACCGATGACCGTGACGTAGTTCGGGACGTCACGAGTTCATAGACAGGTGGCACGTTCGATTCCGACATTCGTAGAGAAAGTTATGGTGTTCGGAAGTTGAGGGGTATTTTGGTAATTTGGCTTATTAGGGGCCAAATGTTGACTTTTGATCCGGAGGTCCGATGGGCGAGGGCCAAGGACCGTTACGTAGGTATCGTCGATACGAATCCAACGACAGGCGGCATGCCGAAATCGGAGTTACGACGACGAAGTTATGGTCAAGGACGTGAAACACGATTAACCGAGACTCGGAATAAAATAATAATATTTAAATAGGTGAACAGTAATTGACGAATCTGGACCCTTGGATGTAGGCCACGTGTCACTCATCCCCACCTTCCCTAAAATCTGGATCCTTGTTGGCCATTGGATTATTTAATCCATTTTCTCCCCTTAAATCCTCACCATCCATTCAAACCTCAGATTAAATCTGGGCCTTTGATCTCATCTCTCCCTTTCCTTTATTTCTGATCACACTCATCTCTCTCTCACTCTGTTTTCTCCCACCCGAAACACATACACACACAACCCCTCTCTGATTTTGGAACCGTGAGAGAACACTGGGAGACTGAGAGGAGTTTTGTGTCGCATGCGGCGGCAGGACCACCGTGGGTGGTGGTGGTAACCGGGAAAACAGAACCGTGCACATGCACACCCGCACACGGCTCCCCATTACGCATCCCCACCACATCTGTAACCATGAGGCTGTGCGGAGGAATGTGATTTGACTACGGTGAGGCTTGAGAGACGACGGGAGGCGACGGAGACGGCAGGGACGACGGCGGCAAAACAAAAACAGAGAGGTCCGAAAACTCAAAAATTGGAAATCAGTGTGGACTGGTTTTGATCGTGTTTGAGGGGTGAAAGGAGTTCCTGGAGTCGAACTGGGCATGCTGGTGGCCACGGCGGCGAGGTAAGCCTCGAACCCGTGAGTTTGTTTTCGGGTACAAAAATGGTAGGATGGGTTTTAACGTGTTTCGATCGATCTGGTGATTAGGATGATGATCTAGAAGGTGAGACGAGCTTCTGGGGATCGTTTTCGAAAGGAATGGTGGCCGGGATCGTGCAGGCACGACGGTTGCAGGTGGCCGGTCTGCACACCTCCACGAACAGGTAGTCAAACGTATTGGTTTCTCAGTTTTTAAAGCATGGATCAACTGGAATTGATGAGACGATCTTGTAGGAACAAACGGAATTGAAAATGATCGAGTAATGGCTGAGAACCAGTCGGGTTGGGCCGCGGGTCACGGTGATCCGTTTATCAGACAAACGGGTCAGAACGGTGACACTGTTCACGGCGCGTGAGTTTCACGCGCAGCCACACACGGCGGCGCGTGACGGCGCGTGAGCACGGATCTCGAGGTGAGGTCAACATGACTTCTGTCCTATTTAATGTAACGGACATTTTGGAATTGGTTTCGTGTCGATCGGACACCGTCTCGATAGTGTTCGGGATGTCCGAAGGTTTTTAATTAAGTTTAAAAATAAGTAAAAATTCGGGAAAATTACGGGACTTTGATAGGATGTTAATGATGAGGTTAGTGACCCTCTAATGTGATTTGGACAGGATTGGGAGTCCCGGTGATAGTGGTGTGGCCCGGGAGGGCCGGTGGCACGCGTATCGAGGCACACGGTTAAAACGGTCTGTGAGTGGACTTTGGTTTTATAAATCCTATGCATGCTTAAATGTGTTATATGGTTTATATACATGATTTCTATGATGGTATTTGTGAGTATTGATTTTGGGTATGTTGCACGTATTTCGAGGTATTTTCCGTATTTCACGTGTATCGGGATTAACGGTTTATTTGTGGTTTTGCATGCTTGTGGTTAAATAAATATTATGATAAAATGGTTTTTATATTGGAAAGATGAACTCGGGCTTGAGGCCCACTTGTTTTGGAAATTTCGGACTTGGAGTCCATTTGAGAATCGGGCCGGGGGCCCAGTTGGTTAATGAAATCGGGCCAGGGGCCCAGTTGGTATAAAATCGGGCTGAGACCCATTTGAGTTATGTTCTCGGGCCAGGGGCCCAGTTGATTTACGAATTCAGGCCGTGGGCCCAGTTGGTTTATAAGTCGGGCTGCGGGCCCAGTTGGTTTACAAACCGGGCCGTGGGCCCAGTGGTTCATAAAATCGGGCATGAGGCCCAGTTGGATAATAAATGTGATTTCGGGTCAGGGACCCTATATTTTATAATGGTGATTTCGGGTCAAGGACCCTAAATGGAATTATTTGGTTTTATGGAAATTTCGGGCAGGGCCCAATGGTAATGATGTGATAAAAGGATTTAATAAAACTGTTTTTCCATATACCATCTGGATACAAGGATATATGATGGTCTCCTCCAGATGTCTGGGACACTGGGGAAGTCACGGTGCATTGCCTGCGAGGGGTCATTATACGGAGCAGCCGGACCGTATGATGACTCAGGAGCAGGATTGCTATGATTGACGTCAGGGACGTCAAACATCAGGGATGTCAGATATATGGACCCGGAGAGACCCCGGGCAGCACGCGTAGCTTATGAAACCGTGAGATATGACGTTAGGGATGTCTAGCGTCTGGGACGCTAAGCATCTGGGATGCTGGTGATGGTAATGGTAAAATATGGATTAATGAATAAAATGGCTTATTGGTTGGATATGTGTTATGTGGTAAAAATGGATTATTGGTTATGATATGGTATGTAGGGTCGGGGACCCTAAATGGTTTTGGATTTTTGAATTAATGTTCATCTATGGTCGTGGGTGGTGACCCACATGGTTTTAATATGTATGGTGGTGGTATTCCACGGTTTTGGGCTGAGTTCCCACACTTGGTTTTTGGTTAACGGTTTTCGGGCTAAGGCCCTAATGGCTCGGTTGAGCAAACGTTTTGGTTACTGGTTTTTGGTGGCATGCATACGTTTTTATTGGAGGGCATAAATGTCTTATAAATGTATTTGGTAAACTTATTGGTTTTTGTCCACTCACAGCTTTTGGTTTTAATGCCCTTCAGGTTGATTACGGATGCGATTGCAGCAGGGACTGGGACATTGCACATCTCCTCCATCGATCCTTGCGCACTCTGGATGCCCTGTTTGGGCAGTGGCTCATGGTTATCCCTTGTCTGACACCCCTTGTTGGACGGGAGCAGGGCACATTCCACGGTAATCCCGGGGGGATTGGGATGGGTCCTGTCATCTTCCCAAGAATCTCAAATATTGAGATTGCAAAGCAGATGTGGGATGTTTTAAAGAAGGAGTTTAGAGGGGGTCCTAAGGTACGGGTTGTGAAACTTCAATCTCTAAGAAGAGATTTTGAATATACCTGTATGAAACAGGATGAAAGTTTTCCTGCTTATCTTTCTAGACTGTTAGTCATAGTTAATCAAATGAAGACATATGGAGAGGAAATAACAGAGAAAAGACTTACTCAAAAGATACTAATCAGCCTAACTAAGACGTATGATTCCATAATTTCAATTCGAGAGGAAACTAGGGATATGGATCTAGTTAGTGTTGAGAGTATTTCTGCTTCAATCAAGGCCTTCAATCAAGGCCTTTTGCAAGCATGAATGTGTCTAGCAAGTCACGGGGACATTCCAGGGCTATTTCCTGGAAGACTAAAAAGTTTCAAGGTAAATCAGGGTCTAGAACTTGGAATCCTGATAGAGCTAAAGAGAATGTGAAGCAGGAAAGACCTGTAGAAACTTAAAGAGGAGATGTTATGAGAGTCTTCTACAAAGACTGCAACAAGCATCACTGGGGAGAGTGCTGGTTGAAAAGTGGCAAGGTGAAGTGTTTCAAATGCTCAAGGTTTGGTCACATGGCAAAGAACTACCCAGGGAAACAACCTGCTGCTGTTTTTGCTCAGAAAGCAGAAGGGGCTGAATGGAGCATGTACTACACTTGTCACACAACATCAATAGAATGTGATAATGCTATTTGGTACCTGGATAGTGGGTATAACAACCATATGACTGTTCATGAGTCTCTGTTAACAAACAAGGATCGAAATCTCATTGTGAAGGTAAAAATGGGTACTGGAGATCTTGTTCAAGTGGCAGCGAAGTGTTCCTTGCTTGTACGCACTGATCAAGGGGACAGATGGTTGAGCATGGGTACAGCTTGGTTTTTGGAAATAGATTTGGTGAAATTTTTTAAGATGAGACTTTGAGGCAAAGGGTTGCTAAAGTACCTATGACAGAAAGCAGATGTTTCAAAATTTCACTAGACTATGTAAATTTCAGGACCAAGGAACTTGAAACTGTTGAGGGTCTTAAGGATAACACTGAAGAAGGTTCAGAGTTGGGGCACTTGAGGTTTGGTCATTTAAACCTGTCAAGCCTTAAACAACTCAAGCAGAAAGATATGGTGATAGGGTAGCCTAGTCTAAATGGAGAAAATGGGGTGTGTGAAGGATGCATTGCTGGGAAGCATCATGTCAGCTCCTTTGATACTCAAGGATCTTGGAGGGCATCCTCACCACTAGAACTCATATACACAGATATGTGTGGCCCCATGCAAACAAACAAAATGGGAGGAAACCTGTATTTTCTTACATTCATTGATGATCATTCAAGAATGTGCTAGGTGTACTTTTTAAGACATAAATCAGGGGTTTTGAATGTGTTTAAGAAGTTCAAGGCTATGATAGAACTACAAAGTGGATTTAAGATCAAGAGGCTGAGAAGTGACAGGGGAGGAAATTACCTGTCTACTGAGTTTCAGAAGGTTCTTGATGAAGCAGGAATTGAAAGGCAACTGACAGTGGCCTATTCTCCCCAAAAAATATGGGAGCTAAAAGAAAGAACATAACTATAGTCAAAATGACTAAATCAATGCTTCATAGCAAGCATTTACCCTATGAGTTTTGCGGAGAAGCAGTTAACACTGTTGTGTACCTTCTGAATCGATGTCCCACAAAGGCTGTACTGAACAAGATCCCATTTGAAGAGTTCTGAGGAAGAAGGCCATGGGTGACTCACCTAAGGGTTTTTGGATCTTTATGTTATATGTATGTCCCAAAGCAAACCAGGCAGAAGTTGGATGATTCCAGTAGCAAAGGGATCTTTGTTGGCTATGAAAGCTGTGAGAAAGGCTATAGAGTGTATAGTTTGGAAAGCAGGAAGGTTTTGGTATCCAGGAGTGTGATTTTCAATGAGAAAAGTCACTGGAATTGGGAGAAACTTGAGGAGGTTTCAAGCTATGTTCCTCTAAGGTTCACTCCTGAAGATTCTCAATTAGAACCAGAAGTACCACCTTAACTTCCTGAAATGACAAGTTCTAGTCCAAATGAAGATGATCAGTCTAGTCTCAGCCCTGGTTCATCATCCAGCACTACTTCAAAAAGTTCCACAGAGCAGGACATCAATACTCCTGTGAAACTAAGAAGCCTAAGTGACATCTATGCTAGGTGTCACATGAGTATGATAGAACCAGAATGTTTCAAGGAAGCAGTCAAGGAATCAGCCTGGAGAAAAGCAATGGAGGTTGAGATAGAAATGATTGAGAAGAATGGAATATGGGAGCTTATGGAAAGTCCTATAGCTGAACTAGTGATAGGAGTAAAATGGGTGTTTAAAACTAAGTTGAACCTGGATGGTTCAGTACAGAAACACAAAGCCAGGTTGGTTGCAAAATGATATGCACAAAAACCTGGTGTTTACTTCAATGAGACGTTTGCTCCAATAGCAAGGCTGGATACAATAAGAGTCCTGATTGCTTTAGCAGCACAGAGAAGGTGGGAATTATTCCAGCTAGATGTGAAGTCTGCTTTTCTGAATGGTGTCCTAGAGGAAGAGGTGTATATTGATCAACCTGAAGGCTTTGTTGTTCAAGGAAGTGAATCTAAGGTCTACAAGTTGCACAAAGCTCTCTATGGCTTGAAACAAGCACCAAGGGCTTGGTATGGTGAGATAGACTCCTATTTACTCAGTTGTGATTTTGAAAGGAGTACTAGTGAGCCTACATTGTACTTGAAAGGAGAACAAGGTGAGGGAACCTTGATTGTGTCTATCTATGTGGATGACATCATTTACACAGGAGATAGCACAAGAATGATGTCAGGGCCCACCCCGGTTTCACCTCGAAACCCGAGGTAAACCCTGCTCCCGTCTGACACCCCGACACTAATCACAAAGTAAACTCACGAAAACCATTACTATACACTGTCAGACGCAGGAGAAACTTTTACACATCCCGAAGTCAAATTGTATAGAGCTTAGTACAAAATACACAGAAAAGAAAAAAACGATAAGCGAAAATACACGCACGCGGAAAAATTTGAAACACTCCGGGATCCCTCACGTGACTTCTATCCCTCAGACCCTTCCTCGACGTCAAGACCCCGCGCTAGCTCCACAACCTGGAGGGCAGTAAAAACAGAAGGTGTGAGTGGACCATGAATAAAATAAAAGTTTCCAAAACCATTTATAAGAAAACCGGGTTTTAGCCCTCCGTTTTGAAACCACATGCATAACCTAGTTATTAAAACAGTTATAAATCGATCATCATAAAACATCATAAGAAACAGAAACACTATAAAACGGTTATAGAAATCATATCATAAGCATCATAAAACCGTAACGTAAAACGTAAAGTTCAACCAATCAATTGCCGATCAAACCTGCTGGACCTATTCGAGTCTTTAAACTCCCGAGTCTTTAAACTCAATTCAGGCCTCAATCATATCCGAGTCTTTAAACTCCTGAGTCTTTAAACTCAACAGGCCTACGGGGGAAATATCAATATATCCGAGTCTTTAAACTCCCGAGTCTTTAAACTCAATCCGGGCCCGTCCCCCGTCACTCAATATCCGGGTCTTTAAACCCAATAACCAAATCCAGAAAATCCAATCCAAAACCATTGAAAACCTTTTCGAAATCTATATCCAAACCCGAATACGAAATCACCGGTCCGAAGCCCTTCAGGCATTCAGAACCGTCATTCCGAACCCAAATCCGGAAATCCACTTTTCAACTTTTCACGTTTCTCGAAACTCGATTCGAAAACTGAAAACCTTGATCATCGAAATCATGTTCCAAAATCCTTTTATAATCATTGAAAAACCACTTATTGTTTGAAATCCCAAAACCATAGCATTATATTCAGAAATCAAGCCTTTCTCGTAAAACGTGTCAAATGCGTTATTTCTAAAAAAAAATTGTGCAATTATGTAAAACCAACATCATAAATCAAACATACATGTAAATATATATATATAAAACAATTTAGCTAAGCAGTTATGCATGTTTGAGTTTAAGGAAAGGGTCCACTCACAGTAGCGAGCCCTCAATCGCGTCCCGAACGTCCAGCACGTTCCTCAGCTTCCTCGGGAAATCCCGGTCCTGTCAACAACCGCCAAAGTAAGTTACTAACACATCCACGAGGATCCACCCTAATTCCTTCAAAATCCCCGGGTCCTAAACGTAACGAACCGGAACCCTAAACTTTCGCCCTCGCGAACCTACTTCGATTCGACGTCCGATTAACCCGAAACCAATTCCAATGGACTCAACACAACTCCTAGACCAAAGACCATGTTGACCATTTTCCCCAGAACCGCCGCACGCGCCCCCACACGCCGCCCAAAGTGGCTGCGCGTGGCCCTCACGCGCCTGCTACAGTGCACCTTCAACCTCACGTCGACCCGGTTCGCACCAGTAGCCTGCAACCTGAACCGGCGAGAGCGGTTCTCCGCCGTACCTGCACCAAAACACCTCTTTTCTTCACCCTCAGCTTCGTCCAGACCTAGGCTATCCTTTCCCTAACTCCAAAAACCTCGATTCATCCCGTAGCTCATCGACTCAAGCTCGAAAAAAACTCGAACCAGTCCCCTGTTTCCTTCTCCGGCCACCCAGGTAACCTCCCGTCACGGTGGCTACACCAGACGCTGCCTAGGACCTTCCTAAACCTCACCCAACTCACCGAAACCCTCGACTCACTCCCTGAGTCCTCGACTTCTCGTCTGAACTCACGGCCAAAACAGAGCACACAGAGTCCCTCCGTCGTGCCAACCACCACCGTGCACCGCCCGTCACAGCAGCGCAACCAAAAGACCCCCTGGACTCAACTGAACTCCCTAGGCTCCCCTAGACTCTTCGATTCTACCTTGCAAGCCACGACTTCCGATTTGAAGTTCACGACCAAAACAGAGTATATACACAGGGATGAGGGATTACCTGAAATCGTCCACCGCCGTGCTCGCCGCCGCGTTCCCTGCGGTCCACAACACCGTCTCAACCTCCTCTCGAGTTCACTTGCACCGTCCACGGCCACAACACCACCACAACTCCCTCAGTTCTTCTCTGTTTCCTCTGAATTGCCCGTGGCTCTCCACTCACACACACCACGATTCCTCACCTCCCAACCTTCTCACCAGCTCTCTTTCACTCTCTAATCACTCTCCTACACTCCCAAACTCACCAGCACACACACCATCACCCTTCAATTTTCCTCACCGCCTCACTCTGTTTCAGTCTGGATCGAAGAACACGAACACATACTTGCACGGGTGCACCCCAATTATTTGGACCATGCACACACAAGAACCCCCCAGAAGCCACTACACACCTGCCACATGTCACCAATCCTCTCCATACTCTCCCACATGGCTCAATCCCAGCCATCCGTCTGCCCTCTCTCTCTGCACAATTTCCAGAGCACAAAAGACCATAATACTCTTCTGTTTTAACCAATATTACAACTTTACCACCACCTTCCTAGACCCGTAACTCCCACATCGTAAGTCCGATGAATACGTGTCGCCTGTCATCGAACTCAGGACAACGAGATCTACCTAACCATCCTCGGTCAACGTACCAAAACCCGATCGTCCAAAAAGTCAACAATTCCCCTTATTGTACCAACTTCCGAACATCACAACTTCCTCCTCGGATGTCGGAATTGGGCGTGCCACCCGCCTATGGATTCGCGACGTCCTAAACTACATCCTGGTCACCGGTCAAAGTCCATCAGACCACCCGAACTAAAAGTCAACTTTTTACCCAAACCAGGGGAAAAACCGTCATTCTATGCTTACGGACCTATCGGGACCACCTAACCACCGATTAGCTTCACTAATCCCACCTTAACCACACTACTAATCCTGGCTCTCGGGACGGGTTGTTACAAATGATGACTGAGTTTAAGCAGGGTATGATGGGGAAGTATGAGATGACACACTTGGGACTTCTACATCATTTCCTAAGGATGGGAATCCTATAGTCTAGTGAGGGGATCTATATCCATCAAAGGAAGTATGCCTCAACCCTTCTTGAGAAATTTGGGCTCAAGGATTGTAAACCTGTCAGCATACCAGTGGCTACAAGTGAGAGGTTGCGGAAAGAAGATGGGAGTGAGGCAGCAGATGAGCAGTTGTATAGGCAGATTGTTGGAAGTCTCCTCTATCTCACTGCTAAAAGACCAGATGTGATGTATGC
Organism: Prinsepia uniflora; assembly: GCA_032719365.1. Classification (NCBI taxonomy): domain Eukaryota; kingdom Viridiplantae; phylum Streptophyta; class Magnoliopsida; order Rosales; family Rosaceae; genus Prinsepia; species Prinsepia uniflora. Next base: position 69,374,195 of record CM064868.1, on the reverse strand, counting down.
AACAAGCTTACTATCAAAATTCATGCACAACCCCACCAAGAAGTACTATGGGACAGTTAAAAAAGTCCTAAGATATGTTCAAGAGACCTTGAACTATGGGATTGGATACAAGAAAGGGAAGGCTGCAACTCTGGTAAGATTTTGTGATAGTGATTGGGGAGGGTCCATTGATGACATGAATAACACTTCTGGTTATGCTTTCACACTAGGCAGTGGAGTGTTTTCATAGGCTTCTGTAAAGCAGTCCACTGTGGCTCTCTCAACAGTAGACGCTGAGTATGTGAGTGCCTCTGAGGCAACTACTCAAGCTGTCTGGTTGAGGTTTGTCCGAGGTGATCTAGTAGAAGAACAGATAGAAGCTTCTCCCCTTATGTGTGACAACATGTCAGCAATTCCCATGGCTAAAAATCCTGTTTTTCACCAAAAGACTAAACATATTCACAGAAGATAGCATTACATAAGAGATGCAATACAGAACGGAGAAGTGTCCATTCAATATTGCAAGTCTGAGGATCAGTTGGCAGGCATGTTCACTAAAGCTCTACCTAGGGAACGGTTCTACTACCTAAGGGATCTACTAGGGGTAGTACCAGTGAACACCTTAGAAGGGTCTGTTGGAATGTAAGCTGTGTACTGGCAGCTGAGTTGGCAATGCTTCTGCTACCAACTCAAAGAGGACAGGTGTCAAAGCAAGAAGGAAGAAGAAAAGAAGAGTAAATGAGAGATGAGTGACGTGCATTCTGATAGGCATAGGAGTGACGTGTTAGTGTGATGAGCAAGTAAAAGAAATGTCACTGTCATCATCTAACTGTCATGCTAAGTATGTGTGCAAGTGAGTGAGTGTGTGCTATATGCATTGTATTCATTCATTTTTAATCTAATGAGAATGAGAGAAAGAGATACAGTAAGATCAGAGAGAGATTCTGATCACTGTGATGCAAAACAGATCATTTACATTCAATTTTGCATTTCATCGAACACTTAGAGTGCATTCTGCAATTATGTGAATATCAATAGAATTGCTTGATCATTTCAATCCAGAAATAAGAAAGAAAGAGAAGAAGAACTATCCTAAACCACACGAGCTAATCTCGTTCTTTTCAGCTAGAAAGATTAAGGTTAGATGATTACCTGTGAAACCAATAGAACAGTGCCACGCTGAGAAGCAGTGATCGAATTCTTCATTTGATCGACCTGATTTCCAATATGCCTCAGAAGACAATATTTCAGTTGTTGGATGAAGAAGACCACTCTTTTGGGATTTACTTTCAGTCCTTTCCTTCCACTCTTTTGTACACACAGCTCAAATTATTACAATATTTCACCATTTTATTTTACCAGCTCTTCATTCACCTCCTTTTTTACTAACGTTAAGTCAAATCTGATAAATTATATCACTAACATGTGGAACAATAGTTAACCCGCCAACTAGATATTCACGAATCAAAATAAATGCAAAAAAAAAATAATAATAATAAACAAAGAAGATTAACAAAAAAGAAAAAAACATAAAGAAAGAAATTAGTATAAATCCAAACACACTCTCACAACAATATGAAGTAATTAAGGAAATTTGATTCTTAAATATACCTTCGTTATAAATCCAACAATATGACGTAAGTAATTATTTAACATTAATTAAACTTGAGACATTTTACATAGCATTAAAAATAAATACCACTAAATTGAACTCATTTTAGTAATAACTCCTACCCTTATAATACCTCTTTATAAACATTTTCGATTTATTAAATTATTTTTGTACATGTATTTTAAATTATAATGTCAAGATTATCTCTGTAAAAATCAACAAAATTGAAGGTTAATTAGTTATTCATGAATATGGATGGTCATAATTATCCATGGGTATGGGTACCCATGGGTATTGTTGAAATGGGTAGAAATTAGATGGGTAAAAATTTACCCATCATTTAATGGGTAGGGTAAGGGTTTACCCATGGGTATTGAGGGTATTTAATACCCATTAAATTTAAAGTATATTCTTTATCCATTCTTCAAATTATCTATGAATTTTTAACACTTTCTTCCCTTTACTAATTTTTTTCTTTATATTCTTACTATTATTTTATTTATTAGGTATTATTATTTAAAATTACTTTATTTCAATTAAATATCAGTTATTTCATCTTTCATCAAAAAAATTATACACAAAAATGTTACGAATTTATATTAACATCAATTTTTTTAAGAACTTAAATAATTCATTTTAAATTATTTAACAAAAATCAAAGTAAACTATAATTTTTTTAAGATTTCACAACCATGAAATAATTTAAAGGGAGTTTTATAAATTCTTAAAAATTGTTTATAATAAAATTTTTAATGAGTTTTTTTTTAAGTTTTGAATTCCATTTCGACATTTATTACTCATTCTTCATTTAATTGGAAAGTTTTCGGAGTCAAATTCTCAAATAACTCATTCACTAGTCTTGGTCAACTCGACAAATTTTGATAATTACGGATAGAAGGGTAAATTGGTCATTTACTAATTCTCACTTTAAATTTTAAGACGGATTGTAACAAAAACTCTAATAGAAATTGAGAGGATTTGAAGAAAATGAAAAGCAAAAAAAAAAACGAAATTAAAAGAAAAAAAATATTAGAAGTTAAAAATAAAAAGTTGAAGACAAATGAAAGTAAAAAATAAAAAATAAAAAGTAAAAGAAAAATGAAAAGTAAAAAGAAAAAAGAAAAGCAAAATAAATTGAAAGGTAAAAAAAAAAAAATTAGAAGTTAAAACAAAATGAAACACAAGGAAAAAAAAATGAAAGGAGAAAATAAATATAAAATATCATGGGTACCCATTACCGAATGGGTAGGGTTTGGGTAAACCCTCAAAAATTGAGGATGGGTCTGAATGGATATAAAACCCATTTGTACCCATGTAGGGTAAGGGTTTATCCACACCCTAAAAAAAAACCCATTTGACCATCCCTATTCATGAATATCAACTAATGGACGGTTTGTTATGAGAATCTTAATTATTACTAAACCGTTGATATATTTGGTACATACGAGTGATTAAATAATCTCAAAACTCGTTAATTTTTTTACGAAGATGATTTTGACATAATAATTTAAAGAATAAACAGTTTTAATTATGATATATCTACACAAATAATTTAACCAATTAAAATGGTGATACACAAGGACGTAGCATGGGATCGATGCAAGACGCCCGCAACGTTGGAATTATTGCTAAGACTTGACCTAATTTTAGATGGTTAGCCGCATTCATTTTTCTTATTTATATGTAAACCTATTTTTTTTTTATCGAAGCTCAAAGAACGGGAACGACAAACGAACAACCGAAAAAACAAGAAGAAAAAAAACCAGAAAAACCAAATAAAACAACCACTACCAGCTCAATGGCTAAAACACATCGGGGGGCAGGGCAATCCATCTCGGGATAACACGTGCACTAGGGATGATGGGGGACGGTCAATCCAGACTTCCCGAAGCATCATTCGTCGCGCCCGTGAAGCAAAGGCATCCGCAGCCATATTAGAGGATCTCTGCGTCCATTTAAACCTCACAGAGTCAAAATCCCTTGAAGCCATTTTGATTCGAGCTAGAATTGGATAAAGTTCCCATCTTCCTCGGCAAATTGAACCCTTGACTGCACTAACCAGTTCCATAGAGTCAGACTCGAACACCACTCTGTTGTAACCATTTCTCCCAGCCAGCAAGACTCCCTCAAGAAGAGCCCATGCCTCAGTCTCAATAGTCGAAGATGCGGAACGCTCAAAACAACACCCTGCCAAGAATTTCCCATCAGCATTTCGAGCCACAACTCCAAGCCCAGCCCGCTGTGTACTAGCAAGCCAGGAAGTATCTGTATTGAGCTTAACTTGGTTTGGTACCGGGGGTAGCCAAGAGTTCTCAGTCATTGAATCCCCCTCACTTGCCTGAGCAACCACTGGGTACCAGACCATCGCATCCCAAAATTCCTCATAAAGTAGCTTGGCCCGAATAATAACATTAATAGGAATGAAACTCCTTCCCTCAAAAGCCACTCTGCACCGCTCCTTCCAAATGGACCAGCAAATAGCCGCAACCATTGAGAGTACCCGTTCCTTGTCATCACGTGTGCCACACTCCATGGATGCCACACCCATAATCCAATTCTCGAGAGTGGAGACAGCCAAGAAGTTGACAGCATAACCCAGACTACTCCCAAACCAGACACACCGAGCTCCTTCACATTGTAGAATCATATGCTCTACCGATTCGGGTTCTAGCTCACAAATAGGACACAGAGGGGTGGAGCCCAGGTGACGCCGAAACAGATTACCACGGGTGGGAAGACACCCCTTGACAGACTTCCACAAAAAAATTCTAACCTTTGGCAATATGTTGATACCCCAAAGAAATTTCCAGGTTTCCTTCGAGATGGTGTGTGAGGTGGAAGGGCGGTCTAGCAATCTAGAAGGGCCTCGAGATCTCAACCAATGGTATCCACTCTTGACTGAATAAACTCCATCTTTTTTAGCCGGCCAAATTAGGCGGTCACATGCAGACACAGGACCTATCGGAATAGCATTGATGGCTCGAACCTCAGCTTCAGACAAAAGACTTTCTAGCACCTCACATTTCCAGGATCCAGAATGATGATCAATGAAATTTGCTACTACCTCATCCAATTTTGCGCCTAAGGGAGCTAAGGACCTGAGTTTAGAAGCCGGCAATCCAATCACCCAATTATCAGTCCAGAACTTCACACAATTACCACTAACCACCTTCCAATGAGCCCCCGTGGAAATTACGTCCCGCCATCAAGGAGACTCGACCATGCCCATGAAGCCCAGTGCCCTTGCTTTACCTTCAAAAAGTTCCCATTTGGATAGTATCTGCTCCTCATAATCTGGAGCCCAAAAGGAGTCAGGCTCACAAATCAGCCTCCAACATTGTTTTGCCAACAGAGTAGTGTTAAAGTCCTCCAGGTTTCGAAAGTTCATTCCCCCTAGGGCTTTGGGTAACCCCAATTCCTTCCAACTAATCCAGTGAAGCTTATTACGATCCTATTCTTGGCCCCACCAGAAATTTGAAAGTATTGAATCAATCTCGTTGCACATTGCCTTGGGAAATCTGAAAACTGACATCGGTTATGTAGGAATTGCCTGAGCCACTGCCTTGATTAAAACCTCTTTACCTGCTTGAGATAAAAGGCATTGTTTCCAACCTTGAACTTTCTTGAGGATTCTTTCCTTGACAAAAATAAGAGCCTCCCTTTTCGATCTCCCCCAGAGCGAAGGCAGTCCAAGATAAACACCAGGATCATGAGTAATTTGTACCCCTAAGATTCCCCCAATCTGATCTCGAAGGTCACCTGGTGTATTCGGGCTGCAATATAGATTAGACTTCCCAAAGTTTACCAATTGTTCGGAGGCCAAGAAATATGTATCAAGAATCTTCTTAACAGCATGACAATTTTTTACTGAAGCCTTTTTGAATAGTAACGAGTCATCTGCAAAGAAAAGGTGAGAAATCACTGGACCCCTCTCACTAAACCTAATCCCTTCAATGAGACCTCGCTGCACCGCAAGGTTGATCATCATGGACAGAACATCACAAACCAGGATGAATAGGTAAGGTGAAAGAGGGTCCCCCTGCCTCAACCCCCTGGATGGAGTAAAGTAGTCACATGGCTGCCCATTAACCACCACCGAAAATTTTACCGTTCGAACACAAACCATGACCATGTGAACCCATGAAGAAGCAAAACCCAATTTCAACATAACAGCCTCCAGGAAGTCCCACTCAATTCTGTCATAGGCCTTGTTCATGTCCAACTTCAGACCCATCTCATACTTGTTTGTTTTCTTCCTGAGTTTCAGCGCATGGAAAGCCTCATGAGCAATGGAGATATTGTCTTGAATTTGTCTACCTGAAATGAAGGCGCTCTGTTGTGGGCTGATGATATCAGGGAGAAAAGGTTTCAACCGATTTGCCAAAATCTTTGATAATATCTTGTAGGAATAGTTACATAAGGCAATTGGGTGGAAATGTGAGACAACCTCCGGATTTGGGACCTTCGGGATTAATGCAATATTGGTGGAGTTGAGCTTTTCAAGGTGGAGTTTCCCAGTGAAGAAATCCCCAACCATGGACAGGACTTCTTCCTTGATCGTTTTCCAATATTTCTGATAAAAAAATACCAGAGAAGCCATCAGGGCCAGGGGCCTTGAGTTGGCCCATTTGAAAAGCCGCTAGCTTCACTTCCTCCTCATTGGGCATAGCAGTAAGGGCAGCGTTCATATGGGGAGAAAAAATGGGCACAACGAAGTTTAGAGTTCCCCCCCCCCCCCCCCCCCAATGTCTCGGTCCGTTCGTAGTGAATATACTGTTGAAGTGGGAGTCCACAATGTGCCTAACCTCGCGATCATTCTCAGCCCAACTGTCATCATCCCTTTTTATTTTGGTGATCAGATTCTACCTCCTTCGTTGGATTGTGGTTTGATGGAAAAAAGCTGTATTGGCATCACCATCAGAAAGCCATTTTACATGTGATCGCTGGTGCCAGTATTTCTCTTCCATACTCCATAACCGCCCAAGCTCAGCCTTAATTGGCTCTATTAGGTCCCAATTGCCCTCCCAATCAAGTTGAATTGCTTCTAGTTCAGAAGAAAGAGCACCAATCCTAGCCCGATTGTTAGGGAATTTTTCTTTACTCCACCTAGTCAACGCGTCCTTACAGGTGGACAACTTAACACCCCATCTCCAACGGTTGGCATTCACATGACATCCCCAACTCCTGGTGATTACATCTTCACACTCGGCCTCATTTGCCCAATATGCCTCAAACTTAAACAGTTTCTTATTCTTCCTGACCGACGGCATAAGGTTCAGTATAAGGGGACAATGATCAGAAACAATAGCCGAAAGGTGAGATAATGTGCTTCCCGGCCAGCGAGATTGCCAGTAATGATTAATAAGCGCACGGTCAATCCTCTCTTGCACTAGTGCATTTCCACCCGCCAAGTGAATTGTTACCCCTGATAGCCCATATCGATCAGCTTTGAACTGTCCATAAACTCTTGTAAAAACCTCCTACGATTCGCATGGTCCGGTCTGCCGCCAAGCTTCTCATGAGCCCACAGGTGTTCATTAAAATCCCCTAAACAGACCCAAGGCTGACAAACAGGGGTGAGAGATCGGCTCAACCATTCCCACATTTCAGACTTGTCATCACTGTACGGAGTACCATAGACCCAAGAGGCACGAAAGGCAATATCTGGATTTGGGATGGAAATAATGGTATCTATCAGGTATTTTGATGCAAGATTAACATAAATATTCAAATCATCATTCCATAACAATCCAAGGCCACCTGCAGAACCCACAGGGTCTACACAATAACATTTAAGAAAACCAGCCTTCCTACTAAATTGAACTAATTTATTACGTTTCATCTTTGTCTCCATTAAGAAAATCACTGCAGGCTTGTGCTTCCGAACCACTTGCCGGAAATATTGCCCTGTCAGGTCAGCCCCAAGACCCTGACAGTTCCAGCTCAAAAGACTCATTTTTTCTCGGCAGCTGACACTGGCCAGCCACCTCCAACGTCTCCGTTGCAATTGTCATCAACTTCATCACACATTTTTGGGGCAGAACCTCTCAACCTGTCCATTCCAGTAGCCATCCCCACCACAACCTCCACCAGATTAGACTCAGTGTACCCTTCATTCAAGTCTTTGTTCCGTGTTTTCAACCCAGGATTGTAGTCACGATTTTTGTATTTTGTCCTTGTTTCTTTTTGCTTCACATGCTGTTTCCCCTCCACCTTAATCTTCTTGCAACCGGTCGTAGCCACTTCATCATTATATGGTAGGCATCTTTTTAATCCCATGGACTCAAATGACTTATCCACACAAGAATCTAGGAAGGAAGAAGGAGCAAGCCCCCTGCAGCCCACCCAAATTCCCACATCAGAGTGCTCACATTCTAGGCCTAAATTTGTTTGGCCCATCACAAACCAATTGACTGACTGCCCACTTGGAAAAGAGGTAATTGAGTTGGCCCATAATTGATTCTCTTCGGGGCTTGATGGGCTGTGACCCCTCTTGGCCCATTTTGTAAATCTCCCGTCATTCAGAAATATGCTGCTTGTAGGCGGTCCCACTACCCTCCTCAGCGTCTCCATGTGATGACCATATATCTGAACAGAAGGGTTTGGGTGTTCAGTAAAGTCAGGCAAAAAAAAAAAGAGTTAAAGGTACCCCTACGTGACAGACCGTGGCTGGAGGAGGAAGAAAAGTGAGGGCTTGTCTCAATCTGGCCTGCTTTCTCCATACTCCCTAGGTCAGTCGTAGATAACGGCTCTTCAATCATCACTGGTTTCAAGGCTCCCTCGGTAATCGCACCCCTCACGCGCCCCTCATCTGCGTGTTTTCCATTGGACGTGCCTGGCAGTCGTCTAGCTCCTCGTGGCGGCGTTGGGGTCAGTTGCAACCGCTCATCACGGATAGCACGAGTCCTCAGCCAATCCCCATAAGCAGCTGCTCCAGAATTTCCAGTTGAGGCTGGAGCATAGGAACACCCACGGTCTGAATGGCTCAATCTTCCACAGTAATAGCAGAAATCCGGAAGGCGTTCAATTTGGAATTCCACCCACGTATCATCTCCATCCGATCTGGGAAGCCAGAAACCAAGAGGCAGCGGTTTTGAAGAGTCAATTTGGATTCTAAATCGCAGAAATCCCCTGGGGCCGTGAGTCCAGGGATCCTCAGCCTCCATGATTTTCCCAATTCTCCCACCTACAATCCTGGCATTCTCTTGAGACAACAGGTTCATTGGAACCCCATGAGCTTGTATCCAGTACGTAACCAAATGGAGATGGAGTTCTTCAATAGCTTTGTTCTCTGGCCATCTTTGCACCGAAAAACAGAAACCCATAACTGACTAGGGGCCCCCTTCGATGATTTTTTCTGCCATAGCTTCATCCTGAACCACTATGGTGAAATTGTTGTCCACCGTGTGGGTGATTCGGGCCTCCCCAAAGCTAGCCCAGGCGGTAGTGATGATTTTCTTGACGACACTCCTATTTGGGGATTTCTTGGCTATCACCGTCCCAACAAGTTTTGGTCCGCACTCAAGGTCAGAGAGACCCATTGTAGCCTCTAGCTTTATGACCAAGTCATCAGTGTTTGTTTGGTCCATGTTGTTCTTGCAGGTGGAGCGAGTCAATAGTTGGAACACACCTAGACGGGTGAGGAAGCAGAAGGTGGAGCACCTTAAAAACGGAGGTTTTGGTTGGGGCCTGGGTTTCTTGTTATGTTCTCCTTGTTGGTGCGTTGAATGACCACGTTTTAGCTTGAATAAATAGCCTTGGTAGCCAGACGGAGCAGTTACTCTTCCTTCACTCAGCTTTAATCTCGTCTGCTTCAGTTGGTAGCTGCAATTAATTCTGTCGCAGGCCTCCTTCCTGTCCATCCATTTTGTTAAGGTATGTGCTTGGTTGTCACATAACTTTTGCTCAAATAGAGTGGCATTCAATGGTGTTCTGCTAACTCCCTGGCTCACAGGACCTTTCTGTCCTAATTGCTGCAATTGATTGTGCTCAGATCGAGTTTGGTGAGACCCTATAGCTATTAGATTGGATGTAACAGGCGGCTGGGAGTTGGACACCATCAATGTTGATTTGCTTTGCCAACGCTGGGCCATCTTCACACTTTCGTATGTGTCCTCCTTCCAATCTAGCACTCTTGTAAGGGGATGAACTGCCTTTCCCACAATACTGTCACAATGAGATTGCACTAGTAGAGGCATAATCAATGCTGATTTGCTAACCCACTGGCCATCCACTAAATCTTCATTGTGTCCAGTATCCAAACTTTTAATGTAACTTGAATCTGAACTTGTTGGGTGAGCCGCATTAAATAGTGGATTGAAATCATCAGGTGGTGTAGAGGCTTTGACAATCAATGTTGAGTTACTCCTACCCTGCTAGGACATCATCCTATTTGACTTGTGACTATTTCTCAGCAGGTCTTATTGATCTGAAGAACTAACTGTTGGATGAGTTTTGATAGCACTGATCTGTATTGTATCGAGAGAGACAGTGTTGTTTGCCTCAGGATGTGCTGGAACTCCTGGTGTGGAGGGGAGGGAAACTCTCATCACAGAGAGGGAAACTCTATTTCTAAAGAACAAGAAATTGAACATACAAAGATTGCGACAAAATATGCATATATGTAAACCTAATTATATGTGTGTTAATATATGTATGTAGATTCATTGCTTATTTAGCATGATTGTTCAAACTTCAAATGATAGGTCAACTCTTAATTTCTAGCTGCCCACCTGCCTACATCTTATAATTCCTAATTTATAATTAGCCACTCCATTATTGCAAGAACGTGCATGCCAATGATGTTGCCTCGTGAAATATCTCACCTAATTGAATCCGACGCTGACCATTTACTGCACAAATTAACCCAAATTAATTATTTGTCTTTCAGAAATTGAATCCCATAATCAATCCACATAAATTTATAATAAGCATAAATTACATAAAATTACCCAAATTATGATGTCAATTTTAAAAGGCACTCCAATTATAAAAATTGAATTTGAAGTACCCAAACTATATGACCATTACAAATTAGTATCTCCATTAGATTTTCCATCTAATTTTCTGTTAAAAGTACAAGTGGCAATTATTTAATCCAATCAGCACATGATTTGACCAAAATTATAAGGGCATTTTCGTCATTTCACAATTTTATTTTCATCTTCTTCCCTTCGTCATTTTTCCTAATTCATCATTTTCATCAATCTTTATCTCAATTTAATTTTTTCTCTTCCCCATTTCATCATTGTTCACTCAATTCCCAACCCTAATTTGAATCAAAAATTGCAATCCATGGTTTGAACAAGGAAGAGGCTGCATTGTGCCTACTCCCAAATCCAAGGCAATGGAGAATCCAGACTGAAATGTCTCGTCAGACTGAATTTGAAGACCAGGTCTTGATGAACTCTGAGAATGGCGAAATTTTCGTTTTTGGATTTGATCCCCACCTATCAACCTCTCTTGCCCTTCAACAATGATAGATACCCCCGAACTACCACCACAGTCAAGTTTAATCTCATCTTCCTCAAGCATCAAGTTGCAAAAAACAAATTAGAACCAAAAACCACCATCCCCATTGATAGGCTCTTAATTGAGCTTTATTTTATATCGTTTTATACCTTTTATGCTTGTCTTTTAATATTAAAATACTAAATAATTCGAGAAAATAATATATTTAGTGGGATTTTTGCAAAAATAAATAAAGTTTGGAATTCCGAAAATTTTGGAGAAGGAATCGTCCTAATCGGAGTTCGAACAAAAAAATTATGAACAAAATAGGAGAGGCCACCAAAAATTTCAAGGGAATTCAGTGGACTACCATTAAATCAGCCCATTCCATGCTGCCCAGCTCGCCAAAAGCCCAGAAATCCACCCCAATCTATTCACTACAGCCTAGCAAACCCATCGACAGGTGCTAGCTAAGCTCCCTTTGTATCGTTTGGCGTGCGCATAGCAATCTTCACTTTCTCCTATTAGCGCGTCTCGCGCGAAGGTCCATTCCGTCTGTCAGTAGGCGTGCATCGAACCTCTTGCACTCCTCAGCGCATGTGCCCCTGAATTCACTAACTCCTGTCAATGCGCCCATGCTGAAATCATTGTTTGATTTTCAGCCACTCCCTGCTGAGCTGCTCCATTGCACAAGCCACACCACCTACTACACTTTTTCTGATATTCCAGCTCCAACCATCCCTAATTTCATCATTAATCATCATTTTAATTGTACTTATTTTTTATATTTTAATTTTGTATTTTATTATTTGAATTTTGGCACTCCCACTATAAATAGAGAGGCGATTTCATTTGTTGATGGTCCCCAATTTTGTCCCATTTTTAGTCATAGTTTTGTCCATTTTCTCTCTTTTTTAGTTCTTCTTTTTATTTTGTAGATTTATTTTGGGACCATTTGTAACTTCTTTTAACTTTCTTCTTAATTAAGTTTTCTTTTAAATCTTATTTTAGATTTGTTTTTATATTTTGTTCTTAGTTTCATTTTCTTTATTTTGTTCTTAGAATTTCTTAAACTTCTCCTTATTTACATTTTTATGCTTTCCTTAAGAAAAACCTAAGATAAGATAATTTTAAGGCAATTCGAGAGTTTTTAAAACCGAATTCCTCGTATTTCTTCCTCCATCTTCACACGGTTCTGCCTGCTGTCATGGTTCCTTGTGAAAAACCATGTTTTTCTACTTAAACTCTTGTTATTGTTACGGTTTTACTTAAATATCAATATTTGTGTTGATATTTTCTTTCAAACATTTGTAAATGTGAATACAATCTCCATGTGTTTTACTTCATGAATTTTAGTTATTTTGTACGTTTTAGTGCTTAAACTTCAATTCAAAACTATGTGTCGACTGATGTCAGCGCACTTAGAATAGGATTGAAAAGATTTAAATGTCGGCCGCTGTCGGTGCATTTAATCAAAAACTTAAGGTGAATCATATTGTAAGTGTCGGCCGATGTCGGTGCATTTATAATATTGAAAAAAGTATTTTGGTAATTGAAGTAATTGAGGTAGGATTTTGTGATTGGTTCAATATGTACTAAATGTTAGAGTGTTGGTAAAAATTGTGTTTGAAGAAAGTCTATTTTAGGAGTTGTTTAAATAATGTTATTGTTAATTGTAATTTAATTCTTAGTTAGTGTTAAAACATAGTTTAAGCTGCAAATCTTTTCAAAAATCCCTCATTTAATTCTTTTATTCTTTAATTCTTTATTATGTTATTCTTTTATTCTTTAATTCATTTATTCTTTATTCATTAATTCATTTATTATTTTATTATTCATTAATTCATTTATTATTTTATTATTTTATTCATTATTCTTTCTCACTAACACATTATTGATGTTCCCTAATTTTCCCGGTTAAGAACGATCCATATTTATCAATACTATATCTACACAAAAAGGGTTTAAATTGCATAATACTTAAATTATATGTTTAATTTAATGCGTAGTTTGAGTGTTATCAATTTTTGGCGTCGTTGCCGGGGAAATTGAAAATCATTTTTAATGTGTTAGTGTATGTATGTAAATTGTGCATATTATACTTGTTTATAATTTTTATTTTTGTTCATATTATATTTGTTCTTAATTTTCATAATATACTTGTTTATAATCTCCGTATTTATTTATATTATACTTGTTTATTTTTATTCTTATACATGTACATATTATACTTGTTCATAATGTTTATCTTTATACATGTTCATATTATACTTGTTTATAATTTTTTTATACTTGTTCATAATTCTTTTATACTTGTTTTTAGTATATTTGTTCATACTCCTTCATCATTACACTTGTTCATATTATACTTGTACTTACTTGTTCTTAATATTCATATTATACTTGTTCATAATTTTTATTTTTATACTTGTTCATATTTGTACATATTTGTTCATACTTAGTTGTTTATACTTGTTGATAAATTGTAAATTGTTCATAATGTTCATATTTTATTTGTTCATAATTTCTATTTTTATACTTGTTCATAAATGTTCATAATTTTTTATACTTGTTCATATTACAATTGTTTATGTAAATTTAAATTCTTATTATACTTGTTCATTTTATACTTGTTTATGATCGTACATACTTGTTCATTTTATACTTGTTCATATTTTAATTGTTTATGATTGTACATATTTTTTATACTTGTTCATATGTTCACATTTTACTTGTTCATAAATTGTATATTATACTTGTTTACTTTTTCTTATTTTTATTTTTTTACTTCTTTTGAATTTTTTTTGTAAATATAAAAAAATTCGTAAAAAAAAATTCTTTTTAAATTAAATTTGTCTTTTTCTTTATTTATAAAAAAAAATTGAAAAAAAAATTATTGTTTTAAAATAAGAAAAACGTTTTCATTATTTACTTTGACAAAAGAAAAATTCAAAAAAAAAATGTAATTTCAAAATTTTCTTAGTCTTAGCTTTATATTAATATAAATATATGCTTGTGAATAAATCTTGTAAATATGTTAGTATGAATATGTTTTGTGAATATCATTACTTGTGCATAAAACCATAGTTGTGAATAAATTTTGTTTTGCATCTTTTACTTACATCTTTAACTTGCATTGCATTGTTAGTTCAACTTGCATCTTTAACTGCATTGCATATTTAATCTAACTTGCATCTCTAACTTGCATCTTTAATTCAACTTGCATCTTTGGCTTTAACTTGCATTTTAATTTGCATTCTTGACGAACGTGCATTTCTGACAAACTAACCTGCATATTGTCTAGGCCGGATGAATGTTAAACTGCAAACGCTTGTTGGGATGCAACCCAATGTGTTTCCGAGATGTGAAGGAGTCTTCATCGTAGATTTGCTATCTTTTAACCCTTCACTCTCTTTTACTTTGTTTTTCTTGTTTTATTTTCGTAAATCATCTTCCTTACTTTAATTCTATATTCAATTACTCCTTATTTTCCTACATTGAAGACAATGTAGAATTTAAGTGTGGGGGAGTGGTTTACAATTTTAATTGTGCAATAAAATTGTTTTATAAAATTTCAAAATAATAATAATAATAATAATAATAATAATAATAATAATAAGTTAATTTGTTTATTGCTTTCTTGAGTTTTTTCGTTTTAACATAGTATTTTTACGAGTATTAAGTTATCCTTTAACTTGTCAATGATAAAAATGAACGGAAATGAATACGTTATGACTATAAATGACACGACCCACTCCCAATCCCCAGGATTAAGGATTAAGTCATGCTTCCGTCTAACTTACGCGTGACACGAAGGCTAAACCAACGTCCAATCTCCATGTAACACGTAAGCCAGATAAGGGATTTCCAAAACGAACTGTCCACAAGTACCGGACTTCCTAGAGCGCGCAGAATCTACTGTGGATCGCGTGTGTGATGTCTCCGTTTCTCTCTACCAACAGCCCGGACAGTAACAACCTGGAGGGTATCGAAAACATAAAAGATTGTGAGTGGACAAAAATAAATAATAAGTTTAGAAAACAGTTCATAAGAAATGACATTTATACCCTCCATTCAAAAACCAATGCACGCATATAAAATCCATGTCATAAAACCACTTCATATCCAAAACTATCAATGAAAACCAGAATCGTTTCTTTCCTCAAATCCGCAATTCAAATCCAGGGCCTCAGCCCAAAATCGTAAATCCTCATCAGGTACGGGAACTCTGCCCAAAACTCATCAAATCCAAATCATCCGGGCTATTGCCCAAAATATCTAAAAAAAACCAGTGAAAAACCAGTGAAAAATATCAATCAAGCAAGTTGCTGGATCTCAAGTGCGCCCGAGTCTTTAAACTCAAAATCATGCGCATAATCGGGCCTTCCCGAGATATCAACGAGTTTTTAAACTCAAAACACAATCAAAAGGCCTCAGGGGAATCACAATCACCAAGTCTTTAAACTCAAAACATATCAATCCAGGGCCCTCCCCCGTCAATCAACCGAGTCTTTAAACTCAAAACCAGATCCAGTCGTTTTCTTTTTCCGGGTCTTTAAACCCAAAACCATTTTTCAACGGGTCTTTAAACCCAAAACCAAGTGAAAACCATAGAAAATCCACATCCGAATTCGCAATAATGATTCCGTAAGCTAGCATCCGGAACCATCGTCCCGAACTCAAATCCAGAATTTCACTTTTCAAGTTTCAAAACCGAATCAAGAATCATCTTTCTAAAATCCGATTCCAAAACCAAAATCTCGTTGATTGAAATCACCTGAACATGGCTCCAAGCCTGAAATCACTTTTCCAAAATCAAATCATATTTCAACTCCCGAAATCAAATCATCAAAACCATGATCAAATCACAATAGAAATCGAAAATTCGTAAAATGTGCAAACACGTAATTATCACGAAATACGTGCAAAATCGTAAATCACCAATATCAAATCACAACATAGAAATCACGTATATAAAACATATAAAAACATATATGTATGCATCATAAGTTAGAAAGCAAACTCCACTCACAGGCCGTTTAAGCCATTGCCTCGATACGTGCGCACTTATACAGTTCCCGGCTAATCCGCTATCACCGACTTTCCCAAACCTGCCCAAATCCTATAATAAGGTCACTAACTACATAAAAAAGCTTATACTAAAGCCCCGTAATTTTCCCAAATTTTTAACTATTTTTAACCGTGGCCTAAAACCTTCAGACATCCCGAAACATATCAAGACGATGTCCGATCGACTCGAAACCAGTGCTAAAATGTTCGTTACATGGAATACTTTAAAAGTCATGTTGGAACCATCCTCAAAGTCAGTGCCACGCGCCCACAGCCGCCCGAAGGGGCTGTGCGTGGACCTCACGCGCCAGCACTATTCATCTTCAACCTCTAGCCAAACTGGGTCCAGACCGGTTCGGTTCAGGCTGGTCCAGCCAAACCGGTGGTCACGGTTCTCCCTTGTTTTCCCATCTTTTTCAATCCCGTTTATTCAACTATCTTCGTCCTAATCTCTACAAGTAATCTAGCTAATTAAACCATGAAATTAGAGTCTGGTATATACCTGCCCAACCAACCTTCAAACAACATTCTTCCTCCATCGTGCTTCCATGGTTTCATCCTCCCATTTTCCTGGTTTTCGACTCCAAACAACCTATGTAACCTCTAGAGACCAGTTCCAATTAATAAAACTAATCAATAAGCACTAAATCGTGATTAACCATTTCTGAGTCCAACTGAACCGTTTACTAAAATAGAGACTTACCACCGTCGCCGTTCACCGCCGTGGCCACCACCACGTGCGTCTGAGTCCCCTGTCCAACCCTTCTTCACACACTATGGCCAAAAGTTGAGGTTTGAAGGTGATTGTGTACAATTGATGTTCACAGGTTGCAAAGGATTTCCTGGTTCAGAACCGCCACCCACGACGGTCTTCACGGTGGCACCAACCTTATCATCTAGTCCCTTAATTTCCTTCACACACTTCTCACAAATGAGGAGGATTGGATTGTTTCTCATGGTTCACACACACACAACATCAGCCACTCTATTCCTCTATTTCAAAACGCACAAAATATCTCCCATTCCCATTTTAAAATAGGTGTGAGGCGGCAGGGAGGTTCCACAAGCCTCCAGAGAGGGCCAAGTGTCCAGTTCTTTGTGGGAAACAGTTCCAAGATCAGCCAAGTGTCCAGATCCAACTGGGCACAGATCCCAATGCCTCAAAAAGACCAAAATTCCCCTGCCTTTTCAAATGACCATTTTGCCCCTCATATTCCTAGACCCATAAATCTGTCGTCTGAACTCCAATGACAACGTGCTGCCTGTCGTTGAACTCAAGAAATCGAGACCTACCTAACGATCCTCGAATTACGTGAAAAGTCCATGTCATTTAAAAAGTCAACAAATTGCCCCTTTTTAACCAAATTACCAAATTACCCTTGAAATTCCAAACACCATAACTTCTTCTTCGGAGGTAGGAATCGGACGTGCTACTTGTCTATGAACTCGTGACGTCCCGAAATACGTCACAGTCATCGGTCAAAGTCCATATGACTGTCCAAACAAAAGTCAACCTTTTTGCCCATTCTAGGGGCAAAATCGTCATTTCGCACCATCCGTCCGAAATTACCCAACTAATCACCGATTAACTCACTAATTCGTCATTAACCACTAATCTAATCTTGATTTCTGGAACGGGTCGTTACAATAAAGATGATCATTACAATTTGAATTTGTTTGTTAATACTTTGTGATTAAGTGTTATAACTTGTAGATAATGTATGTAAATTGGTATATAAACGAGCATGTTAAGATAAGTATGAATCATTTGAACCTTATGTGAGCTTTAGAACTTTATATACATGTTTGATAAGTGATTCATAAATTCTTTATTTAAATTAATATACATATGCTTCATAACTACTTGTCATAGCTTTTAATGAACTCTAGAGGGCTAGAACTTATTCTATGTGATTTTCAAAGCTTTTAAGTCAATAAACTCTCTGATTTTGGACATGATTAAGGCATTAGGGTTAACACCACAAATTCAACATTCATGTTCACTATTTTGTGCGCACAAGTTGCGACCCCCTTAGTTTTAACCCCTTTGAGCCCACATTAAGTCTTTCTTTCATCACCATGATTATCTAAATATTTGAGCCTAGTATAGACATAGTTTACACTTGTTCCAAGGACTCGGTTGAAGACATGAAGATGGTGTGAAGAAAAAAAGATGATGTTTTGAAGACTTTTATGTGTATTATTTGGATTTACCTACTCAAAACTTTGGTGTATTATTGACACATGTTATTACCTTGATATATGAAAAAAAAAATCAAAAACAAAAAAAAAAACCAAAAAAAAAAGAAAAAAAAGTTTTGAGTCTCTATCAAGGTAATAAGGTTTAATTATGTAAAGTTTGAGTTAAGTCGTATATTTGTAAATCCAATATCAAAGAATAAATTCGAGGCCCAACATGATGAAATTAGGCCCATGTTCTAAAGGATGGATTACTGACATCATTGCACTAAGGTTGGGAAGTTATGATACGTTTTGGGAGTCTATTGAGTCTTGAAACGAATTTGAGCACCACTTGTCCTATATTTTCCTTGCCTCTAAAATTAGCTCCATTACAACCTTCGAAAAGACCTTATGATCCTTAAGATGGTAAATTTTGATTAGTTGAGTCAATCACTTGAGTAAGCTTAAGGTTTTGGTTCATTTGTGCAAGTATGTTTAATTTTTATCTTGAGCTGTTTGTTTGAGATTTTGTAAAGTACTTCATTTATATTATGTGAGCATATTTTCTCACATACTTTGCCCAATCGGGACTATCATAGAGCGCCAGGATCCGAAGGAGGAATGTGATGTCTCGCCTCTGCTACAGCCCGCATCCACGATCAACCTGAAGGACACTAAAAACACAAAAGTTATGAGTGGAAAAAACAAATATTTTATAAAATATTTAATTAAAAAAGATATTTATGCCCTTCACGGAAAAGCATGCATGCATTCAAAAACCATTTCTCAAATATAACACGGGGCCTTAGCCCAAAATCTAATCAAAGTACCTCGGAACTCAGTCCAGTCCAACACCTGTGGGTCTCAACCCAAAACCAACACGCATGGGTCTTAGCCCAATGCTGTCTCAGTGAAAACTCATACACATATATGTAGATAAATATAAAACCCATCATCGACACCTCATGTGCCCAATCAAATAACTCGTCACGATATAACTATCAGTGTGCACACTACTCGGTGTCTCACTCCAAGTCTACCCCCAGGATCTACGACGTTTGGGAGGAATCGTCCAAAATCCAAGATCTACAACGTCTAGAGGACGGTCTGCGGACCCAGTCCGAGATTAAACCATATCTCATCACTCCTGGAATGTGCTCCCTTTTGGAGTCACTCATTTCAGGTAGTGGATCGTGACTTTCCAAGATAAATGACGTCTGGAGGAGACAAATACGCTCATAAGGAGGGTAAATACATACTAGTATAGAAAACTATAAATGGGACTCACGCCCGATACCACAGTCAACTGGGCCTTAAGCCCAAACTTATGACTCAACGGGGCCTCTAGCCCGATTTTGCAATTTAACTAGGACTCAAGCCCGAACTCGTAATCAACGGGGCATCGAGCCCAAAACCTCAGGGTCAGTCACGATTCTGATCATAGCGATGCGGGTAACCATCAATCCAGGACCACTCTCAATCCTGATATGTTGCCGTGAACGTATCACTTCCGCGACCACCTCTAGAACATAGTGCACATGTCACCGATCGATCCTCTAAACTGTCAGCACTCCGGAGTCGAGCTTCTAGTGGCTGCTCGACAGCGGGACGTGCATCGTGACCTCTCCGGAAGGAACACATCCCAAATCCAGAGGCGAGCGTCACGTCATCCATCACCGTGCACACAACACCCGTCACGACCACGACTCAGACCTGTAGGTCATAAATAGGGCCTCATGCCCGAGTCTAAACCAAAACCAAATGGGTCTCATGCCTAGTTTTACCTTTTCGAAACCATTTCATTAAACCAAAAGCATAAGCGCGTATAAGCACGTATAAAACCGAAAACCTTGAAGTACGTCCCCATACGTAATCACACACACAAAATGCATTCATGGCATCACAAAACATATATTAAAGTACTTATAAAACATTTATGCATGCATCGATTCATAAAATAAAGTCCACTCACGATTGACCGTACGCCTTCTTGGGTCAATCGTCGTTTCCGTTGTTCCCAAACTTGTCCAAATCACTTTAGAGGGTTACTAACTACTTAATTAACCCCTCACTAAAGCCCCCTAATTTTTTGGGATTTTAAACTATTTTTAAACGTGCTCCAAAATCTTCGGACGGCCCGAACTATATCGAGACGATGTCCGATCGACTCGAAACCAGTCCCAAAATGTTTGTTACATCGAATAGATGATTTTACATGTTGGAACCACCCCCAAAATCTCCCACATATGCCCGCACGCGCCACCTGAAGTGATTGCGCATGGGAGCCACGCACCAGTGCTACAGTGTCGTCTTCTTCCTCGTCCACACCGGTCCGAATCGGCCAGTCTAGTTTTCTCTGCAAATCTAGCCCAACTGAACCAACGTGACCGGTCTAGGCCCCTAAACCGTTCAATCTTCATTCGTTTTCTTCCTAATCAATCCTAAACTTTCTAATGATCCTAGAAACTTATTTATGATATCAAAACAATGAAAAACCCCTAAATCCACCCCGATTCAACTTTCCACTCACGGTTCAATTTTCCAGAAATGTCTCAGGGCCTCCTCAGCCGTGAACCACCATTCAAACCTTCTTAAAATCTTCCTAATACCTTAATAAACCTATTCCAATCAAGAAAAACCGGCCATAACGTACGAAATTCAAAATGGAGGAAATCGGGCAAAAATCGAGTTACCTGCACAGGTTGCCTCAACCATCCACGGCGGTGCCATTCTTGCCAGCCACCATCATCCTCCAGCCCTCCTCTCACTTTCTTAGTTTCTCAAACATGGTTAAATGGTGGAAGGGATTGGATGGGATGAAGGGTTGATCGGGTTTGGTTTGGGGAAATGGTCGAATACAATGAAAAAAGGGAGGATATGCATGAGTTGTTTGGGCTGGGCAATGGATGGGTGGTACTTGTCACTCATCCATTGGGCCTGTCCAAAAATCTGGGCCCCACTTGCTGCCAAAAGTCTCCCATCTCGTAAAATGTGCAATAGTAAGTTCGAACTTCCGTGAACCGTAACTGTTCTGTCGAACGTCCGAATTCGATGTGCCGCCTGTCTACGAATATGTGCTGTCCCGATCTACGTAACAGTCCTCGGCCCTCAGCCATCGAACCTCCCGGGTCAAAAGTCAACTTTTTGCCCTCGTCTAGGGATAAAATCGTAATTTTGCCCTGAATGTCCGTTAATCCTTGTTTAATTCCCGATTAGTCTCGCTAATCCGTCATTAAACTCTAATTAATCCTTAAAATTAGGGATGGGTCATTACAAACTTCCCCCCTTCAGGAATTTCTTTCTCGAAATTCAAATTGACCCAATTCGACAACCGACTGTGGATTCCAAAGATGTTCCCGCACACGGGCACTCTCGTTTAAGAGTACATCTCCGACACAGTCACACTTCAGCTCGTAAGTCTCACTCGAGACAGTGTCGACGTCTCGCCGATCTCGCCTGTCGCCTACTCTGACAAGTCAGTTATACCAATAGTTGTCCAATAGGCTTTTCAGTCTGCCACTCTAACAAGTTCCAACCTATAACCACCAGGTTACGACACATACTCCCACTAAGGTTATCCTCTCAAAGCTACCATCAAGTCGAATTTTCAGTCTGATGGTTCTTCTTATCTGCCAATCAAAGTCAGCTTTTCAGTCTGACGACCTTTCTCATCCGACAACCAGAACTGATATCCTAATCAGCATCCGATCCGACAACTACCTTCACTGCTCCCACAGAGCGATACTCAACCTCTATTACTGAACAGTTCGTAGACGGTTACCAGACTGTGGCGAACTGTACTCCACTGTTCAGAGGAATACCATTCTCCTCTAACACTTCCTAAGTCCATGATCACTATCGTGACTAGCCGGTAACGATTGGCTCCACTGCGCTTTCCCTGCGCACTCTGATCTCGACTCGCTCTCGAGTCCTCGTATCTCACATCACTCAGCAATTTCTGCTGACAACTAGACTCACCTCGAGTCTCAACCGTCGTACGACTCCTCCTATCGACAAACAATCGATGTCTCACTCATCCGGGGTGTATACAGAATTCAATCGAATACTTGTCTCGGTAGAAAATGTGCACGACACTGGGGTTCCTCTGGCCCGCACGACCCTGAGCTCTCAACTCACCAAATCTCTGAACCCTCTCCAATAACTCTGCTCGAGCACACAACATTCGACGTCGAGTCAATATACCACTATGTCGGACTACATCCGATCATAGTACTCATCGGTTCGATGCTCAATCGTGCGTCACGAGCTAGCCTCAATCCATCACAATCTCTATCCTCAAATTCAACTCAAGGCATTAGCTGTTCCTCTCTTCCTGATCGATACCTACGTATCGTCCTTCTTTCCTATGTATCCCCATATTCAACCTAGATCGTATACTCCCCTCACCTATCCAAGACAGATATTGGATAATCATTTTGTCCCTCAATATGCTTTTCCTCTGCTCCTAACTTAGCATAATCAGTAAGGAAATTCACTTCGATGATGACCAGACCTCGGTCCAAATGCCTCACGGTCGTCACAATCACTTCCGTCATTCTCGATCATCCTCACGCTTCTCGATCCGTCTCGTCTTGGGTACACGCTTGTCATGTCACCGGATGTGACACTACGACTTATCTGGTCTCCAAGTCACTCAAATTTGACCCACAACCTAGGTGTTCGGTTTTTACACCCTCTTTGAACCCTTAGCTGTCATCTTCTTCCTCATAGATCCACATGAGGAAAGTCGAAGATGATGACATCAAAGTTCATCTTGTGTCATCCTTTAGCACCCAACACCATCTGCTAAAGAGTAGAAAACGAGAAGTCTCCTTCACTGGCCTCTAAGTCGAGAGTAGTTGCAACCATGCTGGAAGCATGCTTAACTGTTTCAATTCCTAAGCTAAAAGTCCTTCTACTCCGACTAAGAGTATTCTATGATAACTACCGTAATGCGTAATCCTTCCTTCAGGACTAAACACTTCCATTGATTCTTTTCGGCTACTTCCATCGCTGTTCACGTCAGTAACCTAATTCGCACGTCCCAAACCTTATAGGATCAAATTCCAGCATCGAACACTCGTGTCGTCAGTCCACAATGACCTAGGGTACCTATCACCCCTCCAGGTATAGATCATACTCGCAAATCCAGGTATAGGGTATACCTCGTCCCAAGCCACTCAGGATCCTCTCTGTTTCGCTCAGTGCCCACCGAACTCGCACGGTTACTTCTCTAGGGCACGTCTACCAACTCGGCAACAAACTAGGCCCTCAACTCACTCAGACATCCTCCGTATGTCCATATATCATCCGACTCGTCTATCCGTTTATGATCGTTTATGCACATCCAAAACAATTTTAATTCATCCTAATCTGATGTACCGCTCGACTCTTCGGTCGCACCCCGTATCTCATCATTTTGGGCCAACCGGTCACTGTGACCCATTCTATTTCTCACAATCCAGTTTCTCCTCACACAGCGTACCCGAAATCAGGAGGTACGGTTAACCAACCCATCTCCCACGTGATTCTCAAGACAAATCTACACTAGTCAACGAATCATTCTCGTCGTGTAGTGGTAAAACCTTACCATGAGCACATCACTACTGAGCTATCCTCAGCTCGTGGCTCATCATCTCCTCTCGTTAACGTCATCGCATCACCGTTACGCGGAGTGCAAATCAAACCAATCCTAAGACTCTACTTATTCCGAGCAGTCGCCACTTATCTCTGCTCAGGTCAGAAATGGCCCTGCCTCCCTCATACCCCACGACTCTGGGTATGACAATTCCGACAATCCACATCGGAATGAACGTTCCCCGCATCTCAACAACCACCAAAAATCCAGTCTCGATGGTGGTTCCTACCACGAGACCGTGCGGACACAACCCACACACACACATCATCTAGACTTCGAACCTATGCGGTCGACTCACCGCTAACACCAACTGCTCAACGCACATCTTCCGCCGATTGGTCCACCTTGGAATTTGACCCACAAGTACCGCTCTCCTTGTTACTCGTCCAACCAATCACAATCTAGGGTTACCACAACCCGGCTACACCTGCAGTACGTCCATCCCGACCGATCCAACGCACTTGACTCCGAAGAGTTGTCGTACTCCGATACTGGTGTCCAAAGGACCAGTAACCACAATCTGAGGGTCTCGTCCCCTCGTAACTCCATGGTTCTCACCCTCTCGCAACTCTACGGCTAGGAACCATTGATCCTCACAAGAACTTGGTCATACTCTAGCCTAACACTGCACAAGAACTACGTGTTGCAATCGCATCCTACCACGTCACACAACAACTACTCCGGGAATCCTCTGCCAGTCGACATCCCTCCAGGATTCGACACCGCTAAACATGGCATCTCATGCCAAATAGGACCATATTCCTAATCCACATAGTCTCGACTAGGGTCCTCATGCGCCTGACTGCTCCCAGCAGTATAATCTCCAATCCTTACAGTTCTATCATGGACGATCCCAACGTCCAACCTCCAATGATTCCACTAACTCCATTCCAGGTCCGTCGTGACCACTCGACGGTTCCGACTCTCGGGCCGTCATACTGTAACTATTGGTCCACTAGATCCTATCTCATGTAACGTCACGACCCTACGCCGTCAGATTCGCACTAACATTGATCCCACTCGGGATACAATCTCTCAGAAAATGCGGCATCCAATTCCGAGTGAATCCTAAACCATCGTACCTCGTGCTAACGTGGTCTAACCAAGGTTTGATTCTATCGAATCCTCGTGCTACTACCCTAACTATCAAGTTGATGAATGGCTGTTACGACTGCAGAGACATCACATCCTCGGCCTGCGCGTACTTTAAGAGCAAAACACGCTCTGATACCAACTTGACAAGGCCCGTTCCGAATCCCCAAGGATTAACGTGGGACGTGCCTCCTCCCGTCTGACACAAAGTGTCAGACCGGGGATAATTCCATCCTTGGCCCAACCGGGACTATCAGAGAGTGTCAGGATCCGAAGGAGGAATGTGATGTTTCGCCTCTGCTACAACACGCATCCGCGATCAACCTGAAGGACATTAAAAACACAAAAGCTGTGAGTGGAAAAAACAAAGATTTTATAAAAAAATTTCATAAAAAAGATATTTATGCCCTTCACAGAAAAGCATGCATGAATTCAAAAACCATTTCTCAAATATAACACGAGGCCTTAGCCCAAAATCCAATCAAAGTACTTGGGAACCTAATCCAGTCCAACACATGTGGGTCTCAGCCCAAAACCAACACGCATGGGTCTCAGCCCAACGCCGTCTCAATGAAAACTCATACACATATACATAGATATATATAAAACCCATCCTCGACACCTCATGTGCCCAATCAAATAACTCGTCACGATATAACTATCAGTGTGTACACTACTCGGTGTCTCACTCCGAGTCTACCCCCAGGATCTACGACGTTTGGGAAGAATCGTCCAAAATCCAAGATCTACGACGTCTGGAGGACGGTCTGCGGACCCAGTCCGAGACTAAACAATATCTCATCACTCATGGAATGAGCTCCCTCTTGGAGTCACTCATTCCAAGCAGTGGATCGTAACTCTCTAGGATCAACGACGTCTAGAGGAGACTAATACAAAAAACCATAAACGAAACTCACTCCCGATACCACAGTCAACTGGGCCTCAAGCCCGAACTTATAACTCAACAGGGCCTCTAGCCCGATTTCGCAATTTAACTGGGACTCAAGCCAGAACTCGTAATCAACGGGGCATCGAGCCCGAAACCTTAGGGTCAGTCACGATTTCGATCATAGCGATGTGTGCAACCATCAATCCAGGTCCATTCTCAATCCTGGTATGTCGCCGTGAACGTATCATTGCCGCGACCACGTCTAGAACATGGTGCACACATCACCAATAGATCCTCTAAACCGGCAGCACTCCAAAGTCGAGCCTCCAGTGGCTACTTGACAGCGAGACGTGCATCGTGACCTCTTCGGAAGGAACACATCCCTAATATAGAGGCCAGCGTCACGTCGTCCGTCACCGTGCACACATCACCCATCGCGACCACAACTCGGACCAGTAGGTCATCAATAGGGCCTCATGCCCGAGTCTAAACCAAAACCAAATGGGTCTCATGCCCGATTTTACCTTTTTGAAACCATTTCATTAAACTGAAAGCATAAGCGCGTATAAGCACGTATAAAACTGAAAACTTTGAAGTACGTCCCCATACGTAATCACACACACAAAATGCACTCATGGCTTCACAAAACATATATTAAAGTACTTATAAAACATTTATGCATGCATCGATTCATAAAAAAAAGTCCACTCATAGACCGTCCGCGCTGCCGCCTCGATACGCGTGATGTACGCCTTCCCAGGTCAATCGTCATCTCCGGGGTTCCCAAACTTGTTCAAATCACTTTAGAGGGTTACTAACTACTTAATTAACCCCTCACTAAAACCCCCCTAATTTTCCAAGATTTTTAACAATTTTTAAACGCGGTACATAACCTTCGGACAGACCGAACTATATCGAGACGATGTTCGATCAACTCGAAACCAATCCTAAAATGTTTGTTACATCGAATAGATGATTTCACATGTTGGAAACACGCCTAAACTCTCCCCCACGTGTCCGGACGCGCCGCCTGAAGTGGCTACGCGTGGGAGCCACGCCAGTTCTACAATGTCGTCTTCTTCCTCGACCAGACCGGTCCAAACTGGCCAGTCCAGTTTTCTATGCAAATTTGGCCCAACTGGACCGGCGTGACCGGTCCAGGCCCCTAAACCGTTCAATCTTCATCCTCTTTCTTCCTAATCAATCCTAAACTTCCTATTTTGATCCTTGAAACTTATTTGTGAAATCAAAACAATGAAAAACCCCTAAATCCACCCCGGTTCAACTTTCCCCTCACGGTTCAATTTTCCAGAAATGTCCCAGGGCCTCCTCAGCCGTGAACCACCATTCAAACCTTCTTAAAATCTTCCTAATACCTTAATAAACCTATTCTAATCAAGAAAAACCGGCCATAAAGTATGAAATTCAAAATGGAGGAAATTGGGAAAAAACCGAGTTACCTACACAAGTTGCCACCGCCGTCCACGGCGGCGCCGTCCTGGCCAGCCACCATCATCCTCCAGCCCTCCCCTCACTCTCTTGGTTTCTCAAACATGGTTAAATGGTGGAAGGATTTGGATGGGATGAAGGGTTGATCGGGGTTTGGTTTGGGGAAATGGTCGAATACAATGAAAAGGGGAGGATATGCATGAGTTGTTTGGGTTGGGCAATGGATGGGTGACATTGTCACTCATCCATTGGGCCTGTCCAAAAATCTGGGCCCCACTTGCTGCTAAAAATCTCCCGTCTCGTAAAACATACAATAGTACATTCGAAATTCTGTGAACCGTAACTTTTCTGTCGAACGTCCGAATTTGATGTGCCACCTATCTACGGATTCGTATTGTCTTGATCTATGTAACATTCCTTGGCTCTCGACCATCAGACCTCCCGGGTCAAAAGTTAATTTTTTACCCTTGTCGAGGGGCAAAATCGTAATTTTACCTTGATCGTCCGTTAATCCTTGTTTAATTCCCGATTAGTCTCGTTAATCCGTCATTAAACTCTAATTAATCCTTAAAATTAGGGACGGGTCGTTACACACGATCCATCTCAATCCTCCTTGGATTAACACGGGATGTGCCATGCTACCGTCTAACACCCCGTGTTAGACTAGGGATGCACCTAAACCCTCTCGGGGCTACTAGAGTACGCTAGGATTTTTGGCAGCATGTGATGTCTCGGTCTCTGTTATAGCCCGCATCCGCGATCAACCTGAAGGGTATAAAAAATAGTAAAAGTTAAATAGTTTGTAAAACCATTTCCGAAAATGACATTTATACCCTTCACTAAAAAGCATGCATGCATAAGAAAGCAAGTTATCACAACTATTTTCTTTAAATCAAATCACAAGTGTTGATGCACAAAATGTGCTAACTTAGGGAGCGAATGACACTCTGCCACGTGCCCTCGAATAGACCTGAATGAGAGGAAACTGGTTGGTTAGTCAGAGTATAGGCACCGATGTGGTACCAGCCCAAGGGTACTCTGACGCCCAAGTTAGTGGTCGGTCTAGGATGTAAGGGATGTGGTGAATAATATAGTGTAAAGTAATAGTGAATAGTCAATGCTTTTTGAACATAAAACAAAGTGCATATTCTAGTCTGTGCTTGTCCAGGGTCTCCGGTTTCTAGTCTGGAGAGCAGTCGTACTCGGCTCATGTAGTCCTTCAGCACGGTGAATGCCTTATCACACTCCTCGATCCAGGTAATGTGTTTGGACCGTGCCTTGAGGGCTTTGAAGAAAGGGACGCATCGGTCGATGGCCTTTGAGATAAACCGAGTCAGAGATGCCGCTTGGCTGGTCAGGCTCTAGATTTCCTTATGTGTTTAGGGAACCTTCATATCTAGGAGTGCCCGAATTTTCCCAAGGTTGGCCTCGATGCCACGTTAGCTGATCATAAAACCGAGGAATTTTCCTGAGCCGACCCCAAAAATAAACTTGGCCAGGTTCAAACGCATCCTGAACTTTTTTAGGACCGCAAACATCCAAGTGAGATTGGAGATGTGTTAGTCGGCTATCTTGCTTTTGACTAGCATGTTATCCACGCAGACCTCCATGGTTTTTCCAATCTTCTAACGACCCATCCCAAATTTACGAGATTAGTTAAGGACTAATTGAGGATTATCGGAACGAATCGACGATTAGTCGAGGATTTTCAGACAAATGGTGCAAAATGACAATTTTTCCCTTGAGAATGGGCAAAAAGTTAACTTTTAACCCAAAAGATCAAATGCATGAGGATCGAGGACTGAGGACTGTTACATAGATCGAGTCGATACGAGTCCGTAGATAGGCGGCACGTCGAAATCGGACATCGTACGTGAAAGTTACGAGTCTAGAAAGTTGGACTTTTGTCTCATGTGGGCCTTAGATATTTTATCCAAGCCCAATGGATGAGTGACAAGTGTCACTCGTTCATTGACCATTGCTTTTCATACATGCA
The DNA here is from genome assembly GCA_032719365.1 of Prinsepia uniflora. NCBI lineage: Eukaryota > Viridiplantae > Streptophyta > Magnoliopsida > Rosales > Rosaceae > Prinsepia > Prinsepia uniflora. Next base: position 69,344,839 of record CM064868.1, on the reverse strand, counting down.
CTGACAGGACCCATCCCAATCCCCCCGGGATTACCGTGGAATGTGCCCTGCTCCCGTCCAACAAGGGGTGTCAGACAAGGGATAACCAAGTGCTACTGCCCAAACGGGCCATCCAGAGTGCGCAAGGACCGATGGAGGAGGTGTGCAATGTCTCAGTCTCTACTGCAATCGCATCCGTAATCAACCTGAAGGGCATTAAAACCAAAAGCTGTGAGTGGACAAAAACCAATAAGTTTACCAAATACATTTATAAGACATTTATGCCCTCCAATAAAAACGTATGCATGCCACCAAAAACCAGTAACCAAAACGTTTGCTCAACCGAGCCATTAGGGCCTTAGCCCAAAAACCGTTAACCAAAAACCAAGTGTGGGAACCCAGCCCAAAACCGTGGAATACCACCACCATACATATTAAAACCATGTGGGTCACCACCCACTACCATAAATGAACATTAATTCATTAAAATCACACAATCATAAATCCACCCGGAAAGCCATTTCATTAATTCATATTTTACCATTACCATCACCAGCATCCCTGATGCTAGACGTCCCTGACGTCATGTCTCACGGTTTCATAAGCTACGCGTGCTGCCCGGGGTCTCTCCGGGTCCATATATCTGACATCCCTGATGTCTGACGTCCCTGACGTCAATCATAGCAATCCTGCTCCTGAGTCATCATACGGTCCGGCTGCTCCGTATAATGACCCCTCGCAGGCAATGCACCGTGACTTCCCCAGTGTCCCAGACATCTGGAGGAGACCATCATATATCCTTGTATCCAGATGGTATATGGAAAAACAATTTTATTAAATCCTTTTATCACATTATTACCATTGGGCCCTGCCCGAAATTCCCATAAAACCACATAATTCCATTTAGGGTCCCTGACCCAAAATCACCATTATAAAATATAGGGTCCCTGACCCGAAATCACATTTATTATCCAACTGGGCCTCATGCCCGATTTTATAAACCACTGGGCCCACGGCCCGATTTGTAAACCAACTGGGCCCGCAGCCCGACTTATAAACCCACTGGGCCCACGGCCCGAATTCACAAATCAACTGGGCCCCTGGCCCGATAATATAACTCAAATGGGTCTCAGCCCGATTTTATACCAACTGGGCCCCTGGCCCGATTTCATTAACCAACTGGGCCCCCGGCCCGATTCTCAAATGGACTCCAAGTCCGAAATTTCCAAAACAAGTGGGCCTCAAGCCCGAGTTCATATTTCCAATTTCAAAACCATTTCATCATATTATTTATTTAACCACAAGCACACAAAACCACAAATAAACCGTTAATCCCGATATACGTGAAATACGGAAAACACCTCGAAATACGTGCAACATAACCAAAATCAATGCTCACAAATACCATCATAGAAATCATGTATATAAACCATATAACACATTTAAGCATGCATAGGATTTATAAAACCAAAGTCCACTCACAGACCGTTTTAACCGTGTGCCTCGATACGCGTGCCACCGGCCCTCCCGGGCCACACCACTATCACCGGGACTCCCAATCCTGTCCAAGTCACATTAGAGGGTCACTAACCTCAACATTAACATCCTATCAAAGTCCCGTAATTTTCCCGAATTGTTACTTATTTTTAAACTTAATTTAAAACCTTCGGACATCCCGAACACTATCGAGACGGTGTCCGATCGACCCGAAACCAATTCCAAAATGTCCGTTACATTAAATGGGACAGAAGTCATGTTGACCTCACCTCGAGATTCGTGCCCACGCGCCACCACGCGCCGCCGTGAGTGGCTGCGCGTGAAACTCACGCGCCTGCTACAGTGTCACCAGCCCAACCCGTTTGTCTGGTAAACGGGTCCAATTCACCCGCGACACAACCCGGTTCCAATCCTATCAATTCAGCCTTAATTACAACAATTGATCATTCCATTAGCTTCGTTTTAAGTTTAATTTAAGTTCTGTAACATTGATTACACAATTCATTACCTACAAATCCACGATTCGATGATGAACACCAAGAACACCCGTCCGTTGTTCATCCTTCGAACCCCATCCATTTCAATCGATATCCTGAAATTGATTCAACCAGAAGCTTCCATGGACTCCGTAGATCATTTCCCCCAACCCAATTGCTTCAATCCAGTGTTCAATCGTCACGACACAAACTCGAGCACCGTCACTGTTCATCAATGGAGGTCCATCGATCTCGATCAGTTTCCTTCAATTGATGAACCCAGAAGCATCGTGGGATCATGAGAAGTAGTTTCCCCACCTCAATTGCATCCAACGAAGCCTCCAATTCCACGACTCAGCTTCGATTTCTTCCTCTGTCACCAAGCTCGATCAGAGCCAAAACGGCACCATTCCTTCTCGTTTTTGATGTGGATCGACTCGTCTCAACCTCAGGAAGATGTTTGTAACCTCCAATTCGATCATCACAGCCCAATTCCTTCAATTTGATTTTCCCTCCCAAAACTCAATTTTTCGAATTCTCAGTTCTTCCTCACTGCCACTCTCTCGTGTTTACCCAGTTGAAATCACACTCAACTCACTCACAATTCGCACTCTCAGGTTCAGCAATGGAAGAGGAATCAAGGGTGGGAGAAAACTGGATTTGGTTGTACACGGTTAAGAAAACACAAATGGAATTAATGGAAATTAAAATGATTAATTAATTAATTAATAAATATTAAAACATCATAATGATGTTTCCCCTAAGACAAGGATTCTGGTTTCAAGGGATGAGTGACACTTGTCACTCATCCAGGTGTGTAGGGTCAACGGTCACTATTCATTATTATATTATTATTTTAATCCCGGCCTCGGTTCGTTAGTTCGTTTCCTTGACCATAACGTCGTCGTCGGATCTCCGATTTCGGCATGCCGCCTGTCGTTGGATTCGTATCGACGATACCTACGTAACGGTCCTTGGCCCTCGTCCATCGGACCTCCCGATCAAAAAGTCAACATTTGGCCCCTAATAAGCCAAATTACCAAAATACCCCTCAACTTCCGAACACCATAACTTCCTCTACGAATGTCGGAATCGAACGTGCCACCTGTCTATGAACTCGTGACGTCCCGAACTACGTCACGGTCATCAGTCAAAGTCCATTTGACCGCCCGAACAAAAAGTCAACATTTTGCCCACGACCAGGGGCAAAACGGTCATTTTGCACATTTTGTCCGATTCCGCCCTACTAACCACCGTTCAACCTCGCTAATCAAGATTAGTCACTAAACTAATCCCGGAATTCGGGACGGGTCGTTACATGCACCCACCCCTTCTCTGTTTCATTCCATCTCCCCCGAAACCCCCACACACAAACCCACACCCACAACCATCAAACCTCACCCTTTGATGTTGGTATGAACGGGAGAATGAGAGAGGAGGTTGAGACGAACTGAACGATGGCAACGGCGTGGATCGTCATGCACGGTGGCCAGAAACTTGTGAAGGTACATTTTTTGGTTTGAAATTGGAAGTTAGATTTCAAGGTTTGTTGGATGTTTCTATTGATCAAGTCATGTTCCTAAGGACCAGACGAACACGAAAGGACAGACGGAGAGGATTACGGTGACCGGAGTCGACGACAGAACTGAGTTGTAGGTGGCCAGTTATTGTTCATCCTTAGAATAGGTACTTCTAGTTTGATTTTTATGATTTTAATTAGAGGGAACCATTCTTGGGATTAGGACGAAGAGAATGAGAGAAAAATAGAGAGTTTTAGTGGTCGGACGCCGGAGAACCGACCAAGTCACGATCACGGGTCTGCGCTACCCAATTCAAGGATTTGGCTGGAGGTTGAAGACAATGGCATCAGCATGTCAGAGGTGGACCAGTGGAAACGTGACACGTGTCACATGTAAGTGCCCAGTCAGCACTGACATGTTAGTGACGTGGCCCAATCAGGTGCTGCCACCTGTCACTAACATGTCAGTGATGTGGACTAGTGGATGGCTAACATGTGGTACTGTTAGATCTGTCAAGTGTTAGATCTGACAGCTGTTAGTACCTGTCAAATGACGTTAGCCGTTTACCAGCTGACGTTAGCATTGACCAGCTGACGTTAGCATTGACCAGCTGACGTCAGCGTTGACCCACGCTTGGGGCGTGTAGGCATGAATTTCGAGGTGGTACCAGGGTCATTTAAAAGGTTTTGATGATTGGATCCAATGATGGTGATTTCGGGTCGATCGAAGATCGTTAGGTTGGTCAAATTAAGGTTTAAAGCCTCGGGACGGGTTCTTGGGAACTATTCATGGGTCTTGTGTATGAACTTATAGAGTCCGTTAAGGACCTTTGGCTGTGTTTTGGACAAGTTCGGATGTTCCGAAGATGGTGAATTAGCCCCGGTCAGGCTTATGACACGTGTATCGAGACGTAGTAAGGACGGTCTGTGAGTGGACATTCCTTTCTAAATATGATGCATGCATAATTATTTTATATGTGTTAACTACATGATTTGAGATGCCTTGAGTGCATATGTTTGTGGTATTTGGTATTTACGTATTTGCTCGTACTTCGAGGTTTATGGTTTTATAATGGAATGATTTTGGATTTGGGATTATGGAATCAAGCTTGAGACCCATTTGATTTATGAACTATTGGACTTGAAGTCCATTTAACTTAATGAAATATAAGGTTGGAGGGCCATTTGGTTTATACTATCGGGCTTGAGTCCTAGTTGGTTTATGATATAGGCCTTGAGTCCCATTTGTGGTTTATGAATTGTGATTTCGAGTTTGGAGTCCATTTAACCAACCGTTGGTAGGTTGCCCCAGCATTCTTTATATTGAAAGGCATCACATTATAGCAGTACAGACCCTAGTCGGTGCGGAAGGTGGTATTTATTTGGTCGGTAGGATGCATAAGGATCTGGTTGTACCCTGGGTAGGCATCCATGAAGCTGGGTAGCTAGTGCCCAGCGGTGGCTTCGACTAGTTGGTCAATCTTGGGTAAGGGAAAATTGTCCTTGAGGCATGCCTTATTAAGGTCGGTGAAGTCAATACACATGCGCCACGCACCGGAAGGCTTCTTTACTAGGATAATGTTGGCTACTCAAACTGCGTAGACTGCCTTGCGGACGAAGTGAATGGTGCTAAGCTTCACAATTTTTACCTTCATGGCCTCGGTCCACTCGGTATCGTAGATGCGCCTCTTTTATTCCATTAGTTCGAAATTTGGACTGATGCTGAGTCGATGGAAAATGACGTATATTGAGATGTTAGGCATGTCTATATAAGACCACGCAAAGACCTCTGCATTATCGCTCAGGCACTTGATCATGTCGATGTGTAGAGCTGGGCTCAGAGTAGTGCCAATTTTGACCTTCCTGTCAGCGAAGTCGTACGAGAGGACAATCTCCCCGATCTCCTCAATTGGCTGAGGTTGTGGTGTGGTCGAGTGATCGCGGGGATCCTCGATCAGCTCATCGTACAAGTGCTGAGTGACTCGGGGGTTTACTACGTAGGCCTCGTAGGAAAACTCGGTAACGGCCATGGTCTCTGCGGGTGAAAACGACTACTCGGAGCTGGTTGATTAGACGGTGACCTAGGATGACATTGTAGGCATTCAGGCAGTCGACCACAAGAAAAGGGGCCAGAACGATGGCACGCTTCGGGTTTTCCCCGACCGTGATGGGAAGGTTAACCATGCCGATCGGGACGATGGAGCCCCCCGTGAACCCGAACAACGGTGTCGGCGGTCGGTCTAGTTATGTCTCCTTGAGCTGGAGCTGCTTGTAGGCATCCATGAAGATGACGTTGACCGACCTGCTAGCGTTGATCATGATCCGACCGACATCGAAGTTATAGATGATGGCTCAGATGACGAGCGGGTCGTCATGCAGGTAGTACGTGCCACCTTCCAAGCTTGCCCTTCCGCGACCTGGAAGACTTGCTGGTTGTGTTGTATGGTACGAAGGAAGTCTTTTTTGGCTCGGTTCGATGCCAGTGGTGAGGATATGGAATTGCCTCCAGTGATAGTGTTGATCTGGGGGTGTCGGGGTTGTTGTGGAGCGTTTTGTAGAAATTGATTGATCTTGCCATCTCGACCAGTGCCTCCACTAGGTCCCTGAAAGCCACGCTTTAGTCAATGTTGTGACCGTTGTATTTGTGGTATTGGAAGTAGGCACCAGTTTCTTTGGCAGGTCTGCCTTTGCCGGGGGCGTAGGTTGGCTTACGGATCATATCCTCCACATTCATTAGCACAATCTTGTAGGAGGTGTTCAAGATTGTGTAAGTTTCATACTTGGACCGAAGGGGAGGACGCTCGGTGCAGTTTCCATCGGCCTTATGATCATGTTGGCCATGTCCTTGTTGGTGGCCATGGATGCCGTGGTGGGCGTGGTTCTTGCCCTTCTTCCCCGGGTTGTAGGAAGTAGTGTACTCTTTCCTTTTTCCGGTTCGGTGAATTCTGATGCAAGGCCTGGCTCAGGGCGGCCTGCTGTGGAGTAGATTGAGGATTGGAGTGGCTCAATTGGTATGTGTTGACTGAGTCCCCCATGCTGCGCCGGTAGGTGTTGGCTGGTATAGCATTTCCCTTACTAGTCAGCAGCTCGGCCTTGGCGTGGATATCCGTCTGTTTCATCAATTCATTGTAAGTAGACCAACCTTGGGTATGTACAGCATACCTGAATTGTGACTCGCGAAGACCGCCCTTGAAAGCGGCAAATGCTGCCTTGTCGTCGGACTCGATGCACTGAGAGTATTCTAGACTAAAGCGGGCAGCATATTCACGCAATGTCTCGGTCTCGCCCTGCATCAGGAGGAAGAGATTCTCGGTTGAGAAGAGTTTTTCAGATTGGATCATGAATTGGTTCAGGAAGATGCTGGTGAGCTGCGTGAAAGAGATTATTGAACCGGGTTCCAGTCGATAGAACCAATTGATTGCGGCCTCGGTGAGGGTGGAACTGAAGACCAGGCATTGGGCCTCGTCGGTTTGGCTCGTGAAGGCAACTACCGACCAGAAATTATTGAGGTGGTTGTTCGGGTCTGTTTATCCCGTGTAGAGGGGGATCTTGAGTGGCTTGATTGTGTGATCGTACTAGAAGTGGTTGATTCGATCTGTGAAAGGGCCCAAGCTGAGTCCGCCACAAGTGTGTGTCTGGGGGGTTTCTTTCTCGTCTTTGAGGCATCGTACTTGGTCAAGCAGCAGTTGGACTATCAGGTCGGTATTGGTGGCCTTACCCGGGCAAGGTTAGTCGGTGTACTGAGGAGGCCTGTGCGTATCTCGCCAAGATGAGTTCCCCTTGTTTTCCCTGGACCTGTTGCTGCGCGAGGGGCGGTCGGATCGCCCTGCGTTGAGGATTTTCTAGGACTAGTATGTCCCTTCTGTGACCAAGATAGGGCATGGTTGACACCGTGAGAGTGCTGCCATGGGTCGTCCTCGAGATATGTCCAACATGTCTGCTCCTTTGTTGGTAGACCCTTTTCCTAGGGGAATTCGAGTTGGATTGGATTGAGCTGTCGGGATTCCGGTCTGGACGTGCAGCTCAGGGCCTCGCGGGCATCGCGGTACACCATGGTTCCCTAGGCGCCTTTTTAGGATATGACTAAGAGTTTTGGGGCTTTGGTGTCAGGGCCCCCCCTAATCCCCCAGGATTAGGGACTAAACCCTGCTCCCGTCTGACAACCCAAAAACAAAAGACCGAAACAACCTCACAAAAACCACAAAATACATTGTCAAACGCAGGAGAAATAAAACATCCCAGAGTCAGCAATTACACAGAGCATATTACCTAACTAAGGAAATTAAACCCGATACATAGAGTACACGCACAACGGAAAATCGGAAACACTCCGGGAAGACTCTCGCGTACTCTATGCCTCTGACGCTGCCTCAACGTCAACCCCCGCACTAGCTCCACGTCCTAGAGGGCAATTAAAAACCAGAAAGTGTGAGTGGACCAAAAAGAATAAAAATTTTGAAAACCATTTCATAAGCAAATCAGGGTTTTAACCCTCCATTTTGAAAACATACATGCATAACCCATTAGCTGAAAACAGTTATAAATCACATAAGGATCGTCATAAAACCAGTTACAGAATCAGCATAAAAACAGTTATAGAAATCACGTCATAAGCATCATAAACCCGTATCATAAAATATAAATACCAAGCAATCATTATCCGATCAAACCTGCTGGACCTATCCGAGTCTTTAAACTCCCGAGTCTTTAAACTCAATCCAGGCCTCAATAATCCGAGTCTTTAAACTCCTGAGTCTTTAAACTCAACAGGCCTACGGTGGAAATATCAATATATCCGAGTCTTTAAACTACCGAGTCCTTAAACTCAATCCGGGTCTTTAAACCCAATCCGGGCCAGTCCCCCGTCAAACATAATATCCGGGTCTTTAAACCCAATAATCAGATCCAGCAAATCCAATCCAAAACCATTTGAAAACCATTTCTAAATCCATATCCAAACCCGAATCCGAAATCACTAGTTTGATGCCCTTCCGGCATCCAGAACCATCATTCCGAACCCAAATCCGGAATTCCACTTTTCAACGTTAAAACCAAATTCCGCTTTCAGAAATCCGATTCTAAAACTGAAAATCCTTGATCATCGAAATCATGTTCCAAAATCCCTTTATAATCATTGAAAACCATTTATCGTTTGAAATCCCAAAATCACGGCATCATAATCAGAAAACAAGCATTTCTCGTAAAACGTGCCAAAAACCGTACTTTCTCGAAAAACGTGCAATTAAGTAAAACAGTTATAGAATATTCAAATAACCATGAAATCACATATAAAACCGTAAAACAAGTAATTAAAAGCAGTTATGCATGCTCAGTTCTAGAGAAGGGCTCCACTCACAGATACCGGGCACGTCACTCGCGTCCCGAACGTCCTGCACGTTCCTCGACCTCCTCGGGGATTCCTGATCCTGTCAACAGTCACCAAACTATGTCACTAACACGTTAATGAAGGTTCTCCTAATTTTCCCCAATTTCCCCGAACTTCGAACATACGTAAAACGAAACCCTAGAACTTCGATCCCGCGAAACTAACTCTAATCGACGTCTGATTAACCCGAAACCTATCTCAAAAGATTCGATACAACTTCTGGACCAAAAACCTAGTTGGAAGTTTCCCCAGAAACCACCGCACGCGCTTCCACGCGTCGTCCAAAGTGGCTACGCGTGGGTCTCACGCGCCTGCTACACTGTCATCGTCAACCTCTATCCAGGCGGTCCAGACTAGTTCAGCCAAATCGAACCGGCGAGGGCGGTTCTCTGTCATTTCCAGTCCGTTTTTGTTCCTTTCAAGCCCAGTAGTATCGCCCTATCCTAAGCAACTCAATCCAACCTTAAAAACTCGACAATCCTACCTCGAACCCATCGTCTCTAGCTCGACACAGAAACACCTGAATACCCCTGTTTGCACTCCCGGCCAACCAGGAAATCCCCCAGCCTCAAATTGTTTCCCTAAGCTCAAGGACAACTCAATGGACTCCTCAAAACCCCTAAAACAGTTCGACTCAACCTCAAAACCCACGACATTAAGTTTGAACCCAAACTGAAAAACAGAGAACACAGTAAACTCACCGTCGTTCTAACCTCCGCCGTGCAATCCCCCGTCACGGCTGCACAACTAGCAGCTACATAGGACCCTATTGAACTCACCAGACCTCACCAAACACCTCGACTCAGCCCCTACCGTCACGACTATCGATTTGAACTTCACGGGAAAAACAGAGCAAACAAGGGAATTAGAGAAATTACCTGTGCTCAGGCCGCCACCGTGAGCTCCACCGTGCCAACACGACTCCTCTAGTCCTCCTCCGTCCTTTGGACACCACCACCAGCCTCGATCGATCGATTTCACACCAACACCACTACCAACCTCCCTCGACACTTCTCTGTGTTTTCCCGAAACCTCACCTACCTCACACACACAACCACCCAACTCTCAGCTCAGTCCTTGCACTCCCAGCCTCATCTGAACACACTCTCACACCCACAAACTCACACACTCACCCAGAACCCAATCAATTTCTCTCAACCTCACTCTCTGTTTTTCTCTCTTCGTACACAACTGCACACACATCGCACAGGTTTAAAAGACACACACCGTGCACTTGTGTAGAAGCCACTACACACACTGCACGTGGCACCATCCCAAGGGCCCTCTCACAAATATCCCAATCTCCACTGTACACTTGGCCTTATCTGATTGGCCCAAATCCCAAGACACGGAAAGACCAAAATACCCCTAAAGTCCAAATTACGATTCTACCCTTCTCCGTTCTAGACCCGTATCTCTCCCGTCCAATGTTCGATGAAGGCATGCCGCCTGTGGTTGAACTCAGGACGACAAGATCTACCTAATGGTCCTCGATCTACGTACAAAAACTCAATCGTGCTAAAAGTCAACTTTTCCCCCTATTTTAACCAAATTACGAAAGTGCCCTCAACCTTCCGAACATCATAACATCCTCCTCGGATGTCGGAATCGGGCGTGCCACCTGTCTATGGAATCGTGACGTCCCGAACTATGTCACGGTCATCGGTCAATATCCAATTGACCGCCCGACCTCAAAGTCAACATTTTGCCCAAACTAGGGGCAAAATCGTCATTCTACGCTAACGGACCCGAAAGTAGCCAACTATCCACCGATTAAGCTCACTAATCCGTTCTTAAATACTTCACTAATCCCGGCTCTCTGGACGGGTCGTTACATTTGGTGGTCGGTTCGACCATGGTAGTGGCCTTCCCCTTATCGGTTGCTCGGTAGATCCTTTCGGTGCGTTCAGAACAGTCAAACACGACTCTCTCACCCCCCGGATTTCGTCTTATGCCCGACAGACATTCAGCTCAGCATGTGTGCCCTGTATTTGGGCTACGACCTCGTTGCATTGCCCCTTGAGTTCAGTGTATCGTACATCGACCTTAGTGTTGTTTACCCTAATTTCAGCCATGTCGCGTTGTAATTTTTCCAACGCTCGGAGTACCTCGACGGAGGTGTCCTTCGGTCCCCGACCGGGTGCGGGTGCAATTTCATCGTCCACGTTGTCCTACATGCTTGGATGATGAGAGGGGAACGTGTGCTCGGCTCGGTAGAGTGAAGGGCAAACTTAGTCAGATTCTCACAGATGGCGCCAAACTGTTGATGCACAAAATGTACCAACTTAAGGAGGCAATGCTGTTCTGCCATGTCCCCTTGAATAGTTCTACAAAGGAGGAAGCTGGTTGGTTGGTTAGAGTATAGGCATCGGTGTAGTATTAACCCAAGGGTACTCCGACACCCAAGTTAATAGTCGGCCTGGTGTGCATAGTATAGTGTAAAGTAATAGTGAATAGTCAATGTTTTTGTTACCTTTATATGACAAATGGACCTCTTTTGTATGAGTATGGTGTGCATAATAAATATATTTTCCCGATGTGGGACAAATTTCAATCGTTGTGGGACCAACACGTGGAAGATGGGGTCTATCCATGTGTCGCGTTGGCTAGACCCTACTAGGGTTTGCCTACTTGAGTGGGCCTGGATCCTTTGGTTTGTGGAGATGTGTTGGGTAGAAGTACTGGGCTTTCGGGTCAGTCGGCCTGGTCCGACACGACTATTGACAGAGGGCTGGCCTCATGGTCGGTCTGGACCGACGGTATTGTCAGAGGGCTGGGCCTTTCAGTCGGTCTGGGCCGGCGTGGTGTTGTTGGAGGGCTGGGCCTCCTACTCTTGATAGGAAAACGGGGCCTCTCAGTCTGTCTGGGCTGATATGGTATGAACAATATGGTGTTTCAAATCAAATCTCAATGAAAACATTTTCCAATCAAAGACATTTCCTCTGTAGGGTCTTAGCCCTAAACCAAAACACACGGGTCCTCTGCCCAAAATCAGTCAAAAACAGTATACCAAATTCTCGACATCCAGATGTCTGACGTCCCCCGATGTCTAATCAATAATGTCATGGTTTCTAAGGCTACACGTGTCACTCGGGGTCTCAAGTCCGAGTCCTTCCTCGGACCCTGTCCGGGGTGATATCAATATCTAGCAATCATGATCATGAGCCTCTCCTCGGAGCGGCCCCTCTCAAGCAATGCTCGCACTCCTGATCCTAAGCCTCTCCTAAGAACAGCCCCTCTTAGGCAGTACACCGTGACTACTCTAGGATACTACGAGACATCTGGATGAGACAATCCACACATAAGGATGGTATATGTAAAATAGTAGTTAAATCCAGTGGAAAAATCATTATAAAACCATTGATACCTTAAATCATGTTTTAAACATTTCAACAGGGTCTCAGCCCAAGGTATATCTCTCACAAACCGTTTCCACAAAATCAAGATTCCTCGAATCTGATCCAATCCAAATCTCATAGGGACTCCGCCCAAATCGAAATCTCATAGGGACTCAGCCCAAAATCATCTCAATAGAGTCTCAAAATCTGAAATCTCATTTCATAAACCATAACTAGGACTCAAGCCCGATTTGTAAACCAACTGGGCCTCAATCCCGATAGCATAAACCAATTGGTACTTAAGCCCGATATCATATTTCCAAATTTGAAATCATTTAATTGTTCAAATCATTTGAAAACACAAGCACGTATAAAACCCAGCCTAACCCCAAGGTATCACATAAAAATAAATATATATATATATATATAAACCAAAACATCGCAATCATATATATATATATATATAAACCATATGTACTCAAGAAATCTCAAATCATGCTCATAAAACATATAAAACAGTTATGCATGCATCATATTTAGAAATCAAATGTCCACTCACAGACTGTCCAAACTGCGCGCCTGCAAGTTGTGCCGTAAGCCACTCTGGGGATAAACTGAACTCTCCGGGTCATCCGGACTTATCCAAAACACATTCAAAGGTCACTACCAACCTAGATAAGTCCTAATAAAAAAACCCTCAATACTCCCAGAAAATTCAACGTGTCTCGAACACGTTTCTCTAGGCTAAAAACCTCAATTTAACTAACCTAATGATCTCTAATCGACCTGAAACCACCACCATTGAATTGAGAACATCAAAACCTTTCAAACAAGATCAGTTTCCCCTCAAAAAATGTGCCCACACGCCCACACGGTTAAACATCCTGGTCAACTCTAGTCAAAAGTCAATGTTAACGTCACAGTCAACAGTTGAAGTCATCATGACATCATGCTGACGTCAGCCTGACAGGTTTGACACCTTCTACGTGTCACACTCTGATTGGTCCACCTGTCCTTTAACACCTCTGACACCCTACGATATGGCACTACCTGATAGGTCCACGTGGTCTGACATGTCAGTGCTGACTGGTCCTAACAACAGCCACGTGGCAGTACCCCATTGGTCACGTGGGCTTCACGCGCCTGCTACAGTTTTCTTCTTCCTCACGTAGACCGGTCCAGCTGTAACGCCGGTCCAGCCGAGCTGGCATAACCGGTTCACCCCTATTTCTTGGTCTGTTTTCTTCCTTCTTTCCACCAATCTTCTCTAATCTATCCTAAGAGTTGTTCTATGCAATTAAATCGATGAAAACTAACCTAAAACTCATTGGTTCATTAAACCATTTAAAGCCCAATTGTTCATCCCATGATTTAGGCATTCCCAAGGGCCAAAACGTCATCCTAATGGTTCCATTAAACTCCTAGGATCCTTAGAATCGAGTTTAGAGGCTTAGTTTGAGCTTACCTTGCCAAAAATCGAATTCGGCCGGTAGCCACCGAATTCCCTTCACGGTCATTCCATTGTCGTGCTTGCACCACTGTGGCCACCATTGGACTCGTCTCAACCTCAGGAGCATCCTCCAATTCACAGAAAGAGTCAACAACTAACCAAACTCAATCTTCCATTTTTGCTCAAAACTGGGTATTTCAGGTTTGAGCTTACCTCCACCGTCGTGCACCGACGTGGCCACCACCACAGTCGTCTCGACCTCCTTTTTCACTTTTGTTCATGGGTCAGTAGCAACAGATGAAGATGAGAGGGTGCTTGTTTGGGTTTTGGGTGTATGGGTATGGGTTTACGGGCTTGAACGATCAAAGAAGATGAAGGCAAAATAGGATCTCAATGTTTGGGGTAATGGGCCAATCAGATGAGTGACACTTGTCAATCATCTGGTGGGTCTAACCCAAATATTTCCCAATCCAAATAGTACACGTGTTAGTTTCTCGATTTACATGCCATATTGCCGTTTTCCGTTTTAGACCCAAATCTTTCCCGTCGAACTTCCGTTTTTTACGTACTGCCTGTCTACGGACTCGTGACATCCCGATCTGCGTCACGGTCATCGGTCCTCATTCGTTTGACTCTCCGAGTTAAAAGTCAACATTTTGCCCAATTCTAGGGGCAAAACGGTCATTTTACACCGTCCGTCCGAATTCTCTCAACTAATCCCTGATTAGTCATTCTAAATCCATAATTAATTAATATTTAATCCTGATATTCGGGACGGGTCGTTACATGAAACCCCAATTTTTTGGCCGCCCGATGGCAAGTTCAACGTCGACTGTGTTGGGAATCTCATGGCCATTTTCGATTGGAATTCTAAAAATCTAGAACCTACCTAATTGAAGGATGTGTTTCTTGTCGAGGTTTTTGATTGCTTGGTCCTCTGTACCTCCAAATCCTCCACAAAGAGGCCAATTGCGTCAAGCTTGACCAATGACGACCCATATTAGGGTTTTCGGTGCTATTATGGAAGAGCTAGTTTTTTTGTTTTATCTGAACTGGTTTTGGGTTTGGGTTTAATATTTAGGGAGAAAAAGGAGATGATGATTGATAATTGTTTTTTTTCTCCTACGATGATTGATGATTGATGAAGATTGATGATTGATGAAGATTGATGATTGATGCTTGATGAAGATTGGTGAATTGAGGAAGATGAAGAAGGGAAAAGGATGATGGAGATAAAATAGTGAAATGAAGAAAATGCCCTTATAATTTGGCCAAATCGTGTGGTGATTGGATTAAATAATTGTCATTTGTACTTTTAAAGGAAAATTTGATGGAAATTCTAACGGATGTATTAACTCATTAATAGTCATATAGTTTAGGCACTTAAAATCCAATTTTTACATTTGAGGTACCTTTTTGAAATCGACCCTATAATTTGGATATTTTTATGCAATTTTTCCTAATAATAATGAATTTCTTTTTACCGTATATATTTAGTGTAAAACGTAGAAATTCAAGTTTCATAAAATTGAGATTGGATATTAATTTATATATGGTCTTTCTAATATCATTGTATAAAATATGATATTTTTGTTTTCTCTTATTATTATGTGGAAAGGTTAATATATATATATATGGTGTAAGTAACTACTGTTTAGAAATATATATACGGTTTAGAAGTATACTAGCAAGAATTGCCCACATTTTATTGTGGGAATGATCCATTAATTATAAATATGAATTCTAAAGAAATGAAAAAAATTTGAAAAAATAATTAACTATTTAAACATATCATCATCCGTTTATTTAAATGTTTTCACATGTATTGAAACAATATTGGACACCTATATACATATAGAAATTATCATAAAAACTATTAAATAACTATTCTAGGATGTAAAACGTAAAAAATATTATTATATTTTTCAAGAAATAAAATATAAAATATAAATACTAATGGTCTAATATAAGTTATATATATATAATCGACAAAATAATAATATAATAGTAATAATAATAATTTTAGTAATATTTTATTAGACTTGGTGCACGGAATAATATTCCTAAATTGAGTAGTAAACTAATAATAATAATAATAATAATAAAGATAAACGAATATCTAAGGGTAAAATTATAATTTTACTATTTATAAAAAGGAAAAGGGAAAAAAGGATTTATAATAATAATAATAAATGAATGTGCAAGGGAAAATTTCTAATTTTACTATTCACAACAAAGAAAAAGAAAAAAAAATAAGGGAAAGGTTATTTTTTTATTAATTTGTACTACTAAATACTACGATTTAGAAATATTATTCTCCACTTATTATATGAAAGGCCTCGATTTAGATTATCGTAAGAAACGAGATAGATACTAAATATATATAATATCCTCTTATTTATTATTCTATATATAAACTATTTTTATCCCATTATAGTGGTACCATTCCATATTACCATTTCGATTTATTAAATTATTTTTGTATATATGTCATAATCGGAAGCATCGGAGTGAGATGTAAATATTGTCTTTCTATCAATCGTTTAAAAAACATACATTTTTTAATAATAGTTTTCTTTTGCATATTGAAGGGAGGACAATACTTACACTTTCTTGATCGAATTTTATGTATACAATTGTAATAGTTGAAACTGTTTATTTTCCAACTCATCCTCAAGAGATCATTTTTCGTAAAAAAAATCAACAACATTTAATGTTATTTAATTATTCATATAAATCAAATAATTTCATAATTTACTATAAAATTTTAATTATTATTAAAATTATTAATTTATTTGATATAAGTTTTGTCCGGATAGCCAAGTTGAGATCCCTAGATTTTAAGAGTACATAAACGTCATGCTGTTCAAATTCAACCGTACATGTCACATGGATTATCATCAATTCATCATCATCTGCTTTTTATAATGTGGATTTGGTTTGGTTCTCAAGTTTTTTAATTGCCAGTCTTCCTCGTGCGCCCAAACATAAATCATATTATATTATACATCCATGATCTGATTTACACAAATCATACCAAATTTTTTAATTTTTGTGCGTAGTTTTTCTCTGCATACATCTATTATTGTCTTCTATATTTTCCATTTTCGATCTTTCTCCTTAGGCGAAATATTCTATATATAAAAGATACAAATGAAAAACATACCATTTTTAGTAGAAATCAAGATACACATTTTAGATCATTAGATTGATATACATACATATATAAACAAATGATGTAATATTAGTTTGTGTGTTAATGATGATATATAGCGTTAATTTGCCTTTCTAATAAGACAAAAAAAAAACATATGTAACATCATGTAGTGGTACAAATTCCAAATCCACTCAAAATTTTACTCAACATTAGTGGTTTTTTTTTTTTTACAATAGGATAATAGGGAGGGGGCTTATATAGTTAAAGTATTAACTTCTCTTTTAAAGAGATTTGATATTTGAAATCACTTATTGCACAAGAAAATGCAGGAATATGATTAATTATCATTCACAAATTCATATATACAATGTGTTGTAAATTAATTTTAACTTTTGAATGGGAGGAACTTAAAAAAATTGAAGTACATTCAGAATTTTCATCAGTTTGATCTACAATTCAAGAAGCATTGTGAGGAGGGAAAGCTACCAAACTATGTGGTGATGGAGCAAAGATTCTTCGATTTGTTATCAGTCCCTGCAAAATGCAAATGACGACCATCCATCCCACGACATCTCTGAAGGCCATAAATTTATAAAAGAAGTCTATGAACCCCTTAGATAAAGTCCACAGTGGAACGAAATGTTGTTCGTAATAATATACGATGAGCATGGCGGTTTCTACGACCATGTTCCAACATCGGTTACCGATGTTCCAACACCAGTCACCGATGTTCCAACACTGGTCATCGATGTTCCTAGTCCCGATGATATCGTTGGCCTCGGGCCATGCAACTTCAAATTCGATCGCCTTGGTGTTCGGGTTCCAGCCATCCTAATTTCTCCATGAATTAAACCCGGAACAGGTAATTAAGTTGAATGAAAAATTATGTCTCATATTTACTGATTATACTGCTCATTATTATCATCTTTATGTTACTCATATATTATTATTTGGCTATGAAAATGCAGTGTTGCATGGCCTTCAAGACCATATCCGTCATCAGAGTTTGAGCACTCCTCAATCCCAGCAACAGTTAAGAAGATTTTCAATCTAAAAGAATTTCTTGTGAAGTGTGATGCTTGGGTGGGAACCTTTGAGGGTGTCCTCAGCAGGACAACCCCAAGAACTGATTGTCCAAGTACACCTTAACCCTTTCTTAAGGTGCACAAATGTGGTACCTACCAAATATATACACCGGTATAGTAATTAATAGCAACAATATTGTAAATAGTTAATATTTAAATAATTCATATTAATATACATTGATTTGATTGTTTTTTTATACATATGACGTTCATCCCACAATGCATCTGTTGATTGCAGTAACATTATCATAACCTCCAAAACTACGAGAGGGTGCAGCCAAAGACGGAGCAAAAATGAGTGATTTTCAAGAGGAACTAGTGGAATTGGCTGCTGCATTGAATGGGGATCACGGAAAGGACACATATCCACAAAAATTGGTGGAGAAATGTTTCAAAGGCTCTCAAATACGTGGAAGGGGCATATAAGACATTTTCCGACGAACGTGAGAAAGCTAGGGAAAATGGAAGAGATGAATATGAGATTGTGGTTTGTGCAACCACACCCACACTACCATCCCCCAAATCCTTTGTCAAGCAGTTGTTTTCTTGTTTGGTTTGTGATCACTGATCCATCATATATGTTCATCACTCAATTTTTTAAGTTGGAGGAATTCATTTCAGATTTTATTACATTCCATTTGATTATTGTTAAATTTGTTTGGACTAAGGATGTCTAATTTGAGACCTTTATTAATTACAAAGGTTACTGTTTATTATTTGCAGGATCTACTTGAGAGTATAGATGAATTTTGCTTCAACATTTACATGTTCAAATATAATAATTAATTAGACTCATTGATTTTTTTTATATATAAATATTATGTAAATATTATCTCACTAATAGAAACAAAAATATTAAAAACAAAATAAAAAATTCTATATAAAAGAAAATCAAAATTAAAGAAAAAAAAAAAAAGAGAGAGAGGAAAGAAACGCTCCCCGCGTTAGCTATATAAAGTCCACTCCACTCCACCGTAACTTTCACTCACAGCCAAACAACTCCCTCCCTCTCTCCCTTTCTAGATCCTTCGCTCTCTCCCGGGGTCTGCAATCAACCCAGACAACGGATCGTATCGCATTACAAAGCCTTCGCCCGTTCGTCTCGCTTTTCTCAGGTTTGCTTCTTCTCCGAACGCATCTCTGCAATTCCAAGGTTACTATTAGGGTTTCGTTTCTTGTTTCCCACCATTAATGGATCCCCAAGTGGTTATTTGTTCGACGTTCGCGTCTATCAAGACGACGGTGGTTTTGTCTCGGTTCCATGCTAGATCAGGCTCGAAGCTTAGGGCCTCGACCGTTGGCTTGCTCCTATCTTTGTTTAGGAGACGCAGGAAGTCTTTTTGAATTTGGTTTGCCTATTAAATTTAAGGATTTGAAGAATCTGACAATGGAAGGTTTCTCAAATCGGATTTGATTTTTTAGATGCGCTGGCCTCAAAATTGGAATTTTGAAATTTCTTGGGTTTCTATATTATATATACATATACATGTAAAGTTCATTGAAGATCGGGCAATGGAATGGAGAATCCGCAGAATCAGAAGCCAAGTGTTTTATTCACAATTTCTAGGGTTCCATGTACTATATGTATGTAGGATTGTTTGTACTTCGGATATATTAATTGGAATTGAGAATCTGTGGAATAAAAATTATGGGTTCTCTGGAACCATTGGGATTTCAATTTATTCAGTCTTTGTGCTGCCTGAGAAATTCGCATTGGAGTGGAATTGGTGATGAGACAGGGGATGGTTTATATCAAGGATTTGGTGATATTTAACATTTCTGATTGGATGATCTTGGAAGATGTGTCTCTGAATTTTGTCGTTGTTTTCTATATTGGTGTTTATAGTATGGCGGGTAAGCAAGTAAGGAAGTCCACAATTAGACCACAAAGTTCGGCCTACACTCGACCAGTAGGAGGGCCTTCATCTTCAAAGACTGTTTGCGCCTATTGGGTTGAGAGAAGATGCACTAAGAAGTTCTGTAGGTTCTTGCATGGTAGTCCAGCACCTTCACGGATGAACCCTGCTATGTCAAAGCAGAGGGCTATTCGCAATGTTAATGCATTCACTACTGTTAAGAAAAACAATGCTATTAAGAAGTCCCCAGAAAAGGTCTGCAAGTATTGGGCAGGAGGGAAGTGTTCTAAAGGTGAACGATGCCCCTATTTGCACACATGGTTTCGTGGAGCTGGGTTCTCAATGTTGCCAAAGCTCCAAGGGCACAAGAAGGTAGTTCTAATTATGAAATTTAAATGCCTTTAATTTGTTTCATTCTCTATTTTCTTTCTTCAAAAGAGTAGAAAGTTGAAGAAGTTAAAGAGGAAAATATTGTGGCTTTAACTTTATATATTTTGTCCATTTCAATATTATAATTCATATATTGTAAAACACAGTTGTTTATAGAAGATAAAACTTATGTGAAGAACTTTTTCTTTTACTTTTGCATATTGTGATCTCCATCAAGATCAACTTTCTCTTCTTCCAATTTTGTAGGAGAAAGATCATTCTTTGTTGTTTTCCTTTATTTCTGAATTTGGACAAGCATTGATGGAATGTATTTTAACAGGCTATCACTGGGATTGCACTTCCTAACGGAACTGACAAGCTTTATTCAGCTGGTACTGATGGAACAGTCAGAGTTTGGAACTGCCACACTGGTGAGTGTGGCAGCATTATAAATCTTGGTGGCGAAGCAGGCTCTTTAATTAGTGAGGGCCCATGGATTTTTGTTGGTGCACCAAATGTTGTTAAGGTACTTGTGCTTGTCCATCTTGATTTCATTGTTGTTCTAGATGCTGGTGAATAACTTAAATAGATATGCTGATTGTGTTTATATTTGCAGGCATGGAACATTCAGACAAATGCGGAATTCAACCTGAATGGACCTGTTGGCCAAGTGAATTCCATGGTGATTGCTAAAGAAACGCTTTTTGCTGGGGCACAGGTAAAGAGCCTAATAGTTCTGCAAGCTTTATATCTAATTCAATTGCATTGTTGGGATTTTAAGACGGTCCTATCCATTTATTTATTGTTCTGTATAAATTGATTTTTTTGTTTCTTTAAATACTGCAGAATGGTGGTATATTGGCGTGGAAAGGCTATTCCGAAAGTAGTCCATTTAAGCTAGCTGCAACTCTGGAAGGCCACACTCAGGCTGTGGTATGTTTAACTGTTTGTGGCAGTAGGCTTTACTCGGCTTCTGTGGACCATACAATCAGGGTAAGTTTGTGGTATCTACAGGCAGGTTTATTTACTTCTACTATATGTTGCTACCTACTGGTAATGATTGAAATTAAAGAAGATGCTTCATGATGAAATAAAGTTCATACTAGTTGATTTGATTCTTAAAAACTTCTGCCTCCATTGTTTAATATGATCTTCTTGATTCAGGTGTGGGACCTTGATACGCTGCAGTGTGTTAAGACGCTAGATGGTCATTCTGATGCGGTGATGTCTCTTACTTTCTGGGGTCCCTTTTTACTCTCATGCTCATTGGACTGCACAATAAAGGTGTGGGCTGCTACTGAAGCTGACAACTTTGAAGTGACCTACACTCACAAGGAAGAACATGTATGCTTTTCAATCACAAACCCTTTTCAATTCGTTAGGTAATTACAATATAATAGCTATAGAGCGTTAAGCTGTCAGGGATTCTTAGTAAACTGGGAAAACAAGTAGAACAATGGTTTGTATTACTGTTAATTAATGCATGGAGTGGTACTATATTTGATGCCTTGAACTCATAGTTAATTAATGTGTTGCATCAAGTTGATGAGTCACTAAGTGAATTTTATGACGTGAATCTACTTGTACAGGGTGTTCTTGCTCTTTGCGGAATGCAAAATGCAGAAGCTAAGCCAATCTTGTTTTGCTCATGCAATGACAACTCTGTTCGCCTATATGAATTACCATCGTGAGTACCGGACACTTGATTCTTCATTCTCCTACTCTTTTTCTTTTTCATGATAAATTCCATTTCTCACTTTATGATTTATGATTATAGATTCATTGAGAGAGGCAGATTATATGCAGAGCGTGAAGTTCGTACAATTCAGACAGGACCCTATGGGCTATTTTTCAGCGGGGACGCAAGTGGTCTCCTTTCTGTTTGGAATTGGGGGCAACCTGACCTCAAGGAACAGGAGTCTTCTTGATTACAATACTAGCTCTTGTTTTTCCAGTATTACCACTGTCTAATCCAATTTATAAGATTGTATGAGCCGTTGCCCATGGCGGCGGGAGACATTGATTCTGCAATATAACCATTATGTATGTATATATATATATATATATATATGTTGTGACAGTTTTCCCGCGATTCAAAGAAAGTGATTGCAAGAAATTTGTCGAAGTGAAAAGCTACTACAAACTGACATAGAAATTATGAAAGACATGGCCTTGTTTAACTTGGAATCTGTCGAAAGCACTGAGGTCGGAATGATCATCTACTTCACAAGCCACTCTAATGCTTGAATTACTAAAAGACTCATTGTAGTTAACTTTATTATTAGACTGAATTTTTATTTAATATAAGGGTAGAAAAATACTATTACCTTCGTACTGTAACTGACAAGTTCATTGGCCATTATATATGTTTACCATGAAAGCAGGTACTGAATGTACAGATTGGTTGAGCGTCGCATCTTAATCCCAGCCTGTGAGGCTTTGTGGAACAATAAATCACACGACCTATAATATGTATAATGTCTAAAATGTATCTGTTAATGATATTAACGGCTCAAAAATACCCGCATTTTAGATAATATATTTCCAGCCAAATATATTATTTAATCGGGTCAAATTCTCAAAAATATTAATATTCTTCTCGATGGTTAATTTTCATTATTTTTAATAATGAACAATTAATATTAATATTAAATTGCTATAATTATTATCATAATGAATAATTATTATAATTGTTAAATAATATATTCTATTAATAATATATTATTTATTTATTACAAAATCAATCGACTAATCAGAATGCTCCGCGGCTCCGAAGGATTCTCTATAAATAGAGATGATCATTTCACTTTCAAGATAATTCGATTCAACGCTATTTAAGCTCTTAAGATTTTTCTTTCAAAACTGACTTAAGTATTGGAACGTTCTTGGTCAAATAATCCCCCGGGACATCGATCAGAGCGAACGATAGCTTACTATTTACTGTTTGCAGGGATCTACGAAACTTTTGAGAGTATGAACGAATTCTGCTTCAACAACTGATGCTTTCATTGAGAGCCGATTGAGAAATACTCAATAAGGAATATTGAATACTTTCTATTTTATCAGGAATCTTATCCTGATTAAGATTATTTGCATTAAACAAAATAAAATTATCAAAAATTAAGAAAATATACATTAAACCCGAATAATCATATGCAAAAGAAATGTAACCATTTCTATTAAAAATTCAGAAATTTTTATTTGAACGGTAAGAAAAAAAACATATATATTATTATTTACCTACTATATAGGAGATAAACAAGTATACCTAAAATATAGAAATACATTTCATTCTAACCTATTATAAAGGGGACTAAATACCGCAAAATTTACTTGAACTGTATGCAAAAAAAGTGTAATAACTTTTTTTTTTCACTTACTATATAGGAGAAACACGTATACCTAAATAGGGCACTATATTATCTGTATATCAGAGCTAACTTGCCGACATTGCATTGGCTAGTGCGCATTCTCTCTTCTTTCTATTCTTCTTCAATTTTCAGTCCATTTATCTTCTTATAGAAAATTAATTCAATCAGATTGATCATTTAAATTTGAAAAACTGATTAATTAATTGTATGGTGATTTATCCAAAAAGTTAGATATATTTTATTATCTTTTTCTAAATATTTAGATATGTGTTAAAAGGGTATAAAAGGCTGCCAAAAAAGTAAAATAGGATAATATGTAATTGTGGATTTACAATAATCAGTTTAACGGACTACTTTAAATGTTCACCATAAAAATGGACTCATATATAATTAATTAAAAAAATAATTTTTTTTTTCATTTTTCTTGAGAAACAAAACAACAAAATTGCCATCTAGCGTTATATATGTTAGATTTTCTATATTCCAAAACAGTAAAAGATCAAGCAATTATAGTCTTAAATTATGTTGATACCATATTTGCTCATGCTCAATTGGGCATAATACCTCTAACTCAACACACTCATACAAAGCGCAAGTAGCCCTGTTAATTGGTTCGAAAAAACCGACCGAAAAACCGAACCGAAAAAAACCGAACCGAAGGAAAACCGAAACCGTTTGGAGAAAACTGTTCGGTTCGGGTTCGGTTTTCAGTATAACAACACCGAACCGAACCGAACCGAATGGACCTAAAAATCGAACCGAACCGATCCGAACCGAAATGCTTTAGGTTACTTTGTAATGAACATTGATTAGTTATAATGGATCTTGATTAGTTGTAATAAACATTAATTAGGTTGTAATGGACATTAATTAGATAATAAATATTGATTATTGTATAAAAGTACAAAAAAAATTGATTTTTAGAGAAAATTGAACCGATTCAACCGAATCGATTCACCATAATTTGAAGAAAAAAAACCGGTTTTAACCGGAACCGAACCGAACCGAACCGAATAGGAGGAAAAATCGAATCGAACCGAACCGCATTGGAGGAAAAACCGAACCGAACCGAACCGATTTTCCAACTGGTTTCGGTTTCGGTAAAAAAACCGAACCGAAAAACCGATTAACACCCTTAAGCTCAAGGGGTCCAAGCCCACACTAATAAACAAACCCTAGTAAAAGCTTATTAGCACTGACACGTGGACAGATCCTCATCCATCCATCATTAAGATACGTGTCAGTCTCACATTGAATGCACATTCTCCCACATCGGAAGAATACATTTATTATCATTCTCATATAAAAAAAGGATCATTTTCCCAATAAAGATAACTAAGTATTTACTATTCACACCTACTTTACAAATTACCATTCATCACTCACTCTTTACATACAAACCCACCACTAACTTGGGTGTCGAAGTGTCCTTAGGCTGGTACCACATTGGTGCCTACCTCTAACCGACCGGCCAATTACTCTCTTTTGACAGGTCTATCCAAGGGCTCGTGGCTGAACAAGATTCGCCCCCTAAGTTAGCACATTTTGTGCATCAATAGTTTGACGCCGTCTGTGAGAATTTTGAATAAATTTTTCCACCACTCTATTGAGCCTCGCACCACCTTCTTTCTTACCACCCAGACGACATGTAACGACCCATCCCGAATTCCGGGATTAAATTAGTGACTAATGAGGGATTAGTGAGATTAATCGATGATTAGTTGAGCGAAATCAGACGAACAGTGCAAATTGACCGTTTTGCCCTTGGTCTTGTTAACTTTTGACCCGGGAGGCTCGATGCACAAGGACTGATGACCGTGACGTAGATCGGAATGACACGAGTTCGTAGACAGGCGGCACGTCGAAATCGGACGTCGAACGGAGAAGTTATGGTTCATGGAATTTTGGGGAAACTATTGCACGAATTACGAGACGGATTGCATTTGTACTTATGTAAGCCCAGATATTTATTTTAGGCCCAATGGATGAGTGATAAGTGTCACTCATCCCATTGGTCCTTAACCCCAAATTGTGGATCTCAATCATGATTGGTGGGTTTTTATATTAAAATATTATTATTTTAATTATTTTATAATTCCCACATCTCTCATCTCTTAATCCTCACCATCCATCATTCCCAATCCTATCATCCTCACCATTCATTCCGTCTCATCTGAACCATCATTATCATCATCAAACTTCATCATCTTTCTTTTTTCTTCAAAAATCCGAACACCCATTCCCCTACAGCCCCTTCAAACTTCATTATTTGTACGAGGTATATGAATGGAAAAGTGAGAGGGAAGAGAGACGATGATGTTAAGGCCATCGGGGAGGACCATTGTGGATGGTGGAGAAGGCCCGAAGGAAAAACCCGTGAGGTATGGTTTTTACTTCAAAAATGGAAAACTAGGATTTGAGGTGTGTTAGTCGATTTGATCAATCCTATTGTGTTCTAAGGACCAGGACGAGTCGTTGGTGCTGGTTTCATGGACTATGGTGGCCGAAGACGACAGGGAGGACGGTCGAGAAATCTGGGCCATGGGTAAACATTCATAGGTAAGGATTTAGATTGTGTTTCTTGTTTTTAACTCCAAAAAAACTCTTAGTTAGATTGGGATGAAGAGAATGGAAGAAACAGGAGTGAAAATGGGCTTCAAACAAGGGAGAAGCGGCCTCGACGGTTCGCCGGTCCGGTCGAACCAGAAAACCAGGCGAACCCGGTCCACTCGAGGTAGATGATTACACTGTTCATCGCGCGTGGGCTTCATGCAGAGCCACTTGCGGCGGCGCGTGTGGGGTATTTTGGGGATGTTGTCAACATGTGTTTTCATCTATTCGATGTAATGAACATTTTGGGACTGGTTTCGAGTCGATCGGACATCGTTTCGATATAGTTCGGGATGTCCGAAGGTTTAGGATCGAGTTTAAAAATGTTTAAAAAATAGGAAAAATTACGAAGCTTCAATGAGAGGCTAATGAGGTAGTTAGTAACTCTCTAGTATGATTTGGATAGGTTTGGGAGTCCCGGTGATGGTGATTAGGCCGGTTAGACTTATAACACGCATATCGAGGCAGTAGCTAGGACTGTCTATGAGGGTACCTTGATTTCTAAACTGTGATGCATGCATAAATGTTTTATATGTCTTACATATGTGATTTCTATGATGATGATTGGGATATTGGTGATTTACAATGATTATACGTGTTTGTGGTTTCGATGATGGTTTGATGAAATGGTTTCGGATTTGAAAGGGTAAGCTCGGGCATGAGACCCATTTATTTTGGAAACCCTCAGACTTGAAGTCTATTTTAGTTACATTATCGGGCCAGGGGCCCAATTGTTTCTTGGATTGATTTCAGATTTGAATATATGGAATCGGGCATGAGACCTATTTGATTTATGAACTCTCGGATTTGGAGTCTATTTGATTTAATAAGGCATCGGGCCGAGGCCCATTTGGTTTATAGGTTTGGGCCCGAGGCCCAGTTGGTTTACGAAATCGGGCATGAGACCCAATTGTGTTTTATGAATGTGGTTTCAAGTCGAGGACCCATAAATAGATTTGGATAAATGGATTTGGATTTGGAAACATGGATTTCTGGATTCATGACGGTTTTATGGGAAATCGGGCATGAACCTTTTGAAAGATTTGAAAGGTTTTGAGAATGATTGCCAGATGGTTTTTTATATACCATCCTTTATTTATGGATTGTCTCCTCCGGAGAGGGTCGTTGGCCTGGGTGGACCCCGGAGTAGTCACGGAGCACTAACTGAGTGGAGTTGCCCCGTGGGGTACCTCACTCTCAGGAAGGCATTATGGATTATAACCCCCAGGGAGGGTCATTGATCTGCGGACATTGACCTGGGTGGACCCTGGGGAGACTCGGGATGTAACGACCCGTCCCGAATTCCGAGATTAGATTAGTGATTAATCTTGATTAGTGAGGTTGAACGGTGGTTAGTAGGGCGGAATCGGACAAAATGTGCAAAATGACCGTTTTGCCCTTGGTCGTGGGCAAAATGTTGACTTTTTGATCGGGCGGTCAAATGGACTTTGACCGATGACCGTGACGTAGTTCGGGACGTCACGAGTTCATAAGCAGGCGGCACGTTCGATTCCGACATCCGAGGAGAAAGTTATGATGTTCGGAAGTTGAGGGGTATTTTGGTAATTTTGGTCAATTGGGGTCAAATGTTGACTTTTTGACCGGGAGGTCCGATGGACGAGGGCCAAGGACCGTTACGTAGGTCTCGTCGATACGAATCCAATGACAGGCGGCATGCCGAAATCGGAGATTCGACGACGAAGTTATGTTCAGGGAAACGAATTTACGAACCGAGGCTCAGATTAAAATAATAGTATAATAATGAATAGTAACCGATGACTGTGCACATCCGGATGAGTGACAAGTGTCAGCCATCCCCTGAAATCTGATCCATGTTTCCCTCCCAACACCATCATTTCCTACATCATCATTGCTCATTCATCATGTCTTCCATTTCCTCTTTCATTTTCTTCATATTTCCTTACACCGTGAGCAACATCAACGGAGTGTGTGAGCTGGGGGGAATTGGCTGCCTTCTCATGGTAGAATTGAGGAAATTGAGAGACTTGAATACTGGATTAATTGAGAGAACACACGGGGCAGAGAGAGGGAGGATGAAATCAAAGATCGAAATTTGGGGTTTGAGAGGGAAAATTCGAAATTAAATCCTAAGGCCGTGAGGATCGAATTGGTGATTACTTTCAGCTTTCTGGGAGTGCCACGATCATAATTGTCGAAGAAACGAGAAGAATTGGTGCCATTTTGGCTCTGAACGAGCTTGGTGACACAGGAAGAAACTCGAGGTTGAGTCGTGATCGTGGAGTGTTTAAACGACAGAATTGATGTGGGGATTGTGTTCCTGAGGATCCCACGATGCTTCTGGAGGGATGAATTGAAGGAAAACGTTGGAGATTGACGGACTTCCATGGTTGCACAGTGACGGCTATCGAGCTTGAGTCGTGGAGATTGAGCAATGGATTGATGAAATTGAGTTGGGGGAAGTGTTTAACGGAGTCCACTGATGCTTCTAGTTGCATCAATTTAAGGAAATCGATCGAAATTGAAGGAATTCCATGAACGAACAGTAACCGGGTGTTCTTGGTGTTCATCATCAAATCGTGAGGTTTGGAGTATGTAATCGTGTAATTGTGATTGCAGACCTTTAATTAAACTTATAAAGAAGCTAATTGAATGATCAATTGATGTAATTAAGGCTGAATTGATAGGATTGGAACCGGGTCGTATCGCGGGCAAATTGAACCCGTTTACCAGAGATACGGGTTAGATGGTGACACTGTAGCAGGCGCGTGGGTTTCACGCGCAGCCACTCACGGCGGCGCGTGACGGCACGTGGGCACAAATCTTGAGGTGAGGTCAACATGACTTCTGTCCTATTTAATGTAACGAACATTTTGGGATTGGTTTCGTGTCGATCGGACACCGTTTCGATATTGTTCGGGATGTCCGAAGGTTTTAAATCAAGTTTAAAAATAGTTAAAAATTCGGGAAAATTACGGGACTTTGATAGGATGTTAATGATGAGGTTAGTGACCCTCTAATGTGATTTGGACAGGATTGGGAGTCCCGGTGATAGTGGTGTGGCCCGGGAGGGCCGATGGCATGCGTATCGAGGCATACCGTTAAAACGGTCTGTGAGTGGACTTTGGTTTTATAAATCCTATGCATGCTTAAATGTGTTATATGTTTTATATACGTGATTTCTATGATGGTGATTGTGAGTATTGATTTTGGGTATGTTGCACGTATTTCGAGGTACTTTCCGTATTTCACGTATATCGAGGTTAACGGTTTTATTGTGGTTTTATGTGCTTATGGCTTAATGGCTTAATAAATAATGTGATAAAAGGGTTTTGGAATTGGAAAGATGAACTCGGGCTTGAGGGCCAATTATTTTGGAAATTTCGGACTTGGAGTCCATTTGAGTGCGTAATCGGGCCAGGGGCCCAGTTACTTTATGAAATCGGGTCAGGGGCCCAGTCGTTTATAAAATCGGGCTGAGACCCATTTGAGTTATGTTATCGGGCCAGGGGCCCAGTTGATTTACGAATTCGGGCCGTGGGCCCAGTGGGTTTATAAAGTCGGGTTGCGGGCCCAGTTGGTTTACAAATCGGGCCGTGGGCCCAGTGGTTCATAAAATCGGGCATGAGGCCCAATTGGATTATAATGGTGATTTCGGGTCAGGGACCCTATGTTTAATAATTGTGATTTTGGGTCAGGGACCCTAAATGGAATTATGTTGTTTTATGGAAATTTCGGGCAGGGCCCAATTGTAATGATGTGATAAAAGGATTAAATAAAACCGTTTTCCATATACCATCTGGATACAAGGATATATGATGGTCTCCTCCAGATGTCTGGGACACTGGGGAAGTCACGGTGCATTGCCTGCGAGGGGTCATTGTACGGAGCAGCCGGACCGTATGATGACTCAGGAGCAGGATTGCTATGATTGACGTCAGGGACGTCAGACATCTGGGATGTCAGATATATGGACCCGGAGAGACCCCGGGCAGCACGCGTAGCTTATTAAACCGTGAGACATGACGTCTGGGACGGCTAGCGTCTGGGACGCTAAGCATCTGGGATGCTGGAGATGGTAATGGTAAAATATGAATTAATGAATCTATGAAATGACTTTTTGGTTGGATTTGTGGTTATGTGATTTTAATGGATTTATGTTCATTTATGGTTTTGGGTGGTGACCCACATGTTGTTTATGTATGTTTGTGGTATTCCACTATTTTGGGCTGAGTTCCCACACTTGGTTTTTGGTTAACGGTTTTTGGGCTAAGGCCCTAATGGCTCGGTTGAGCAAACATTTTGGTTACTGGTTTTCGTGGCATGCATACGTTTTTATTGGAGGGCATAAATGTCTTATAAATGTATTTGATAAACTTATTGGTTTTTGTCCACTCACAGCTTTTGGTTTTAATGCCCTTCAGGTTGATTACGGATGCGTTTGCAGTAGAGACTGGGACATTGCACACCTCCTCCATCGGTCCTTACGCACTCTGGATGCCCCGTTTGGGTAGTGGCTCTTGGTTATCCCTTGTCTGACACCCCTTGTTGGACGGGAGCAGGGCACATTCCATGGTAATCCCAGGGGGACTGGGATGGGTCCTGTCACGGGATTTGAGACCCCGGGTAGCACGCGCGTAGCTTTGGAAACCGTGACAGGATTGGTTATATGATATTTGGTAAACATGATTTCTTGGATTTATGAAATGGTGTTTTGTGAATAGTAAATGGATTTGGGCAATGACCCACATACTCAGATTTACGGTTTTGGGCTGAATTCCCACATATGGTTGATATGTTATAGATTTGTGTAAATGGATTTAGGCAGGGGCCTGTATGATTGGTTTGGGGCTGAGACCTCGTGTTATATGATTTATATTTCACTGAGATTGGTTTTGGGCTGAGACCTTAATAATGGTTATTAAAGTAAATGGTTTTCGAATGCATGCATGCTTTTTAGTGAAGGGCATAAATGTCTTCTTATGAAATGAGTTTTTATTAAACTATTGATTTTCGTCCACTCACAGCTTTTATTGTTTTTAATTCCCTTCAGGTTGATGACGGATGCTGGTTGTAGCAGAGACCGAGACATCACACTCCTCCTCCACTTATCCTGGCGTGCTTTGGAAGCCCGGTCAGGCTGAAGATTTTGAATTATCCCTTGTCTGAAACTTCGTGTCAGACGGGAGCATGACACATCCCGTGATAATCCTGGGGGGATTGGGATGGGTCGTGTCAAGTGGTATCAGAGCAGGTTTGCTCTTGAGCTATCCGCAGGTCGATGATGTGATGTCTCTATGGGCTGCAGTTTGTTATCAACCTGGTCGTTAGGTAATTGTACAAGAGTTAGTAGGAATGAATCATGGATAGTTTTGGTTCGACATTGATGCTTATGTGTGCCATAGTTCTATCGTGGTTTGGCAATGTAGGACCCTACTGAGAGGTGAACGTGACAGTACGATGACCGTTCAACGGTTCGATCATGTGATGTTAGATTGTTATGCTGTTGGGAGCGGCTGGGTTCGGGGAATCCCAGTTGAGTTGAGGGTAGGATTGGATTGACGTCCATACGATGTAAGGACGGCGGGGTCGGTCGGAGTGTGGATTATACTACAGAGGGCAGTTGGGTTCAGAGGAACCCTAGGGTGTGATTATGGAACCTTAAAGCATGATGGATGGTCTGGAAAGGTGAAACCTAGTAGTGATTGATGGGTTAGAGAATATGAGTACAACAGAGTTAGTTGATGACCTTGGTGGAAAACCCTAGTGTATGATGTAACGACCCGTCCCGAGTATCTGGATTAAATATTAATTAATTATGGTCTAGAATGACTAATCTGGGATTAGTTGAGTGAAATCGGACGAAATGTGCAAAATGACCGTTTTACCCATATAAGGGGAAAAATGTTGACTTTTTGATCGGGTGGTCAAACGGACTTTGACCGATCACCGTGACGTAGTTCAGGATGACAGGACCCACCCCGATTATCGCCTCGATAATCGGGAAGCATCCTGCTCCCGTCTGACAATCGAATCAAAAAGACCGGAAACTAGTTAAAATTACAACACACCCATTGTCAGACCAGGGAGATTAAACAAATACATCCGACTGGACGTCAAGTCAACAGTTTCACAGAGCAATATTACAAAACAAATTAAAGAACAAGTCCTACTCTGTGAACTAACTACTCCGCAACGGAAAACGTTATGCCTCCGCCTCTGCCTCGGCGCTTGCCCCCACGCTTCTACCACGACCTGGAGGGAATTTAAAACAACAAGGTGTGAGTGGACCGAAACGTAAGTTTAACAGGAAAAACAGTTTTTCCGAAATTGGGTTCGCCCTCCAGTTTTGTAATCCGCATGCATAACCAAGTATTCAAAATTTGTGTGTTAAACTTTTGAAAACTCTTTTTCCGAAACACAAGAAAAACGTTACAGGGATCGTCATCACTCATGTAAAACCATGTAATAATACCAGATTCCAGAAATCATCATTTTGAAACATTATTTGCACAAATCAAGTGAAACATAAACAATAATCATGATTATGCCGTTGGATCCATCCGAGTCTTTAAACTCAGCATTAGGCCTTCCCGGGATATCAACGAGTCTTTAAACTCAAAATACGATTAGTAGGCCTCGGGGGTATCATAATAATCGAGTCTTTAAACTCACGAGTCTTTAAACTCAATTTTCGGGCCCGCCCCCAGAATCAACATACCGGGTCTTTAAACCCAAAACCAGATCCAACCATCAACCGGGTCTTTAAACCCAAAACCGTTTTTAAACATAATAAATCAGGATTAATCACAATTCTTTTTCCAACATTATTCCAAAACATTTCTCATCGTAACAGGACTCATGCCCGAATTCACATGTAAATTCCAACACATGCAATTAACAGAAGATTACTTCACAATATGATCAAACATCATAAATCCGAAACATGCATATTCATAACCAGATACTTCATCAAAAATTATCACGCATGCATAGGTAAAAACCGAAATCTCGAAATGCGTGAAATACGATAATTACCTCGAAAAACGTGAAAACAAGTAAAACCGATATATCATCTCACCATCGTAAAATCATATGTAAAACCATGAGATAAATAAGCAAAATAGTCATGCATGCCCAATTTAAAAATCAAAGGGTCCACTCACAGTCTTAGGACACGTCAATCGCGTCCCGCGTGCTCCTCC
Source organism: Prinsepia uniflora (assembly GCA_032719365.1). Classification (NCBI taxonomy): domain Eukaryota; kingdom Viridiplantae; phylum Streptophyta; class Magnoliopsida; order Rosales; family Rosaceae; genus Prinsepia; species Prinsepia uniflora. The sequence continues at coordinate 69,311,562 of CM064868.1, read as the reverse complement.
GTAGCTTCGGAAGTGTCCGGGCCTGTGAAAACGTACAAGAAGGGTTACAAACATCCCAAAATAACTCGTAGGATTTTTCCTAATTTTTCCGGGTTTTTCGGCGAAAATAAACTTAAAGACTTAATCTTCCGGACTCCCGAAGTTATCCCGAATGACTCCCGATCGATTCGAACTCTAAAGATAAAATGTTATTTAGACTGTAAGGATCAATTCTCATGTTGACCGTGATCGGAGTTGACGCCACACGCGCCGTCACGCGCCGCCCAAAGCGGCTGCGCGTGAAGGCCACGCGCCAAGCTACAGTGTCATCTCCCTTACCCGAACAGCCTGCTAAACGGGTCTGATACCCGCGACTCAACCCGATCAGTTAGCCCTCAATTCTCAGTCAAAACTACCCGTTTTCAATCCTATTATCTTCCCTAACCCTTTAATTTTAGGTCTGCAATGAAGGTTAACCTCGACTAGTACCCAAACGACCCAACTCAAACTCGATCAGTCGAACAAATCGACATTCTGGAACTCACCCAAACTAACCCCAATCTCAAATTAATTTCACCAGTAGGTTAAGGTGATTCATACGAACACAATGGTACTGTCAATTGATCTTGCCGTTACCTGGAAGTCGTCGTCCTCAAGCTCGAAAATACTCAGAACCAGGGCACTCCGTTCTTGGCCAATTCGTGAATGTCGTCCTTCGAATTTGATGTGGTTGGTTTCCTTTTGCTCCCAGAAGACTAGAATGGCCCCCGGTTTCGATCAACAAACCTCAGAAATCGAATTCAGTTTTTCCCTCCAACTGGTTCAACTCTGAACCGTAGCTCAGGTTCCTGGGCGAAACAGACTTCAATCCCTTCAGTTCTTGCACCGTAGTGATCCTAACACTCCCAGAAGTCTCACCGTGTGTTTGGTTTGATCCTTCGACCCTCAGAATTTGAACTTAGGGATTTCCCTCCCCAGAAACCCGAAATGGTTCAACACTGGTTCTCTCAATCTCTCTCAGTTTTTCCCACGCAGAAAGGACGCAAATGAGTCCCTAAGTCCAACAGCAATCAGAGTAATCGATTCAAACGGCCAGCAACTCGTGGGAGACACTCTGAAGTCTCTGAAAACGGTTTCCCGCAAGCACAGAGACCACGGCCACTCCTCACTCTCCCGTGCTCTGAGCTCTGCCCAAACGTGCACCAAGGTCACTCAATCCTGTTTCCACTGCCTAAAACTACATAAACAAAACGTCTGAGCAATCCACTAAGCCATAAACAATTGATCGCACAACCCACGGCCGCAGCACTCTGTTTTCCACGGTGGTGAACAGTACCCCGTGTGGAAATTACCAAAATGCCCCCAGGGCAAAAATTACCAAACTACCCTCCAACTTCCGTGACCCGTAACTCGGTCGTCCGACGTCCGTTTCAAGCGTGCCGCCTGTCGTTGTACTCGGGGCGTCGAGACGAACATAACGGTCTTCGAGTCAAATGGATATCAATTGTCAAACAAAAAGTCAACTTTTCCCCTTATAACGCCCAAATTACGATAATGCCCCCGAACCTCCGAACATCATAACTTTCACTCCGAGCGTCCGAATCGGACGTGCCACCTGTCTATGAACTCGTGACATCCCGAACTACGTCACGGCCATCACCCAACGTCCGTTCGACCTCCAAAACTAAAAGTCAACAAATTGACCACACCAACACAGGGGTAAAAACGTCATTTTATTCATTATTTAATAATATTACATCTCCAGAACGTCCGGGGCGTTACAATCTCCCCTCCTTAAGAAATTTCGTCCCGAAATTTCAAGGAAACAAGTAAGGGAACTGTTCTCGCATATGCGCCTCGGGTTCCCATGTGGCTTCTTCCACATTCTGGTTCCTCCAGAGGACCTTCACCAGAGGAACGGTCTTCCGACGTAGCACTTTCTCCTTTCGATCCAAAATCTGTACCGGTTGTTCCTCGAAGCTCAAATCATCTCGGAGTTCAATGGGCTGATCCTCCAGTACATGAGATGCGTCGAACACATATTTCCGCAACATCGACACATGGAAAACATCGTGGACCTTCGAAAGCTCTGGCGGTAGTACCAGCCGGTAGGCCACCGGGCCAATCCTCTCGGTAATCTCGTAAGGTCCAATATAACGAGGGCTCAACTTCCCTCGCCTGCCGAATCGCACTACACCCTTCCAAGGGGACAATTTCAGAAATACCCGATCTCCGACCGCAAACTCCAAATCTCGAATCCGATGGTCCACATAGCTCTTTTGTCTGTCCTGGGCTGCCTTGAGCCGATCCCTGATGAGTTTGACCTTCTCGGTCGTCAGTTCCACCAATTCGGATTTAGTCAGCTTCCTTTCACCCACGTCCGTCCAACACAACGGAGTTCTGCATTGCCGTCCGTACAAGGCTTCGTACGGAGCCATCCCAATGCTCGCTTGATAGCTGTTGTTGTAGGCAAATTCCATCAAGGCTAGGTGTGACTCCCAAGTGTCATGAAATTGCAAGACACAAGCTCGCATCATATCCTCCAATGTCTGGATGGTCCGCTCAGACTGGCCGTCAGTCTGAGGATGAAATGCAGTACTGAAACGAAGTTTCGTCCCAAATGCCTCCTGCAGACTCTGCCAAAATCGAGAAGTAAATCTTGGGTCTCGGTCAGAAACTATTGATTCCGGAGTACCGTGCAAACGGATGATCTCGTCAATAAACAACTGGGCCAACTGCGTCATCCTGAAGTTCTCTCGCACCGGCAAGAAGTGAGCTGATTTCGTAAGCCTGTCCACAATCACCCAAACTCCATCGTGACCCCTGGGTGTCCTAGGAAGTCCAAACACAAAATCCATCGTCAAGTGATCCCATTTCCATTCCGGAATAGGTAGTGGTTGCAAGGCTCCATAAGGTCGTTGTCTCTCAGCCTTCACTTGCTGGCAAATCAGACACCTGCTGACAAACTCGGCAATCTCCCGTTTCATTCCCGGCCACCAGTAGTGCTCTCGCAAGGTACGATACATCTTGGTCCCACCAGGATGCATCGCGTAGGCCGAACTATGAGCTTCGTCCAAGATCTCCTTCTTCAGTGCCTCCACGCCGGGCACACACAACCGTCCTTCTTTTAGCAAAGCTCCATCCTCCCTGACTGTAAAGTCTAGCCGTTCACCGGCTTCCACTTCAATCCGGAGTACACATGAGACAGGATCTTGAGATTGAGCCTCAACGATCCGATCGACCAGGAGTGGTCTCACATGAAAATTAGCCAGCAAGACACCTTGGCCATCCAAACCCAAATCAATGCTATTCTTACGGAGTTCGACCAAAAGTGGCAAATGAACCGTCCGTAGATGTGCTACTGAATGCGTTGACTTCCGGCTTAGCGCATCAGCCACCACATTGGCTTTTCCCGGGTGGTACTCAATCGTGCAATCATAATCCTTAATTAGCTCTAGCCACCGTCGCTGCCTCACATTCAACTCCTTCTGAGTGAACAAGTACTTCAGGCTCTTGTGGTCCGTAAACATTCTGCAAGTCGCTCCGTACAGGTGATGTCTCCAAATCTTCAATGCATGCACAACAGCAGCTAACTCCAAATCGTGCGTCGGATAATTGCGCTCATGCGGTTTCAACTGGCGCGAAGCATAGGCGATCACTTTCCCATGCTGCATTAGTACACATCCCAAACCCTGTAAGGATGCATCACTGTACACCTCAAATTCCCCACTGTCGTCTGGAAGGGTCAGTATAGGAGCAGACGTCAACCTTTCCTTTAGCTCCCGAAAACTACGCTCACAATCGTCATCCCACTCAAACTTGACTCCCTTCCGCGTCAGTCGCGTCAACGGGGCAGCAATGGTAGAGAAACCCTCTACAAACCTCCTGTAGTAACCAGCCAATCCCAAGAAACTCCTGACTTCCGTGACGGTCCTCGGTTGTTCCCACTTCGCCACTGCCTCAACTTTCTGAGAATCCACACTGATCCCGTCAGTTGAGATCACATGCCCCAAGAAACTCACGCTCGTCAACCAAAACTGTCATTTGCTGAGCTTCGCATACAACTGGTTTTCCCTCAAGGTACCCAGCACCATCCTTAAGTGCTCCTCGTGCGCTTCCGCACTCCTCGAGTAGACCAGGATATCGTCAATGAACACGATGACAAAGTGATCCAAGTAAGGCTGCAACACTCGGTTCATCAAATCCATAAACGCTGCGGGTGCGTTGGTCAAGCCAAACGGCATCACCAGGAACTCATAATGACCATAACGGGTCCTAAATGCTGTCTTGGGTACATCCTCATCCTTAACCCGCAATTGATGATACCCAGAACGTAGATCAATTTTGGAGAAGTACTGCGCTCCTCGCAGCTGATCGAACAAATCATCGATCCGAGGCAACGGGTATTTGTTCCTGACTGTTACTTTATTCAGTTGCCTGTACTCGATGCAAAGTCTCAAACTCCCATCCTTTTTCCTCACAAACAACACCGGAGCTCCCCAGGGGGATACACTCGGTCGAATAAATCCCATCTCAAGTAATTCTTGTAACTGCGCCTTCAGTTCTTTCAATTCGGCTGGCGCCATACGATACGGAGTCTGAGAAATAGGTTGCGTACCTGGAACCAGATCAATAGTGAACTCAACATCCCGATGCGGTGGCAATCCCGGTAGATCCTCCGGAAAGACATCCGGGAACTCCCGTACAATCGGTATATCCTCCACCCGCAATGGTGCAGCTCGTGAATCCATCACTCGGGCTAAGTATCCCTGGCACCCCTTCCTCAGCAACTTACTTGCCTTCAGGGCAGATATTACTCCGACAGGAGTTGCTCGCTGAATTCCCTGAAAAGTGGTTTCCGGTAGCCCCGGGCTCCGAAAAGTAACCCTCTTATCGACGCATTCGATGGAGGCGTGATGGAGCGTCAACCAATCCATACCCAAGATGACATCAAAGTCGTGTAAGTCCAAGAGTATCAAATCTGCCACCAGACCAACATCACCTACCATTACGGGGCACTCCCGCAACACTTGGTTCACCACAAACACATCTCCGGTGGGCGTACTCACTCCCATGTCGCAGTCCAATGCGGACACCTCTCTACCCGCCAACAACTCACAGTCCCGTGAAATAAATGAATGAGTAGCTTCGGGATCAATTAAAGCACAAACATCATGTCCAAAGATCGTAAGTGTACCTGTCACAACACCAGGCGCTGCCCTGGCCTCCTGCTGCGTAACAGCGAAAACTCGGGCCTGTGGTCCAGCTGCTCGCCCACGGCCCCGGCCCCTCTGTCCACTAGCCGTTCCGGTACCACCTCCTCGAGTGCTCCCAGTCCCAGAAACTGCAGCTGTGCTCCGTCCCTGCTCTGCTCCACCCCGACCTGCGCCACCACCATGTGGCAAAGATGGACAGTCCCTCCGATAGTGGCCCCGCTCGCCACAGAAGAAACAGATGACACTGGAAGCATCTCGAACAAAACCACCACTCTGCCGTCCCGTGGAAGCAACAGAAGTCGCGCTCGCCTGCGGAGCAGTCTGCGCCCTAGGCGCTCGGAATCCGGAACCCTGATAGTTACCAGGCCTGCCATAACGATCATTGCCTGCAGATGAGGCTCCACCATAGCGTCCCTTCTTCGAGGCTCCCTGACCATACGATCCAGAATATGAACGCCCGCGACGTTGTCCACCACCAGAATACTGTGGACGTGTCGGGAGACTAGCCTCAACCCGCACCGCGGCATCAGACAACTCCCTGAGAGTAGCAAAAGCTCCGGCCGTCACAATGGCCCGTATCTCACCCCGTAGGCCAAGCTCGAACCTACGGCATTTCTCAGCCTCAGTAGATACAAAGGTAGGAGCAAAACGAGCTAGCATCTGAAATTTCTGTTCATACTCAGCTACGGACATGCTCCCCTGTTGGAGCTGCAGAAACTCGGTCTCCCTAGCATCACGGAATGAACGGGGATAATACTGATCCAGAAACCGTTCACGAAAGGTCTCCCAAGTCACTGTACGGGCATCCCAACCCGACAACTCCAGAGTATACCACCACTCATAAGCAGAGCCATCAAGTAGAAATGTGGCCAACACCACACGCTCCTCAAGAGGACAGTGCATCACAGTAAAAATCCGCTCAATCCGAGAAATCCAACGGTGGGCATCCTCGGGGTCCGCTCCACCACTGAATACCGTAGCCCCAAGACGCTGGGCTCGTTCGATCGAAGCACTCTCGGCATCGCCATTAGGTCGTGGAGGGGGTTCGCGTCGCGGAGGCATGGCCGGTCGTCCTTCTTTCTGTAAGAGGCATAAGTTAGTACAATAATCAAGGCACACCCGAGTGCCGGACACGAATCGAAAACCTAGGCTCTGATACCAATTGACAGGACCCACCCCGATTATCGCCTCGATAATCGGGAAGCATCCTGCTCCCGTCTGACAATCGAATCAAAAAGACCGGAAACTAGTTAAAATTACAACACACCCATTGTCAGACCAGGGAGATTAAACAAATACATCCGACTGGACGTCAAGTCAACAGTTTCACAGAGCAATATTACAAAACAAATTAAAGAACAAGTCCTACTCTGTGAACTAACTACTCCGCAACGGAAAACGTTATGCCTCCGCCTCTGCCTCGGCGCTTGCCCCCACGCTTCTACCACGACCTGGAGGGAATTTAAAACAACAAGGTGTGAGTGGACCGAAACGTAAGTTTAACAGGAAAAACAGTTTTTCCGAAATTGGGTTCGCCCTCCAGTTTTGTAATCCGCATGCATAACCAAGTATTCAAAATTTGTGTGTTAAACTTTTGAAAACTCTTTTTCCGAAACACAAGAAAAACGTTACAGGGATCGTCATCACTCATGTAAAACCATGTAATAATACCAGATTCCAGAAATCATCATTTTGAAACATTATTTGCACAAATCAAGTGAAACATAAACAATAATCATGATTATGCCGTTGGATCCATCCGAGTCTTTAAACTCAGCATTAGGCCTTCCCGGGATATCAACGAGTCTTTAAACTCAAAATACGATTAGTAGGCCTCGGGGGTATCATAATAATCGAGTCTTTAAACTCACGAGTCTTTAAACTCAATTTTCGGGCCCGCCCCCAGAATCAACATACCGGGTCTTTAAACCCAAAACCAGATCCAACCATCAACCGGGTCTTTAAACCCAAAACCGTTTTTAAACATAATAAATCAGGATTAATCACAATTCTTTTTCCAACATTATTCCAAAACATTTCTCATCGTAACAGGACTCATGCCCGAATTCACATGTAAATTCCAACACATGCAATTAACAGAAGATTACTTCACAATATGATCAAACATCATAAATCCGAAACATGCATATTCATAACCAGATACTTCATCAAAAATTATCACGCATGCATAGGTAAAAACCGAAATCTCGAAATGCGTGAAATACGATAATTACCTCGAAAAACGTGAAAACAAGTAAAACCGATATATCATCTCACCATCGTAAAATCATATGTAAAACCATGAGATAAATAAGCAAAATAGTCATGCATGCCCAATTTAAAAATCAAAGGGTCCACTCACAGTCTTAGGACACGTCAATCGCGTCCCGCGTGCTCCTCCGTAGCTTCGGAAGTGTCCGGGCCTGTGAAAACGTACAAGAAGGGTTACAAACATCCCAAAATAACTCGTAGGATTTTTCCTAATTTTTCCGGGTTTTTCGGCGAAAATAAACTTAAAGACTTAATCTTCCGGACTCCCGAAGTTATCCCGAATGACTCCCGATCGATTCGAACTCTAAAGATAAAATGTTATTTAGACTGTAAGGATCAATTCTCATGTTGACCGTGATCGGAGTTGACGCCACACGCGCCGTCACGCGCCGCCCAAAGCGGCTGCGCGTGAAGGCCACGCGCCAAGCTACAGTGTCATCTCCCTTACCCGAACAGCCTGCTAAACGGGTCTGATACCCGCGACTCAACCCGATCAGTTAGCCCTCAATTCTCAGTCAAAACTACCCGTTTTCAATCCTATTATCTTCCCTAACCCTTTAATTTTAGGTCTGCAATGAAGGTTAACCTCGACTAGTACCCAAACGACCCAACTCAAACTCGATCAGTCGAACAAATCGACATTCTGGAACTCACCCAAACTAACCCCAATCTCAAATTAATTTCACCAGTAGGTTAAGGTGATTCATACGAACACAATGGTACTGTCAATTGATCTTGCCGTTACCTGGAAGTCGTCGTCCTCAAGCTCGAAAATACTCAGAACCAGGGCACTCCGTTCTTGGCCAATTCGTGAATGTCGTCCTTCGAATTTGATGTGGTTGGTTTCCTTTTGCTCCCAGAAGACTAGAATGGCCCCCGGTTTCGATCAACAAACCTCAGAAATCGAATTCAGTTTTTCCCTCCAACTGGTTCAACTCTGAACCGTAGCTCAGGTTCCTGGGCGAAACAGACTTCAATCCCTTCAGTTCTTGCACCGTAGTGATCCTAACACTCCCAGAAGTCTCACCGTGTGTTTGGTTTGATCCTTCGACCCTCAGAATTTGAACTTAGGGATTTCCCTCCCCAGAAACCCGAAATGGTTCAACACTGGTTCTCTCAATCTCTCTCAGTTTTTCCCACGCAGAAAGGACGCAAATGAGTCCCTAAGTCCAACAGCAATCAGAGTAATCGATTCAAACGGCCAGCAACTCGTGGGAGACACTCTGAAGTCTCTGAAAACGGTTTCCCGCAAGCACAGAGACCACGGCCACTCCTCACTCTCCCGTGCTCTGAGCTCTGCCCAAACGTGCACCAAGGTCACTCAATCCTGTTTCCACTGCCTAAAACTACATAAACAAAACGTCTGAGCAATCCACTAAGCCATAAACAATTGATCGCACAACCCACGGCCGCAGCACTCTGTTTTCCACGGTGGTGAACAGTACCCCGTGTGGAAATTACCAAAATGCCCCCAGGGCAAAAATTACCAAACTACCCTCCAACTTCCGTGACCCGTAACTCGGTCGTCCGACGTCCGTTTCAAGCGTGCCGCCTGTCGTTGTACTCGGGGCGTCGAGACGAACATAACGGTCTTCGAGTCAAATGGATATCAATTGTCAAACAAAAAGTCAACTTTTCCCCTTATAACGCCCAAATTACGATAATGCCCCCGAACCTCCGAACATCATAACTTTCACTCCGAGCGTCCGAATCGGACGTGCCACCTGTCTATGAACTCGTGACATCCCGAACTACGTCACGGCCATCACCCAACGTCCGTTCGACCTCCAAAACTAAAAGTCAACAAATTGACCACACCAACACAGGGGTAAAAACGTCATTTTATTCATTATTTAATAATATTACATCTCCAGAACGTCCGGGGCGTTACAATCTCCCCTCCTTAAGAAATTTCGTCCCGAAATTTCAAGGAAACAAGTAAGGGAACTGTTCTCGCATATGCGCCTCGGGTTCCCATGTGGCTTCTTCCACATTCTGGTTCCTCCAGAGGACCTTCACCAGAGGAACGGTCTTCCGACGTAGCACTTTCTCCTTTCGATCCAAAATCTGTACCGGTTGTTCCTCGAAGCTCAAATCATCTCGGAGTTCAATGGGCTGATCCTCCAGTACATGAGATGCGTCGAACACATATTTCCGCAACATCGACACATGGAAAACATCGTGGACCTTCGAAAGCTCTGGCGGTAGTACCAGCCGGTAGGCCACCGGGCCAATCCTCTCGGTAATCTCGTAAGGTCCAATATAACGAGGGCTCAACTTCCCTCGCCTGCCGAATCGCACTACACCCTTCCAAGGGGACAATTTCAGAAATACCCGATCTCCGACCGCAAACTCCAAATCTCGAATCCGATGGTCCACATAGCTCTTAAAGAGCTATCGTGGACCCATCCGGATCCCTGATGATTTGGAGCCTTCTGCGGTCGTCAGTTCCACCAATTCGGATTTAGTCAGCTTCCTTTCACCCACGTCCGTCCAACACAACGGAGTTCTGCATTGCCGTCCGTACAAGGCTTCGTACGGAGCCATCCCAATGCTCGCTTGATAGCTGTTGTTGTAGGCAAATTCCATCAAGGCTAGGTGTGACTCCCAAGTGTCATGAAATTGCAAGACACAAGCTCGCATCATATCCTCCAATGTCTGGATGGTCCGCTCAGACTGGCCGTCAGTCTGAGGATGAAATGCAGTACTGAAACGAAGTTTCGTCCCAAATGCCTCCTGCAGACTCTGCCAAAATCGAGAAGTAAATCTTGGGTCTCGGTCAGAAACTATTGATTCCGGAGTACCGTGCAAACGGATGATCTCGTCAATAAACAACTGGGCCAACTGCGTCATCCTGAAGTTCTCTCGCACCGGCAAGAAGTGAGCTGATTTCGTAAGCCTGTCCACAATCACCCAAACTCCATCGTGACCCCTGGGTGTCCTAGGAAGTCCAAACACAAAATCCATCGTCAAGTGATCCCATTTCCATTCCGGAATAGGTAGTGGTTGCAAGGCTCCATAAGGTCGTTGTCTCTCAGCCTTCACTTGCTGGCAAATCAGACACCTGCTGACAAACTCGGCAATCTCCCGTTTCATTCCCGGCCACCAGTAGTGCTCTCGCAAGGTACGATACATCTTGGTCCCACCAGGATGCATCGCGTAGGCCGAACTATGAGCTTCGTCCAAGATCTCCTTCTTCAGTGCCTCCACGCCGGGCACACACAACCGTCCTTCTTTTAGCAAAGCTCCATCCTCCCTGACTGTAAAGTCTAGCCGTTCACCGGCTTCCACTTCAATCCGGAGTACACATGAGACAGGATCTTGAGATTGAGCCTCAACGATCCGATCGACCAGGAGTGGTCTCACATGAAAATTAGCCAGCAAGACACCTTGGCCATCCAAACCCAAATCAATGCTATTCTTACGGAGTTCGACCAAAAGTGGCAAATGAACCGTCCGTAGATGTGCTACTGAATGCGTTGACTTCCGGCTTAGCGCATCAGCCACCACATTGGCTTTTCCCGGGTGGTACTCAATCGTGCAATCATAATCCTTAATTAGCTCTAGCCACCGTCGCTGCCTCACATTCAACTCCTTCTGAGTGAACAAGTACTTCAGGCTCTTGTGGTCCGTAAACATTCTGCAAGTCGCTCCGTACAGGTGATGTCTCCAAATCTTCAATGCATGCACAACAGCAGCTAACTCCAAATCGTGCGTCGGATAATTGCGCTCATGCGGTTTCAACTGGCGCGAAGCATAGGCGATCACTTTCCCATGCTGCATTAGTACACATCCCAAACCCTGTAAGGATGCATCACTGTACACCTCAAATTCCCCACTGTCGTCTGGAAGGGTCAGTATAGGAGCAGACGTCAACCTTTCCTTTAGCTCCCGAAAACTACGCTCACAATCGTCATCCCACTCAAACTTGACTCCCTTCCGCGTCAGTCGCGTCAACGGGGCAGCAATGGTAGAGAAACCCTCTACAAACCTCCTGTAGTAACCAGCCAATCCCAAGAAACTCCTGACTTCCGTGACGGTCCTCGGTTGTTCCCACTTCGCCACTGCCTCAACTTTCTGAGAATCCACACTGATCCCGTCAGTTGAGATCACATGCCCCAAGAAACTCACGCTCGTCAACCAAAACTGTCATTTGCTGAGCTTCGCATACAACTGGTTTTCCCTCAAGGTACCCAGCACCATCCTTAAGTGCTCCTCGTGCGCTTCCGCACTCCTCGAGTAGACCAGGATATCGTCAATGAACACGATGACAAAGTGATCCAAGTAAGGCTGCAACACTCGGTTCATCAAATCCATAAACGCTGCGGGTGCGTTGGTCAAGCCAAACGGCATCACCAGGAACTCATAATGACCATAACGGGTCCTAAATGCTGTCTTGGGTACATCCTCATCCTTAACCCGCAATTGATGATACCCAGAACGTAGATCAATTTTGGAGAAGTACTGCGCTCCTCGCAGCTGATCGAACAAATCATCGATCCGAGGCAACGGGTATTTGTTCCTGACTGTTACTTTATTCAGTTGCCTGTACTCGATGCAAAGTCTCAAACTCCCATCCTTTTTCCTCACAAACAACACCGGAGCTCCCCAGGGGGATACACTCGGTCGAATAAATCCCATCTCAAGTAATTCTTGTAACTGCGCCTTCAGTTCTTTCAATTCGGCTGGCGCCATACGATACGGAGTCTGAGAAATAGGTTGCGTACCTGGAACCAGATCAATAGTGAACTCAACATCCCGATGCGGTGGCAATCCCGGTAGATCCTCCGGAAAGACATCCGGGAACTCCCGTACAATCGGTATATCCTCCACCCGCAATGGTGCAGCTCGTGAATCCATCACTCGGGCTAAGTATCCCTGGCACCCCTTCCTCAGCAACTTACTTGCCTTCAGGGCAGATATTACTCCGACAGGAGTTGCTCGCTGAATTCCCTGAAAAGTGGTTTCCGGTAGCCCCGGGCTCCGAAAAGTAACCCTCTTATCGACGCATTCGATGGAGGCGTGATGGAGCGTCAACCAATCCATACCCAAGATGACATCAAAGTCGTGTAAGTCCAAGAGTATCAAATCTGCCACCAGACCAACATCACCTACCATTACGGGGCACTCCCGCAACACTTGGTTCACCACAAACACATCTCCGGTGGGCGTACTCACTCCCATGTCGCAGTCCAATGCGGACACCTCTCTACCCGCCAACAACTCACAGTCCCGTGAAATAAATGAATGAGTAGCTTCGGGATCAATTAAAGCACAAACATCATGTCCAAAGATCGTAAGTGTACCTGTCACAACACCAGGCGCTGCCCTGGCCTCCTGCTGCGTAACAGCGAAAACTCGGGCCTGTGGTCCAGCTGCTCGCCCACGGCCCCGGCCCCTCTGTCCACTAGCCGTTCCGGTACCACCTCCTCGAGTGCTCCCAGTCCCAGAAACTGCAGCTGTGCTCCGTCCCTGCTCTGCTCCACCCCGACCTGCGCCACCACCATGTGGCAAAGATGGACAGTCCCTCCGATAGTGGCCCCGCTCGCCACAGAAGAAACAGATGACACTGGAAGCATCTCGAACAAAACCACCACTCTGCCGTCCCGTGGAAGCAACAGAAGTCGCGCTCGCCTGCGGAGCAGTCTGCGCCCTAGGCGCTCGGAATCCGGAACCCTGATAGTTACCAGGCCTGCCATAACGATCATTGCCTGCAGATGAGGCTCCACCATAGCGTCCCTTCTTCGAGGCTCCCTGACCATACGATCCAGAATATGAACGCCCGCGACGTTGTCCACCACCAGAATACTGTGGACGTGTCGGGAGACTAGCCTCAACCCGCACCGCGGCATCAGACAACTCCCTGAGAGTAGCAAAAGCTCCGGCCGTCACAATGGCCCGTATCTCACCCCGTAGGCCAAGCTCGAACCTACGGCATTTCTCAGCCTCAGTAGATACAAAGGTAGGAGCAAAACGAGCTAGCATCTGAAATTTCTGTTCATACTCAGCTACGGACATGCTCCCCTGTTGGAGCTGCAGAAACTCGGTCTCCCTAGCATCACGGAATGAACGGGGATAATACTGATCCAGAAACCGTTCACGAAAGGTCTCCCAAGTCACTGTACGGGCATCCCAACCCGACAACTCCAGAGTATACCACCACTCATAAGCAGAGCCATCAAGTAGAAATGTGGCCAACACCACACGCTCCTCAAGAGGACAGTGCATCACAGTAAAAATCCGCTCAATCCGAGAAATCCAACGGTGGGCATCCTCGGGGTCCGCTCCACCACTGAATACCGTAGCCCCAAGACGCTGGGCTCGTTCGATCGAAGCACTCTCGGCATCGCCATTAGGTCGTGGAGGGGGTTCGCGTCGCGGAGGCATGGCCGGTCGTCCTTCTTTCTGTAAGAGGCATAAGTTAGTACAATAATCAAGGCACACCCGAGTGCCGGACACGAATCGAAAACCTAGGCTCTGATACCAATTGACAGGACCCACCCCGATTATCGCCTCGATAATCGGGAAGCATCCTGCTCCCGTCTGACAATCGAATCAAAAAGACCGGAAACTAGTTAAAATTACAACACACCCATTGTCAGACCAGGGAGATTAAACAAATACATCCGACTGGACGTCAAGTCAACAGTTTCACAGAGCAATATTACAAAACAAATTAAAGAACAAGTCCTACTCTGTGAACTAACTACTCCGCAACGGAAAACGTTATGCCTCCGCCTCTGCCTCGGCGCTTGCCCCCACGCTTCTACCACGACCTGGAGGGAATTTAAAACAACAAGGTGTGAGTGGACCGAAACGTAAGTTTAACAGGAAAAACAGTTTTTCCGAAATTGGGTTCGCCCTCCAGTTTTGTAATCCGCATGCATAACCAAGTATTCAAAATTTGTGTGTTAAACTTTTGAAAACTCTTTTTCCGAAACACAAGAAAAACGTTACAGGGATCGTCATCACTCATGTAAAACCATGTAATAATACCAGATTCCAGAAATCATCATTTTGAAACATTATTTGCACAAATCAAGTGAAACATAAACAATAATCATGATTATGCCGTTGGATCCATCCGAGTCTTTAAACTCAGCATTAGGCCTTCCCGGGATATCAACGAGTCTTTAAACTCAAAATACGATTAGTAGGCCTCGGGGGTATCATAATAATCGAGTCTTTAAACTCACGAGTCTTTAAACTCAATTTTCGGGCCCGCCCCCAGAATCAACATACCGGGTCTTTAAACCCAAAACCAGATCCAACCATCAACCGGGTCTTTAAACCCAAAACCGTTTTTAAACATAATAAATCAGGATTAATCACAATTCTTTTTCCAACATTATTCCAAAACATTTCTCATCGTAACAGGACTCATGCCCGAATTCACATGTAAATTCCAACACATGCAATTAACAGAAGATTACTTCACAATATGATCAAACATCATAAATCCGAAACATGCATATTCATAACCAGATACTTCATCAAAAATTATCACGCATGCATAGGTAAAAACCGAAATCTCGAAATGCGTGAAATACGATAATTACCTCGAAAAACGTGAAAACAAGTAAAACCGATATATCATCTCACCATCGTAAAATCATATGTAAAACCATGAGATAAATAAGCAAAATAGTCATGCATGCCCAATTTAAAAATCAAAGGGTCCACTCACAGTCTTAGGACACGTCAATCGCGTCCCGCGTGCTCCTCCGTAGCTTCGGAAGTGTCCGGGCCTGTGAAAACGTACAAGAAGGGTTACAAACATCCCAAAATAACTCGTAGGATTTTTCCTAATTTTTCCGGGTTTTTCGGCGAAAATAAACTTAAAGACTTAATCTTCCGGACTCCCGAAGTTATCCCGAATGACTCCCGATCGATTCGAACTCTAAAGATAAAATGTTATTTAGACTGTAAGGATCAATTCTCATGTTGACCGTGATCGGAGTTGACGCCACACGCGCCGTCACGCGCCGCCCAAAGCGGCTGCGCGTGAAGGCCACGCGCCAAGCTACAGTGTCATCTCCCTTACCCGAACAGCCTGCTAAACGGGTCTGATACCCGCGACTCAACCCGATCAGTTAGCCCTCAATTCTCAGTCAAAACTACCCGTTTTCAATCCTATTATCTTCCCTAACCCTTTAATTTTAGGTCTGCAATGAAGGTTAACCTCGACTAGTACCCAAACGACCCAACTCAAACTCGATCAGTCGAACAAATCGACATTCTGGAACTCACCCAAACTAACCCCAATCTCAAATTAATTTCACCAGTAGGTTAAGGTGATTCATACGAACACAATGGTACTGTCAATTGATCTTGCCGTTACCTGGAAGTCGTCGTCCTCAAGCTCGAAAATACTCAGAACCAGGGCACTCCGTTCTTGGCCAATTCGTGAATGTCGTCCTTCGAATTTGATGTGGTTGGTTTCCTTTTGCTCCCAGAAGACTAGAATGGCCCCCGGTTTCGATCAACAAACCTCAGAAATCGAATTCAGTTTTTCCCTCCAACTGGTTCAACTCTGAACCGTAGCTCAGGTTCCTGGGCGAAACAGACTTCAATCCCTTCAGTTCTTGCACCGTAGTGATCCTAACACTCCCAGAAGTCTCACCGTGTGTTTGGTTTGATCCTTCGACCCTCAGAATTTGAACTTAGGGATTTCCCTCCCCAGAAACCCAAAATGGTTCAACACTGGTTCTCTCAATCTCTCTCAGTTTTTCCCACGCAGAAAGGACGCAAATGAGTCCCTAAGTCCAACAGCAATCAGAGTAATCGATTCAAACGGCCAGCAACTCGTGGGAGACACTCTGAAGTCTCTGAAAACGGTTTCCCGCAAGCACAGAGACCACGGCCACTCCTCACTCTCCCGTGCTCTGAGCTCTGCCCAAACGTGCACCAAGGTCACTCAATCCTGTTTCCACTGCCTAAAACTACATAAACAAAACGTCTGAGCAATCCACTAAGCCATAAACAATTGATCGCACAACCCACGGCCGCAGCACTCTGTTTTCCACGGTGGTGAACAGTACCCCGTGTGGAAATTACCAAAATGCCCCCAGGGCAAAAATTACCAAACTACCCTCCAACTTCCGTGACCCGTAACTCGGTCGTCCGACGTCCGTTTCAAGCGTGCCGCCTGTCGTTGTACTCGGGGCGTCGAGACGAACATAACGGTCTTCGAGTCAAATGGATATCAATTGTCAAACAAAAAGTCAACTTTTCCCCTTATAACGCCCAAATTACGATAATGCCCCCGAACCTCCGAACATCATAACTTTCACTCCGAGCGTCCGAATCGGACGTGCCACCTGTCTATGAACTCGTGACATCCCGAACTACGTCACGGCCATCACCCAACGTCCGTTCGACCTCCAAAACTAAAAGTCAACAAATTGACCACACCAACACAGGGGTAAAAACGTCATTTTATTCATTATTTAATAATATTACATCTCCAGAACGTCCGGGGCGTTACAATCTCCCCTCCTTAAGAAATTTCGTCCCGAAATTTCAAGGAAACAAGTAAGGGAACTGTTCTCGCATATGCGCCTCGGGTTCCCATGTGGCTTCTTCCACATTCTGGTTCCTCCAGAGGACCTTCACCAGAGGAACGGTCTTCCGACGTAGCACTTTCTCCTTTCGATCCAAAATCTGTACCGGTTGTTCCTCGAAGCTCAAATCATCTCGGAGTTCAATGGGCTGATCCTCCAGTACATGAGATGCGTCGAACACATATTTCCGCAACATCGACACATGGAAAACATCGTGGACCTTCGAAAGCTCTGGCGGTAGTACCAGCCGGTAGGCCACCGGGCCAATCCTCTCGGTAATCTCGTAAGGTCCAATATAACGAGGGCTCAACTTCCCTCGCCTGCCGAATCGCACTACACCCTTCCAAGGGGACAATTTCAGAAATACCCGATCTCCGACCGCAAACTCCAAATCTCGAATCCGATGGTCCACATAGCTCTTTTGTCTGTCCTGGGCTGCCTTGAGCCGATCCCTGATGAGTTTGACCTTCTCGGTCGTCAGTTCCACCAATTCGGATTTAGTCAGCTTCCTTTCACCCACGTCCGTCCAACACAACGGAGTTCTGCATTGCCGTCCGTACAAGGCTTCGTACGGAGCCATCCCAATGCTCGCTTGATAGCTGTTGTTGTAGGCAAATTCCATCAAGGCTAGGTGTGACTCCCAAGTGTCATGAAATTGCAAGACACAAGCTCGCATCATATCCTCCAATGTCTGGATGGTCCGCTCAGACTGGCCGTCAGTCTGAGGATGAAATGCAGTACTGAAACGAAGTTTCGTCCCAAATGCCTCCTGCAGACTCTGCCAAAATCGAGAAGTAAATCTTGGGTCTCGGTCAGAAACTATTGATTCCGGAGTACCGTGCAAACGGATGATCTCGTCAATAAACAACTGGGCCAACTGCGTCATCCTGAAGTTCTCTCGCACCGGCAAGAAGTGAGCTGATTTCGTAAGCCTGTCCACAATCACCCAAACTCCATCGTGACCCCTGGGTGTCCTAGGAAGTCCAAACACAAAATCCATCGTCAAGTGATCCCATTTCCATTCCGGAATAGGTAGTGGTTGCAAGGCTCCATAAGGTCGTTGTCTCTCAGCCTTCACTTGCTGGCAAATCAGACACCTGCTGACAAACTCGGCAATCTCCCGTTTCATTCCCGGCCACCAGTAGTGCTCTCGCAAGGTACGATACATCTTGGTCCCACCAGGATGCATCGCGTAGGCCGAACTATGAGCTTCGTCCAAGATCTCCTTCTTCAGTGCCTCCACGCCGGGCACACACAACCGTCCTTCTTTTAGCAAAGCTCCATCCTCCCTGACTGTAAAGTCTAGCCGTTCACCGGCTTCCACTTCAATCCGGAGTACACATGAGACAGGATCTTGAGATTGAGCCTCAACGATCCGATCGACCAGGAGTGGTCTCACATGAAAATTAGCCAGCAAGACACCTTGGCCATCCAAACCCAAATCAATGCTATTCTTACGGAGTTCGACCAAAAGTGGCAAATGAACCGTCCGTAGATGTGCTACTGAATGCGTTGACTTCCGGCTTAGCGCATCAGCCACCACATTGGCTTTTCCCGGGTGGTACTCAATCGTGCAATCATAATCCTTAATTAGCTCTAGCCACCGTCGCTGCCTCACATTCAACTCCTTCTGAGTGAACAAGTACTTCAGGCTCTTGTGGTCCGTAAACATTCTGCAAGTCGCTCCGTACAGGTGATGTCTCCAAATCTTCAATGCATGCACAACAGCAGCTAACTCCAAATCGTGCGTCGGATAATTGCGCTCATGCGGTTTCAACTGGCGCGAAGCATAGGCGATCACTTTCCCATGCTGCATTAGTACACATCCCAAACCCTGTAAGGATGCATCACTGTACACCTCAAATTCCCCACTGTCGTCTGGAAGGGTCAGTATAGGAGCAGACGTCAACCTTTCCTTTAGCTCCCGAAAACTACGCTCACAATCGTCATCCCACTCAAACTTGACTCCCTTCCGCGTCAGTCGCGTCAACGGGGCAGCAATGGTAGAGAAACCCTCTACAAACCTCCTGTAGTAACCAGCCAATCCCAAGAAACTCCTGACTTCCGTGACGGTCCTCGGTTGTTCCCACTTCGCCACTGCCTCAACTTTCTGAGAATCCACACTGATCCCGTCAGTTGAGATCACATGCCCCAAGAAACTCACGCTCGTCAACCAAAACTGTCATTTGCTGAGCTTCGCATACAACTGGTTTTCCCTCAAGGTACCCAGCACCATCCTTAAGTGCTCCTCGTGCGCTTCCGCACTCCTCGAGTAGACCAGGATATCGTCAATGAACACGATGACAAAGTGATCCAAGTAAGGCTGCAACACTCGGTTCATCAAATCCATAAACGCTGCGGGTGCGTTGGTCAAGCCAAACGGCATCACCAGGAACTCATAATGACCATAACGGGTCCTAAATGCTGTCTTGGGTACATCCTCATCCTTAACCCGCAATTGATGATACCCAGAACGTAGATCAATTTTGGAGAAGTACTGCGCTCCTCGCAGCTGATCGAACAAATCATCGATCCGAGGCAACGGGTATTTGTTCCTGACTGTTACTTTATTCAGTTGCCTGTACTCGATGCAAAGTCTCAAACTCCCATCCTTTTTCCTCACAAACAACACCGGAGCTCCCCAGGGGGATACACTCGGTCGAATAAATCCCATCTCAAGTAATTCTTGTAACTGCGCCTTCAGTTCTTTCAATTCGGCTGGCGCCATACGATACGGAGTCTGAGAAATAGGTTGCGTACCTGGAACCAGATCAATAGTGAACTCAACATCCCGATGCGGTGGCAATCCCGGTAGATCCTCCGGAAAGACATCCGGGAACTCCCGTACAATCGGTATATCCTCCACCCGCAATGGTGCAGCTCGTGAATCCATCACTCGGGCTAAGTATCCCTGGCACCCCTTCCTCAGCAACTTACTTGCCTTCAGGGCAGATATTACTCCGACAGGAGTTGCTCGCTGAATTCCCTGAAAAGTGGTTTCCGGTAGCCCCGGGCTCCGAAAAGTAACCCTCTTATCGACGCATTCGATGGAGGCGTGATGGAGCGTCAACCAATCCATACCCAAGATGACATCAAAGTCGTGTAAGTCCAAGAGTATCAAATCTGCCACCAGACCAACATCACCTACCATTACGGGGCACTCCCGCAACACTTGGTTCACCACAAACACATCTCCGGTGGGCGTACTCACTCCCATGTCGCAGTCCAATGCGGACACCTCTCTACCCGCCAACAACTCACAGTCCCGTGAAATAAATGAATGAGTAGCTTCGGGATCAATTAAAGCACAAACATCATGTCCAAAGATCGTAAGTGTACCTGTCACAACACCAGGCGCTGCCCTGGCCTCCTGCTGCGTAACAGCGAAAACTCGGGCCTGTGGTCCAGCTGCTCGCCCACGGCCCCGGCCCCTCTGTCCACTAGCCGTTCCGGTACCACCTCCTCGAGTGCTCCCAGTCCCAGAAACTGCAGCTGTGCTCCGTCCCTGCTCTGCTCCACCCCGACCTGCGCCACCACCATGTGGCAAAGATGGACAGTCCCTCCGATAGTGGCCCCGCTCGCCACAGAAGAAACAGATGACACTGGAAGCATCTCGAACAAAACCACCACTCTGCCGTCCCGTGGAAGCAACAGAAGTCGCGCTCGCCTGCGGAGCAGTCTGCGCCCTAGGCGCTCGGAATCCGGAACCCTGATAGTTACCAGGCCTGCCATAACGATCATTGCCTGCAGATGAGGCTCCACCATAGCGTCCCTTCTTCGAGGCTCCCTGACCATACGATCCAGAATATGAACGCCCGCGACGTTGTCCACCACCAGAATACTGTGGACGTGTCGGGAGACTAGCCTCAACCCGCACCGCGGCATCAGACAACTCCCTGAGAGTAGCAAAAGCTCCGGCCGTCACAATGGCCCGTATCTCACCCCGTAGGCCAAGCTCGAACCTACGGCATTTCTCAGCCTCAGTAGATACAAAGGTAGGAGCAAAACGAGCTAGCATCTGAAATTTCTGTTCATACTCAGCTACGGACATGCTCCCCTGTTGGAGCTGCAGAAACTCGGTCTCCCTAGCATCACGGAATGAACGGGGATAATACTGATCCAGAAACCGTTCACGAAAGGTCTCCCAAGTCACTGTACGGGCATCCCAACCCGACAACTCCAGAGTATACCACCACTCATAAGCAGAGCCATCAAGTAGAAATGTGGCCAACACCACACGCTCCTCAAGAGGACAGTGCATCACAGTAAAAATCCGCTCAATCCGAGAAATCCAACGGTGGGCATCCTCGGGGTCCGCTCCACCACTGAATACCGTAGCCCCAAGACGCTGGGCTCGTTCGATCGAAGCACTCTCGGCATCGCCATTAGGTCGTGGAGGGGGTTCGCGTCGCGGAGGCATGGCCGGTCGTCCTTCTTTCTGTAAGAGGCATAAGTTAGTACAATAATCAAGGCACACCCGAGTGCCGGACACGAATCGAAAACCTAGGCTCTGATACCAATTGACAGGACCCACCCCGATTATCGCCTCGATAATCGGGAAGCATCCTGCTCCCGTCTGACAATCGAATCAAAAAGACCGGAAACTAGTTAAAATTACAACACACCCATTGTCAGACCAGGGAGATTAAACAAATACATCCGACTGGACGTCAAGTCAACAGTTTCACAGAGCAATATTACAAAACAAATTAAAGAACAAGTCCTACTCTGTGAACTAACTACTCCGCAACGGAAAACGTTATGCCTCCGCCTCTGCCTCGGCGCTTGCCCCCACGCTTCTACCACGACCTGGAGGGAATTTAAAACAACAAGGTGTGAGTGGACCGAAACGTAAGTTTAACAGGAAAAACAGTTTTTCCGAAATTGGGTTCGCCCTCCAGTTTTGTAATCCGCATGCATAACCAAGTATTCAAAATTTGTGTGTTAAACTTTTGAAAACTCTTTTTCCGAAACACAAGAAAAACGTTACAGGGATCGTCATCACTCATGTAAAACCATGTAATAATACCAGATTCCAGAAATCATCATTTTGAAACATTATTTGCACAAATCAAGTGAAACATAAACAATAATCATGATTATGCCGTTGGATCCATCCGAGTCTTTAAACTCAGCATTAGGCCTTCCCGGGATATCAACGAGTCTTTAAACTCAAAATACGATTAGTAGGCCTCGGGGGTATCATAATAATCGAGTCTTTAAACTCACGAGTCTTTAAACTCAATTTTCGGGCCCGCCCCCAGAATCAACATACCGGGTCTTTAAACCCAAAACCAGATCCAACCATCAACCGGGTCTTTAAACCCAAAACCGTTTTTAAACATAATAAATCAGGATTAATCACAATTCTTTTTCCAACATTATTCCAAAACATTTCTCATCGTAACAGGACTCATGCCCGAATTCACATGTAAATTCCAACACATGCAATTAACAGAAGATTACTTCACAATATGATCAAACATCATAAATCCGAAACATGCATATTCATAACCAGATACTTCATCAAAAATTATCACGCATGCATAGGTAAAAACCGAAATCTCGAAATGCGTGAAATACGATAATTACCTCGAAAAACGTGAAAACAAGTAAAACCGATATATCATCTCACCATCGTAAAATCATATGTAAAACCATGAGATAAATAAGCAAAATAGTCATGCATGCCCAATTTAAAAATCAAAGGGTCCACTCACAGTCTTAGGACACGTCAATCGCGTCCCGCGTGCTCCTCCGTAGCTTCGGAAGTGTCCGGGCCTGTGAAAACGTACAAGAAGGGTTACAAACATCCCAAAATAACTCGTAGGATTTTTCCTAATTTTTCCGGGTTTTTCGGCGAAAATAAACTTAAAGACTTAATCTTCCGGACTCCCGAAGTTATCCCGAATGACTCCCGATCGATTCGAACTCTAAAGATAAAATGTTATTTAGACTGTAAGGATCAATTCTCATGTTGACCGTGATCGGAGTTGACGCCACACGCGCCGTCACGCGCCGCCCAAAGCGGCTGCGCGTGAAGGCCACGCGCCAAGCTACAGTGTCATCTCCCTTACCCGAACAGCCTGCTAAACGGGTCTGATACCCGCGACTCAACCCGATCAGTTAGCCCTCAATTCTCAGTCAAAACTACCCGTTTTCAATCCTATTATCTTCCCTAACCCTTTAATTTTAGGTCTGCAATGAAGGTTAACCTCGACTAGTACCCAAACGACCCAACTCAAACTCGATCAGTCGAACAAATCGACATTCTGGAACTCACCCAAACTAACCCCAATCTCAAATTAATTTCACCAGTAGGTTAAGGTGATTCATACGAACACAATGGTACTGTCAATTGATCTTGCCGTTACCTGGAAGTCGTCGTCCTCAAGCTCGAAAATACTCAGAACCAGGGCACTCCGTTCTTGGCCAATTCGTGAATGTCGTCCTTCGAATTTGATGTGGTTGGTTTCCTTTTGCTCCCAGAAGACTAGAATGGCCCCCGGTTTCGATCAACAAACCTCAGAAATCGAATTCAGTTTTTCCCTCCAACTGGTTCAACTCTGAACCGTAGCTCAGGTTCCTGGGCGAAACAGACTTCAATCCCTTCAGTTCTTGCACCGTAGTGATCCTAACACTCCCAGAAGTCTCACCGTGTGTTTGGTTTGATCCTTCGACCCTCAGAATTTGAACTTAGGGATTTCCCTCCCCAGAAACCCGAAATGGTTCAACACTGGTTCTCTCAATCTCTCTCAGTTTTTCCCACGCAGAAAGGACGCAAATGAGTCCCTAAGTCCAACAGCAATCAGAGTAATCGATTCAAACGGCCAGCAACTCGTGGGAGACACTCTGAAGTCTCTGAAAACGGTTTCCCGCAAGCACAGAGACCACGGCCACTCCTCACTCTCCCGTGCTCTGAGCTCTGCCCAAACGTGCACCAAGGTCACTCAATCCTGTTTCCACTGCCTAAAACTACATAAACAAAACGTCTGAGCAATCCACTAAGCCATAAACAATTGATCGCACAACCCACGGCCGCAGCACTCTGTTTTCCACGGTGGTGAACAGTACCCCGTGTGGAAATTACCAAAATGCCCCCAGGGCAAAAATTACCAAACTACCCTCCAACTTCCGTGACCCGTAACTCGGTCGTCCGACGTCCGTTTCAAGCGTGCCGCCTGTCGTTGTACTCGGGGCGTCGAGACGAACATAACGGTCTTCGAGTCAAATGGATATCAATTGTCAAACAAAAAGTCAACTTTTCCCCTTATAACGCCCAAATTACGATAATGCCCCCGAACCTCCGAACATCATAACTTTCACTCCGAGCGTCCGAATCGGACGTGCCACCTGTCTATGAACTCGTGACATCCCGAACTACGTCACGGCCATCACCCAACGTCCGTTCGACCTCCAAAACTAAAAGTCAACAAATTGACCACACCAACACAGGGGTAAAAACGTCATTTTATTCATTATTTAATAATATTACATCTCCAGAACGTCCGGGGCGTTACACAGGACGTCACGAGTTCATAGACAGGTGGCATGTTCGATTCCGACGTTCGAGGAAGAAGTTATGACGTTCAATGAAGAAGTTATGACGTTCGAGGAAGAAGTTATGACGTTCGGAAGTCGAGGGGTAATTTGGTAATTTGGTTAAAAGGGAGCCAAATATTGAATTTTGACCCGGGAAGTCAAATGGACGAGGGCCAAGGACCGTTACGTAGATCGAGTCGATACGAATCCGTAGACAGGCGGCACGCTGGAATCGGAGGTTTGACGACGAAGTTGTGGTCACGGGAACGAAATCGATTAACCAAACAAATCGAGATTTCGATTAAAGTAATATTAAAATATTGAATAGTGACCGTTGATTGTGGATGCTTGGATGAGTGACAAGTGTCACCCATCCCTTGTTTTGAGGCCTAAATTCTGCCCCATGTTTCCCGTTAAGCATCATCATCATTCTTTCCTCATCATGCCTAATCATCATCAGCTATCCTCTTCTTGATATTTCCTTTGAACCGTGTTCAACACAGAAACAGAGCAGGAGTGATGAGGGGATTGAGTCTTCTCCCACGACTGATTTTGAGAGGAAAACAGAGATATTAAGGAGACTAAGTTAGCAGGGGAAACACGAAGGACAGAGAAAGGGGGGCTGGCAACAAAATCCAAAATTTGAGTTTTGGGGTGAAAATTCGATTTTCAAATTGTGAGCCTTGATGATCGAAATTGAAGCTTAATTTAGATTTCTGAGGTCATTACAAGTAGATCCACATCAAGAACGAAGCAAATTGATGGCTTTTGTGCTCTGAACGGACCTAGTAACAGTGTAGCAAGTTCGAAGGTTGAGTCGTGGTCTTGGAGAGATCAAACGATGAAATTGGATTGGGAAATGAGTTTATCTTAGTCCGCTAAAGCTTCTGGGTGGATCAATTGAAAGAAATCAGATGAGACTGATGAATTTCGAAGGTTGAACAGTGCCCAGGTGTTCTTCGAAGTTCAACTTCGAATCGTTTGATTTGAGGTAAGGTTTTGTAAAATTGAGATTACAGAACTGTAATTGGAACTAAAACGAAGTTGTTTGAATTTTCAATTGAAAGGATTGAGGTTGAATTGACAGAGAACAGATCGGGTCATCTCACGGGCCAACTGGACCCGTTTTACAGAGATGAGGTTTCACGCGCAGCCACTCACGGCGGCGCGTGATGGCACGTGGACATGAATCTCGAGGTGAGGTCAACATGACTTTTGCCCTATCTAATGTAACGAACATTTTAGGATTGGTTTCATGTCGATCGGACACCGTTTCGATATTGTTCGGGACGTCCGAAGGTTTTGAATCGAGTTTAAAAATAGTTAAAAATTTGGAAAAATTACAGGACTTTAATAGGAGGTTATTGAAGAGGTTAGTGACCCTCTAATGTGATTTGGATAGGTTTGGAAGTCCCGATGATAGTGGTGTCGCCCGAGAAGGCATATGGCACGCGTATCGAGGCGTACCGTTGGACAGTCTGTGAGTGGACTTTGGTTTTCTAAATCCTATGCATGCTTAACTGTGTTATATGTTTTATATACGTGATTTCTATGATGATGGTTGTGATTATTGATTTTGCGTATGTTGCACGTATTTCGAGATGTATTCGGTATTGCACGTATATCGAGACTGATGATTTTATTGTGGTTTTACGTGCTTATGGTTTCATGAATAATGTGATGAAATGGTTTTGAAATTAGAAAGATGAACTCGGGCTTGAGGCCCAATTGTTTTGGAAACCTCGGACTTGGAGTCCATTTGAGTTACGTAATCGGGCCGGGGGCCCAGTTGCTTGATGAAATCGGGCCAGGGGCCCAATTGTTTACGAAATCGGGCTGAGACCCATTTGAGTTATACTATCGGGCCAGGGTCCCAGTTGATTTGCGAAATCGGGCCAGGGGTCCGGTTGATTTACGAATTCGGGCCGTGGGCCCAGTGGTTTACAGAATCAGGCATAAGGCCCAATTGGGCTATAAATGTGATTTCAGGTCTGGGACCTTATGTTTCATAAATGTGATTTTGGGTCGGGGACCCTAAATGGAATTGTGATGTTTTATGGAGATTTCGGGCAGTGCCCATTGAATGTTGTGAAATGATTTGATAAAACTGTTTTCCATATACCATCTTGATACTAGAATATGTGATGGTCTCCTCCAGGTGTCTGGGACACTGGGGAAGTCATGGTGCATTGCCTGCGAGGGGTCATTGTATGGAGCTACCAGACCGTATAGTGATTCAGGAGCAGGATTGCTATGATTAGCAGTCTGGGACGTCAGACATCTGGGATGTACGAGATATTGACCCGGAGAGACCCCGGGCAGCACGCGTTGCTTATTATTATACTGTGAGATGAAGTCTGGGACGTCAAGCGTCTGGGACGCTAGGCATCTGGGATGCTAGAGATGGTAATGTGGTAAATATGACCTATTGGATCTATGAAATGGTTTTTCGGTTGGATTTATGTTTATGGATTAGGGCAGTGGCCCACTTGGTTTTGTATTTACGGATTTTGTATTTTACAGTTTTGGGCTGAGTTCCCACACTTAGTTTTGAGTTACGATTTTGGGCTAAGGCCCTAATGGCTTGTTGAACAAATGTTTTGGTTACTGGTTTTCGATGCATGCATACGTTTTAATGAAGGGCATGAATGTCTTTATGAATGTGTTTATGAACTTGTTCATTTTCGTCCACTCACAGATTTTGTTGTTTTTAATGCCCTTCAAGTTGATCACGGATGCAACTGCAGCAGAGATTGGGACATCGTACGCCTCCTCCATCGATCCTTGCGCACTCTGGAAGCCCCGTTTGGGCAGTGGCATCAGGTTATCCCTTGTCTGACACTTCGTGTCAGACAGGACCATGGCACATTCCACGGTAATCCCGGGGGGATTGGGATGGGTCGCGTCATATGATGTGGATTTGGAAATGTGAGTCGGGTTGAGACTAATTAGAGATTGGTTGGACAGGTTACTAGGGTTTCGTACTTGTCGATGGAATCCCGGAGTAGGGATACAGAGTAGTTAGTATAGGCGATTGATTCCGTTGGATGTGGAGCCTCGATAGCGATGTCCGGTAGTTGGGTCTGTATGAGTTGTGGTAGGCATTACTATCGAGGATGGATGCAGTTGTGGTTGTTGAGAATCGGGGGGCGTTTAGGAAATGTTCATTTTCTTGTACGAATTGTCAGGGTGATTGTACCCAGAGTTGTTGGGTATGAAAGAGGCATAATTTCTCCAATTTGAGCAGAGGTACGGGATCGTTGCTCGGTATGGGTAAATATCCAGGGTTTTCTGATTCGCACAGTGTGTGCTGATGCTGATGCTTATGCTAGTGTGCTGGTGCCGGTGATTATTATGACGATGAGCCACGAGTTGGGATGTGACTCCGTCGTGATGGGCATATGTTCGGTATCTGTGATCCGGCAGTGGATCTCAAATAGCGTTGGACTGGACGAGATCCAACAGGGGTTGAGACGTGAGAATCAAGTAGTAATTGATCGTATTCTTGTGGATGTACATAAACGGTATAAGCTGATAGGCGAATCTAGTAGTAAATTAGACTGGTTACAGACACATGGTTGATGCACGAGTGTGTTGGTTACGACATGGTTGGAATTTCGGAATCAAGAGAAGTTGTGTTTGAGGTGACGATGGGAGTGCTTGATTCAGCATTGGTGATGGGTATTCCGAAGTTCCCGATGGTGAATTTCCATCTTCTGCCCATGGCAGATGATATTGTTGTCACCAGTACGTTGATCGTGTATTGGTTGGTGGACCCATGATTTGTTTTGGGTCATCAGGAGGAGTTGGGTATTTCAAAGTTAGGTGAATGAGATTCCTCATTTTCTACTTGGTGGCAGACGATGTTGGGTTACATGGTGTGGCGAGTGTAGTAAGTTTTTGTTTGCATTCACGTAGGATGAATTTTGATGTCATCGTCTTGGATCATCCTTGATTTTCCTAGGTGGAATGCCAAGGATCGATATGAGGTAATTGGAGAGAACCCACAGTCTCAACGTGTCTCGTCGTTGACTGATCTGTTTAGATGTGAGAATGGTTAAGAATCGATTTGATAGTATACGAATTCAATGAGGGTGTAAGACCTTATGACCTGAAATCTGGTAGATAACTGAGTGAGAACATGGGTGGATCGTGATGTCGTGCGGTGCTGCCAGACTTCGTCTCGCTGATTATGCCAAGTTAGGAGGAGAGGAGAATAGTATTATGAGACAGTTGAAGAATCCCTTGGAATAGAACAAAATGATTATCCAACTTTTGTCTCGGATATTTGGATATTTGGAAATGGGGATAATGAGACTAACTTCCTTTCGAGGTTAATCCTATATGATATATTAATAGAACGAGTGGGTATCCGACAGGGTCGGATTGGTCAGTATTGGACTATGTGAATGATAGGATTGGCTTCCTTTTAAAGTTAATAGAATATGATATGGAAATCGAATAAGCAGGTAACCGATAGGTTCGAAGTTGGTGCGTCTCGGTAGACGTGGGTGAGATTGGATGATTTTGGCATGAATGGGTACGCCTTGGTGGGCGTGATACGGATTGGTAAGTATTGGATGACATGAATGGGAGTAGACGTATTGATGCTGGTCGGGTGACTAGGGGACTTGGAATGGACACATAATTGGGAGTGTATAGTCTGTCTCATGTGAGATTGGACTGATGGACTCTAGAATTGAAGCGTGATTGACTAAGAGCCATGTAGTGAATTGGTTGGTGGATGGATGTACGTACAAGGTACGTTGTGCGAGGACCGATTCTAGACAGGCCTGAGTGGTGCTTGGTGACGGTATATAGGATATACCAGTGATATAATCGGCTTAGTTCCAACATCTTTGGATAGGTTGAGGAAGTGAACTGGACATTGAAAATTGTGCACTAGGCCAGAGTGATTTTGATGGGTTCAGTGATTATATGAGCAGGTGCGCAGAGTCGTGGATGGCTAGTGGGACCCTAGAGTAGAGATGTGTTATCACTGCTGGGTAGGTATTCGATGGCGTCCAGTGACAGGACCCGTCCCAAATCCTCTAGGATTAACGTGGGACATGCCTGCTCCCGTCTGACACGAAGTGTCAGACTAGGGATAGTTCCATCCTCAGCCCCAACCGGGACCACTAGAGAGCGCCAAGATCCGGAGGAGGAGTGTGATGTCTCGGTTTCTGCTACAGCCCCGCATCCGCGATCAACCTAAAGGGCATTCAAAACATCAAAAGTCGTGAGTGGACAAACAATTATTTAATAAAAATATTTCACCAAAAAAAGATATTTATGCCCTTCACTAAAAGCATGCATGCATTCGAAAATCGTTTATCAAAACATTCACAAAACCATTTGGGCCTTAGCCCGAAACTGTGGATCAATACATGGGAACTCATCCCAAAACCATCCTCAAAACATAGAACACGGGGTCTCCGTCGCAAACCACTTTCTGTAAAACCTCGTACAAACATATATATATATATATAACCCATCCTCGGCATTTTATATTCCCAATCAATAATCGTCACGATATATCTATACTAGTGTGTACACTACTCGGGGTCTTATTCCGAGTCTACCCACAAGATCTATGACGTCTGGGAGGATTGTCCAAAATCCAGGATCTACAACGTCTGGAGGACTATCCCTAGACCGAGTCCGTGACTAAACCATATCTCACACTCCTGGAATGTGTTCCCTCTTAGAGTCACTCATTCCAAGCAGTGGATCGTGACACTCGAGGATCTACGACGTCTGGAGGAGACCAATACACTAATCTAGGAGGGTATATACATTTCAGTGAAAACATTCAACTGGGTCTCATACCCGAGTATCTCAACAGGATTCCTTGAATTCGATTCAAATCCAATTTCACAGTCCTCGACCTAAATACACAGTTCAACAGGGTCTCATGCCCGAATTTTCATTTCATAAACCGAACTGGGACTCAAGCCCGATTTCACGATCAACAGGGTCTCAAGCCCGATACCACAATAATAGGGCCTCGAGCCCGATTTCACAATCAACTGGGCCTCTAGCCCGAAATCACAACGAACGGGGCCTCAAGCCCGAAACCATAAATCAACGGGGCCTCAAGCCCGATTTCACAACCAACGGGACCTCGAGCCCGATAGTACAGTCAAAGAGAGCTCAAGCCCGATTTCAAAATCAACTGGGCCTCTAGCCCTATACTAGGGGTCAACTGGGACTCAGGCCCGATTTCATAATTCAATCGGGCCTTAAGCTGAGTTCGTAAACCAACGGCGACCTTTGTCAGGACCCGTCGCAATCCCCCCGGGATTAACAAAAGACGTTCCTGATCCCGTCTAACACGGAGTGTCAGACAAGGGAATTTCCTACTTTAGCCCTCTCAGAGCTTCAGAGTACGCCAGGATCCGGAGGAGGTATGTGATGTCTCGGTCTCTGCTACAGCCCGCATCCACTATTAACCTGAAGAGCAGTCAAAACATTTAAAAGATGTGAGTGGACAAAACAAAGAGTTTATAAAAACATTTTATCGAAGACATTTGTACCCTTCACTAAAAAGCCTACATGCATTCAAAAACTACTTATCCAAAAGAATTATATGTGGGAACTAAGCTCAAAACCATAAAGAAACCAACCATACGGGCCACAGCCCAAAACATGTACACATCACACATCATATAACATATATACATAAATCACATAACCAATCCTGTCACGGTTTCTAAAGCTATGTGCGTGCTACTCGGGGTCTCAAAGCCCAAGTCTCCCAGGGTCCACCCAAGTCAATGTCCGTAGATCAATGACCCTCCCTGAGGTTATAATCCAAACCCTCCTGAGAGTAAGGTACCCAACGGGGGCGGCTCCACTCAGTTAGTGCTCCTTGACTACTCTGAGGTCCACCCAGGCCAACGACCCTCCATGGAGAAGACATTCCAAATAAGGAAGGTATATGAATATATATATATATATATATTGAAAACATTCTTAAAACCTTTCAATGGATTCATGCTAGGTCCTCATAAACCGTCATGAACCCGGAAATCCATTTAGGGTCCCCGACCCGAAATCACAAACGTAAAGTAACTGGACCTCGTGCCCGAACTCATGACTCAACTGGGCATCGTGCCCGGTACCTCAGGGTCAGTCATAACTCCGATCGTAGTGATGTATGCAACCATCCGTCCAGGACCGCTCTCAAACCCTATATGTCGTCGTGAACTAATCAACCGACGCGACCACCGCGAGATTATGGCGCACTCATCACCGATCGATATCCCGAACCGTCAGCACTCCGAAGTCGAGCCTCCATCGGCTGCCTGACAACAGATCGTACATCGTGACCTCTCCGGAAGGAACACATCCCAGTCTTGAGGCGAGCGTCGTATTATCCGTCTCCGTGCACAAAGCACTCACCGCGACCACAACTCAGACCCGTAGGTCACTAATAGAGCTACATTCCCGAGAAAAAACCAAATGGGTCTCATGCCCGAGTTTATCCTTTTAATATCCAAAACCACTTCATTTAAACCATCATAGAAATACAAACCCGTATAGGCACCGTATAAGGCCAAAACCTCGAAATACGTGCCATTACGTAACCACACACAAATACACTTATGTCATCACAAAACAAGTATTAAAACATAATAAACATTTATGCATGCACCAATTTAAAAAACAAGGTCTACTCACAGACCGTCTGAGTTGCCGCCTTGATACGCGTGCCATTCGGCTCTCCCGGGCCAATCACCGTCACCAGGACTCCCAAACCTGTCCAAATCACTTTAGAGGGTTACTAACTACCTTATTAATCTCTCACTAAAGCCCCGTAATTTTCCCGAATTTTTAACTATTTTTAAACTCGATTCTAAACCTTTGGACACCCCGAAACCTATTGAAACGATGTCCGACCGACACGAAACTAGTCCCAAAATGTTCGTTACATCGAAAGGATAGTTTCGTGTATTGGAAGTATCCCCAAAAAGTGGGCCACGTTCCCACATACGCCGGCCAAAGCCCCTGCGCATTGGAGCCACGCGCCGCACTCTAGCAGTCTTCTTCATCGGGCGAACCGGCTGGTCCACCTGGTTCGAACTGGACCGGACCGGTGCGACCGGTCCAATCGATTTCCCCCTTATTTTGGTCTGATTCAATCCCTCTTTAATCCTACTCTCTTCCTCACATCCCTAGGAATCTAACCATATAAAAAGGATGAAGAAACACCCCCTGAAACCTCTTGGTTCGAACCCTCCATTCACGGCCTCTGTTTTCCGGCCACCTCCCTGGGCCGTGCAGCCATCCACCACCACCATAAATCATTCCTAACTCTTCTACAACCCCAATAATAATCATCCTAACTGCCAAAGCTGACAGGACCCACCCCGATTATCGCCTCGATAATCGGGAAGCATCCTGCTCCCGTCTGACAATCGAATCCAAAAGACCGGAAAACTAATTAATATTACAACACACCCATTGTCAGACCAGGGAGATTAAACAAATACATCCGACTGGACGTCAAGTCCACAGTTTCACAGAGCAATAATATTACAAAACAGGTTAAGGAACAAATCCTACTCTGTGAACTAACTACTCCGCAACAGAAAACTTTATGCCTCCGCCTCAGCCTCGGCGCTTGCCCCCGCACTTGTACCACGACCTGGAGGGAATTTAAAACAACAAAGTGTGAGTGGACCGAAACATAAGTTTTATAGAAAGCAGTTTTTCCGAAATCGGGTTCGCCCTCCAGTTTTGTAACACGCATGCATAACCAATATTCAAAAATCACGTATTAACCTTTGAAAACTCTTTTTCCGAAACACATGAAAAACGTTACAGAGAATCGTCATACTCATGTAAAAACCATTTAATATTACCAGATTCCAGAAACCGTCATTTTGAAACATCAATTGCATAAATCAAGTAAAAAGTGAATCAATAATCACATTTAAGCCGTTGGATCCATCCGAGTCTTTAAACTCAATATCAGGCCTTCCCGGGATATCAACGAGTCTTTAAACTCAAAACATGATTAGTAGGCCTCAGGGGTATCACAATCATCGAGTCTTTAAACTCACGAGTCTTTAAACTCAATCTGGGTCCTTAAACCCAATTTTCGGGCCCGCCCCCGTCATCAACAAACTGGGTCTTTAAACCCAAAACCAGATCCAACAATCAACCGGGTCTTTAAACCCAAAACCGTTTTTAAAACACAATAAACCATGATTCATCACAAACCGTTTACCAACATCATTCCGAAATCATATCACATCATAGTAGGACTTATGTCCGAATTCACATGCAAATTCCAACACATGCAATTTCCGAAAATCACTTCACAATTATGATCAAAACATCATAAATCCGTAACATGCATAATCATATCCAGATACTTCATCAAAATCATCACGCATTCATAAGCGAAAACCGTAACCTCGAAATGCGTGAAATACGATAAATATCTCGAAAAGCGTGAAAACACGTAAAACCGATATATCATATCACCATCGTAAAATCATATGTAAAACCATAAGATAAACAAGAAAAATAGTCATGCATGCCCATTTTAGAAATAAAAAAGTCCACTCACAGTCTTAGGACGCGTCAATCGCGTCCCACGCGCTCCTCCGTAGCTTCGGAAGTGTCCGGGCCTGTAAAAACGTACAAGAAGGGTTACAAACATCCTCAAATAGCTCGTATGATTTTTTCCTAATTTCCCGAATTTTTCGGCGAAATAAACCTTAAGGACCTAAACTTCCGAGCTCCCGAAATTATCCCGAATGACTCTCGAACAACTCGAACTCTAAAGATAAAATGTTAATTAAACTGAAAGGATCAATTTCCATGTTGACCGTGATCGGAGATGACATCGCACGCGCCGTCACGCGCCGCCCAAAGTGGTTGCGCGTGAAGGCCACGCGCCAAGCTACAGTGTCTTCGTTCTTACCCGGATAGATTGATAAACGGGTCTATTACCCGCGACTCAATCCGACCAGTTCATGCTCAATTCCCAATCAATTCCTCCCGTTTTCAATCCTATTATCTTCTCTAACCCATTAACTTCAGGTCTGTATTGATGATTAACGTCGACTGTCCCTAAATCGTTTCAACCCAGACTTGAACAGACGAACGGGTCGTCACTCAGAACTCACCCAAACTAACTCCATTCTCAAATTAATTTCACCAGTAGATTAAGGGAACTTAGACGAACACAATGGTACAATCAATTGAACTCGCCGTTACCTGGAAGTCGTCGTCCTCAAGCTCGAAAATTCTCAGAACCAGGGAGCTCAGTTCTTGGCCAATTCGTGAGTGTCTTCCTTCGAAATCGATGTGGTTGGTTTCCTCTTGCTCCCAGAAGACTAGAATGGCCCTTGGTTTCGATCAACAAGCCTCAGAAATTGAATGCGATTTTTCCCTCCAACTGGTTCTTCTCTGAACCGCAACTCAGGTTCTTGGGCCAACAGCGAACATTCTCCCTCAATTCTTGCACCTTCGTGATTCTTTCACTCCCAGAAGTCTCTCAATGTGTTTAGGTTTGTCTCTCAACCCGTAGAAGTCGAATTCAGAGCTTTCCCCCCAAAAACCCGAAAATGGTTCTTCACGGTTTCTCTCACAGTTCCTCTCAAACTCAGCTCCTAAACTGAACCAAATGACCCAACTGAGTCCTCTCCTCACTCCCTTACTCTGTCGATCAATTCAAACGGCCAGCAACCCGTGGGAGACCAACTGAGGTTTTCTGAAAATGTCTCCCACGCACACAGAAGCCATAGCCATTTCTTTAACCCAGCCCGTGCTTGTGTGGCCTCAGACCGTTCACCCATGTCCCCCACTGCCTCAATCAATATAAACAATGTATCTGATCATTCCACCAAGCCTTAAACAATTGCACGCACAAACTCCACGGCCGTACACTCTGTTTTTCCACGGTGGTGAACAGTACCCCGTGTGAAAAGACCAAAATGCCCTCAGGGCAAAAATTACCAAAATGCCCTCCAACTTCCGTGACCCGTAACTCGGTCATCCGACGTCCGTTTCGCGCGTGCCGCCTGTCGTTGTACTCAGGGCATCGAGACGAACATAACGGTCTTCGAGTCAAATGAGTATCAATTGTCAAACAAAAAGTCAACTTTTTCCCCTTATAACGCCCAATTTACGATAATGCCCCTGAACTTCCGAACCTCATAACTTCCACCCTGTTCGTCCGAATTGAACGTGCCACCTGTCTATGAACTCGTGACGTCCCGAACTACGTCACGGTCATCACTCCACGTCCGTTCGACCCCCCAATCAAAAAGTCAACAAATTGACCACACGAATCATAGGGGTAAAAACGTCATTTTATTCAATATTTTATAATATTACATTTTCAGAATGTCCGGGGCGTTACAAAAGCCGTCCATAACATCCTAACTCAAATATTCAATTTAAAACAATCAAAATGGGGTTGTCGAGTTACCTGGGGTTCTGGGTCATTGCCGCCATCCACGGCGGCCCTAGTCATCACCAACCATCACAAACTCATCCTCCCTCATCTCCTGGCCTCTCAAAGAATCAAAAGGAAGGGATATGGATTTGGTTCAAATGTAAGATCAGGTTTTGGTTTGGGTTTGGTATGCCCAAACAAAGGGAGGGGGAATGCATGTATGCAATCATAATGAGCAATGGATGAGTGACACTTGTCACTCATCCATTGGGCCTTCCTAAAATATCTGGCCCACTTGAGTACAAGAGTTCCCTGTTTCGTAAAACGTGAAATAGTGACTCAAAACTTCCTTGAACCATAACTTCTCCGTTATACGTCCGATTTTGATGTGTCGCCTGTCTACGTATTCGTATTGACCCGATTACGTAACGGTCCTCGGCCATCGGCCATCGAACCTCCCAGGTCAAAAGTCAACTATTTGCCCCTTTTAACCAAATTACCAAAATACCGTTGAACTTTCGAATGTCATAATTTCTTCCTCGAATGTCGGAATTAGACGTGGCACCTGTCTATGAACTCATGACGTCCCGAACTATGTCACAATCATCGGCTAAAGTCCATTTGACCACCAGAACAAAAAGTCAACATTTTGCCCATTCTAGGGGCAAAATTTTCATTTCGCACCGTCCGTTCGAAAGTACCCCACTAATCACTGATTAATCTCACTAATCCTTCATTAGTCACTAATCTAATTCTGGAATTCGGGACGGGTCGTTACACCCTTGGCCCGATCGTATATCTCAAATGGACCTCCGGCTCGATTTCTCATCAAATCAAATGGACTCCAAGTCCAGTTTCATATTTCAAATCCAAAACTCGCTCATCAAATCATCATTGAAAACACAGTACGCAAATGTAGGACATAAAGCCAAAAACCTCGAAAAGCGTGCAAATATGTCGATCCTAAGCTACCACAAACAAATGCACTCATGGCATCACAAAACATGTTCTAAAACAATTATAAAACATTTATGCATGCATCAGTTTAGAAAGAAAGGTCCACTCACAGACCGTCCGAAGCCGTGCCTCGATACGCGCACTAATACTCCTTCTCGAGCCAATCGCCGTCACAGGGACTTCCAAACCTGTTCAAATCGTACTAGAGGGTTACTGACCACTCAAATAACTCCCCACTAAGGTTCCGTAATTTTTCAATATTTTTAACTATTTTTAAAGTCGATCCTAAACCTTCGAACATCCCGAACTATATCGAAATGGTGTCTGATCGACTCGAAACCAGTCCCAAAATGTTCGTTACATCAAATAGATGAAATTACATGTTGGAACCACCCCCAGGAAATGCTTCACGGGCCCCCACACGTCACCCAAAGGGGCTGTGCGAGTGGTTCACGCGCCGCCCAAAGAGGCTGTGCGTGTGGCTCAAGCGCCGCCCAAAGGGGTTGTACGTGTGGCTCACGCGCATGTGAATAGTTCATCCCCTACGTTTGGCAGATCGGGTCCAACCGGTCCGCCTAGTTTTTGGTCCAGTCAGACCAGCGGAGCTGGTTACCCATTTTCCTCCCTCATTTTCGGTTCGTTTCTTCCCCTTTCGATCCCATTCTTCCTATTTCATCCCTATGAGTCTAATGGTGTGAAGAAACCTAAGAAAAACCATTAAACCCAACCCATTCAGCCATTAAAGTCCCTATTTACTCCTAACAACCTAATAATACTTTCCCCATTAACTAAAACTAGCCCTAACGTTCAAATCGTAAAAACAAGAAAATTGGGCATAACCGGGTTTCGGGTTTACCTCTGCACCTCCGCCGTCCACGGCGGCTATGTCCTCGGTCAACCACCACCACCACATCCTCAAGTCACTCTCTGGCTTCACACACGATCAGATGGGGAGAGGGATTTGGATTGGGTTGATCAGGTTTGTGGGAAGATCGAATGATGGAATGGAATGAGAAACAGATGCATGTATGTGATCATACAGGGTAATGGATGAGTGACAAGTTGGCACTCATCCATTGGGCCAGAAACAAAATATCTGGGGCCCACAATAGGGATTTCGACGTGCTGCATGTCTATGGATTCGTATCGCCTCGATCTACGTAACGGTCCTCGGCGCTCGGCCATCGGACCTCCCGGGTCAAAAGTCAACTTTTCACCCTCGTTTTGGGGCAAAATCGTAATTTCACCCTGAACGTCTGTTAATCCGAGTTTAATCCTCGATTAGCCCTACTAATCCGTCATTAAGTCTTAATTAATCCCGATAATTCGTGACGGATTGTTACATCCAGTCATACTCAGGTTGAATGAGTTGGTGGTTAGAGTAACCACAGGTGAGTATAATGTCAGTTTTGACTAGCGACTGTCAAGTGGTGACGGTGTGGGAAGTGTCGGCGTAATGGCAGAAATGTCGGGTGGTATCAACTCGGAACGTGTAATCAATTTCACTCGATGTGGTCGGGTGTAGTCGATGCGATGTGAGTATTGGTGGGACGTCTGGGTAAAGATAAGTATTGTGCTGGTTAGTGGGTGTACAAGTGTACACATGATGTGGGGTCGAATTTGTTTTCCACAAAGTGCTTATGGAATCGGAATAGTTGGAATTTCGAGGACGAAATTATTTAAGGGGGAAGGTTGTAACGACCCGTTCCGAATTCTGAGATTAAATTAGTGACTAATGAGGGATTAGTGAGATTAATCAGTGATTAGTTGAGAAAAATCGGACGAACGGTGCAAAATAACCGTTTTACCCCTTGTTTTGGGTAAAAAGTTAACTTTTGACCTAGGAGGTCCGATACACGAGGACCAATGACCGTGACGTAGATCGGACGACACAAATCCGTAGACAGGCGGCACGTCGAAATCGACGTTGAACTGAGAAGTTATGGCTCACGGAAGTTCGGGAAAACTATTGCACGAATTACGAGACGGATTACATTTGTACTCATGTGGGCCCAGATATTTATTTCAGGCCCAATGGATGACAAGTGTCACTCATCCCATTGGTCCTTAACCCCAAATTGTGGATATCAATCATGATTGGTGGGTTTTTATATTAAAATATTATTATTTTAATTATTTTATAATTCCCTCATCTCTCATCTCTTAATCCTCACCGTCTATCTCTCCCAATCCTCCCATCCTCACCATTCATTCCATCTCATCTGAACCATCATTATCATCATCAAACTTCATCATCTTTCTTTTTTCTTTAAAAACCTGAACACCCATTCCCCTACAGCCCCTCCAAACCTCATTATTTGTACGAGGTATGTGAATGGAAAAGTGAGAGGGAAGAAAGACGATGATGTTGAGGCCATCGGGAAGAACCGTCGTGGACGGTGGTGAAGTCCCGAAGGCAAAACCGGTGAGGTATTGTTTTTACTTCAAAAATGGAAAACTAGGATTTGAGGTGTGTCAGTCGATTTGATCAATCCTATTGTGTTCTAAGGACCAGGACGAGTCGTTGGTGCTGGTTTCGTGGACTATAGTGGTCGGAGACGACGGGGAGGACGGTCGAGAAATCTGGGCCATGGGTTTACGTTCAAAGGTAAGGATTTAGATTGTGTTTCTTGTTTTTAATTCCATAAAACTCTTAGTTAGATTGGGACGAGGAGAATGGAAGAAACGAGAGTCAAAATGGGCTTGAAACAAGTGAGAACCGGCCTCGACGGTTCGCCGGTCTGGTCGAACTAGAAAACCAGGCGAACCCGGTCCACTCTAGGTTGACGAAGACATTGTTCATCCGCTTGAGACGACACGTGGGGGCGCGTGGGGTGTATTTTGGGGATGATGTCAACATGTGTTTTCATCTATTCGATGTAACGAATATTTTGGGACTGGTTTCGAATCGATCGGATAATCAGTTTCCCCTTATGCTAAATTTTGTCTTAATTAACCACTTCGTTAGCAAAATTACCCAAACCCACCAATCCAACCAAGCTCACCATTTTTCTTTGACCAAAAAAAAAAGCTCACCATTTTGCACTCTCTCTCTCAGTCTCTCATATCCTTCTCTCTCCCCTCAACTGGTCGACCCTCATTCCCTTCCTCTCCTTGCGACAGCGACCATACCCAAACACCAGCTACCCACTGAGGAGGCGAAACAAGGACTGGCAGCTCCAACTTGAAATCGCTGTCAATCTTTGGATCTGAAGCTTTTTTCACGATCGTCAGCAGATCAATCTCTAAGTGGGGATTGGCGGCCGATCTGTGCAAACCAAGGGAAAATTTGGAGAAATTTGACGGCCGATTCGCGAGCCATGAGCACCAACGACAGTGGAGGAAGGCAAGGTTCTCCTCGCCTTGCTCAGACGAGTCTATCTGAAGTGGTCTCGCCGCCTAGGTTCACCGGAATCATCATCGACAACGGTGGGGCTACCTGGCTTCTCAGCTACGATTTTGCCTCCACATGGTGTTTTGGCGGTCATGGGTGGCAGGGGTGAGGTTGTCTTGACCAAGGATGAAAATATCGATATCGACGGATATATCACTAGTCGAATTTACGGATATCTCGCCCCAAATATCGGTATCGATGTCGATATCGTTTACTATCAACAAAAATGACGGAAATTCGGTCCAAAAGTTGGAAATTTGGAATGAAACTTTGGGAAAAACTTAAGTACCTAATAATAGTTATATAAGACTAATAAAAACTATAAAATGACTTTGCTATAATAAATATATGATGAATCACATGATAGAATATAGGTTTGCTGATAACTAACAGTATAAAATCTTAAAGATAAAATTAAACTTAAAACATAATTTTATTGATAATGTTGCACTAAGAATACTTTACAACATATATTCCTAAATTAAAACATTTATTCTAGATTAAAGCATATATTACCAAATTTGTGAGTGAAGCCATTTTTTACATTAAACTTAAACATGTATTCTAAATTAAAACATGTGTTTTAAATTGAAACAAATATTCTAAAATAAAACATATATTCTAAATTAAAACATATATATTACCAAATATATGAGTAAAAATATATTACTAAAATATATTTTATGAAATAATAAATTTTGAATTTTGAAACAAAGAAATATTTAAGGCTTAACCTTTTTTTGATATTTGGTAATATATTATATGTTTGATATTTGATATTTACCAAATACTAAAACATATTTTACCAAATAATATATGTTTGATTTTTTTTTTTTGTATTTGGTAATATATATAGTAAAAAAAAGATTAAGGATTAACTCCATAATAATACGAGTGGATTTTCACTTGTTTCATTATATTTTTATTCTAAAATATAATAGCTCTCTAAATAAAAAATTCTTATTGTTAGAA
This sequence comes from Prinsepia uniflora, assembly GCA_032719365.1. Classification (NCBI taxonomy): domain Eukaryota; kingdom Viridiplantae; phylum Streptophyta; class Magnoliopsida; order Rosales; family Rosaceae; genus Prinsepia; species Prinsepia uniflora. The sequence goes on along the minus strand of CM064868.1, from coordinate 69,270,252 downwards.
TCCTCCACCAAACTCCCAGCTTCCACCACGTGCCCATAATGTACCATTTTATATCCGTCCACCTCATCACAGCTACAAGGCAGCGGGATCCAAAGCTTCTGCTCGATCTGAATCAGACTCAGGTCAGATATTTTATTGACCGCCGCGATTTCTTGGTACGTTACCAGCCTCGAGAAAACATTGACGGCGATGCGGTCAAGGTCGTCGCCAGGCTTGACGATGTACTGCGGCTGCTTATTGGAGATGCCGGTGCGGCGGTGCCTTTGGAGCAGAGGCAGTTGAAGGGGATGAGGATTTTTTGGCTGGCGTTTACTGGTTGGGTTCAGTTGGTGGAGATGAGGAGGTTGTTGGCGCCGAGTAAGGTGCGGAGGTGGGTGATGTTGAAGAGGGTGTTGATGGAATTGAGGGTTGTGACGTTTTGGGGGCTGTAGCCGATGAGGGAATGGCAGGTGACGGCTGTGGTGCAGTCAAAATCGAAGATTTCGGCCAATATCAGAGAAGTTAGGTATAATTTATACGGCTGTGATAAATTCAAGGATGCGGAAGGAGAAAAGGTATAATTTATCACAGCATATATCGGAACATTACCCAACATACATCCTAACAGTATGGCAACATACAACAAGAGCATATTTATCAGAGAATGTAAACGCTTTCAAAGTTTTCATCTCTTTGATTAATCCAACTAATTCAAGCTTGCAACTTCTTAGAACAACCACTAAGCAGGAGTCGAGCCTTAAGCTTTGAGACAATCCTAATTTGTTTCTCACAAGAAAATCTACGTATACACCATAAAATTAAAACACGTACAGGGGGATTTTTTTGTCTAGAATAACAACAAAAGAAGACATAATATTGCTTCAAAAATCAAATATGGTGGATCAGATTCAGATAGCAGAGCCCCATCCGCCACCACCAGGGGTCCAAATCTGAAGAATTTCACCTGACTGCACCTCAACTGTGTTCTTACCTCCCAAGTAAACTCTCCGCTTATCTTGTGTGATTAAGAAGTTGGCCCCTCGAGCTCCATCTTTCCCTCCTTTCAACCCCCTTGGAGCGTGGACACGCCTCTCAGAAAGAATGCTCACAACAATGGGGCGCTTGAACTCTATCTCCCTCACAAGCCCATCACCTCCTCTATGATATCCGGCTCCTCCACTGTTTTCTCTCAGACCAAATTTATGCAGAAGAACGGGATATCTCTGTTCAAAAATTTCTGGATCAGTCATTCTGGTGTTGGTCATATGACACTGGACTCCACTGGTCCCGTCCCAGGTTGGACCAGCTCCACTCCCACCTCCAATTGTTTCATAGTAACCAAATGTATCATCTCCAAAAGTGAGATTATTCATACAACCCTGTGAACAAGCACAAGCCTGAAATGCAGTAAGGACAACATCAGTTATTCTCTGAGAAGTGAGAACGTTACCACCCACCACTGCAGCTTTATCACTTGGAGACAGGAATGAGCTTGGTGGAATATAGATTTTCACAGGAGCTAAACAACCTTGATTTAGAGGAATATCGACATCCACCAAGCAGCGAAGACAGTATATAACTGCTGCAGCTGTTACTGCTACAGGAGCATTCCAATTCCCATATACTTCAGAACTGGTTCCACTAAAATCAAAATTTGCTTCACCTTTATTTGAATCAATTGTAAGCTTCAAATGAATAATGGAGCCATCATCCATGTAATCCTCTTCTTCAATAGTGACAGAACTTGTATCACCAGAACTAGCTGACTGTGACAAAACTCTAGCAGCAACAGACTTGAGCATTTCTCTCACTGCTTCTTCTGCATTCAGCTGTACATAGGTCATGTAAGCCTGAACAGTGTCTAAACCATACTGCTCAATAAGCTCTTTGATAAGGGTAATTCCTCTCTGGTTTGCAGCTACTTGAGCTCGAAGATCTGATAGATTATCTTGCAGTCTCCGAGTACCTGGCATCATTTGAGCCAATTCATCAGAATAGGGGAATCGAAGAAGCTTAGTGATTCCTACTTCTTGAAAAACTCCTTTCTCCACTAGCTTAAACGCTTTCATGGCAGCCCCTTCTTCCCATATGGACTTCGAAAAAGGCGGCATGCTTCCAGGAGTAATACCCCCAATCTCTGCATGATGCCCCCTACTTGCCACAAAAAATACCAGCTTTCCATTATCAAATACAGGAGTAATAACAGTTATGTCAGGAAGATGACTACCTCCCGCACAAGGATGATTGGTGATCAAAACATCTCCTTCACTCAAATTCTCACCCCAGTAGCTGATCTGCCACTGAACAGTACTGGACATTGCTCCTAGGTGCACAGGGACATGAGGGGCATTAGCAACTAGCCCCCCATCAGGTCCAAAGAGGGCACAAGAAAAATCTAGTCGTTCCTTGATGTTAGTTGATATAGAAGTTCTTTGCAGGGTCCTTCCCATCTGTTCAGCTATACCCATAAATCTATGATTGAAGATTGAGAGCTGCACAACATTAGCAATTTTTTCCACTACTTTCAGAGTGCTTGAAGTAGAGTCAATTTCAATTTTTATGTTACCATATTTGGTTATCGTAGCTTTACAGTTAGGTTCTACTATCACAGTACTATTCCCATTCATGATTATAACCGGACCAGGTATGCTATGCCCATACCCCAGTTTCTCAAGCGTGTATAGAGGTGTTTCCTGCCACCCATTCCCAAAATAAACCTTGTAATTACCTTCAACTTTAGGAGAACACGATGTAGGTGCTAGAGCCAGGGGCTGCAATATATTGGTGACTCCTACCCCACGAACCCTAACATCGCATATTAGGATATTTTTGTTAAGTAATTTAAATCCATACTCCTGCTGGAATAGCTCCACAAAGTCCAGATCATAGTTAGACCCTCTCCCATCATCAGAAATTCGGTTCTTAACCATGATTGAGGTGTCTGTACCTTCATATCTCAAATTCAGATATGTTTCTGTTTTCATGTTTTCATCCCTAAAACCTTGATCTTGCAGCTTCTGCCTTACTTGATTCAGTAAAATAGCTTCTCGGCGAGATGCCTCCTGGACAGATTCAAGACTGTAAACTGCACAGTATGGCTCCTGTGCCTCTTCCACAACATCTGCCAATCCCATACCATAAGCACTTAAGATTCCACAAAATCTGTGTATAAGTACTTCTTTCATACCCAATGACCTAGCAATTGCACAAGCATGCTGCGGCCCAGCACCTCCAAAGCAAGCAAGAGCATGGTTCCTTGTTTCATGGCCCTTCATCTCGGTTAACTGCCTTATTGGACGGCACATAGTCTCGTTGGCAACATTTACAAATCCCATTGCAATCTCCTCCACCGTCATGTCCTTTGTAGATGGATCCTGGCCCTTCCGGTAGGCATTTATCTGGCTTGCAAGCTTCTCAAACTCGTCTCTTGTTGCCTTGATATCTAGAGGCTCATCTTCATTGGAGCCAAATATTGATGGAAAAAATTCAGGAATTACATATCCTAGAACTAAGTTTGCATCTGTAACTGCCAACTCCCCGCCTTTTCGGTAACACACTGGACCAGGATGCGCACCCACTGATTCTGGTCCTACCCGGAAAGCTCCAAACTGGAACTTCAACTTTGATCCACCACCAGCAGCTACAGTACTTATGTCAAGCTGAGGTGCTTGTATTATAGCACCAGCAATCTGGGTTTCCAGGACTTGTTCATAAGTCCCAGCATAACGGCTGACATCTGTAGATGTACCACCCATGTCAAACCCAATGAGAGGTTTCTCAGTTTCAAGCCCAAAAAGTGTCTGTGAGTAACCCACAACCCCTCCAGCAGGACCCGACAACACAGCTTTGTGCCCTGAAAACCGACTTTCTGGTGCAAGTCCACCATCGGATTGCATAAACAAAACATTCATCTTCTCAACCTCTTCATCGAATTTAGACATGAATCCTGACAGGTACTCTTTAATTACTGGTGTCAAATATGCATCAACACTAGCTGTTAGGCCACGAGGAACAGCTCGAACCATGGGTGTCAAGGCTGAAGATAAGGAAACATGTCTGAAGCCCAAACTCTCAGCTAGTTTCTCAACAGCCACTTCATGATGGGGGTAAGTGTAAGAATGCATTAACACAACAGCCAAACAGCTAATCCCCTTCTCCAACAAATCTTGAAGTAAAGGCTTCAAAGTTCCAACATCAATAGGCTTTACAACTTTAACCATCTCACCAGAAATCCCTTTAACTAATGATTCAGAAGAAGAATCTTGGTTGTCATGAGCAAGCTCAACTCTCTCATCAACCTCAATAACTTCCTCATAAAGGTTTGAGGGTTTTGATACAGTGAGGTCAAATATTTTGGGACGAGACTGGTTACCAATCTGAAGCAAATCCCGGAAACCCCGGGTCACACAAAGAGCAATCCTCTCCCCTTTTCTCTCCAACAGAGCATTTGTTGCTACAGTTGTACCCATCCTTATCCACTCTATCTTATCAGTGGGGATTTTTGAAGCACGGGAAACTTTCTTTCCTGTAAACTCTTCAAGAATCCTCCGAATTCCTTCGACTGGAGCATCCTCGTAGTTTGATGGGTCAACAGAGAGAAGCTTTAAAACTCGTCCATTAGACTGACCTGGAATCTCAGCATAAACATCAGTGAAGGTTCCCCCTCTGTCAATGCAAAATCTAAGTTTGTTGTCATTGACACTTCCCATTCTATGCTAAGCAATCAGAGGTGAGATGATCTTGGGATGGAAACCTACAGATGAAAAAGGAAATTAATATATGATCTATTACACACATTAATTTTGCATGCAGTGAGACAAGATGGTCGACCACAATGGGCAGAGCAAGCATTACAGATACCAAAGGTAAATAAAAGGTTCATATAACAATTGCAGGGTTTATAAAATCTACAAATACAATACTAATCACATGCCGGTGCGAAGAATCCCATTTAAAAGCACAAAACTGTCCAAACAAGAGGAATCCTACTTTTCCAGCAGGAAACTCAGATCAAAATTCAACTCAAACTTAAACTCGCCGGAAACTAACTGTTTAGAGCCAAAATACATGATAGAAGGCACACTCGAGATTTCCTTCAAGAATTTCATTCATAAAACTTTTGCATGGAAACATTGTTAACACACAACACACATGAGGAACCATATAAAGAGACCATTATGCTTCCTTTTATTTTCAACTATATAAATCAATCATTTCATTTCTCATCATTTCCAACCTGCTTCTTAAAGTTCCACCATTTCAATTATATTCCAAACTCAGAAAAATCAAACCCATATGTGGTGTTTTTGTCAGTTAGCTTCAATAGAAACTCAAGGATTAACGAAAATTATTAAATCAGATTCACCAAACCCGTGTTTCTAACAGAGATAAGAATACAGTATTTACTCAACCCACAATCAAAGCAGGAGAAAATCAATGAAAAATCAGAAGCCAATCTCACAAGAGTCAAACCACACCGAGTAACAAAACCCACAAGTTAAAACCAAAATTTATCGAGCAAATGGTGAAATGAAATTAAAAAGGTACCCGGCTGTGATAATATGATTCTTGAACAAGGAAATGCAAAGCAGTAGCAAAGAGTAGCAGTATAGCAGATGCGCAAATCGTTGAGTCAACTGGATACTTCAGGTGAGCCTTGGCTTCGTGAGCGGTGGATTGGCAATTGAAGACCAGAGCCTTGGTTGAGTTAAGTGACAGAGTTTTGAAGAGTAGAGTTTTATATATTGTAGTTGAATTTAAGAGATAATATTGAATTATATAATTTGATACTTTTTTGAGAATTTTATAATTAAATTATAATTATTTTTACTTCAAATTTTCTAATTAAAAATAAAAAATTATTTTTAATACTACAAAAGTAATTATAGAAATATTAAAACTCCCAATGATCAATGAGATTTAAGAGGCTAGGACCCATTAGCATCATGCATATGCATATATATATATATATATATATATATATATATATATTACCCGATCAACATCATGGTTCGGTGGATAACCACCAAATTTTTTTAAAAACAATTATCCGACGAATAGCTATGTGTTACTCGACGAATAATTTATTTTGGTGAATGTCCACCGAACAAAATGTGGCTCAACCAACGAGATTGTTTAGTCGGGTATTGTTTGTTAACTCAGTGTTACACGACGAATGTTCACTGACGAACATTGCTTCGGGTGAAATTGTTGTTACCCGACGATTAACGTTAATCCGTCGTTAAAAGCAACGGCTCAACAATGTGCAGCCTGACGATGACTCATCAGATTTTATGTTACCCGACAAGTTGGTAATGTTATCCCACGACTAATTTTTGTCGGGTAAAAACTTGTTTATGGTAATATTGTAAGATGTCCTTAGCAAATGAAGGGTCATTTGGACCCTCGTAACTGCTTTTGCAGGGGCCTTAGAAAGTAAGTAAATGAGATGGTTTTGATAATTTAGTAGTTAACAAAATAAATCTTCTGTTTTTGTTAGAAACAAAACAAAGACTACAAGGATTAAAAAATGCTAAATGTCGGGGAAACTTTTTAGTGCGACGGTTGACAACATGAATGACAAATATTAGCCTCAATATAGGCATTTTTACTGTGACGGTTGACAACACGAATGACAAATACTAGCTTCAATATAGGCGCATCCCCTCATTGAAAAGCATTTCGGCGCGTTACACACGACTTGACAACTAAATAACAAATTGGCACATGCATGTGTGAGATATTTTTCATATTACGACTCACTATGTAGGGCTTTAAATACACTTAAATTTATTATTTTTGATGCAGATGGTGGAATTTTAGGAGGTAAAAATAATGTTTTGAAAAAGAGTTTATAGTGAACAAATTATATGAAAGTTTCATGTGCAAATCATTTTGAATCTATTCAAACCAAATCATTATTAATGGTTTGGATTAGAACAATTTTAATTCTATTTTCTAAAAATCCGAGCTATATCAAATCATCAAGATTTTAACGGCTTGAATTTAGATGATATCTGCATCGATCCAAATTGTGTCACGTCTACTTTTGATAACCAAAAAAAAATTGAGACAATGGTTGATTGCTTTAACAATTCAAAAATCTTTTTGAATAATTAAGACGAAAAAATATGACTTTGAGAAAAGGCAAAAATAAAATAAAGAGAGAGTACTCATGGATAAACATTAGATTGAAATTGGACGTAATGAAAAGGCAAAGAATAAAAATAAATTGCATGCCAAGAATCAATTATATAGAGAACTTAAAATTACCCAGTTCTTCGATCACTGAAATTAAATTAAGAATTTTTTTTTTGTTAGAAAATTTAAAAACTTGAAATTTGTAGGTGGAGAGACACCAAAACACTTGAAGATTCCTATTTATTAAATATTGACGCATATTAGACCTTTTTTCCCTTAAAATGTTTCATTACTTTGATTTTTTTTTTATTTAAACAAGGACTTTTTATGAATAAATGAAATTTGACTCACATTAGGACTTTTGCCCCTAAATTATTGCATTACTTTAACTTTATTTTTTTATTTAAGCAAAGAGATTTTAGGAATAAAGAAAATTTAACCAAATTTAAGATCTCCCTTTATATAGATTTAACCAAGGATTTTTTAAGAATAAATGAAATTTTACTCGCATTAGACCTTTTTGTCACTAAATTATTGCATTACTTTAATTTTATTTTTTATTTAAGTGAAGAGATTTTCAAAATAATGAAAATTTAACCAAATTCAAGTTCTATGTAGTCAAATGAATTTAATCTAGTTGATTCTAATATTGATTTGTAAATAATTGGTCTCCGATAATATTGTATGGAAAAACTCCAAAATTTCCTCCTCCTTCAATTTTTTTTAAAAAAAAGTTCTCTCTTTTTATATATAATAAATGAGATTTGACTCACATTATACCTTTTTGCCCTCAACTTATTGCATTACTTTAACCTTATTTTTTTTATTTAAGTACGAATATTTTAGGAATAATACAAATATAACCAAATTCAAGTTCTCCCTTTGTATATAATTTTTATTAAGTAAACACTTTCTAGGAATAATGAAAATTTAACCAAATTCTAGTTCTCCCTTTATATATCTAGATAACCTTAACTTTTTTTTTTAATAAAGCAAATTTTTTTTTTAAATAAAAATCATTAATCTGCTGTTCACAATGCATTGCAGTTGCAAACCAGCCCCGCTTTCACCGGTCTGTTTTGAAACCTTCCACCACCGGATATATCCTCCATAATTCCCATCCACCACTTTGTTAGATTCCGGCAACAACTCAGCTCGACCAAACCACAAACAAAAAACGAAAAGAAAAAAAGTTAAGAAAAAAAAACAAGGAGAGCAAATATCCAAAACACCAAATTTACAGAGAGTCGGAAAAAGGTCATTGGTCTCCGCCCTCGGAAAACATCCTCTTCTTTCTTTCTTCGCCTTCAATGGAGGAAAGGAAAGGAGATTCTCGGATATCTGTCATCTCCGGCCTCTTCTTCGCCTGCATTATCGGCGGGGGAGCCTTTCTTTTCCTTTACATGCTTCTTCCCGAAGAGAAAACACAACCATGGTACCCCTTTGTAGGCATGCTGCTGGTGGCAATCCCATGGGTGTTTTGGCTCATCACATGTATGTATAGGTGCTTTAAACCCACCGGGGCCGTGGAAAGCAGCAGCGGCTGCTATGCCAAGGCAGGGAGCAGCCGGGCAGCAACCATGCCCGCCACCGCCACCACGAGCGGCGCATTGACAGCTGCTGCACCGGATTCCCCGGTGCATTCCACGGACGGTGCACGCAAGGTACAGTTTGCAGGGGTTGTAGTATTGGGGAATGAAGACGAGGAGGGTGGACCTGGAGGCCAGAAGGCAAACCAAAGCCATCATCAAACCATTGACATGGGAAATCATACTAATAATAATAATAATAATAATAATAATAATAATAATAATAATAATAATAATGAGATCCATGATTCAGTTGGGTCTGCAGATGCCCAAGTACCATTGAAATTAATGGCTTGATCATTGATTTTTTTTCTTTTAGAAAAATTATACGAGTGTTGCCAAATATTGCTCATCATCTGGTGTAATTGATATATGCAAATGCATTTCCTCCACCGCTGTCCCCAATGGACCGGTCTCATTGCAATTAGCCGGAAATGGAGGATTTGAGGAAATGGCCGGACACAAACATTATGGCTTCTCCTGCCACGGCGAACGATATTGCTCGAGGACGATTTTAGTTATGGGGAGGTGAGTTTGGAGTACTGCGCGTTCTTGTGACAATGCTAATGATGCCACAAGAAAAAAAAAACAAACAAACAAACAACAAAATGTTTGTGGGGGTTATTTGGAACCTTGTAAAGTGTTTTGCAACAAAATGATAAATAGCATGTTAGTGTGTATGATGCTAGGAAGGAATTAATTGTAACTTCTTTTTCTTTAGCTACTTTTCATATATAATCCACTTCAGATTATTCTGCAATTCTTTCAGTACTGGTTTTTGTTTCGGGTTAGGGTTTCATTAGTTAAAATTAGCCTTCATACTGCTAGTCATGCAAAGAAATTGACTTGGAAACCAGCTAGAAAGATATAATGCTAGTGATTATGGAATTATTCAACTGATTTTCGTATCCGTTTAGGGTTTTATTAGTTAAAATCAGTTTCATAGTGCTGAATCAGCTTCATGGTGATAGTTATGCAAAGAAATCGAGCTGGAAACCAAACCGAACACAATAATGCTAGTGATCGATTATTCAGAAATGAAAGCTGAAAAGAATGTAAATAAAATCTTAGATGGAAGAAGAATACATGTTGGAGTCTCCATGTTTTGGATGCACCTTTTTCTTCTTCTTCAATTGGCAGTTAGATTCGTGGACGCTGTTGATGCACCCGAACTTCCTCTTCATCTCCCCCCACAAGCTGGTTTTCTCCTTCTTCCCCACCACCACCTTAGGGCTGCTGCCTCCATTGTTACTGTCAATCTCTTTTCTCATCTTACAGCACTCTCTCTCAAGCTCCATAACCTTCATACTCATTTTCTCCATCTGTGCTCTCATTTCCTCTTCACCAAACTCCAACTCCGCCTCTCCCTCATTCTTCGTGGATTTGTCTTCACACCCCTGCACCTCCTTGATGATCGTGTCCCGAAGCTGCAACTGCCCTGCAAACAGCACCTGCACCACCACCCTCAATGGCAGCTTCTCATTTTTCGCCGCGTGTTCACAAGCTTCTGGAGACAGTTTCTTGAAATCCAAAATCCGGCACACTTCCTCCCGCTCTGACTCTGTCAAGTGCCTGTGCTTATCTAAGTAGATATCAACCGCGCTGTATGTCCCATCCAAGCTTCTCTGAATCCCCAATGACGCGGCAACTGACATCTCCGCTAACTCTACAAATGTACCTATGTTCAGGTCTATGTCACCAGCAACCTCAGCCAAGAACTCGTCGATCAGCTCTGCAACTACCATCAGCCCGGACGCATCCCTCGAAACCTCCGAATCAGACGTGTACTTCTCATAAAAAACCTTCAACATCCTCCTCACACATCCAATGTCATATTGCATCTCCTTGGAGTACCCTTGAGAAGGTATCAAGAGGTCCTTCACTGTTGCTTGCTCCAATTGCTTCCCAATTCTCACCTCAATGCCATTCCTACACTCATCCCTAGCTTCCAAAACAATGGCGAATCGAAGCATTTCAAACAAAACACCGCACGGAACAAGCCCTATCTCATGAGGCAAAAGCCTCTCCACTGCTTCGAGGACTTCTTTCTGATAACTCCTCTTTACTCCTTCTGCACTGTTCGATATGATCCATTTCTTTGTGTAGTTACAAAGGGATGCTGCCACGTACCCCGCTGGAACCCCATTCTTGTTCATTTCATGGATCACAGACTCATAGAGCCTGAGTGACAATGTTGTCAGATCCTCCGATTTCCAATCAAGAACAAAGAGCTTCCTCCTTGCACTCGATCTGTACTGTTCTTCCTCATCCTCCTCCTCGCTATCATCACCATATGTAGTCAATCTATTTCTCATTGGCTCTCCGAGAAGGCCAGGGTTCGCTAGTACCTTGCTAACGATAGACTCGACACATGCCTCCACTAATCCGATCTTTAAAGAGTGTTGAAGGAACTTTTCGGTGGTTCGAAAAGCCTTGATGGTTTCGTTCCAGCTGGGGAGGATTCGTTGATTGAAAAACAACAAAGCCTGGGTTAACAGATTGTTTTTGCTGTGATTTTCAGTCATCTCCAAGTAATGAGCTACGCAAATGAGGGGCACGGCATTGTCAGTGGAAATCTGAAGTTCAAAGCCATGGTAGAATCTGGTGACAACCTCAAGAGTTTCATTGTCAGCTGGGATGTTTCTGAGGAACTTGGAAATATCATCTTGCGAATTCTGTTTCAGTAAGGCCGCGAATTTCGCTGATTTTGCAGCCAGAAGGTCCTGGTCAATCACAATGTATATGAACTGAAAACTGAATAAATGGAGTAGTGAATGTCGAGATTGAAAAGGAGGAATTTCGGGGTTCATTCTTACCTTATCGGGCATGAAGGGAGCACCATGAACATTGAGTTGAAAACTTGATGGGGTTGTAGACTTAAGCAACCTAAAATGAGGTGATTAATTATGTGAATAGTAAAAAACGTACTAGAGCAGTAAAATAGATTTGATATCATAAATTGGGAAAGGAGGGAGGTTATTATTTTACCTTGATGGTACATCCCTGCTTTGTCTCTTTGGCATCCTCGGGTCATTCATTTAATGACAGAAACAGGTTTGTTACTGTAGAGAAGCTCCTGCTGATGTTTCCCTGTAGAGACAGTACGTTCAATATGACATCGATAATTAATTACCAAGAATTGATTATAGCGGATCATGAACGACTGGAGTTAGAAAATAGAAGAAGAAGAGAGCGAGACTTACTGCGAGGGAGAGAAAGGGAGAGAGAGAGAGTAAGAATGGTGAATTTTCTTGGTGTGTTTGGGTGTGCTACTCCTACTCCAGTCAATGGGTAGCTCGTTGAAATATGAACGTTTGAAACTCCGATTTTTCTCCTAAACATATGGGTTCTGTTAATATTTGAGTATCAGATTTTGATTATAATTTTCAAAAATTAAATTTTGGAGGCCCATTACCCAACCATGGATAATCCTGTTGATTAAAGAAGCCATGGCTGCAATCACACATCGTAATAATGTATACTGAACGGAGCCCTGTAAATATTAATGCAGATATACCCGAACCCTCTTAGAGTCGATGTGGGCGTGCAGCGGCTTCTTGCTCTTGGGTTTAATTGCTGTCAGAGGTCACAGACTAATTATGATGATCGATGACTCTGGTATACCTTGGTTCCTTTTCTGTTGGTTTCGAAGTCTTCCATTAGAGGATGCCCCCTATAGGCCTATACCAAATAACTGAGAATTCGTAGTCAACAGGAAGTGTGAAGGGCGCTTTCAATGTTCATAATAAAGAAATATAAATTGCCGAGTTTATACAGAATAAAATAATAGTTTACTAGTATAAATGAAAAGACATTAAAATAGAAGAGACTTTCCTCAAACCCATTGTTTTCTAATTGGGGTTGCAATCCTCCACAAAAGTGATTATTTTTTTTTAGACAATCATATTCATTACTACGAACTAACAATTATAATAATAAGAATATCTCAAAAACGTATATAAACTTCAAAAAAAAAAAAAAACTAAATAGAAATCCTAGATCTGAAATTAAAGAAAACTTCACCTTTCTTGTAGCCTTCCCACCAAGCTGCCATAGCCACCACAGAACCACAAAGTCACAGCCACCAATTAATAGAGGAATGAAATCGAAGAACCAACCGGAAAATGGGAGTGAGTCAGCCACCCACACATAAGGTGCTCCCATAATCCAGTTAATGAGTGCATCATGCACTTTATCAATAACCCAAAACCACCACGGGCATATCCGTAATGGAGGGGTTGTGGGGCAGAATCTAACGGCTAAGAATCTAAGGTGAGTAGCAACTACATATATTTGGTGAGGGTTAGGGAGAGAATGAGGGTTCAAATCATGGGAAGCATTTAGAGTCACCATAAAAGGTGGAGCAAAAGCCACCACAAAGGTGGAGCCGATAAAAACCACAAAGGGCGGAGAAACCATCAAGAGGAAAAGAGAATATGGAGGAGAAGGAGAAGATGAAGCAAAACTAGAGAAAGAGGAGATGGAGAAATCTAGAGAAGTAGAAGATGAAAAAAGAAAAAGAAAAAGGAAGATAGAGAAGATGGAGAAGAAAAGGAGGAGAAGAAGAGGGGAAGAAAAGAGGAAGAGGAGGAGGAGGAGGAGAAGAGGGGAAAAAAGGAAAAGGAGGAGGAGATAAGAGAAATGAGGGAAAGCAAAAGGGTGCCACCGACCCTCCAAAGGGGCCAGCAGCTAAGGTTGGCTTGGGATTGTTTTCTCTGCTAAGGAGAGAGAACAAAGAAAACAAAGGGTTGAAAGAAATATCTTTGTCATGGATTGATTTTGTAAGGTTTAGAAGGCATAGTGAATTGACGACGACGATGACGAAGGTTTTATTTTCTAATAGGTGATGATCAATGCACTGTATATGTTTGACTTTATGATTGAACGAGATTTTTTTTGACCAAAGTGTGGAATTCATTAGAGAGTGGAACGTAGAAAAGCCCCAATACATTTAAATCCAGCTTAAAGCATTACATGGCAAAATTGAAAAACTAAAAACTAGAAAAGTAAAAATGAACATGCCCAAAACATAGTAGCCCAAAAATAATAGTAGCCTACTACAAAACAAACCAAAATAAACCCTAGATGCAACATAAACATCCACCAACCACCGCCTCTAAGAAACCACCATTACAAAGAACCACTTATTCTGAAACCAAAGAGATTGATTAGTAGAGTATAGATTGGAGATAAAAAAATCACCAAAGATCATCATACTCAAGTAATTAGTTAGGTCAAAGACGACCAAAAAATTACTCAACTCAAGCACCCCAAATCAAAAGGACCGATTTAGGGAGGAGTTGAAGGAAACCAACTGCAATGACAAGCCTTGTAGAAGTAGTCGAGAGAGAGATCGACATAGATCTAAAGGTAATTCATTTGGGGAAGATGAGCAACAGATGAAGGGTAGAGGACAAAAAGGACTAAAGTAATGGGAGTCAGATATGTAGAAGGACCACAAGCTATAGAGGAAAGCACCGAAAAAGACAAAAGCCAAAATGGCCACTGAGGCCAGGTAAATGGCGAAGAATTCCAAGATAGAAAATTTCCAGACTCCATCAGTCCATCTCAAGCACTAGTTCACGTTGTGTACACCCAGATCTAGCTTAAAGAGCATCGACGAAGGGGAGATGACGAGAGAATAAGAAGCCGAAGAGGATAGGGTGGGGGATGGGGGTAGAGGGAAGGAAAAGGGAAGAAAAGGGTGGGAAAAAGGTTACAGAAGACAACCACCCACCCCAACGAAAATAAGGGACAAGGCTAGCAAGAATGTTAGGTTTTTTTAGTCATTGCGCATGAGAGAGACATGAGAAATGAAGAGGGCTTTTAATTTATGTGAAATTTTGATGATTCTCTCTTGATTTCAATTATGATTAAATGCTTACAAATAGTGAGAGTGCAAACACTTTTCACACTCTCAGAAAACAACTAGGATAATGACGTTATGATGTCACTCACCTTCTCTCCACACACAACTCACACACCCTCAATTATTTAGTTTAACAACTAACTCACACTCTCACATCAACTTTTTACAAGTTAGCAATGCCACTTAGCTGCCAAGTGTGCTGCATATGTGCATAGTTTACAGAGATGCGCACAGACTTGACACCAAATAGTCCACTTAGGTAACCAAATATGCCCTTAGGAAGAGTTTTAGTGAAGATATCAACAAGCTATTCTTCTAATTTGCAGTAGAGTGGTGTAATCTCATTCCTTTGTAATGCATCTGAATAAAAAATGATTCCTCATATCGATAAACTTTGACTTTTGATGAAAGATAGAATTTTTATCCATATCAATAACAGACTTGTTGTCACACCTCTATCTGTTCTTCTCCGAAGTCCTTCAACGTGAACCAAATAACTGGAGTAGTAGCCTTTGAGGCACCGACATATTATGTCTAAGTAATAGGCAATGCCACATTGCTTTGCTTTACTAAAGCCCAAGAGAATATCCCACTTGCAAATGTGAAAGCATATATGGAAGTGCTTCTTATATCATCATTTGAGCCTCCCTAATCATTGTTATAATACCCCATCAAAATTGTAGCATTTCCTTTCTTGTACTTAATCCCATAGGCCATAGTACCTTGAACATATCTTAGCTCCCAAAATGCTTTTTGGTAGGGTTATGCCTGGACCTAAACGATAGGCTAGGCTATGCCTATTGTTCATCAGCTATGACAGGACCCTTCTCGAAATCATTTTAATAAACGTGAAAGGGCTTGCTTCCGTTTGACAGCTAAATCTAAGGTCCAACAATACCCTTAGACTATTATAAATACGAGAAAACATATCAGAAAAGGGATAACCACACATAACCTAACTCACCTTGACCATTTAAACTGCCAAGTACAACAGTTAAACGATAAAAAAGAGCATCTAAGTAACAATACAACAAAGTACTAAGATCCTACTATGAGAGTCAACGAGTGTGCAATCGTAGGATTATGCCTCCATCTCAAAGTCTACCCCCTTCCTCTACGCCACAGCTTGGAGGATACATAAAACTATGAACACGTGAGTGGATAAAAACAATCATTTGAAAGCACATTTTTCAGAGAAAAATATCATTTATCCTCCAGTTCTAAAACATAAATGCATAAAATAAACATAAATGCCGAATTTCAGTTAATATAAATCATAAACCATGTAACCCATTAAATCATGCAATACTTCTGCAACATCCTAGTGACATCCCCATGATCTAACAATATTCACGTGATATCCCCAGGATCTAGTCACAAATAGAAGTATCTTCTAGAAAATTGCCATTTTCTAAACTATCATCTTATGGGCCTCTATTCTTTGTAACTTGTCATTTGTAGCTAGAGGAGTACTTGCTGATTTGCAGTCTTTGAGTCTAAATTTCTCAAGTAAAGTAGAAGCATACTTCCTTTTAGATATTTGGGTGATGGCGTCTAGATGACAAAAGCCAAAAGGTTAAAACTGTGCATTTTAGGAGGTTATGTGAAACACAATTTAGTAAAAATCAATTAGTATTTTACCGCAATGACATAAGTATATAGCGTAGTACACTAATTACAATGATCATATAATTCAAGTAATTATATGAGTTATTCTGATTTCCTTTGCATCACACCCAAGGAAGTTGTTATTGCTTGATTGAATGACACTTATTCTTACGAAATGATGTAAACTTCCTAATCATATAAAAACATGCACAACACTAAATCTAAGCCACTATATAAACATTCCAGGTTATGTGGATTTCCAACGTATTCAACATCCCTATATGTTTTCAGTCATCTAGTGTCAAACTCACATGTTGACCATAGTTACAATATTCTTACATTCCTTGTTTTTTCTCTCCATAAGCTATCTCAAAAGCATGTACCTCTGGAAACTTTGAACAATCTTGAATATAAAAACGAACCATGCAAGAACCACAATCTGTAAGCATCATAAACCATATGCAAAGTGAAGTACCGATATATCGCTACTTATATAGGTTTATATCCATCACCAAAACAAAATAACAACAAAAAATTCATGATCTAGTTCAATTTTAGAAAACCGATATTATGTTTAAGTTCCACTTCTTTCTATGTAGCTTCTTCATCTCCATATATCTAATTCACAATGAAAAAGGATGCAGATCTGTCTGAGTCAATTTTTCTTTGAGAATGAAAGTTGAAGAAAAAGATGGGAAATGTCATAAATAGAGCATGAACAAATCATAGCCACATAAGAAATGTGTTATAAGTAGAGAGTAAACAACATTTAAAGTAGCTCTTATTGTTGTTGTATGTTGTTTTGCAATGTCCAATTTTTCGTTTTCCTGCTTCACTCAATGCAGCTCCAAAGTGCCTCTCTAGTAAGTTGTACATAATTAAGCCATTACGAAAAAGACATTGTATGAAACTTCCATTAAAGATAAAGGAGTCAGGTGAAGATAAGGTAAGGCATGCAACAATCTAAATTCAGTTAAAAACATCAAACATTCACACATTCAATCCACTCCCAATTCAAAGGGGAAAAAAAGAATAGAAGAAAAAATCTTCCAACTCTTCATTGTGAACAGTATTGTCTTCAGGGATCCATCTCAGCACCATGAAGAACAACTCAGGAATACAAAATAAGTTAATTGCTACATGAAAGGTTAAATTGAAATAACTTTGATAGACAAAGGTTCAGACTTTTCAGTTGACAGTGAATGTGGCGATGCAGGTACCACCTCATCATGGTGCCGCTCTCATTCACGCTTTACTCTACTATCCAAATCCATTATTTGCAATGCAAGTAGAACAGAAAAAATGTCACAACTTGACCCATCTAGCACAATATTGTCCGTTTTGGGCCCAGCCCTCACTGTTTTGTTCTTGGGAGCTCACGTGCAACTTCATAGTAAGTCACTCATCTTGTGATTGCACCAGCCTCAACTCGCTTAACTTTGGAGTTCTCAAGGAATCCAAAGTCAGTGAGCTCCCAAAAGGCCTTGTGTTAGATAGATGCGTGCCCACATATATAAGGCACTTCACCTTTCCCTCCCCGAGTGATGTGGGATTGTTCACCGATCTTGCCTTTCCAAGCTCACGGATCTTACTCACTGTTCTTGCTTCTCAAGCTCACGGGTCTTGCTCACCGTTCTTGCTTCCAAGACTGAGTCTTACAATC
Organism: Prinsepia uniflora; assembly: GCA_032719365.1. Classification (NCBI taxonomy): domain Eukaryota; kingdom Viridiplantae; phylum Streptophyta; class Magnoliopsida; order Rosales; family Rosaceae; genus Prinsepia; species Prinsepia uniflora. The sequence continues at coordinate 69,252,404 of CM064868.1, read as the reverse complement.
CACCCTCCTTGGGGCCCAGCGTCCTCGCTGGCACACTTCCAGTCGGGGTTCGGTTCTGATACCATTCTGTCGTGGCCCGACCCATCTAGCACAATATTTTCTGCTTTGGGCCCAGTCCTCACAGTTTTGTTTTCGGGAGCTCACTTGCAACTTCCCAATAGGTCACTCATCCTGAGATTGCACCAACCTCAACTCGCTTAACTTTGGAGTTCTCAAGGAATCCAAATCCAGTAAGTTGAGGCTGGTACAATCTCAAGATGGGTGACCTACTAAGAAATTTCACGTGAGCTCCCAAAAACAAAACCGTGAGGACTGGGCCCAAAGCGAACAATATTGTGCTAGATGGGTCGGGTCGTGACAAAAAAAGAAATATATGTGAATAACTCAAGATCATAAAGCCAAACGCCAAGGAGTGAAACTTACCAATATGACTCTCTGTCTAATTATTTTTGCTTTTTTGTTTTTATTTTTTTCTTTCGGTTTTTGTTTTCTTTACTTTATTCAAATCATGCATATAATAAGTTCTCAAATCAAAATATTTATACAAAGTTACTATGGAATCGTATTTTCCATCGGGTGAAATAATTTTTAGCTAGGATAACTTCAATTATGCCCAAACATCATTAGTGCTTGTGTGTTACATAATTTCGTACGTGTGGAATCCAAAATCATCCGAAAATTATGGAGCTGCCACGTGTCCCGTCATTCCCAAAAATGACCAAATTGCCCTTGGCAATAACGCTGATCATTTGAAAAATACCCGCACATTAAATAATTTATTTACCAGTTAAATACGATATTTGATCGGGTTAAAATCTCCGTAAGATTGATATTCTCCCCGAGAGTTAATTATCGTTATTCTTAATAATGGATAATTAATATTAATATTAAAATACAATAAATATCATTACTATCATGATGAGCCATCATTACAATTATTAAATAATATATTTAATAATAATATATTATTTACTAATTAAATATTCAACCGACCAATCAGAACGCTCCAAGGCTCCCAAGATTTTCCTATAAATAGCAAGGCACATTTCATTTCAAGGTACGTTGATTCTTCGCTTCGAAGTATATCCTTTTCCTCTCTCAAAGCTAACTTAAGCATCGGAGTGTTCTTGGTCGAATAACCCCCCGGGTAAATCGATCGAGGCAACGATAGCTAATTGTTTGCTGTTTGCAGGAATTGTGAGGACTTTTCGCGGCGGGTTCAATCTTTGATTCAACAATTGGTGCTTTCATTGAGAGCTATTGAGATATACTCAGAAGAAGCTCTCTCATTTGTTCATCGTTCATCTTTCTTCGTTCGTCGTTCATCGACATTGTTCGAAGATTTTGAACGTTGTTCATCACTCATCAGGATTTTGAACGTTGTTCATCACTCATCAAGAATTCGTTCATCGTTCATCTTTCTTCGTTCGTCGTTCATCGACATTGTTCGAAGATTTTGAACGTTTGTTCATCGTTCATCTCCCTTCGTTCGTCGTTCATCGACATTGTTCGAAGATTCTGAACGTTGTTCAAATTATCCATCAACAGCTTTCCAACTCAACATTCTTCGAATCAGCATGGTTAAGGTTCGTCGATCCGTTCAGTCAGCCGGAGAAGGTGTTTCTTCCTCAACAGCTCAGACGAGGAATGAAGCTCACATAGAAACTCCGGAGAAACGCCCAGCTCAACTCATGCGTGTGTCCATAGAAGCGCCCATTGAGACACTCGAAGGGAGGCCAACCTTCAGTTTTGGAGCATTCCCCTCTCCAGCTAACCAAGTACCCGCGCTAGGGGAAGGAACTTCGACTTTACAACAAGCAAACGAGAGGTTGATAGGAAATGCATCACGACATGATCAACTCACAACAAACATGGTCCTAAAGGACTTTCTGGACGGGTGTCATGACGTCTCAGGGAGAAGTCGTCACCAACCTCCACAGGACAACTTGGCGCAGCAAGTTGAAGGGTTAAGCAAATAAGTTCAACTTCAGTCAGAGCTCTTGCAGCAACTCCTAGCAGGGAGACCAATCCAGGAGCAGGACAGACGATCCACGTCACATGGAAGACAAGAGAATGCCCAAAGACGTCCTGGGAAAGAGCAGGTCCGTTGCCAAACAATGTCACGAGATACTTCGCTAGGCGACTCTGGAGAAGAAAGTCACGCTCATCGAGCGAAAAGCCCACAACGCCTGAAGCCGTTAGTACGTGAACGGCTAGGAGGTAGGACTGGGGCGACTTCACGGGCAGAGCGCTCACAACACTCACATGGGAGCAGGCGGCAACTTCGAGCTCTATACAAAAACCCAAAACGATCTGCCCACGGCAGTAAAGGGGAAGATGAAGCCTACTCCCCTGCACGATCCCAGAGATCAGGGGGAGAAGCTCAAAGAGGTTCTCAACGATTAGCAAAAAGGGACTCATCGCCTCAGCAAGGAGCGTTGCAGGCTAATGATGTTCAAAAAATGCTGGACATGCACCTTCGTGCTCAACAAGGTGGCGATCTAGAGGACGATCTACGTCGCCAGATACGGCTCTCTACGCCCTTTATAAGGGATGTTGAGGAGGAACCATTCCCCCAGAGGTTCGCAACGCCAAACTTCACTCCATTCAAAGGAGCCTCCGACCCGGTAAAACACATAAATTATTATCGAGGAGTCATGATCCCCCACAGGTCTAACGATGCGCTCATGTGCAAAGTTTTTCAAGCTTCCCTTCAAGGCCAAGCCATGACTTGGTTCAATCATCTCCCCTCGAGGTCGATTGAGTCCTTCGAAGAGTTGGCTTTGACATTTGTAAAGGAATATGCACAACTTCGGACAATCGAGGTGAAAGATGACCATCTTTTCTCTGTCCGAAAGAGAGCAAAAGACACTCTGCGACAATACATACGGAGATTTTGTGAGGAGAAATCTCGCATTATCGGCTGTAATGACCTTGTTGCGGCAATGGCATTCAAGCAAGGACTCCCTCGAGATAGCCAGCTTTACGGGGACATCGTCATGAGCAATGCGCGAAGTCTTTCCAAAATACTTTCGCTAGCAGAGCGACATGCAAGTTGGGAGGACGAGAAGAGCGCCGCTCGTACTCATGACCATGCCGGGACTAGCGAAAAGGCCTCCAATGAGGATGAACCCCATGGAAAGTCTGCGACTGGAAAGCTCAACAAGCGAAAGGCGGGGCAACACTCCCAAACGCCAGTTATGGGGAAGCCTAACTTGCAGCTATCTTTACCAGCCCATCAGATCCACAATAAAATTAAGAACAAGCCATGGTTTAAGAAGCCGGAGCCAGTCAAAAGCAATCAAGAGAATGCTGATAAAACCAAATGGTGCGCCTATCATGAATGTTATGGGCACAATATCAGCACATGTATATCTTTCGAAAGATATCTCCGAAATCTCCTGAGGGAGGGGCATTGTACAGACTACATAAAAATGAAGACTGTAAATCACATGGAGAACAAAGAGCCAAACGAACCAGCTTCAAAGGTGATCCGCATCAACTAGACGCAAGCCAACATTAGAGAGACATAAAATTCTATGGAGCTTTTCAATTTTGCTTTCAAGTTGTCTTCTAAATTCAAGTATCAATGAAATGAGATCGACAAATTGATTTGTTCACCATGTACAATTTTCAAAGCTTATTCTCTCTAGTGTAAAAAGCCTTCGTCATCGAAGCATCCAAGCCTTCGTCATCGAAGCATCCGAGTTTTTCGCCTTGCGAAGCATCTAAGCCTTCGCCACGCGAAGCACCTAAGCCTTCGTCATCGAAGCATCTAAGCCTTCGCCACGCGAAGCACCTAAGCCTTTGTCATCAAAGCATCCAAAGCCTTCGTCATCGAAACATTCGAGCCTTCGCCCTGCGAAGCATCTAAGCCTTCGCCATGCGAAGCACCTAAAAGCCTTCGTCATCGAAGCATCCAAGCCTTCGTCATCGAAGCATCCAAGCCTTCGCCCTGCAAAGCATTCAAGCCTTCGTCATCGAAGCATCAAAGCCTTCTGAGTCCTGCAAAATTTCTGCGCAGCAGGGAGAGCTCATCTCGAGCGGTATCTCGCTCATTTTCTATCAGCATCCTCTCTGCTCGGCTCATCTCCAACTCGCCCATTTTGGCTTCCGATGTGAAATTAGGACCTCAAGTTTTCTTAAGTTATCGTAATCTCACATCAACAACATAACTTTCCATTTCTGCAGGCCCTTCGCGTCAAGATGGCACATTCGCGGGACCAGAGCAGATAGGTTAGGAAAGAAGTTGCTCGGTATGCTTATAGGTTAGGAAAGAAGTTGCTTGGCATGCTTTTTTCTCCCAAGAACCAATAGGTCCTTGTTTATCATTCTTCTTCTGAGCAACGGATCCTTTCAAGCACAGTAGAGCGCTTAACCACTCCTTGATCGGGATGTCTGAAAGCCTCCCGCCATTCATGGAGAGAGTAGTCGGCTCATGTCCCGGAACTCTGGAAGAACATCTGTCGCCAAGCTCCACGAGAACGTCGCTTGGAAAGGCAATTTGATTGCGAGCCTTCCACTCCATGAAGTCTTCAGGCTTCTCAGAACCCATATCTTTCCCTCGGAATGGATTTAGGTCACGAGAACCGCCACGCTCCCACAGAGCAAGTTTGATGGGTCTCTCGGCACCTTGACGCATAGCGAGCATATTTGTGGTACTAGCAAGAGTCACAGTGAATGTGATCCTGCCTACCGATGCTCACTAGTCACGTCTGCAAGAGCACTCAGTCACCGCCAAATCCCCGTCTTCTGTTTTTCCCCAATTCGACACGATTCCTCTTCGTTTTTGTTGCAGGGAGTTTCGTTTTGATCCTAGGAGCTTAATTCAATCCTCAATTTCCCTTCTCCTAGCTCACAAATTCGAATTCAAATTTCCCTTGATTTTCTGAATTTTCGAACTCCGAATACACCCAGTTCTCTCAGTCCCTCGAGTTCCTCTCTCTCAATTCAGTTCCTTAAGCTTTTAAATTGCACAATGACGGTGAGACAGTGGGATATCACGGATCAATTTGGACAAAATGATTACAATTACCCTTAATTAAAGGTGAGTATCATTTGCCCCAAAATCGGATTCCATGTTATCTGGGGCAAGAAGAAGACAAAGGACAGGTGTCATTGTCTGATCAAGGTTAAAAGACCATTTTGCCCCTGGTTCGACAAATTACCATTTTGCCCCTAGCCTTCCGTGACCCGTAACGTTCGCATCCGAACTCCGCTTTTGACGTGACGAGTGGAAGTGTGAGGCAATCCTCAGGTCCGAGAAAGCCGACCGCCGACAGGGTTTTTTTCCTCTCTCATGCTTAAGAGCCTTCATGGAAGAACATCTGTCGCCAAGCTCCACAAAAACATCGTCTGGAAAAGCAATTTGATTGCGAGCCTTCCACTCCTTGAAGTCTTCGGGTTTCTCAAACTCCATATCTTTCCCTCGGAATGGACTAAGGCAACAAGAACCGCCACGCTTCCACAAAGCAAGTTTGTTGGGTCTCTCGGCACCTTGACGCATAGCGAGCATATTTGTGGTACTAACAAGAGTCACAGTGAATGTGATCCAGCCTACCAATGCTCACTAGTCACGCCCGCTAGTGCACTCAGTCGCCGCCAAATCCCCGTCGACTGTTCAGCCAAACTCCGTTCACCACGTAGCAAGCATATTTGTGGTACTAGCAAGAGTCACATTGAACGTGATCTAGCCTACCGATGCAAGCGCGCACCGTCCAAAACTGCTCGTTTTCCAAACTGCACGCGATTCTGTAATTTCTGACACTTTTCAGGAATTTCGAATCCTGCCCAAAAAACATCATAAATGGTCAATAATGACACTATGGATATCATATCAATTTCCCACAATTTTCCGAAAATTAAATTTTAATTTAAAACATAACCTAAACCTTCAATGAACAGTGTTTTGCTACAGTGCGCGGTGAACAACGTTTTGCTACAGTGCGCGGTGAACAGTGTTTTGTTACAATCGCGGTGAACAGTGTTTGCTACAGTGCGTCTTCTTTGCCCATTTCTCTGCAACTGGGCCGATCAGACCCGCGATCTGACCCGGTCACCAATCCCTTAATTCGCAACCATTTTAGCTCTAGTTTGTTCCTATGTGACCGTCTCAAACCCAGAAAGGGTTCTAACTAAACAAAATCATTAAACAAGGGCTGGATCGAAGGCTTACCTCGATGATCAGAAACCGGTTTTCCCCGTCGCCGTTTACTCTCCGTTCAGGTCTCCTTAGATCACGAAACACGTCCTAAAGGTTCCTATCAGTCCATATAATCGAATAGAATCAACAGGAATAAAAAATACACGTTGGAAACCAAGTTTAAAATTCTGAGTTTTCAAACCGTTTCGGGTTTTAGAACTGCCTACCTCGCCACCGTCCGCCGCCGTGTCCACACCATCCCTCAGCCTCACCAGCTCAGTCCAGCAACACACAATGCAAGGGTCAGGGTGCTACGCAGGTGTGATGGTTGAATGAGCAGTATGTGTGCATTTCGGGTAGGAAAATATATAAGAATGGAGGGAAAGGAAATGGACGGTCCAGATTCAATCTAGAGGAATAAGATCAAGGGTTCAGATTAAGTCTGGGGTACTTTAGATGGATGGCTGAAATTAAAAGTTGGTTTTAATCCTAATTAATCACTTAGTGGAGCTTGATCCAATCTAACCAATGGGTGAGTGACACTTGTCACTCATCCAGTTGTCCTCCAATCACAATATCAGAATAAAATAATCGACACGAATGCCGAGACGCAAACCTCCCGATTTCACGTTTCTGACCATAACTTCCTCGTACGAAGTCCGATTTCGGCGTGCCGCCTGTCTACGGACTCAGGGCATCGAGACCTATCTAAAGGTCCTTGAGTCGAGTGAAAATTAGTTGTCAAACGAAAAGTCAACATTTTCGCCCCAATCGTCCAAATTACAGTAATGCCCCTGAACTTCCGATAGTCATAACTTTTTCCCTGATCATCCGAATTGGACGTGCCACCTGTCTATGGACTCGTGACATCCCGAACTACGCCGCGGTCATTGGTCAAAGTCCATTTGACCGTCCGAATTAAAAATCAATATTTTACCCACGCTTGGGGGCAAAATGGTCATTTTGCACATTATATCCGATTCACACCACTAATCCCTGATTAGTCATTCTAAAACTAAAAATGGATTTTTAACCCTTATAATCAGGGGCAAAATCGTCAAGTAAACGATGATTCGATTCTTGAACCCAACAGTAACCGGTAACCCGGTAATATAAGATTCCAAACAATGTACATCCCTCCAGATTCCCTAAATACCGAATCGATGTGGGGGCATTTGTGGAACCCAAAATCATCCGAAAATTATGGAGCTGCCACGTGTCCCGTCATTCCCAAAAATGACCAAATTGCCCTTGGCAATAACGCTGATCATTTGAAAAACACCCGCACATTAAATAATCTATTTACCAGTTAAATACGATATTTGATCGGGTTAAAATCTCCGTAAGATTGATATTCTCCCCGAGAGTTAATTATCGTTATTCTTAATAATGGATAATTAATATTAATATTAAAATACAATAAATATCATTACTATCATGATGAGCCATCATTACAATTATTAAATAATATATTTAATAATAATATATTATTTACTAATTAAATATTCAACCGACCAATCAGAACGCTCCAAGGCTCCCAAGATTTTCCTATAAATAGCAAGGCACATTTCATTTCAAGGTACGTTGATTCTTCGCTTCGAAGTATATCCTTTTCCTCTCTCAAAGCTAACTTAAGCATCGGAGTGTTCTTGGTCGAACAACCCCCCGGGTAAATCGATCGAGGCAACGATAGCTAATTGTTTGCTGTTTGCAGGAATTGTGAGGACTTTTCGCGGCGGGTTCAATCTTTGATTCAACAGTACGGGATGAGCATCCGCTACTATAAGTTCAAGATTTAGAGTTTTTGAATTAAATTGATTATGATTTATCAAGCATGCCAATAGAATATGATGCTATGATCATTGTTGAAGAAGGAATTATGTGTTTAATCTAGTACTAAGTTCGTGATCAACTAGCCATCAACATGCTCATTGACTATCAAGCACAACAAATCCTGGCAAATCTCCCATAGCTGTTATCGATTGTGCTTGTTATTTTTCTAAGATGTTTTTAAGATAAAACTTTTACTATGAGACAATTTTATTTTAGTTGCGATAAATGTGGGAATGTACTATTTATTTTAGTTTGTTCTTTTTTGAGTTGATTAGGGATTATATTTGGTTATAACATATAATTTTTAAATTTTTAGTGATAATTTTTAAGAATAATAGATAATTTTTAATTTTTTAGTGATGATTTTTAAGAATAATGGATCATTTTTGAATTTTTAATGATGATTTTTAAGAATAATGGATAATTTTTTAATTGTGAATAATGAATTGATAAGGAAACTTTTGAGAAATAATAGATAGTTTGTGAATTTCTAAGGATGATTTTCATGAACAATTAATAATTTTTAAATGACAATAACAAAAAAATCATATACGAGCATGTCTAACGGGTCTTCTTTAGCCAGGGCTAAGCACCAAACAGCCCACATATCAGGGTTGAGACTTTCTAATGGGGTGGGCTTAGCCCTCACAATTTGTCCCAAAAGCTCATGGGCTTATGGGGGCTGATAGGCCCGATGGAAAAAAGCCTGGCCCAGCTCTCTATGGGTTGTGGACCAACCAAGTCCGAGAGTTAGCAGACTGGACTTGAGCTTAGGGTGTTCAAACCCGATAGGCTCGGGCCCAATAAGCCCAACTCGGCCCGCCCATATAAACTTGCCTCGTAAACTCGAATATATAGCCCAAATAACATAAAGACACTAAACCTACCCAAGCCCATTTTTTTTATAATAGCCTAAATAACCTAAAGGAGCTAAACCCACCTAAGACCAATACAACCCAAAGCCCAACCCCAACCTAATACAACCCCCTCGGCCCAAAGATGGTAGAAACCTTAATCTATTTATACAAATTAAACAATACAATCCTCTTACAAACACAAACTAACCTGCATCGCCGCTCACACACCTCTCTGGCTCTCTCGCTCTTAGCTCTCAGTCTCACTCACACTCTTACCCGTCTCTAATCTTAGAATCCATTTTCAATCTGTCTCAAATCTCAACTCATGAAAAGGAAACTTTTTACCTTTCACCTTTTACCCATGAAGTTGTTACTTATGCAACCTTTTAAGAGTTTGAACACTCATTTTACCATTTACCAAACGGATTTCTAGCATTAAGAGAAATGGTAAAACTCAAACTACGCATTAAATTAAACACGTAATTTGAGTATTATGCAATTTAAACCTTTTTTGGGTAGATGTAGTATTGGTAAATAAGGATCGTTCTTAACCGGGGAAAATATGGAACATTAGTAATATGTTAGTGAGAAAGAATAATGAATAATCAAAGAATAAAATAATAAATGAATTAAAGAATTAAAGAATTAAAGAATAAATGAATTAAAGAATTAAAGAATAAAGAATCATAAAAGAATAAAGAATTAAAGGGAGGGGTTAGATTTGTAATTAAACTACATTTTAACTAATAATTAAATTAAAACAAACAATTACAATAATTAAACTACTCCTAAAATAGACTTCTTTCAAACACAATTTTTACCAACACTTTCCATTATGCTCATATTGAACCAATCACAAAATCTTACATTCATCATCTCAAATACATGCATAAGTTTTTCATTTTATAAATGCATCAACCATTAATGTGCATCAAACATTAATATGCATCAAACACTTACAACATGATTTACCTTAAATTTGTGATTAAATGCACCGACAGCAGCCGACATTAAAATCTCATCAATCAAATGTTAAGTGCACCGACAGTGGCCGACACTTAGCATTAAATTGAAGTATGAAGCACTAAAACTTATGAAATAAATCAAATTTAGAAAGTAAAACACATAGGATTGTATTCATGTTTTTAAACATTTAGAAGCCATAAAATTGTATCTAAAAGAGAAGTCAAAGAAGTTAAAAGGAAAGTTTAAGAACAAAAATTAAAAGAAAACATAAGAAGAAAATTAAAAGAAGTTACAAATGGTCCCCAAAAATGAATCTATAAAGAGAAAAAGATGAACTAAACATGGAACTACAAAATAGAGAAAATGAACTAACTAAAGAGAAGAAAGGGGCAAAATGGGGACAATTGGGGACCTTAAACAAATGAAATGGTCTCCCTATTTATAGAGGGAGTACCAAAATTCAAATACTAAAATACAAAAATTAAATATAAAAACAATTACAATTAAAATGATGACTAAGATTAGTTTTTGCTGATTTTATGGAGAAATTATGGTGAAAAACTTGCACAAAAGGGGCAGGTATGATTCAGCAAGGAGTAGGGCATGGAGCGGTGTAAATTCGGCCAGGAGCAGCTAAGGAGGACTATAGGATTCAGCAGTGCAGACGGGTTAGGTGGATGTGACTTTAGCAGGTGTGCACTGACAAGCGTACGGTACCTTCGCGTGAGATGCGTTGACAAGAGCTTCGAGTGTTTGGCGCATGCGCGACAAACTGAAAGAGAAGTTTCAACAGTCGTCTGTTGACAAATCAGTTGGGCTGGACGTGCAGGATGGGCTCGCGGGCTGATTTTCTTGGGCCGTGACTGGGCTGGGCGTGATGGGTTTGGGCCTCTTGCAAATGAATTTCAATTTTAAAATGGATTTATATAAATCCACCAAATTTCGTCCATAATTTCCTCGTTCAAACTCCGATCGGGATGATTTTTTCGCCAAAACGATTTAAATTCCAAGCTTTATTTAATTCTACAAAAATCCAACAAAATATATATTATTTTCTCCAATTGTTTATTATTTTAATATTAAAATCCAAGTATAAAGGGTATAAAATAGTATAAAATAATGTTTAATTAACGACCTATCAAATACCCTCACACTTAAATTTTGCTAGTCGCTAGCAAATACTAAAATTAAATTAAAAATTCAAAACAAGTAAACCCTTAACCAATTATCTCAGTAATTCATTATTATAATCACGACATGAAAGACTTTCACTTAAAACATTTAAGCATATGGAGTTCAAGAGTTAATACATGGTAACAAAATGTTTCAACAAGTAAGATAATGAGTAAATATGGTGAAATGGATTTCAACATGAATAAAACAAGTATGAATAAACTCACAAGGATATGCACTCATAAACTCACTCAATTGGTAAAGGTTTGTGTTTGCACTCAAAGTATGTGAGAAAGATATTCGCATAATAGAAATAAAGTATTTTTGCAAAATTTCCAACAAACACTTCAAGATAAAAACATACTTGCACAAATGAACCAAAATCATAAGCTTACTCAAGTGATTGACTCAACTAATCATAATTTACTATCTTAAGGATCATAAGTTTTTTACAAAGGTTGTAATGGGGCTAAATGTAACAACTCGTACCTTCAAGAAGGGTACAATTGTAATTTTGTAAAAGATTTGTATAAAAATGACGATTTTGCCCTTGTGAATAGTATGCCAAAAGTTGACTTTGGATTTGTAGGTTGCACGAGCATTGACCATTGACCGTGACGTAGTTTAGGACGTCACAAGTCCGTAGGCAGGTGGCACGTCTGATTTGGAATCAGAGGGAAAGTTGTGACGTTCGGAAGGTTAGGGGCGTTACCGTAATTTTGGCTAAATAGAGGAAAATGTTGACTTTTTGCTGGACTATTAGTTTTCACGTAGACCGAGGACCGTTAGATAGGTCTCGACGTCCTGAGTACAACGACAGGCGGCATGCTGCCATCGGACGTCGGACGGATTAGTTATGGGCCTAGGAAGTTGAAGGGCAAAATGGTAATTTTGGACTTAGGGGCATTTTGGTCTTTTACATTGGGCCAATCAGATAAGGCCTTGTGGGAAAATGTGATTGGATATTTATTTTGTGGTCCATGGAGAATGTGACACGTGGGGTAAGCCTAGAGGTTTCTAGGAGAGTTTATTGTGTGCACGGCCACAATTTGCACAAGTTTAAACCATGCAATCGTCCAATTTTGCAGAAACAGGGAGAGTGAGACCGTGAGACTTTCTTGATCGATTTCCAGTGATTGAAGACCTTGAGCTTGAGTGAGTGATCGAGGACAGGTTGTTGAGTTGTAATTGTGTTTTAGTGAGGGCTAGAAGGTGACTGTGTGTGTGTGTAAGCAACCAGAACCAGGAGACAGAGCAGGGACACCGTGCACGGTTGCGCACCCCAGTTGAGAAATCCATTAAATAGGAGACGTAGTGGTGGCTAGGGACTCGAAAGGAGTCGTGTGAACTCAGTAGGATACGGCGGCGAGCACGGTGGAGACCGGAGGAAGGGTAAGTCTCTCTGTCCCCTGTTTTTCCCGTTTTGTTCATTTCGAAAATCGTGGCTTTTGGGGCTGAGTCAAGGGATTCTGGGAGACTCAGTAGGTACTTAGGAGTCGTTTAAGGTTGAAGCCGTGATAGGGGATGGCCTAGTTAGCCGGGAACCGAAATAGAGGTTTCAGGTATTTTTCTTCGAGTTTGGGATGATGAGATTAGGGCCTTTACTGCACGAATTGATTAGTGGAATCGATCATACAAACCAGGATGAAACTAATGGGATTGATTGGGTTGAATTTGGACTGGTATTGAGTGAGAACCGGTCACGCCGGTTCACGTCAGCCAGCCCGGTTTGAACCGGTTGGACAGAGGTTGACGATGACATTGTAGCAGGCGCGTGAAGCCCACGCGCAGCCACTTTGGGCGGCGCATGAGGGCGCGTGGGGAGGAATCTGAGGAACCTTCCAACATGGTTTTGAGTCTAAATGTTATAACGAATCTTTTAAGACAAGTTTATGTCGATCGGACATCGGGTTAGGTTTGTTCGAGGGTTCGAAGGTTTAGGGTTTTTGTTTAAATTACATTCGGATTTCCGAGAAAATTGGGGAAATTAGGATAAGCGTTTTTGAAGTAATTGTGACCCGATGTTGTGACTTTTAACAGGATGGGACACTCCTGAGACGGTTGAGGAGCGCACGGAGCGCGATTGACGCGTTCGGACTTGTGAGTGGACTCCTTCTCTTTTAACGAGCATGCCTAACTGTTTTATTTACATGTTTTATGTTTTTACGCATGTTTTCATGATCATTGCTTATATCATAATTGTTTGACCTGTTTGCACATTTTTCGAGACATTTACGGGTTTTAGCACGTTTTCCAAGAAATGTTATATATGTGATTTTCATGCCATGCTTTTTATTAAGGATTTTATATGATGATAAATGGGTTTTGAAACATGATTTGACAACCAAGGTTTCGATTTTAGAATCGGATTTCAGAAACACGAAATTTGGTTTTAAAGTTGAAAAGTAGATTTCTGGATTTGGGTTCGGAATGACGGTTCTGGATGCCGGAATGGCGTCAGACCAGTGGTTTCGGATTCGGGTTTGGATATGGACTTAGAATGGTTTTCAAATGATTTAGATTGGATTTGCTGGATCTGGATATTGGGTTTAAAGACCCGGATTATATATGACGGGGGCGGGCCCGGATTGAGTTTAAAGACTCGGGAGTTTAAAGACTCGGATATTATGATATTACCCCCGTAGGCCTGTTGAGTTTAAAGACTCTGGAGTTTAAAGACTCGGATTACATTTGAGGCCTGTATTGAGTTTAAAGACTCGGATAGACCCAGCAGGTTTGATCAGGACATTACTATTGGTATATCTTGCATTTGTGATATGCTTTTGGAATGCTTAATTACTGTTTATATCACTGTTTTCTAGTACTTAGTTAGGCATGCATGTTTTCTTTAAAACGGAGGGAAAATCCTGTTTTGTTTCATAAATTGTTTTCATACGTTTGTTTTCTTTTTAGTCCACTCACGTTTTTCTGGTTTTAATTTACCCTCCAGGTCGTGGTAAAAAGCGGCGGGGTGATCGTTGAGGCAGGGACAGAGGCATAGAGCTTTGCGGCATTTTCCGTTGCGTGGATAGCCTAGTAGGATTTTTGTTCCTGTTTTGTATAACACTATGCTCTGTGTTACTGTTGTATTACATTTTTCTCCCTGGTCTGATAGTTATACTTATGGTTTCTTGAGGTTGTTTTGGTACTTTAAGTGTGATTGTCAGACGGGAGCAGGGTCCGTTCCGGTTATCGAGGTGATAATCGGGGTAGGTCCTGTCACTAAATTTAGAGGCAAGGAATATATAGGATAAGTGGTGCTCAAATTTGTTTCAAGACTCAATAGACTCCCAAAACGTATCATAACTTCCCAACCTTAGTGCAATGATGTCAGTAATCCATCCCTTCAAACATAGGCCTAATTTCATTATGTTGGGCCTCGAATTCATTCTTTGTGTCGGATTTACAAATGTAAAGGACTTAACTCAAACATTACATAATAAAACCTTATTACCTTGATAGAGACTCAAAACATTGTGTTTTTTTTTTTCATTTTTCATTTTTTTTATTTTTTTATTTGATTTTTTTTCTTCATATATCAAGGTAATAACATGTGCCAATAATACAATAAAATTTGAGTAAATTAAATCCAAATAATACACATAAAAATCTTTTCAACATCATCATTTTCTCTTCACACAATCTTCATGTCTTCAACCGAGTCCTTGGAACAAGGGTAAAGAATGTCTATATTAAGCTCAAGTGTTTAGATAATCATGGTAATGAAATAAGGGCTTAATGTAGGCTCAAATAGGTTAAAACTAAGAAGGTCGCAACATGTGCGCACAAAATAGGGAACATGGATGTTGAATTTGTAATGTTAACCCTAATGCCTTAATCATATCCAAATTCAGAAAGTTTATTGACTTAAAAGATTTGGAAATCACATAGAATAAGTTCTAGTACTCTAGGGTTCATTAAAAGTTATGGCAAGCAGTTATGAAGTATATGTATATTAATTTAAACAAACAACTTATGAATCACTCATAAAAAATGTATATAAAGTTATAAAGCTCAAATAAGGTTCAAATGATTCATACTAATCTTATCATGCTCGTTTATGTACCAATTTACATGCATCATCTACAAGTTATAACACTTAATCACTAAATATTAACAAACAAATTCAAGTTGTAGTTGACAGGACCCGTCCCAACGGGACGTTGATAACCGTGCCCGATCCTGCTCCCGTCTGACAAGTCAACTGAAGTCCCGAACCTACCTTTCAGCACCTGTTAGACAAGGGATAACTGCACTAACTTCCGCACATGCCTCCGCCTCTCGATCAGCCCCGAACGTCGTGCCACGACCTAAAGGGTCATCAAAACAGCAAAGGTATGAGTGCACAAAATAAATATCATTTAAAACACATTTATCAAAACACATCATTTACCCTCCAGTTTATCAAACCATGCATGCATAGAATCAACATATGAAAAACATCACTGGCTTCCAAGCCAAATCACATGAAAACATCAAATCCCGGCTCTCAAGCCCAAATGCCATTTAAATCATTTTATAAAACCATGTTATCATACAATAAAACATATAACTCGGGAATTACACATCCGAAGGTCCTCTGGGAATTACACATCCAGAGTCGTCACCCTGCTTGGAATTACACATCCAGCCATGCTGGGAATTACACATCCAGCCCCACTGGGAATTACACATCTGGTCTCTCCGGAAATTACGCATCCGGAGTCCCTCCGAAAATTACACATCCGAAGTCTACCCAGGAATTACACATCTGGAGGCATCAAACATCAATACACAATCAAAATCATTATTTCAAAATCATAATTAAAACCATGTCAAAACCATTTCTCACAGGATCTCATGCCCAAATCTCATTTCTCATTTCTCGTAAATCCGTAATATCATAAATAATTCAATGCACGTAAATATGTAATATCATATCCGAAAACCATTCAATTTCATAAAATCATCTTTAACTCACAATACAATTCAAAACATCCTTTTTACATCCCGGGCCTAGTCCAAAATCATCAATTCCACACAAATCCGTGCAACCGCAACCTCAGTTGCCCTTTTCACATAAATCCATAAAATATCTCAAAAAGCATTATAAATCCACCAAATCAATTTCCCGACTCAAAACCAATCTCAAATCCCGGGCTTTCGCCCAAAACAACAATTTCACAGTTTCTCGAAAAACGTGTCCAAAACACCGATTAAAATAATCATTAAATCCAGAAATAATCATATCAAATCATTACAATTCAAATCATGCCATAAATCATGAAAAAAGTTTAACTATGCATGCATATCAGTTTATAAAACAAACGTCCACTCACACATAGTCCAAACCGCTCGCTTTCCGAGCTGCACGCTTTCCCGTAATTTCTGACATTTTCTAGGAATCTCGAATCCTGTCTAAAATCATTACTCAGGGTCACTAAAAGCTTAATTAACATCATATCAATTCCCCATAATTTTTCGGGAAATAAATATTAATTAAACATGTAACATAAACCTTCGGACCCTTGAAACGGTGTTCGATTAACTCGAAACCAACTCTAAAATGTTTGTTACATCGCATAGGACAAAAGTCATGTTGACCTCACCTCGGGAATCATGCCCTCACGCGCCGCCATGAGTGGCTGCACGTGAAACTCACGCGTCTGCTACAGTATCACCATCTTCACCCGATTCCCTGTCATTCGGGTCCTGCAACCCGCGAGGTGACCCGGTTCAATTCCTCTCAATTCTGCTTCCATTTCGACAATTCAAGCGTCCATTAGCATCGTCAAAGATCCAATTTAGGTTCTGTAAATTCAATTACATAAAACCTTACCTTAATCCCATCAAATTGAACTCGATTATTCGAAGAACTCCGAACACTGTTCATTCTTTGAAGGTCATCAATCTCCATCGTTTTCCTTCAATTGATGCATCAAGAAGCATCGTGGGATTCTAATAAACACCTTTCCAAGTCCAATTTCATCATTCCTTGTCTCTAATCCATTCGACTCAAGCTAAAAAATCCAAGGTCTTCCCCTTCTCTATTCTAGTCCAAAACGACCCCAATTCCCTTCAACTTTAATTAGGTTCGACTCGTCTCAATCCTAGGAAGCTAAACTTAACATCAATTTCACTCATAAACGTCTAACAATTCGAATTCGACCCTAATGCTCATGGGTAGTTTTCAGGTTTTCTGGTTTAAGCTCAACTGGGTTCAAGGTTCATAATTCTCCGTTTAATTCTCTTTGTTTTCCTCTCTGGATGTCCTCTCACTTGGTTTTAGTTACTGGGTAGATCGATCAAATTGAGATTAAGGTCTGCTATTTGATTGCTCTATTTTCCCTTTTGTACAACCGTTTAATTTCAAATAGATATCCAAATGCCACCAATCTTGCAATTATGGTGACAAGTGTCACCAAGTGACCAATCCACATCCAAATTAGCTGAATCAACCAATGATGACCGTCCTAATCACCCTGTTGCCCCAAAATTACCATTTTATCCTTCTATACACAAATGACCAAAATGCCCCTAGCATTCCTCAATCCATAACATTTTCATCCGGACTCCGATTTCCGCGTGCCACCTGTCTACAGATTCAGCGTCCCGAGATCTATCCAATAGTACTTCCGGATAGTCCAAATAAGGCCCCGATCAAAAGGTTAACTTTCAGCCCTTATAACCAGTGGCAAAATCGTCATTTCCTTCCAATTTTCCAATTTTTCATTTTCGAATTTCCGGGTTGTCACAGTAGTGATCATCTTTATAGCCATAACATATTCATTTATATCATTGACAAGTTAAAGGGTAACTTAATACTCGTAAAACACTAAGTTAAAATAAAAAGACTCAAAAAAGCAAATATATATATATATATATATATTTACTTTTTTTTTTGAAATTTTATAAAATAATTTTATTGCACAATTAAAATTATAAACCACTCCCCCACACTTAAATTCTACATTGTCCTCAATGTAGGAAAATAAGAAGTAATTGAACATAGAGTCGAAGTAAGGAAGAAGATTTACAAAAATAAAGCAAGGAAACAATAAATAAACAAAATAAGGGAGAGTGAAAGGTAGAAAGATAACAAATCTGCGTTGATGACTCCTTCACATCCTGGGAACACATTGGGTTGCCTTTCAACAAGCGCTTGAAGTTTAACATCCATCCAGCCTAGACAGAAATACAAGTTAATTAGTTAGAAATGCACGTTTGTGAAGGATGCAAGTTAGAGATGCAAAATTTAAATTAGGGATGCAATTTGAGTTAAAGCTGCAATGCAAGTTAAACTAAAGATGCAAATTAAGTTAAAAATGCAAGTTAAAGATGTAAGTTAGAAATGCATGTTTAAATTAAAGATGCAAAGTTAGAATGAAAGATGCAAGTTAGTTAAACTAAAGATGCAAGTTAAAGTTATCATGACAAGTAATGTAAGATAAGATATAAACAAATGTAAAAAGATATAAACAACATTTACATGTAGGAGAAAGTCAAAGATATATATGGTTCACATAACTTCAAAGTTTAGATGGAGACTTCTACGTCCGTATGACCCAAGTAAATATCTTAGATTTATTCAACTGTTTGGGCAAGTCCAAAGGTAACCAGGTTAGAAAGAATAAATATAAGAGGCAGGGCTAATTTCGAGACATCCCGAGTGACAAGACCCATCCCAATCCCCCCGGGATTACCGTGAATGTGCCCTGCTCCCGTCCAACAAGGGGTGTCAGACAAGGGATAACCAAGAGTCACTGCCCAAACGGGGCTTCCAGAGTGCGCAAGGATCGATGAAGGAGGCGTGCAATGTCCTAGTCTCTGCTGCAGTCGCATCCGTGATCAACCTGAAGGGCATTAATGTAACTACCCGTCCCAAATTCCTAGATTAGATTAGTGACTAATCACGATTAGTGAGGTTAATCGGTGATTAGTTAGGCGAAATCGGACGAACAATGCGAAATGAACGTTTTGCTCCTAGTCGTGGCAAAACGTTGAATTTTCATTCGGGCGGTCAAATGAACTTTGACCGATGACCGTGACGTCACGAGTTCATAGACAGGTGGCACGTTCAATTCCGACGTTCGAGGAGGAAGTTATGACGTTCAGAAGTTTAGGGGCATTTTGGTAATTTTGGTTAAATGGGGTCAAAAGTTGACTTTTTGACCGGGATGTCCGATGGCCTAGGGCCTAGGACTATTACGTAGATAAGGACGATACGAATCCAAAGACAGGCGGCACATCGAATTCGGACGTTCGACGACGAAGTTACGGTTCACGGAAGTTCAAGTGCATTATTGCACGAATTACGAAACGAGTTAACTTTTGGACTTTAGTGGGGCCCAGATATTTAAGGGAGGCCCAATGGATGAGTGACAAGTGTCACCCATCCACAGGCCACCTATATTGATTCATGCACCGTGCAAACCATTCTATTTTCTCCATTTCAAACACACACAAAAACACAACCCGATCTCACCCATTTTCCTCCCATCCGTGCAACCCAAAACCCATCCACTCTTCACCCATGACCAGGCAGAGGACCAGGGAGACTGAGGAGGTTGCTGGGCGGCCAGAACCGCCGTCCACGGCGGCGAGAGGAGGAGGAACTCGTGAGGTTCACGGTTAGTCCATTTTGACCCATTTTTCCATTTTTGTTGTTATGGTTGGTTTTTAATGGTTTTAATGAGTCCATTAGGTTGCTAGGGACATGTTAGGAAGGTTTAAGGAAGCTTGGGATGGATGGGCAGCCATGGGTGCAGTTTTGGAAACTTGAACCGTTTGGTTCAAAATCGAACCATAGGATTTAGACGTTTTCGGTTGCGTTTAAGGATTGGAATGGATAGAAAATATCAAAATAGGATGAAAGGAACCAAAAAGGAAGAACTAGGATGAAAAATGGGGTGTCTAGGGCTGTAAACCGGTCACGCCAGTCCAGTTGGACTGACCAAACCAGGTGAACCGGCCATGAACAGTAAAACCGATCTGCTGGAGGTTTGTGCCGATGAACAGTATTTTTGACCTTCTAGGGGCTCGTGAGGACGCGTGGCCCAGAATTTGGGAAAGTGTTCAACACGGAAAATCTTCTATTCAATGTAACGAAGATTTTGGGACTGGTCTCGCGTCAATCGGACATCGTTTCGATAGTTTTCGGGGTGTCGGAAGGTTTAGGGTCGGTTTAAAAATAGTTAAAAGTTCGGAAAAATTACGGGGCTTTGATGGGAGGTTAATTAAGTAGTTATTAACCTTCTATTAAAATTTGGACAGGTTTGGGAGTCCCGGTAATGGTGAACGGCTCGGGGAGCCGAATGGCACGCAAATCGAAGCGGCGGCTCGGACGGTCTGTGAGTGGACCTTGTTTTCTAAATTGGTGCATGCATAAATTTTTATTATATGTTTTAAATACTTATTTGTGATGCCATGAGTGCATTTGGATGTGTGGTTACGTATAGGCACGTATTTCGAGGTTTCGGCCCTATACGGTGCCTATACGGGGCTGTATGTCTTTATTGGTCTAAATGAAATGGTTTTGGATTTCCAAATGGATTATGCATATGATTTTATGATGTTGATTTGGATGCTTGTGAATTATATGGTTTCACGTATTTCGAGGCGATTTACGTGCTTGCACGTAAATCGAGGTTTTCCAGTTTTACACTGATTTTCCATTCTTGTGGTTTTGGATATGATTTCATGAAATGATTTTGGATTTGAAAAGGTAATTCTCGGAATTGAGGTCCATTTGATTTACGGAATCGGGCCGGAGGCCCAATTGGTTTACGATTCGGACTGGGGGTCCAGTTTCTATGTGGATTCAGGCCTAGGGCCCAGTTATGTGTTACAAATGGTTTTGATGGTCATGACGGTTTATGGGAACCAGCACGAACCTTTGAAATGGATTTACGGGTCATGACGGTTTATGGGAACCGGCATGAACCCATGAAAGGATTTTATGGTTCATGACGGCTTATGGGGGCCGGGCATGAATCCTTGAAAGGTTTCAAGAATGGTTTCAAAAGGTTTTTCATATTCCATCCTTTATATATGATTGTCTCCTCCGGGGAGGGTCGTTGGCCTGGGTGGACCCCGGAGTAGTCACGGAGCATTGATTTAGTGGAGTCGCCCCCTAGTTGGGTTCCTTACTCTCAGGATGGGCATGGTTCGTTACCTCCAGGGTGGGTCATTGATCTACGGACATTGACCTGGGTGGACCCTGGAGAGACTTGGGTTGAGACCCCGGTTAGCACACGTGTAGCTCTATTTTACCGTGACAGGTTCTGTATATGAATATAAGGGATAAACATGATTTAAATTGGTTTGGGAAATTATGTTTTATGATGATAAATGGTTTTGGGCTGAGATCCCACATATGTTTACTATGTTATGGTTTTCTGTAAATGGTTTTGGGCAGGAGCCCGTAGAACTTGTATTTATAGAATTTGGGGCTGAGACCCTAATTATGGATGTTTTAACATATGTGTTTGAATAAAGGGTTTTACTATGCATGAATGCTTTTTAGTGGAGGGTATAAAGGTCTTTGAGGAAATGTTTTTATAAACTCTTTATTTTTGTCCACTCACAGTCTTTCTGTTTTAATACCCTTCAGGTTGACAGCGGATGTGGACTGTAGCAGAGATCGAGATATCACATGCCTCCTCCGGATCCTGGCGTACTCTGATAGCCCGGGAGGGCAAAGGTCGGAAATATCCCTTGTCTGACACTTCGTGTCAGACGGGAGCAGGGTCATCCCGCGTTAATCCCGGGGGGATTGGGATGGGTCCTGTCACAAATGGTGTCAATTCGAAACGGGTGACTACTGTCATTTGACGTGGTCAAATGTAGTTGATGTAACGAGAGTGTTGGTGGTACGTCTGGGTGCAGACGAGTAAGTATTATTTTGGTTAGTTGGTGTATGAGTGTACATGAGTTTCGAGGTCGATTCTATTTTCCACTAGGTGGATGTGGAATCATGATAGTTGGAGTTTCAAGTACGAAACTAATTAAGGAGGGAAGAACGGTTAGATTAGGTCGGTTGGAATTTCGAGGACGAAATTAATTATGGAGGGAAGGTTGTAACGACCCGTCCCAAATTCCTAGATTAGATTAGTGACTAATCACGATTAGTGAGGTTAATCGGTGATTAGTTAGGCGAAATCGGACGAACAATGCGAAATGACCGTTTTGCTCCTAGTCGTGGCAAAACGTTGACTTTTCATTCGGGCGGTCAAATGAACTTTGACTGATGACCGTGACGTAGTTCGTGACGTCACGAGTTCATAGACAGGTGGCACGTTCAATTCCGACGTTCGAGGAGGAAGTTATGACGTTCGGAAGTTTAGGGGAATTTTGGTAATTTTGGTTAAAATGGGGTCAAAAGTTGACTTTTTGACCGGGATGTCCGATGGCTGAGGGCCGAGGACTATTACGTAGATAAGGACGATACGAATCCATAGACAGGCGGCACGTCGAATTCGGACGTTCGACGACGAAGTTACGGTTCACGGAAGTTCAAGTGCATTATTGCACGAATTACGAAACGAGTTAACTTTTGGACTTTATTGGGGCCCAGATATTTAAGGGAGGCCCAATGGATGAGTGACAAGTGTCACCCATCCACATGCCACCTATATTGATTCATGCACCGTGCAAACCATTCCATTTTCTCCATTTCAAACACACACAAAAACACAACCCGATCTCACCCATTTTCCTCCCATCCGTGCAACCCAAAACCCATCCACTCTTCACCCATGACCAGGCAGAGGACCAGGGAGACTAAGGAGGTTGCTGGGCGGCCAGAACCGCCGTCCACGGCGGCGAGAGGAGGAGGAACTCGTGAGGTTCACGGTTAGTCCATTTTGACCCATTTTTCCATTTTTGTTGTTATGGTTGGTTTTTAATGGTTTTAATGAGTCCATTAGGTTGCTAGGGACATGTTAGGAAGGTTTAAGGAAGCTTGGGATGGCTGGGCAGCCATGGGTGCAGTTTTGGAAACTTGAACCGTTTGGTTCAAAATCGAACCATAGGATTTAGACGCTTTCGGTTGCGTTTAAGGATTGGAATGGATAGAAAATATCAAAATAGGATGAAAGGAACCAAAAAGGAAGAACTAGGATGAAAAATGGGGTGTCTAGGGCTGTAAAACGGTCACGCCAGTCCAGTTGGACCGGCCAAACCAGGTGAACCGACCATGAACAGTAAAACCGATATGCTGGAGGTTAGTGCCGATGAACAGTATTTTCGACCTTCTAGGGCTCGTGAGGACGCGTGGGCCATAATTTGGGAAAGTTTTCAACACGGGAAATCTTCTATTCAATGTAACGAAGATTTTGGGACTGGTCTCGCGTCAGTCGGACATCGTTTCGATAGTTTTCGGGGTGTCGGAAGGTTTAGGGTCGGTTTAAAAATAGTTAAAAGTTCGAAAAAATTACGGGGCTTTGATGGGAGGTTAATTAAGTAGTTATTAACCTTATATTAAAATTTGGACAGGTTTGGGAGTCCCAGTAATGGTGATCGGCTCGGGGAGCCGAATGGCACGCAAATCGAGGCGGCGGCTCGGACGGTCTGTGAGTGGACCTTGTTTTCTAAATTGGTGCATGCATAAATGTTTATTATATGTTTAAATACTTGTTTGTGTTGCCATAAGTGCATTTGGATGTGTGGTTACGTATAGGCACGTATTTCGAGGTTTCGGCCCTATACGGTGCCTATACGGGGCTGTATGTCTTTATTGGTCTAAATGAAATGGTTTTGGATTTCCAAATGGATTATGAATATGATTTTATGATGTTGATTTGGATGCTTGTGAATTATATGGTTTCACGTATTTCGAGGCGATTTACGTGCTTGCACGTAAATCGAGATTTTTCGGTTTTACACTGATTTTCCATTCTTGTGGTTTTGGATATGATTTCATGAAATGATTTTGGATTTGAAAGGTAATTCTCGAACTTGAGGTCCATTTGATTAACGGAATCGGGCCAGAGGCCTAATTGGTTTACGATTCGGACCGGGGGTCCAGTTTCTATGTGGATTCGGGCCTAGGGCCTAGTTATGTGTTACAAATGGTTTTTATGGTTCATAACGGTTTATGGGAACCGGCATGAACCCTTGAAATGGATTTATGGGTCATGACGGTTTATGGGAACCGGCATGAACCCATGAAAGGATTTTATGGTGCATGACGGCTTATGGGGGCCGGGCATGAATCCTTGAAAGGTTTCAAGAATGATTTCAAAAGGTTTTTCATATTCCATCCTTTATATATGATTGTCTCCTCCGGGGAGGGTCGTTGGCCTGGGTGGACCCCGGAGTAGTCACGGAGCACTGACTGAGTGGAGTCGCCCCCCAGTTGGTTCCTTACTCTCAGGATGGGCATGGTTCGTTACCTCCAGGGAGAGTCATTGATCTACGGACATTGACCTGGGTGGACCCTGGAGAGACTTGGGTTTGAGACCCCGGTTAGCACACGTGTAGCTCTATTTTACCGTGACAGGTTCTGGATATGAATATAATGGATAATAAACATGATTTCAGTTGGTTTGGAAAATTATGTTTATAATGATAAATGGATTTGGGCTGATATCCCTCGTATGTTTACTGTACTATGGTTTTCTGTAAATGGTTTTGGGCAGGAGCCCGGGTGATTTGTATTTACAGAATTTGGGGCTGAGACCCTAATTATGGATGTTTTAACATATATTATTGGATAAATGGTTTTACTATGCATGCATGCTTTTTAGTGGAGGGTATAAAGGTCTTTGATGAAATGTTTTTATAAATTCTTTATTTTTGTCCACTCACAGTCTTTCTGTTTTTAATACCCTTCAGGTTGACATCGGATGTGGACTGTAGCAGAGATCGAGATATCACATGCCTCCTTCGGATCTTGGCGTACTCTGATAGCCCGGGAGGGCAAAGGTCGGTAATATCCCTTGTCTGACACTTCGTGTCAGACGGGAGCAGGGTCATCCCGCGTTAATCCCGGGGGGGATTGGGTTGGGTCCTGTCAATTAAAACAAATAAAAGTTGTGAGTGGACAAAAATCATTAAGTTCATTAAACACATTTATAAGACATTTATGCCCTCCAATAAAAACATATGCACGAAAACCAGTAACCAAAACGTTTGTTCAACCAAGCCATTAGGGCCTTAGCCCAAAAACCGTTAACTCAAAACCTAGTGTGGGAACTCAGCCCAAAACTATGAAATACCACTACCAGAGCTATTAAAACCATGTGGACCACCACCCAAAGCCATAAACATAAATCAAAACCAATTAGGGTCCCCGACCCGAAATACCATTTCATCAACCAATAATCCATTTTTACCACATAAACACAAATCCAACCGAAAAGCCATTTCATAGATTCATTATTCCATATTTACCATTACCATCACCAGCATCCCAGATGCTTAGCGTCCCAGACGCTTGACGTCCCAGACGTCATATCTCACGGTATAATAAGCGACGCGTGCTGCCCGAGGTCTCTCCGGGTCCATATCCTTGACATCACAGATGTCTGACGTCCTAGACGTCAATCATAGCAATCCTCCTCCTGAGTCATTATACGGTCCGGTAACTCCGTACGATGACCCCTCGCAGGCAATGCACCGTGACTTCCCCAGTGTCCCAGACACCTAGAGGAGACCATCATATATCCTCGTATCCAGATGGTATATGGAAAACAGTTTTATTAAATCATTTCACAACATTACAATGGGCCCTGCCAAAATCGCCATAAAACATCACAATTCCATTTAGGGTCCCTGACCCAAAACCACATTTATTAAACATAGGGTCCCAGACCCGAAATCTAATTTATTAACAAAGGGTCCCAGACCCGACATCACATTTATAACCCCACTGGGCCTCATGCCCGATTTTGTAACCACTGGGCCAACGACCCGATTTGTAAACCAACTGGGCCCACGACCCGAATTCGTAAATCAACTGGGCCCCTGGCCCGATAATATCACTCAAATGGGTCTCTGCCCGATTTCGTAACAACTGGGCCCCTGGCCCGATTTCATAAACAACTGGGCCTCCGGCCCGATTTCATAACTCAATTGGACTCCAGGTCCGAGATTTCCAAACAAGTGGGCCTCAAGCCCGAGTTTATCTTTCCAATTTTAAAACCATTTCATGAAATCATATCCAAGACCATAAACATGGAAAAGCCGTGCAAAACCTGAAAAAACTTGCACGTAAATCGCCTCGAAATACGTGAAACCGTATAATTTACCAACATCCAAATCAACGTCATACAAGTCAAAATCATAATCCATATAAAACATTTAGGCATGCATAGAATTTATAAAACCAAAGTCCACTCACAGACCGTTTAACGATACGCCTCGATACGCGTGCCATATGCCTTCCCGGGCCACACCACTAACACCGGGACTCCTAATCCTGTCCAAATCACATTAGAGGATCACTAACCTCTTCATTAACATCCTATTAAAGTCCCGTAATTTTCCCGAATTTTTAATTATTTTTAAACTCGATTTAAAACCTTCGGACGTCCCGAACAATATCGAGACGGTGTCCGATCGACACGAAACCAATCCCAAAATGTTCGTTACATTGAATCGATTAAAAGTCATGTTGGAAGTTTTCCCAAAATACCTTACACGCGCCCCCACGTGCCGGTTTGAACCCCCTGCGCGTGAAACCCACGCGCCGGGTACTGTTCATTATCGTCAAGCCTTGGACGGGTCCTGCAACCGGGTCGCCGTGACCCGCGGGTCAACCCGATTGGTTCTCAGCAATTCCTCGATCATTTTCAACAGGGTTTTCACCTACAAGATCGTCCAAGTTCAAATAAGGGTTCTGTGGAATCAAAAACAAGAATTCACGTCTATATCGTACCTTCTTGATCGAGAAACTCACGACCAAAATTCCTCCGTCGACTGCTCTCAGCTCCGACCACCATTCCCTTCGAAAACGGTCCCTATAGACTCGTTGCTTCCTCAAGATCATCATCCTAATCACCAGATCAATTGAAAGACAGTAAAAACCCATCCTGCCATGTTTTTACCCGAAAACAACTCACGGGTTTGGGGCTTACCTCGCCGCCGTGGTTCACCACCGTGGCCACCACCATGCCCAGTTTGACCCCAGGAACTCCCTTCACCCTTCCAAAACGATCAAACACCCGCCTACGCCGACTTTCCAATTTTTGAGTTTCGGACCTCTCTGGTTTTCTTCTCCGCCGTCAACCTCGCCGTCTCCCGTCGTCTCCCGTCATTTCTCAATGCTCACCGTGTAGTTAGTCTCTCACACACACCAGCACAGAAGAGATTAGTGAGGTGGTTCATGTGGGTTGTTCAAATGAGTGGTGTGTGTGGGTAAGTGTTTTCGAGTGGGAAATGGTAACAGAGTGAGAGAGAGATGGGTTTGATCAGAAGGTGAAGGAAAAGAAGAGATGAGATGGACGGCGTGGATGCAATCTGGGAGTGAAATGGAGGGCTGAGATTAAAAGAATGGATTAATTGTATTTTAAATCATTAATGGAAGCATGATCCAGATTTAGGGCCTTAAATCAAGGGATGAGTGACACTTGTCACTCATCCAAGGATCTAGATTCAGCAGTCACTATTTATTATTTTATTATTTTTTTAATCGGAGCCTCGATTCGTTCGGTTAATCGAATTCGTTCCCGTGACCATAACTTCGTCGTCGGAACTCCGATTTCGGCATGCCGCCTGTCATTGGATTCGTATTGACGAGACCTACGTAACGGTCCTTGGCCCTCGTCCATCGGACCTCCCGGTCAAAAAGTCAACATTTGGCCCCTAATATGCCAAATTACCAAAATTCCCTTTGACTTCTGAACGTCATAACTTTCTCTTCGAATGTCGGAAACGAACGTGCCACCTGTCTATGAACTCGTGACGTCCCGAACTACGTCACAGTCATCGATCAAAGTCCGTTTGACCGCCCGATCAAAAATTCAACATTTTGCCCACAACCAGCGGTAAAACGGTCATTTTGCACATTTGTCCGATTTCACTCTACTAATCACCGATCGACCTCACTAATCAAGATTAGTCACTAATCTAATCCCGGAATTCGGGACGGGTCGTTACACCGAGGCTTAAACTCCATTGATGTGCCTTTCTTAGACTCAAACCCCGTTATGAGTACCGTCTCTTGTCCTAAATGTCACCCTTGAAATTTCTTACTCAAAAGGAAATACGATAACTCAAGGGTTAATAATCACCGCATGTGAGAGTTAACAAACGAGGCTTCGTCTATTCAATTAAAGATCAAATTCTAAATTTTGAAGCACAAGTGATCTACATATAGCCGAGACTAATGCATGAATACAAGAATTATTTACAAGTATGTTTTTATGCACAATTTACATATGAACAATTTATACAAGTATGAAAAATTTATTCACAAGTATGATTTTATGCACAAGTAGTTATATTCACAAGTAAGGATATTCACACTAACATATTGATTTTGCACAAGACTTATTTACAAGTATATATGTACACTATCAAAAAGTTAAGACTAGAAAATTTTGAAATAAATTTTTTTTTTACGATTTTTTTATTTAAATGGTAATGAAAACGTTTTCTTTATTTAAAAACAATAAAAAAATATTTTCTTTTTTTTCCGAATTTTTTTTAATAAATAAAGAAAAAGACAAATTTAATTTAAAAATAGTTTTAATTTTTTTTTTAGAAAAACAATTCAAAAGAAATAAAAATAAAAATAAGAAAAAGTGAACAAGTATAATATGAACATTATGAACAAACATCTACAATCATAAACAATTAAAATATGAACAAGTATAAAATGAACAAGTATGATAAGAATTTAAATTTAGGATAATAATTAAATTTACATTAACAATTATAATATGAACAAGTATATAAAAAAAATTATGAACATTTATATCATGAACAAGTATAAAAATAGAAATTATAAACAAGTATGAACATTATAACAAATATAATAAGAACAATTTATAAGAATCAAAATTATGAGAAAGCATAAAATAAAAGTTATGAACAAGTATAAAAATAAATGAACAAGTATAAAAATAAATAAAAATAATATACAAGTATAATATGAACATGTATAAAGATAAACATTATGAACAAGTATAATATGTACATGTATAAAAAATAAAAATAAACGAATATAAATAAACAAGTATAGGGATTATAAACAAGTATATTATGAAAATTAAGAACAAAAATAATATGAACAAAAATAAAAATTATAAACAAGTATAATATGCACAATTTATATACATACACTAACACATTAAAAATGATTTTCAATCTCTCCGGCAACGGCACCAAAAATTGGTAAAGCTCAAACTACGCATTAAATTAAACACGTAATTTGAATATTATGCAATTTAAACCTTTTTTGTGTAGATGTAGTATTGATAAATATGGATCGTCCTTAACCGGAGAAATTAGGGACCATTAGTAATATGTTAGTGAGAAAGAATAATGAATAATCAAAGAATAAAATAATAAATGAATTAAAGAATAAAATAATTAAAGAATAAAGAATTAAAAAATTAAAAAATTAAAGAATAAATGAATAAATGAATTAAAGAATAAAGAGTTAAAGAATAAAGAATCAAAAAATCAAAGAATAAAAGAATAAAGAATTAAATGGGGGTTTGAAAAGATTTGTAATATAAACTAAATTTTAACTAATGATTAAATTAACAATTAACAATTACAATAATTAAACTACTCCTAAAATAGACTTCTTTTAAACACAATTTTTACCAACACTTTCCATTTTGCTCATATTGAACCAATCACGAAATCTTACCTTCATCATCTCAAATACATGCATACGTTTTTCATTTTATAAATGCATCAACCATTAATGTGCGTCAAACATTAATATGCATCAAACACCTACAACATGATTCGCCTTAAGTTTGTGATTAAATGCACCGAGAACAGCCGACATTAAAATCTCTTCAATCAAATGTTAAGTGCACCGATAACGACTAACACTTAACATCAAATTGAAGTATGAAGCACTAAAACTTATGAAATAAATGAAATTTAGAAAGTAAAACACATGAAGATTGTATTCATATTCTCAAACATTTAGAAGACATAAAATTGTATCTAAAAGAGAAGTCAAAGAAGTTAAAAGGAAAATCTAAGAACAAAAATTAAAAGAAAACATAAGAAGAAAATTAAAAGAAGTTACAAATGGTCCCCAAAAATGAATTTATAAAGAGAAAAAGATGAACTAAACATGGAACTACAAAATAGAGAAAATGAACAAACTAAAGAGAAGAAAGGGGCAAAATGGGGACCTTAAACAAATGAAATGGTCTCCCTATTTATAGAGGGAGTACCAAAATTCAAATAATAAAACACAAAAATTAAATATAAAAACAATTACAATTAAAATGATGACTAAGATTAGTTTTTGCTGATTTTATGGAGAAATTATGGTGAAAAACCTGCCCAAAAGGGGCAGGTATGATTTAGCAAGGAGCAGGGCATGGAGCGGTGTAAATTCGGCCAGGAGCAGCTAAGGAGGACTATAGGATTCAGCAGTGCAGACGGGTTAGGTGGATGTGACTTTAGCAGGTGTGCACTGACAGGCGTATGGTATCTTCGTGTGAGATGCGTTGACAAGAGCTTGGAGTGTTCAGCGCACTAGCGACTGTAACGACCCGTCCCAAATTCCTAGAGTAGATTAGTGACTAATCACGATTAGTGAGACTAATCGGTGATTAGTTAGGCGAAATCGGGGCGAACGATGCGAAGTGACCGTTTTGCCCCTAGCGTGGCTAAAACGTTGACTTTTTGTTTGGGCGGTCAAATGGACTTTGACCGATGACCGTGACATAGCTTAGGACGTCACGAGTTCATAGACAGGTGGCACGTCAATTCCGACGTTCGCGGAGGAAGTTATGACGTTCGGAAGTTTAGGGGCATTTTGGTAATTTTAGTTAAAAATGGCCAAATAGTTGACTTTTTGACCGGGATGTCCGATGGCCGAGGGCCGAGGACCGTTACGTAGATCGGGACGATACGAATCCGTAGGCAGGCGGCACGTCGAATTCGGACGTTCGACGGCGAAGTTACAGTTCACGGAAGTTCCAGGTTACTATTTACAGTGACATGTTTTACGAGACAAAAAGTGCAGTTTTGTCTCTAGTGGGCCCAGCTTTTTAGACAGCCAATGGATGAGTGACAAGTGTCACCCATCCACTGGCCAATCTCACATATACATGCATCCATCCATATAACCGTGCACCCATTTCTCCATGTTTACCCAATTCAACCCGATCCCATTTCTCCCCAAAACCTTACCCTTGACCGTTGAACCTAACTGAGAGGACATAGAGTGTGAAGATGATCAGAGGGACGTGGTGGCTGGCCCAGACAGCGCCGCCGTGGGCGGCGGTGTGACGCCCCGGAAATTCGAAACATGAAAAATTTGGAAAATTTGAGGAAAATGACGATTTTGCCCCTGAAATTGGGCGAAAAGTTGACTTTTAATTTGAGCTTTCGAACGGACTTTGACCGATGACCGTGACGTAGTTCGGGACGTCACGAGTTCATAGACAGGTGGCACGCCCAATTCCGACATTCGAGGAGAAAGTTATGACGTGCGGAAGTTGGTAAAAGGGGCCGAAAGTTGACTTTTTGATCGGAACATGGTTTGGACTTTCCGGGAGTACCATTGGGTAGGTCTCGGGACGCTGAATCCATAGACAGGCGGCATGCGCCAATCGGAGTCCAAACGAGAAACTTATGGGTCTAGAACTATGAGGGGTATTTTGGTAATTAGTATGGCAAGGGTAAAATGGTAATTTTGCCACAGCATGGTATATGGGACGATTGTCCTAGCTGATTCAGCTAAATTGGATAAGGATTTATTGTTGGGTGACATGTGTCACTTGATGAGGGAGATTAGTAGCATATGAGTGCTTTGGTGTACACTTAAATTAATTAATTAATTTGTTGTATAATTAGCACTTAGTTAATACACGATCAGAAACCTTAAAACACCAAAACGGAGAACAACCAAAATCGTCCACCTTGTGTACTTGAATTCGTCTAAATCGATTGATCACAATCCCTTTGATAAACTGAAATAGAACAAAGAGATTTAGGTGAGAGAATTGGGTGGAAAATCGAAAAGAAGGGGGCTGGGAAATCAGAAAATACCCGAAACCTTGAATTGATGATTTCGAATTGAATTTCTTGTTGGAGGCTTAATTGATGGAAATGAACGTTTGAGTAAGCTTACTGGACCTAAGACGAGTCGACTGGGATCAAATTCGAAGAGAATTGATCGTGAATTGGTGATGAACAGATGCTGCGACGCCATTGAAGTGGGAGCTTGGGTTCGATTACTTAGAGGTGATGATTCTTAAAATTGACTTTGATTTCATATTTAGAATGACTGTTAGATGCTTCTGGTATGATTAATTGAATGTTACAGGTCGTGTTTGTGTGGAACCCGAGTTAGAACCCGTCGGGTTTCGAAGTTGAGTCGTGAGTTTCATGACCTAATTCCATTAAATTAAGGTTACAGATTCACAGTAGACATAGAATTGATGTTATTGAATGAAATGATTGGAGAAATTGAGTTGAATTGATGAAGTTTGGAACGGGTTGCACCGCGGGTCAAATGACCCGTTTACCAGGCAACCGGGTCAAGAAGACGACTGTACAGTCACTGTAGCACGGCGCGTGGACTCACGCGCAGCCGCTTGCGGCGGCGCGTGAGGGCGCGTGGTAGCTTTTCTGGGAAAGTGTCCAACAGATGTTTTACTCTATACAATGTAACGAACATTTTGGCTTTGGTTTCGAATCAATCGGACACCGTCTCGATGATGTTTCGAGGGTCCGAAGGTTTAAGTTACATATTTAATTAATATTAAATTCCCGGAAAATTATGGGAAAATTAGATGATGTAAATTGACTTATTAGTAACCTTGAATAATGATTGTGAACAGGATTCGAGATTCCGAGCGAGTGTCAGAAATTACGGAAACGCGTGCAGCGCGGGAAACGAGCAATTGGACGGTGTGTGAGTGGACGTTTGTTTTATAACTTGATATGCATGCATAGTTAAATGTTTTACATGATTGATTGCATGATTTGGTTTGCAATGATGTCATGATTTGTTTGGATGATTATTTATGATTTAATGATTATTTTAATCGGTAATTCGGGCACGTTTTACGAGAAATGTGTAAATGATATTTTGGACTAGGCCCGGAGTCAAAATGATTTCAAAATGGATATTTTAATGAATTAATGAGATAAGAATGATTTCTGTATTATTATGATGTTTTCTATGTGATTTTACGGATTTACGTGTAAAGCATATTTGGGCTTGAGTCCCGGTTGGTAATGATTTGACTTGGATTGAGTCATGGATTTGATTGACATGTTTTGGGATATAATCCCGGATGGTTTTCCTTGTGATTGTGATTGTGACTATGGATGCCCAGACGGTCGGAGCTAGGGGATTACCTAGTCGGCTGGTGCTTGGGGATGTGATGGTATGATTGTGAGTTATTATGATAAGCCAACTTCTCGGATGCGACTGAGCCTGGATGTACCACTCGGATGTGTCTGAGCCTGGGGATGTGTTCGCCCAGATGTGACTGAGCCCGAGGGTTGAGCCCAGATGTGTCTGATCCCGAGAGTATGGCTGGATGTTGGCCTACGCGTAGTGCAGATGTGACCGTATGATGATTTGTGCACTTGTGAATAGTGTGGATTGATTGATTGATTGATTGAGTAATTGATTGTGACCTTGTGCATAGTACTGTTTGATGTTGCGTACTGGTATTGAGTACGAGTTTTAGTCCGTGTGGCCAAGTGACTATGTTTTCATGTGTTTGGCCTGAGAGCCGGAAGTTTGACTTATTATATGGTTTGGCTAAAAGCCAGTATTTGTGTTTCATCTGTTGTTCCCTATGCATGCATGATTTGTAAAACTGGAGGGTAAAGGATGTCTTTTCAAATGTGTTTTAACGAATGTATTTTTGTCCACTCACACCTTTGTTTTTGATGACCCTCCAGGCGGTGGCACAACGTTCGGGGCTGATCTCGAGGCGGAGGCATGAGCAGAAATCAGTATAGTTATCCCTGGTTTGACAGGTACTGAAGGGTACTTTCGGGACTTCAGTTAGCTTGTCAGACGGGAACAGGACCAGGCACGGTTATCGAGGTCCAGTTGGGACGGGTCCTGTGAGGCGGAGACAGGGGAACCACCATAACCCGGTTAGACCCCAAAACTATTTATTTTCAATTTTGACATTATGGTCGATTTTGGTTGATTAGGTTAGGCTTATTAGATGGTTAGGAGGGTTTTAGGATGATTTTGGATGGCTATGGACGGCCACGAAGCCCAGGGGGCAATCAGACGTTTTGGGCCGTGAGGGAGGAATCGAAGGAGGTGGATTTTGGATGTTTTTCATAGTTTTCTCATACCATTAGACTCCTAGGATTAAACTAGGAATTTTAGGATTTATTTGGATTGAAACGGATGGAAATTGAGGGAGGAATAAGGCCGGACCGGTCACGCCGGTCCAGGGAACCAGTGAACCGGCCAGACCGGTTGAGTCGTGAGGTTGAAGAAAACTGTTCACTGGCGCGTGAAGCCCACGCGCAGCCACTTCAGGCGGCACGTAGTGGCGTGTGGGGGAGATTTTGGGGAAAGTTCCAACATGTGAAATCTTCTATTCGATGTAACGAAGATTTTGGGACTGGTTTCGAGTCGATCGGACATCGTTTTGATAGGTTTCGGGCTATCCAAAGATTTAGGTTCGGTTTTAAAAATAGTTAAAAAATCGGGAAAATTATGGGACTTCAATGAGAGGTTAATGAGGCTATTATTAAGCCTATAAATGAATTTGGACAGGTTTGGGCGTCCCGGTGAGGTGATTGACCCGAGAGACGATTATGGCACGCGTATCGAGGCGCGACTTCGGACGATCTGTGAGTGGACCTTGTTTTCTAAATTGGTGCATGCATAAATGTTTATTATATGTTTTAAATACTTTTTTGTGATTCCATGAGTGCATTTGGATGTGTGGTTACGTATAGGCACGTATTTCGAGGTTCGGCCCTATACGGTGCCTATACGGGGCTGTATGTCTTTATTGGTCTAAATGAAATGGTTTTGGATTTCCAAATGGATTATGAATATGATTTTATGATGTTGATTTTGATGCTTGTGATTTATATGGTTTCACGTATTTCAAGGCGATTTACGTGCTTGCACGTAAATCGAGGTTTCCAGTTTTACTCTGATTTTCCATTCTTATGGTTTTGGAAATATTTTAATGAAATGATTTTGGATTTGAAAAGGTAACTCTCGGACTTGAGATCCATTTGATTTAACGAGGAATCGGGCAGGAGACCCAGTTGGTTTGCGATTCAGACCGGAGGTCCAGTTTCTATGTGGATTCGGGCCTAGCGCCCAGCTATGTGTTAAAAATGGATTTACGGGTCATGAAGGTTTATGGGAACCGACATGAACCCATAAAAGGATTTTATGGTTCATGACGGCTTATGGGGGCCGGGCATGAATCCTGGAAAAGGTTTAAAGAATGATTTCAAAAGGTTTTTCATATTCCATCATTTATATATGATTGTCTCCTCCGGGAAGGGTCGTTGGCCTGGGTGGACCCCGAAATAGTCACGGAGCACTGACTGAGTGGAGTCAGCCCCCAGTTGGGTTCCTTACTCTCAGGATGGGCATGGTTCGTTACCTCCAGGGAGGGTCATTGATCTACGGACATTGACCTAGGTGGACCCTGGAGAGACTTGGGTTTGAGACCCCGGTTAGCACATGTGTAGCTCTATTTCACCGTGAAAGGTTCTGGATATGAATATAATGGATAAAAGTGATTTCAATTGGTTTGGGAAATTGTGTTTATAGTGATAAATGGATTTGGGCTGAGATCCCACGTATGTTTACTATACTATGGTTTTCTGTAAATGGTTTTGGGCAGGAGCCCGTGTGACTTGGATTTATGGAACTTGGGGCTGTGGCCCTAATTATGGTTGTTTAAACATATGTGTTTGGATAAATGATTTTACTATGCATGCATGCTTTTTAGTGAAGGGTAAAAAGGTCTTTTATGGAAATTTTTTTATAAACTCTTTATTTTTGTCCACTCACAGTCTTTCTGTTATTAATACCCTTCAAGTTGGATACGATGTGGACTGTAGCAGAGACTGAGATATCACATGCCTCCTCCGGATCCTGGCGTACTCTGATAGCCCGGGAGGGCAAAGGTTGGAAATATCCCTTGTCTGACACTTCGTGTCAGACGGGAGCAGGGTCATCCCGCGTTAATCCTGGGGGGATTGGGATGGGTCCTGTCAGCGTGGTATCAGAGCATGGTTGCTCGTGTTACTCTAAATTCCAGACCGTGTTTTGCGTACTACTCCTTACGCAGGTCGAGGATGTGATATCTCAATGGGCTACATTTCGTGATCAACCTGATAGTTGGGGTGCCGATACGATAGTGACTAATCACGATTAGTGAGACTAATCGGTGATTAGTTAGGCGAAATCGGGCGAACGATGTAAAATGAACGTTTTGCCCCTATCGTGGCTAAAACGTTGACTTTTCGTTCGGGCGGTCAAATGGACTTTAACTAATGACCGTGACATAGCTTAGGACGTCACGAGTTCATAGACAGGTGGCACGTTCAATTCCGACGTTCGCGGAGGAAGTTATGACGTTCGGAAGTTTAGGGGCATTTTGGTAATTTTGGTTAAAATGGCCAAATAGTTGGCTTTTTGACCGGGATGTCCGATGGCCGAAGGCCGAGGACCATTACGTAGATTGGGATGATACGAATCCGTAGACATGCGGCACGTCGAATTCGGACGTTCGACAACGAAGTTACGGTTCACGGAAGTTCCAAGTTACTATTCATGGCGACATGTTTTACGAGACAAAAAGTGCAATTTTGTCTCTAGTGGGCCCATCTTTTTTGACAGCCAATGGATGAGTGACAAGTGTCACCCATCCACTGGCCAATCTCACATATACATGCATCCATCCATATAACCGTGCATCCATTTCTCCATGTTTACCCAATTCAACCCGATCCCATTTCTCCCCAAAACCTTACCCTTGACCGTTGAGCCTAACTGAGAGGACAGAGAGTGTGAAGATGATTAGAGGGACGTGGTGGCTGGCCCAGACAGCGCAGCCGTGGGCGGCGGAGGCAGGGGAACCACCATAACCCAGTTAGACCCCAAAACTATTTATTTTCAATTTTGACATTATGGTCGATTTTGGTTGATTAGGTTAGGCTTATTAGATGGTTAGGAGGGTTTTAGGATGATTTTGGACGGCTGTGGTCGGCCACGAAGCCCAGGGGGCAATCAGACGTTTTGGGCCGTGAGGGAAGAATCGAAGGAGGTGGATTTTGGATGTTTTTCATAGTTTTCTTCATACCATTAGACTCCTTGACAGGACCCGCCCCGATCCCACATGGACCACAAAGGGGACGTGCCCTGCTCCCGTCTGACACCCAAAATTCATAGCAATTTTAACCTCAAAACATCAAATGCATAAATAACCAAATTAAGTTATACATCAAATCCGAATTAAACAGATGTCAGACAAGGGATGAAATCCAAAATTACAAGTTGCGAGCACGACTCTAAAATAAACCTGCTGGTAAACCACCCAACAGGGGTTCAGGTACGCAGAAGTAGATCTATGCCTCAGCCTCAAGTTCCTCCTCTACCTCAGTAGCACGACCTGGAGGGGTTACCAAAACATTAAGGGTGAGTGGGCCGAAACTCAAGTTTATAAAATCGTTTAATCAGTAAATCATATAATTTACCCCTCCGTTTTCCAAACATGCATGCATTAGAATTTAAAACCATAAATCATATAGTATGAACCATAAGGCATGTAATAAAATCATAAGATAAATTTTAGCCACTGCACTATACACTCCGATCTAGACATCCCCGATGTATGACGCCTGACGTCCAATAAGGTCACAGTCTCAAGGCTACGCGTGCCACTCGGGTCTCAATTCCGAGTCCAATCCCCAAACCCTGTCCGGGTACGGCATCTCAAATGCCTAGCGTCCTAGACGCTCGACGTCCCTGACGTCAAATAAGTAATCCTACTCCTGAGTCATTTTACGGTCCGGTTCCTCCGTAGGATGACCCCTCGCAGGCAATGCGCCGTGACCACTCCGGGGTACCACATCCGGAGGAGACAGTATCACAAGAATGGATCTATACAGTGCAGTACCAAATACATTTTATTGATATCCACGTGCAAAACATATATACATAGATAAAATCCAAACCAATCTTTAAGTTTCACCAACATGGGTCTCAAACCCAAATACTGTGAAACGTGCCATAATCATAATTTCAATATCATCAAAACCGTTTCTTGATTCCAGTATGTGAACATATAAGTAAATCGGAAAACATTTAAGCATGCAAGGGTTTAATGAAATCGGGCCCACTCACAGTACGATCCCGATGTGAACCTGCGCGTACGAACTTGTACCGGGATTATCGTACAATTCCTGTCAGTCCAAATCACATGTAAGGGTCACTACAAGTCTTAAACATTTATCCAAAAAGTCCGAAACAGAAACCGGCTCGGGGAAGCCGTCCAACACGTTTCCCGAGACAACCGGCCCTAAACTGACCCTCCCAAACTATCTCAGATCAACATGGGTAATTCATCAAAAATGTTCAGAATGATGAGAGGAACAAAATTCATGTTGATCGTGATCAGAGATAAGGTCCAACGCGCCCTCATGCGCCGCCCAAAGTGGCTGCGCGTGAAAGTCACGCGCCTGACACTGTAGCTACAGTGTCACCACCTTCACCCCGTTTGTCTGTAATACGGGCCTGCCACCCGCGGCTTGACCCGGTTGATTACCCATCAATTCCTACTTGATTTCAATCCAATTTGATCCTAACATGTTTATTATTCTTCCAATTTAAGTTCTATGACATTAATTTGCCTCGACAAGTCCTTTAACTGGCCATTCGACCCGTGATCAACCAAACGGGTTGATCATCCCAACTCACTGGTTTCCAAACCATAAAAAAAAATTAACCTTCCAGGAAGCATCAAAGGACTAAAACGAACTAAAATAAACGATCAATTGTGCCTGAAAGTACCTGAAGGTTGTCGTCCCAAGCTCTGTAATTTCTCTGAAAACGGCAGCCTCCGTCCCAGCTCAACCGTGGCTGGTTCCCCTAGATTTCGATGTGGTTGAGTTCCAAACACTCCCAGAAGACTAAACCGGGCCTTGGTTTGGTCCAACAATCACCAGAAATCAAAATCCAAATTTCCCTCCAATTTTCCAGAAATGGTTTTCTCTGGTTTTCGTCTCAAATTCTCAGTCCTCACAGCAGCAAAGTGAAGCACACTCAATTCTTATTCAGTTTAAACAATCCATACCACTCAATTCTTATTCAGTTTAAACAATCCATACCAACCACTCAATTCTTATTCAGGGCATCAAGACCTACCTAACGGTCCTTGATTCACGTGAAAATTAGTTGTCAAACGAAAAGTCAACATTATCGCCCCAATCGTCCAAATTACGGTAATGCCCCTGAACTTCCGATAGTCACAACTTTTTCCCTGATCGTCCGAATTGGACGTGCCACCTGTCTAAGCATTCGTGACGTCCCGAACTACGTCACGGTCATTGGTCAAAGTCCATCTGACCCGTAAATCAAAAAGTCAACAATTTGGCCATACCATTCACAAGGGTAAAAATGTCAATTCATACATTACATTATTATAATCCTTGAATTTCCGAGGTGTTACACTCCTAGGATTAAACTAGGAATTTTAGGATTTATTTGGACTGAAACGGATGGAAATTGAGGGAGGAATAAGGCCGGACCGGTCACGCCGGTCCAGGGAACCAGTGAACCAGCCGGACCGGTTCAGTCGTGAGGTTGAAGAAAACTGTTCACTAGCGCGTGAAGCCCACGCGCAGCCACTTCAGGTGGTGCGTGGGGGAGATTTTTGGGAAAGTTCCAACATGTGAAATCTTCTATTCGATGTAACGAAGATTTTGGGACTGGTTTCGAGTCGATCGGACATCGTTTCGATAGGTTTCGGGCTGTCCGAAGGTTTAGGTTCGGTTTTAAAAATAGTTATAAAATCGAGAAAATTATGGGACTTCAATGAGAGGTTAATGAGGCTATTAGTAACCCTTTAAATGAATTTGGACAGGTTTGGGCGTCCAGGTGACGGTGATTGACCCGGGAGACGATTATGGCACGCGTATCGAGGCGCGACTTCGGACGATCTGTGAGTGGACCTTGTTTTCTAAATTGGTGCATGCATAAATGTTTATTATATGTTTTAAATACTTGTTTGTGATGCCATGAGTGCATTTGGATGTGTGGTTACGTATAGGCACGTATTTCGAGGTTTCGGCCCTATACGGGGTTGTATGTCTTTATTGGTCTAAATGAAATGGTTTTGGATTTCCAAATGGATTATGAATATGATTTTATGATGTTGATTTGGATGCTTGTGATTTATATGATTTCACGTATTTCAAGGCGATTTACGTGCTTGCACGTAAATCGAGGTTTCCGGTTTTACTCTGATTTTCCATTCTTTTGGTTTTGGAAATAGTTTAATGAAATGATTTTGGATTTGAAAAGGTAACTCTCAGACTTGAGGTCCATTTTATTTAACAAGGCATCGGGCCGGAGACCCAGTTGGTTTACGATTCGGACCGGAGGTCCAGTTTCTATGTGGATTCGGGCCTAGCGCCTAGCTATGTGTTAAAAATGGATTTACGGGTCATGACGGTTTATGGGAACCGGCATGAACCCATAAAAGGGTTTTATGGTTCATGACGGCTTATGGGGGCCAGGCTTGAATCCTGAAAATGTTTAAAGAATGATTTCAAAAGGTTTTTCATATTCCATCCTCTATATATGATTGTCTCCTCTGGGGAGGGTCGTTGGCCTGGGTGGACACCGGAGTAGTCACGGAGCACTGATTTAGTGGAGTCGCCCCCCAGTTGGGTTCCTTACTCTCAGGATGGGCATGGTTCGTTACCTCCAGGGAGGGTCATTGATATACGGACATTGACCTGGGTGGACCCTGGAGAGACTTGGGTTTGAGACCCCGGTTAGCACACGTGTAGCTCTATTTCACCGTGACAGGTTCTGGATATGAATATAATGGATAAACGTGATTTCAATTGGTTTGGGAAATTGTGTTTATAATGATAAATGGATTTGGGCTGAGATCCCACGTATGTTTACTATACTATGGTTTTCTGTAAATGGTTTTGGGCAGGAGCCCGTGTGACTTGGATTTACGGAACTTGGGGCTGTGACCCTAATTATGGTTGTTTAAACATATGTGTTTGGATAAATGATTTTACTATGCATGCATGCTTTTTAGTGAAGGGTATAAAGGTCTTTTATGGAAATGTTTTTATGAACTCTTTATTTTTGTCCACTCACAGTCTTTCTGTTTTTTTATACCCTTCAGGTTGGATACGATGTGGACTGTAGCAGAGACCGAGATATCACATGCCTCCTCCGGATCCTTGCGTACTCTGATAGCCCGGGAGGGCAAAGGTTGGAAATATCCCTTGTCTGATACTTCGTGTTAGACGGGAGCAGGGTCATCTTGCTTTAATCCCGGGGGGATTTGGATGGGTCCAAAACTAATCTACTCTAGCAATTTGGGACGGGTCGTTACAGCGACGAACTAAAGAAGAAGTTTCAGCAGGCGCCTGTCGACAAATCGGTTGGGCTGGTGGCGCACGATGGGCTCGCAGGCTGATTTTCTTGGGCCGTGACTGGGCCGGGCGTGATGGGTTTGGGCCTCTTGCAAATGAATTTCAATTTTAAAATGGAGTTATATAAATCCACCGAATTTCGTCCAAGCTTTATTTTCTACAAAATACAACAAAATATATTATTTTCTCCAATTATTTATTATTTTAATATTAAAAGTTAAGTATAAAGGATACAAAAAAATATATAAAATAATGCTTAATTAAAGACCTATCAAGAGACTAGTTCGAGTTGAATGAAAGTGCATGGAGTCTTGTTTGATTGTGAGAAGTAGGCTACAACAAGATACATGATCAGACACCATGCTTAGGCATCACAATGTCATTAACAATTGACAGAAAAACAAAAGCACAAACGAAGAATGCAAAACAAGGATTCTAAATCATTCTTTCGGGAAAAAAAAGGATTCTATAATCTAAATCAAATAAAATAAAAGAATGATGTATGTAACTAAAGAAAATGATTGGCGTAACATCACAGTAACTTGACAAGTTGTGTGCAAAAAAACTTTTCAAAAGTATGGATGCTCCGTAAAAACGACACCACCCACCCACATTTCGTATTACTAACAGATATCCTAAGTGAACCTATGTGAATTAATGTAATAGTAACCTGAATAAATTTGATAGACTTCGGAGTTGACAATGATGAGATTTTGTAAACTTATAATTTCACAAGCAAAAGTTGCATGTTAAATGGTTCAAGAAGTGGAGTTTCTCTCTCTCTTAATAATATTTCACCATCTGCTAACATTTTCTTCTATAGCCTCATATTTTTCTTTCACAATCATATATATTTTTTTTGCAACTTTAAAATTTAAAAAATAGCTTTTTTTAAAAACTAACTCGAGTCCGGCCCGAACTTATTAGGCTAGACCCGAAAACCATAATAAAAGTCTAGTCCGATAAAAAAAAAACTTGGGTTCTTATATATGTAAGTAAGCTCACCCGATTCGCCCCAAAATTTTAAAAATTATTTAATATGCCCAATC
Organism: Prinsepia uniflora; assembly: GCA_032719365.1. Taxonomy (NCBI): domain Eukaryota; kingdom Viridiplantae; phylum Streptophyta; class Magnoliopsida; order Rosales; family Rosaceae; genus Prinsepia; species Prinsepia uniflora. Next base: position 69,209,619 of record CM064868.1, on the reverse strand, counting down.
CGACCGAACCCAAGCCCAAAAAATTTGGGCCCAATGCCAAGGGCTAAATGGGTTGGCCTAGACTGGGTAAGGCTAAAGACATGAGCTGAAACTATTCTAACCTTTCTCATTGCGTGGATTAGATTAATGGCAACCAATAAAGAGTTGCCAAATGTTATATATTTTTTATGTCTTTCATGTTTCATATATTTTTTTTAATTTAAATTGACAGTTGTTATTTTTTTAGACTTGCATTATTTTAGTATAATTTACTTTTTTTTTTATAAAATTTAACATTTTAATTATCATATATAAGAACTAAGTTATATTTCCTATACATTATGTAATATTTTTACATTATTATCTTTAAAAAATAATTTTCAAAAATTTAAATTTTTATCTTTTATCCTTCTCCATTAGAAACACATCAAACAGCCTTCAACAAAATGTTATGAGCAATATCATTTAAGAAACTAAATCTTATCTCTAACTAGCCCTCATCATTTGGCCCAGAAGCCCACGGGCTTATGGGTACCCGATAGGCCCGATGACAAAAAGCCCGACCCGGCCAGATATGGGCCGTGGGCTGGCCCGGCCCGCATGTTGACGGGCTGGACTTGGGCTTATGGTATTCAAGCCCGCTAGGCCCAATAGGCCCGAGCCCGATAAAGCCCGGTAAGCCCAGCCCGACCCGCCCAGGTAAACCCGACCCATAAGCCCGAAAATATAAAATAATTATAAATTAAGAATTGATACCAAATCCAATTTTGTTACTACTATTATAGCCAAAATCCAAAACTCCAACCAAATCTCAACCTAGTGTCATTTAAAAGCCCAATGCCCAAACCAAACTCTAACCCTAAATTCAAAAAAACTCACTAGGCCTCTGACTTTCTTAGAGACCTGCTTATCTTATCTCGGTTTTATGGTCGAAAATTTAGATCAATTCTCTAAATCCAATAGTACCCCTCCATAGCTTATTTCAATATTCGATAATAATATTTAAACTCAACTCAATTTTTTTTTTACAATTAGGTAGGTACAAATAGGCTTAGTAGGCCCGACCCGTAAAGCCCGATAAAAACCCGGCCCGACAAAGGGCATGGGCTTTCATATTTATGATCAAGCCCGCCCAACCCGGCCCGATATTTTTTAAATTATGAAATAAGCCCGACCCGGCCCAAGCCCAAAAATTTTGGGCCAGGCTTGCCCGACTCAGCCCAATGACGAGGCCTATCTCTAACCCTTGCTCTTACCTCTATCTAGCTCTAAGGAATCTCACCATCAAATCCTTCTACTTAATAAATTAGTCAAACAAGGCCCTATATAGTATTTTCCCTCTTGAAAAAACTACTTTATTTGAAAATAAAGCAATATAAAAACGCTAATAAAAATATAAAATTTTGCTTTTTCGAAAAACAATAGATTTTTAACAAAAAAAATTTAAAAGCAATATGCATGTTTTTAAAAACTACTTTTACAAAAATTATTTTATGTATAATTACTTATTATGATTAATAAAAACCAAAAATAACCTTTCAAAAAACCACAGCTTAAACAATTTTTAAAAAAAAAACACACCAATCACAAACTAGCTCCAAGTTAATTTGTACATCCCATCACTTTAAAGTCCCTTCACTCAATCGCCATTTCAAAATTTTTCACCCAAACACACCCAGAAGGTAGTAAAATAATACTAAACTACATATAGATGATAATCCTAAATCAAATGCACAACAAAATATATAGGCCTCTTGCACTCAGGTACCAGCTTCACATGGTGGCGCAGAAACATATGACAAATTCAGTATGTTTATCTCAGAAAACAGGAGAGCCGATGAAAAGTAACAAATTTCTTTACATTCCGGTACCCAAAGGAGAGGCTGAATGCATACAGAAAACACCTGCATCATTTTCCACAACAAATAAGTAAAACCAAATTGTTCTTTTACAAGAATCAATAAGCCAGGCATGATTTGAACTAATTTCTCAAAAAAAAAAAAATGGTTTCATTATAGAACCAACATTTGAAACATCAAAGCTTGCTATCTAACGCTCGGATACAATATTAACACTGGCATGGTTAAGAATTCAAAAGCCATCTACATGAATTAAAGATCGATATCCAACTATCAGGTCAAGATGATAAATCCTAGTTCAAGCCACAACCCATGAGTTTTATCTTCATTAAATTACACATAAAACTCGCCCTCTTTTCTCTTTCATGAAAAACAAGCAACTTACCTCTCAACTAAACAACTTTTAATCAAACCCCACAGAAAAAGACTTTCCAAATGAACAAAAAAACAATCAATTTTGAAATTGCGACACAAACAAGCTGAATCACATTACAATTGGAGCACGACACAAACACACAAATCAATCAATCAATCATTAAATGTATTAAAACACTTCAAACAAAACACAAAAGGCAAGCAATTCCGTTTTATACTGAAGACATTCTTAACCAAATTGCACCAAAACCATCCACCAAAAATTTGGGAAACACGATTTGATTTCAACAATTGGAGAAGTAACCCAACTGGTTCACCTTCTAAATGCGTGCAAAAAAGCAACTTACTCATTGGATGTATTTGGGTATTTCTCCTTTCCTGAGGAGGGAGAGAGAGTAGTGAGCAGCATCAATGAGGTCATCAATGTTGTGCAGAGACCTCTCCTCAGCAGCCAACATGAAAATTGCGCGTGTCTCTGCTTTCTTGGCCAGCCTTGCTGCCCAATTTAGAGGCAAATTTGGTGAATTGAGGCTTCTCAGTATTTGGCGATACAGAGAGAGAACTTGTCCTCTGTTTCTTGCTAAGTCCTCAGCCGTTGCCCATATCACGCCCTTTCCCATTTCTCTCTCACTTATAACTCCTCAAAGTTCAATGCCGTGAAATGCTTTAATCTTTTACAGAGCTATGGAGTACCAACCCAGATTAGTAAAGCATGAGTAATTTTATTTATATTTTTATGCATCGCATAGTAGGCCAGATGTCACGCCCCAGATCCTGGTTAAGGAAAAAACATTCACTGCACCTGGGGCGTGAATAAACTTCATAAAAAAATAAAATAAAACAGTGACACTACTCTTACTAATAAAAAGATTCAACCCAAAAAAAGACAAAGAGAAAGAAAAAAAATGTATTCGTCTAATCTAATTGAAATCCCGCTCATCTATATCTTCTTGGTTCAAAACCTGAAGCAAATTTGTAAGGGTTGAGGGCCTGAGGTTTACTAGCTCAAGAGGTTCAACAATCACAATGGAACTATTTCAATCACAAAATCTGATAACAAGAACAACGATGCATGACTGTATTGTTTCCTCTTCCCCTGTTAACCCAGTTAACAATCAATACCATTTTCTTGTTATTAGTCATCATGTCAGACCAGTCCCCAAATTCGATACCTGATCTGATCCTTTAATCAAGCTTAAACCGATATGGCTTCACACCCTTTCTTTGTGCACATTTAGGCTGATATAGATCCTGGGAATATTACTCAGATTTGGGCTGATGTAGGTCAGAGTTGGGTGTGTCGGGAAGATATGGCTATCGACTCTTCTTTTTTTTAAAGTGTTTTTCAAAATTAAAAAGAAGAATTTAATGTAAAATTTAATTATCATTAATTAAAGAACACATGGCATACAGAGGAGTGGTGAGCAAACGTGCTCCCAAGATCCTGGGTGCCCTGAAAGTGGATTTGATTAATTTTATTTATATTTTTATGAATCACATACTAGGTTTCTCATTAGGGACTCCAACTCATGATCATAGATGACCATAGTCTTTTCAGTCTATCTTAACTTCCTATGAACCCATAATGAATGAATGATCATCACTTATCAATTATAACCATATTAAGATGGAACTATCAATAAAACATTCTAAGAAAACAATACTCATCTAGAAATATTATTCAAAATTATTTCTAAAGACATCCAATTCTTGCTCAACAACCTGTTATCTAATTGAATTATGCCATTTCCAAACATATCACAATTGCATCCATAACATAAGTATATGAAAGATTAACACTTTTAACAGGAATAGAATTAATAAGATTCCTTCCAACTCCCCCAACTTTAATGCAAAGCTATAGAGTAATTCTGATTCACTGCAAAACTAGCCATAGCACTTTGATACAACCCGTACATTCCTATCAAAAAATAATACCATCACCAATCTTAAACCAATTGTATACAATCCCAGTTATATAAGCAAAATAGGACCTGAGACCTAATAATATATATACTTATTGAGGAATATGATGATATACCTCCACTTGTAAAACCAAGTATGTGCATTCTAATACATACAAAATTATATCATTAAATACAGAGAGTGATCTATACATGTATAAACCAAGAATTTTCTATAGGTATTCTAATTAAAAACGACTCTTTAATCTTACCCATCAAGAAAAATAGATGTATATATATATATATATAGATATCTATATAGAACATAGTTAAGGTCTGAAAATCAGATCCATTTATGTACTCATTCTAAAGTTTTACAAGCAACTTTTACTTTGATGATGAAAAAAGTAATAATTTATAGATCATAATAATTTGTGTTTGAAACCAAACGGATTGAGTTATAAATACAGCTGCATTAGGCAAACAATACATCTGTAATAGCAAACCATACCAGTCAATTAATGTAAGAAAGGACTTTTATTCGAACGTAATGCAAGGTCGTAAGTCCAAATCCATTTATAAATATTCCAACCCCAATTTAAAACCAAGAAAAATCATGGCAGATGCTTGTTCAATAAAAATCTGAAAGAAAGCAGGACTAGTGAGTGATTTAGGTGATGATTTGATTCAATGAAGAGAATTTTGGATAAGATGATCCAGCAAGAAAATGGATTGGAACCAAAATCCCCAAATAAATTAAACCTTAGAAATGAGATGGATTTAGAATAAAGAGCTCACCAGATAAGTTATGGGTAGCTCATAGAAAAAGGAAGCGAACACAGGTGAATATAAAGTTTGAGATACAAAAACAATTTGACGCAGCAGAGAAGAAACCCGAGAAGACCACTATTATAAGATGTCATTCCGAATGGAATAAAAGAATTCCTACTATTATCCTTTTTTTGATTAGAGAAATAAATTGAAAATAAAACAGCAAGTACAAAAATGAGTAATAACCCCCAGTAGACTGGTACGATTCTACTCAGGGGCACAAGACAACTTTCTCTAAGGAACTCGGCAAAATAGCCCCGTAACTTCGGCAAAAGGGTGCCCCATCACAAAGGGGGCCGCAGTGATGAGGCCCAGGTGACTGCTTACCAAAAACACAGGTCTCGGAAAAGTCATAAGACCATGTATGGGTGCTGACGCCTGCCCAGTTCCGGAAGGACAAGGAAGTTGGTGATTGCCAACAAAGTTTTGATTACAGTTTGGGGATGATTTAACAGCAACACAAGATCATGAGATTCCTCATGAATAATTTGCTAAATAGTAAGATAGTTTTCCACTTGGCCCACTTCACAACAATGTTCTTAATTTCTTACAGATAAACACGATTATGACAAAGTTATGGTTACTCACAGGTATGACTGGTGGCTCAAAATTTCTAACACCTTTACTTCAGTGCTACTCTGACCATCAATTAACTACATGTCACACCAAAACCAACCACCAAGACCATCATCCATCGATGAACTCCCTCTAACTCCGATGACTCTGATGGCACTGATGCCAAACAAGATGCCCAGAAACAATCTTTGTCCCACAAATAATTACCTATCAACCTCATTCACAAGTATCCGTCTATTCCTTTCTAGACATAAAACCCAAATAACAACCATTACTGCAAATCTTCTCAACAGAAAAATACTAACAGAAAAATAAAGTATGCAATTCTGGTTTATTATAACATCAATACTTATAATGAGCGCGACTGAGATTTACCGGGAAGCAAGAGCGACGGATTAAGGAAGGGAAGCTGGAGGTCGTCAACGAGGAGTGTGGTGGCAGTGAGTCGCCGTCGAAGTCTCAAACAGTCGAACGTCAGAGTTTAGGTTGCAGTATCATTTTGAGGTTTTTGAACAAATTTTGAGTTGAAGCTGTCCAAAAAGTCACTCGTACGGAGACGGACGAAGGTGGAGGTCGATGCGTTGTTGTTATTCACGGGCCGATGATAATTTGCAATTGGATCGGTTACGGGGCCCAGATGACCTTGGGCTATGTTTTTGGGCTTCCATCTAATAGACAAATGTCGGAAATTTAAAAACTTCAAATCTAGCAGGTTAACAGATTCTAAAGCTACTAACTGTCAAAAAGATCAAAACATCAAAACACAAATAAGAATCATAAGAACCATAATCTTTGATGCAATCAAGCATTGCATAGCTATCACGATGGTTCATAGTGCAATCAAGCATTGCATAGCGTATAATAATAATTATAACAGCAGTTTTAATAGACTTCATAACTGTTAAAATTATCAACTTAACTATGAATTCACGTATGAACCCAGGTTAACATTAAACAGTTATATTTCTGAAATCCATCTTATAATTATCATAAACCATCAAATATCCAACAATAACTTAGGAAAACATATAATTAAAGTAAACTTACTTCCAATTATCAGATCAGACTCCCACTGATTAACTTTCCTACTGATTAATACTCATATTGATCGAACCTAGCTACAGTATGTCAAATTCAATCTGAATTTCCATGTAACTTTGGTTTAGACTTATATAAGATTCAGAGAACCTCAATTACCAATCCAAAAGATCACAAACACATAAGGTGATCAACATCACAAGTTGCCAAAAGTATCACTAATACACAAGGTGATCAAAATCCACAAAATGCACCATTTAACAGAAAGGCACTCCATCAAAAGTTAGAACAACCAACTATTGCTATTAAACAAAAGGAATCAGCATAGACAATAGCTGCCAAAACAGTTATACTTAGTCAATGGACTATGGTTCTTTCAAAATTATTAACCATAATAAGAAACAAAAATGTGGAAACAATGTTGAGACAACGAGGACAAAATGAACAAGAATCTGTTACCAAACCAAATAAATCATTAGCACAATAGGTGATCTTCAACACAAGTTGCTGCACAAAAGTTGTCTCAACAAAGTTTGCACTACAAATAGGAATTCCAAAACACTGGGAATTAATCTAAACTATATAATGGTTCAATCAAACTTCCAATAAACCAAATATAATTGTTTAATCACAATAATTTTTTACAAAGAGCTTTTCAAAAAACTAAATGAAAACAAAACATGACAAGTATAAAATGAACAAAATCGTGAAAAGGAAACATCGCTCCCACTGATAAAAACTTGTTTCTTTTTAATGGGCTAAAACTCAAGTGAGACAAAACAAATAAATTGAGAAAAACAAACTCCCACTTATGAATCAATTAACAGATTCCAATAGTCTCATCCTTTGCAATAGACATATCCATAGAAACAAAATTCGAAAACAACTTCTTCATCAAAACAACTGTAAGGTTGAAACAAAGAAATGAATTATAAATTCTAACTGTTTTGTGTAGAAACATTTTATTTTCCCCCAGTGACTTAGAAAACTCAATTTGAAGCGTGAAGCACAAATTTTTTTAAAGCATTAGGATTTAGAATTCCAAGGCACTAATTTCCAAAGTTGGGAAAAAGAAAATTCAAGAGAAACACACATATGATACACAAACTCTTCAGTCAAAAGTATTAATCAAAATACTTCAGAAAGTCAATAGTAATTTCACATCGAATATAAGCATTGTCAGAACTCTTAGATTCCCTGCCAAGGGTTTGTCTACGAAGAGCATCACGTCGAATATAAGCATGCGTTTGTTCAAAATCAAGTACTGATTCCTTTCAGAGTACTTCTCCATGAACTAGTTCGAACTCCGCATCAAGACCGGCAATGAAGATGTCAATACGTAGACGCTAGATCGATTTTCGGTATAGCACCACATCTTCTGCATCCTTCGTCACTACAGTATCACAATGATCCAATTCCTGGAAGATTTCAACCAAATCTCTATAGTAGGTGGACAATGGTCTCCTATTCTGCTTGGTGGAGAATGCACGTTGATTCAAATCAAAGATCCTTGATTCATCGGACCCATCATAAAACGTTTTACTCAGTGCACTCCAAATCTCACGTGCAGTACGTAATTGAAGGTACCTCTTCATGATTTCTGGAGTCATGGATGTAAGCAACCATCCTTTCACCTTTGATTTTCAGCATACCACTTAGCATAGGTGGTATTGGTGGTCTGGGGTGGAGCTGTATTGCCCATAATATAATCCAAATTCTCACGAGCAGTAGTCTGCATCTCAAGAATTTGAGACCAGATATCATAATTGATCTCATTAAGAACAACACCAGCACTGAAACTAACACCTTTAGATTGCACAATAATCTGAGGAGCAGAGGACTTGTCTGCATCACCCATATTACACAGAGTGAGAGACGGCACAAGAACACGACGATTGGTGTTTACAAAGAACAAGGTTTATTGCTAACACTAGCTCTGATACCAAGTTGAAACTTACAGCTTAATTTTCTCTCAAGGTTTATTGCTAACACTAGCTCTGATACCAAGTTGAAACTTACAGCTTAATTTTCTCTTACTTTATTCTTTTCATAAACTAAGGTATTTATAATGTACACAAGATGTAAACCATGGATTAGAAAGGAATAAACTAATTACTGGAAATCTAAAGATTACAAAACCCTAATAGGAAAATGAATCAAACATACAGTTGGATTCAACGGCCTATTCATGTAATCTTCAAAGCAATGAGCACCTCTAATATTCCATAATGTCAAACACTTGCAACACAGAACTTTGAAGTTAAAATCATAATTAATTAAACACTGAAATCATATTTGTCTATGAATCCAAAAAACAAGTCCTATATAATCATGCCTTTTGCCATGTCATACCAAGTTTATTGCCTACTTTTAATTAGCAAAACCATCATGTTAAAACCAAAGGCGCATCATCTCGTCTCCCTAATAACTGTTGGTAGAAGGAAATGCTGCATATTGTCTGTCCAGAACCTCAATCAGCTTGTCAGCTATCGCTTTGGCATACAAAGAAGACCCCTCAAGCATCTACAAATTAAAACCAAATCCTAATTATTAATCAAAATCACACCAAATGTATGTAGGAAACACAAATTACTAATTATTATTTAAGATTAATTAACGCCAGACTGGAAGACACCAACCTTTGTGTTGAACAAGAAACTGTAAGAATTACCAATGTGGCCACCAGCAGCATGATGAAGATCAAGCTGCATTTCATCAAGGAGCCTGGACACAAACAGCAACAGATTGATCTTCTTCCTCTGAACCAATTTGATGGTAACTTCATCATCGATGATTCGGATATCTACCTCGGTTTCTTTGGATTTCCTTTGCAGCCATGAGCTCCTCAGAGATCCATTGCTGTAGGACTGGTCATGGCGATCACCAAGAGGCTTCATGTCGCAGCTTTCATCATCTCCGGCACCGCCGCCGTCTTGCTCAGTCTTGTGCCTCTTGCTGCTCTCTCTCGCATATCTTTTCTTCTCCACCATTAATTTCAGCTCTTCCACTGTCCTCAGAAGCTCTTTTATGTAATCAATTGCATCTCCCACAATGGATGCCCTATCACCCTTTGCTCCAATTGTTCCCCAAACACAAACACAAACATTGACGAAAATATATGATAAACTACTATCCACAAAAACAACACCAAATTGGGATTTCAAATTATGCATATTTTTCATTAAATAAGCCAAACTTAGAAATCGTGAAGGCTTTAATTATGGTGCATACCTTTGTTGGGTTCGGAATTAACTTCCTCAAGGCATCATATTTGCCATTCAATTGGACTCTCCTTTGGCGCTCAGTGGCAAAAGGTTTGGCCCCTTTGACATCTCTTCGTCTTTCAACAGAAGTCATATCTCTTGAGAACTCCAAGACTCCATTATCAAACTGCCTCCCAATAGCCCCATCTGGGTAAGCCCCTCCTCCTCCTCCACTCCCCTCTCTCTCATCCCCACCACTACAAAACAAAGACCCATTTCTTGAGGCAGGCAAGCTGTATCCATGTGGCAAGGACTGAAGCAGCTCCCTAAGTAATGGAGGCTGTGGAGGCAGATTCAGATGGAAAAGTGGGTCATAAAGAACCGAAGACGCTGTCAATGGGGTGTCAACACCGCCGGGAAGGTCAGCCAGATACCCCAAAGAGCTCGGAAAATTGGAGGCTGTCTGGTGCGGGTTTGTGAAGGTAAGGGATGAATTTTGAAGAACAGAGGAAGGTGAGCATCTGGGCAAGCTGAATAGGTTGAGAAGGTCAGGTGTTGGAGGGTATGGAGTAGAACCATCTGGGAGTTGTTGAATCTGATCAGGGATGCCATGCATATTGTTGTCCCAATTGGGTTGTTGTTCAAAAGAAACCAAATGGGTATTGTTGGTATTGTCAGAATTGGTATTATATGGGTTATCCATATCGAACCCAAGTTCATTCTGAAGCTCGATTTCTATGGCGGCATGATGATCTTGCTGATGCGGGTGGTTTTGGTTGTTGATTTGGTGATGGTGGTAAGATAGCTCTTCCATGGAGAGCCTCAAGTTTTCTTCAATAGCAAAGTTGCTGCTTGCGTGGTTGCTGTGGGTCTCTGAAACTGAAGCACAGCCCATATTGATAATTTCTGGTGGTTGCGGCGGTGGTGGTGGCGGAGGAGGAAGAGGGTTGAGGTTGAGCACACTTTCTGCTGATTCTGTCAGGGAGGTTGGGTCAAAGTTGCAGCCTACAGAGTCTTCATACATTTTTGCACCAGCAATCTTTAACTTGTCCTGCAGGCTTTTGCCTCTCCTTTTATGGGTCTCTTTGTTTCTCTGCAGCATTTCCACATACACCAGGTGATCAAAATTAACAACCATAACATAAGCCCATACATAAGAAGAAAGAAACAGAAGAAGCATGGAAAATAATTAGTACAAAAAAAAAAAACAATTCTCAAACCTTTTATAGGGAGATTGGTAGATGGAGCCCCAAAATCAGAGCAGCTTTGTTCACCAAATTAACAACTGGTGGAGAGAGATAGAGAGAAAGAATTTATATGAGAGGGAGAGAGAGAAAGGACTGAAACTGCAAAAAGTGAGGGAAGAGAGAAGTCTCTCTGTTTTTATGAATCAGGTTTTATTACAATTTTGCCACAGCAAGCAAAGGAGCAGAGCCACAGCTGGGAATTGTTACTGAGATTCCCATAGGTGTGAGGGACGTCTCCCTTTTCTGAAATTCTTGATTCTGCTTGCCTGATTTTTGCACTTGCAGACCCTCACCAGTCTTCCTTCCTTCTTTCACCCTTTCATAATTTTGGTGACTTGTAGTGATAGTTATTCTTGTTTGTCATTAATGAGAAAATGGTGAAATCGATTAAAGAAATCGTTTGACAGTAAAACGACGCGGCCACTCTCCACAAACTAAAATATTTGGGATTTTAAGGAGTAAAATGTTTAGCGCTAACTCTTTATGGCTGTTTGAACTTTGATTAGATTCATGCAAAACGTGTTTATTCTGGCAAGAGCGCATTTAGGTAGGGCTTGTATTTTTTTTTTCTCCTACAACTAGCAGTTACAGATATTGTGGGCCCCACCTCTCACCATCCCCATGCAAACCGCTAACCCAAACTAACCCTATTTTGCAAACTGCATACCATTTTAGCAAGAACATCCAGATGTCGAAATCTCATTCTAATAATAATAAAAAACAAGGATAATTATAAATATGTCTAATTTTTTAGTTCAATTTATAAATTAATTTATTATAATAAATAGAGACAGTAAAAAATAAATAATTTTTTTTTATTATTATTTGTCAAATTATATGTTTCTTTTTAACCGTTAAATAATTACTTATATGTCATTATATATTATATTTACGTACCTACCAATATCTGATTATAAACTTACAGATAAATTAAATAATATTACATATTTAACTCTTCCGTATAAATAATATACCTATATATATAGAAATTCTAATTATATCATAATAGGTATATAATTTTTTAATATACCTTTCTCAAAATAAACAGATTCTTATTAATTTACCTACGAAAAGTAATAAGATAAATAGCTAACATGTAACTCTCTGACTCTTTCAAAAGTATCAGATGTGATCAGATAAAACAAATATAAAATAAATCCTCTGAAATTTAGTTTGAATTATCTTAATTTAATTAATTTTGAAAAATAAATATAAAATAATAATATTTAAAATTTGAAAGCTTTTCATCCGTATCTGAAAAAAAATGGTGTAAAAGGTATTTAAAAACTTTAAAAAACAAAATCATAAAAAGAACACAGTAAAAATCTAAAAAAACAGTAAATGAGCTATTTTATATGTTAAGTGGACTAATTTATAAATTAGGCTTAAAAATTGGACTAATTTATAATTATGCGCAAAAAAAATTCAGTAATTTGGTTTCAGACTTGAATGACCATGCAAACGAAAGCTAATCAAGGATTATTAGAAGAAAAAAAAAATTTGCAAGGTGAGTTTTAGAGAAGGGGGTATTTTTTTAAAGAATATATTATAATAAGTTGTGGCTACGACTCGTTTTAACTCATCAAGTGATAGGTAGAGACAACTGTAGCAATATACAACGACATAGGTAGTGATATGCAGTAACAACGATGAAAGTGACTCATTTGTACCGAGGGCCGTCCCAAACCAAATGGAGGCCTAAAACAAAAAATACAAATGAGGCTTTTTAACTTAATATTTAAATATAAATATTTTGGTTAATATTTTTCCTTTTAACTCATCAAGTGATATGTAGAGACAACTGTAGCAATATGCAACGACATAGGTAGTGATATACAGTAACAACGATGAAAGTGACTCATTTGTACCGATGGCAGTACCAAGCCAAATGGAGGCCTAAGACAAAAAATACAAATGAGGCTTTGTAGCTTAATATTTAAATACAAATAAATAATATATATTTTAATTAATTTAGTTTGAAACATCATTTATAAATTCTACTTAATAAAAAATTGCATGTTAGTACTTCACTTGCTTGATAGTTTTGGAAGAATATCAATTGCTTTTTACAGAAATAAAATAACAATTTTGATTAAAAAAATAAAGTAAATTAACCTAGAAAATCAAATGTGTCATTATACTTTTTTTCTCAATAAATATAACTATAAAAATAATTCTAACAAAATGAAGGGATCTCAAGTTTAAATTGAATCATTCTTTTAGATAGAATAAATTATAAAAACTAGAGGTTGAAATTTGGGAAGGAGATTTATAAAAAAAAAAAAAACTATTAAAATATTAGAATATATAAATTGACAAGAAGAGTAGAATCTAGGCATCTAGAATATATGGATCAAAATGGAAGAAAATGAAAGAAAAATAAATATTTTTTGAGGCCCCCGACATTTGCATGTGAATAACCCAATATAAAAGTTTTCTTTTGGATAAATTTTATTTCTTTTTAATTAATTATATCTATATATATATTTATATACACACATATAAGTATTGAACTAGATAAATGAGGTATTTTTTAAAATGTGACCAAGGAAAAGCCTTGTCTACCTTGGGCTGTCCCTGTTTGTACATTTTGTTTGTTTGTTTTTTGTTTGTTATGTACAAATAAATCTAGCGGCTCTTATATCATATTGGTTGTATTAGCTTTTCCTTTTTATAGAATTGCAAATATTAGCTATGTGGGTATTAATAGCCTCAATGATAGTTAGGGTATTTAAGTTATATTATTTTGTATATTATTCTCTCTAAATTGCTCAGATAAATAACGAGCCTAATCACCAAAAATATTTACCAATGTTTATTTCAAACTTTTCTTTACTTTATTTTTTTATTCTATTAATGAAATTTTGTATTTTTTTTCTTCGAATGATATTGATTGATATAGTGCCTATAATGAGATCTTTGTTTAGCATTTTATCGCGTTTAGTTTATATATATATATATATATTATTTCATCTTATTATTTTTTGCGGCTAAAAATACATTGAAACGCAGGTGTAAGTCTTTTTTATTTTTGAAATAGTGGACTACCGTGATGGCAACTATCCATACCATTTTAAAAAGAGCAATATATATATCATCTTCATTCTCTTACTTTACACATCAATTTCATTTTTAATGTTAATTTTGATAATTTTTCCATTAAAATCAAAGCCAATATTGTCAATACACTAAGTTTCTAACTTTCAATTCATTAATATTACACCAACCAGCACTACGCTCTAGGGGTATTGCCTTTCCACTAGTACCTACAAGATGACGAGTTTGATATCTATTACGAGGGTGTATTCAATTATAATTTTATAGGAAATTGAAAGACTAATTTTAAATGGTATATTCATGGAAATATTAAATTAATATGGTATACAAATATAATTTCACCTAAGACTTTCATATATATATATATATATATATTAATAGCTATTTCTTTATTACTTTCATAAACAATAATGGTTGTAAAATATGAACACAACTGATCGAGTGATAATGTTTGTGAAAAGCGTTACAATCCAGAATGAAATTAGCAGATATTTGAGCCAAGTTAATGAATCTTATTAAAAAGTGGCATTTAAAATTAATAAAGAAACAACAAAGAAGACCCAACCAAATCAAAATCACACCATTCGTGTGACCATGAAGGAAACACAAAGACTAATTATTTAAGATTAATTGACACCATCTTACTCAGTATTCTCCACCAGCAATTTCAGCTCTTCCACTGTCCTAGAAGCTGCTTCTTGTAATCAATTGCATCTCCAACAATTGATGCCCTTTCAGCTTTTGCTCCAGTTGTTCCCCAAACACAAACATTGACAAAAATATGTTCATTAATTAACCCATAAACAAAAAACAATTTGGCATATCTAAATGAATCAAATTACGCATTTTTCTCATAAAATAAATCAAATTTAAAACCATATATTGGTGGGATTATGATGAAGGTTTTCAGAAATTGTGAAGGGTTTAACCATTTGCATACCTTTGTTAGATTTGAACCAAATTCTACAAGGCAGCATATTTGGCATTCAATTGGACTCTCCTTTGGCGCTCAATGGCAAAATTGGAGGCTTTCTGGTTGGGGTTTGTGATGGTATTTAATGAATGAATTTTGAAGAACAGAGGATGGTGAGCATCCGGGAAAGCTAAAGAGGTTGAGAAGGTCAGGGGTTGGAGGGTATGGAGTAGAAGTGTAGAAACATCTGAAAGTTGTCGCCGTTTTCGTATCTACCATCAATATTATTGTCCCAATTTAGTTGTTGCTCTAAAGAAATCAAAAATGGGTTTTGTTGTTATGTTCAATATTTGTGTATTAAGGATTGTTCATACCTAATTTGATCAACCTGATAAGACCGACCAATCCCACCAAAACTCTGTTTGACCCTTAACTCAACAAAAACGCAATGACACAATCCCATCAAACATGGTGCATCCCACCAGTATCTCCGCGGGAAGATCCTGATGGCTATTCTCCCTGTCGTGTTTGGTCGCTTATGCGTAGAGCTTGTCGAGCTGTTTTGGCGGTGCTCTCGGCCTCTTGTGAAGAGTCAGCGTCCTCGGTCTCGGTGATAAGAATGGGGATGAGATCTTCCAAAGAATAAGCCCCCTGGCTATTGTCTGGACGGGTCCACCGAGCGGCGTTGTTGGCTCAGTGGTGAGGTGTCCTTTTCTCCTCTCGCCGAGGTTGTTGTCGGTGTACTAGGTGGTCGAGAGATGACTGATGCCTTCGGGAGCCCTAGCTTAGGGCTTCGCGAGCGTCACGGTAGATTCGGATATCGCCTGGTTGGTTGCTCGGGATAATGAGCATCCGTGTGGGCTTCTTGGTTGGCTCGTTGGCCATATGGATTTTCTCTTTCCCAGCTGCTCGGCGATTCCTTTCAGCGCGCTCGGCGCATTCGGCCACCACCATGTTGGCCTCTTCCTTACCGACACGTGACCGGTGTTCGACGAGTACGGCTTATGCGACCCGGAGTTGCTTGACCACCTCGGTGTACCGATCGTCAAGTGCCTGACATCTCGACTCGGCCTGTGTACCTTTGGACTTAACCTCCGCCATGTCACTCTGGAGTTTTTCGATGATATGTAGAAAGTTAGGAGAGGGATCTCTTGGTGTCCTGGGCCCTTGCCCAAGCATGATCTCGCCGAGATCCTAGTCGCCTTGCATGTTTCTGTCAAACAAGTGTGTTCTCAGTCTAAACTCAGACTAGTGTTTACTCGATCTGTTTGAGCGTAGGTAGACTTAATCAGTTTCCCACAGACGACACTTGTGACGACCCGGAAATTTGAAAAAGGAAAAATTTGGAAAATTGGAAGGAAATGACGATTTTGCCCCTGGTTATAAGGGTCGAAAGTTGACTTTTTGTTCATGACCTTATTTGGACTTTCCGGAAGTACCGTTGGATAGGTCTCGGGACGCTGAATCAGTAGACAGGTGGCATGCGTCAATCGGAGTTTGGACGTGAAAGTTATGGGTCTGCGAAGGTGAAGGGCATTTTGGTAATTTGTTATGGCAAGGACAAAATGGTAATTTGCAGCAGGGATAATTGTGATGATTAACCTGGCTGATTCAGCTACTTTGGATGTGGATTGGTCACTTGGTGACACTTGTCACCATGTTTGAAAGATTAGTGGCTTGTGGAATGCTTAACAAGGACAAACAAACTCGCCCACCCTTTTGTTTGAATTCCATCAATTAACTGATGGATGAAGCTGAGTATATAAACCTGAGACGGTGGGATGAGTTTACACAAAGAGAGAAGTGGGAATGAGAGGAGAAGAGAAGAAGAAAAACTAGAAAAACCCGAAAACCTTGAATTGAAAACTTAGGATCGAATTTGTAATTGTGGACATTTATGAGTGAAATTAACCTTGGAGTTAGCCTTCTGGGATTAATTCGACTAGGACCAGCTCAAAATTGGCGCAAATTGGGGTTGTTTTGGACTAGAACACAGAGGGGGAAGACTTCGAAAATTCGAGCTTGAGTCGAGGAATTTGAGACATGGAATGATGAAATTGGAATTGGAAAGACATTTATGAGAACCCGACGATGATTTCTGATGCATCAATTGAAGGAAAACGATGGAGAATGATGAATGCACAGTGTACGGCTGTTCTTCGAAGGTCGAGTTTGATTCGATGGGATTAAGGTAAGTGTTGATGTAATTGGGTTTACAGAACCTAAATTGAGTTTATAACGATGCTAATGGACCGTTCAATTGTTGAAAACGGTGTAGAATTGATGGACATTGAACCGGGTCTGTTGGCGGGTCGCAGGGATCCGTTTGCAGGGAATCGGGTGAAGATGGTGACACTGTAGAAGGCGCGTGAGTTTCACGCGCAACCATTCACGGCGGCCCGTGAGGGCGCGTGGGCCCGATTCTCGAGGTGATTTCAATACGACTTTTATTCTATGCAATGTAACGAATATTTTGGCGTTGGTTTCGAGTTAATTGGATACCGTTTCGATATTGTTTCGAGGGTCCGAAGGTTTATGTTACATGTTTAATTAATATTTAATTCCCGGAAAATTATGGGAAATTAGTATGATGTTAATTGAGTCATTGGTGACCCTAAGTAATAATTTTGGACAGGATTCGAGATTCCTGGAAAATGTCAGAAATTACGGAAACGCGTGCAGCTCGGAAAGCGAGCGGTTTGGACGGTGTGTGAGTTGATGTTTGTTTTATAAACTGATATGCATGCATAGTTAAATGTTTTATATGATTGATTCCATGATTTGATGTGCAATGATGTCCTGATGATGTGGCATGATTATTTGTGATTTAATGATTATTTTAATCGATATTTTGGGCACGTTTTACGAGGAACGTGCAAATGATATTTTGGGCTAGGCCCGGAGTCAAAATGGTTTCAAAATGGATATTTTGACTTAATTGATGAGTCAGGAATGATTTCTGGATTATTTTAATGTTTTCAAATGAGATTTACGGATTTGCATGTAAATGGTATTTTGGCTTGAGGCCCGGTTGAGAATGTTTTGACTTGGTTTGAAGTCATGGATTTGATTGAAATGTTTTGGGATGTAATCCCGGGATGGTTTTCATTGTGATTGTGGATACCCAGACGGTCGGAGCTAGGGGAACACCTAGTCGACCGGAGCTTGGGGGATATGATGGTATGATTGTGAGTTGTTATGGTAAGCCAGCTTCTCAGATGCGACTGAGCCTGGATGTACCACTCGGATGTGTCTGAGCCTGGGTGACAGGACCCATCCCAATCCCCCCGGGATTAGTGCGGGATGACCCTGCTCCCGTCTGACACGAAGTGTCAGACAAGGGATATTTCCGACCTTTTCCCTCCCGGGCTATCAGAGTACGCCAGGATCCGGAGGAGGCATGTGATATCTCGGTCTCTGCTACAGTCCACATCCGATGTCAACCTGAAGGGCAGTCAAAACATTAAAAACTGTGAGTGGACAAAACAAGAGTTTATAAAAACATTTCATAAGAAGACATTTGTACCCTCCACTAAAAAGCATGCATGCATTCGAAAACCATTTATCCAAAACAAACCATATGTGGGACTAAGCCCAAAGCAGATATAAACCAAGGTCGAAAGGACCACAATGAAAACGGCCATACGGGCCACTGCCCAAATCCATAAGGGACTCGGCCCCAAACCATAAAGAAACCAAGTACACGAGCCACTGCTCAAATCCTGTGCACACCTGTGCACACCACATATCATATATCATATATCATCACATACATATATAAGTCACACAACCAATCCTGTCACGGTATCCAAAGATAAGCGCGTGCTACCCGGGTCTCAATCCGAGTCTTCTCAAAGTCAAGGTCAATGTCCGCAGACCACTGACCCTACCCGAGGTAATAGTAACCATAGCCTTCCTGAGAGTAAGGAACCCAACTGGGGGGTGACTCCACTCAGTCGGTGCTCCGTGACTACTCTGGAGTCCACCCAGGCCAACGACCCTCCCCGGAGGAGATAATAGAAGTAAAGGAAGGTAGATGAACATATATATACATAACATAATATCCATGCCCGGTTCCCCTGAACCGTCATGATCCATAATATCCATAGCCAAGGTAACATGCCGGTTCCCATAAACCGTCATGTACCGTAATAACATAACCAGGTAACATGTCGGTTCCCATAAACCGTCATGTACCGTAATGACCAACAAGGGTTCATGCCGGTTCCCATAAACCGTCATGAACCATGATACCATATTAAGAGTTCATGCCGGTTCCCATAAACCGTCATGAACCGAGAAATCCATTTAAGGTGGACATCAGTTGGGCACCGTGCCCGATATCTGAGGTCATATGCCCGAGACAAAACCAAATGGGTCTCATACCCGAGTTTATCCTTTTGAAATTCAAATCCAGTTCATTTAAATCAATACAGAAATACAGACCCGTATAAGCACCGTTTTAAGGCCGAAACCTCGAAATACGTGCTTATATGTAACCACATACAAATGCACCCATGGCATTACAAACAAGCATTTAAAACATATAATAAACATTTATGCATGCACCAATTTAGAAAACAAGGTCCACTCACAGACCGTCCGAGCTGCCGCCTCGATTTGCGTGCCATACGGCTCCCCGAGCCGATCACCATCACCGGGACTCCCAAATCTGTCCAAATCGTAATAGAAGGTTACTAACTACTTAATTAACCTCCTACCAAAGCCCCGTAATTTTTCCGTATTTTTAACTATTTTTAAAACCGAACCTAAACCTTCCGATGCCCCGAAACATATCGAGACGGTGTACGATACTAGGCTAATCCGTGACTAATCACAACCATCAGCATGACGTCATCTGACAGCTGTCAGGTCTGACATGTCAGACTCTGACAGGTGCCACGTGTCATGCTCCCATTGGTCCACGTCACTGTGCTGTCAGTGCCACGTGGCAGTCTGACAGGTGCCACGTGTCATGCTCCCATTGGTCCACGTCACTGTGCTGTCAGTGCCACGTGGCAGTCTGACATGTGCCACGTGTCATCACGGCACTGGTCCACGTCAGTGCCACGTGTCAGCCCCTGATTGGGCCACGTCACTGACATGTCAGTGCTGACTGTGCACTGACATGTGACACGTGTCGCACTCCTATTGGCCCATTTTCTGACATGTCAGCTGACATTGTCAGATCTGACAATGCTGACGTCATCCCTGACATGATGACGTCAGCAGGATGACATCACCTGTCATCTCTGTCCTCCCGCGGGTCGACCCGAATACCAGTAACCGGGTCGCCGTGACCCGTGGCTTGACCCGGCCGGTTCTCCCAGCTCCCGCCACCAAAACACTCCCCGTTTGTCCCATTCTCTTCGTCTCAACCTAACCTACCGTCCTATGACTTAAAACGGAAGAAAAAACATCGAAAACCCGTACCTTCATTCCAGCCATGGCGGCCGTGACTTCTCCCGCCGTTCACGGCTGTTCCAAGCCGTCCAACGCCTCGAAACCAATCTCATTCATCTCCTGGGATCCCTAGAAACCTTACCCAATTAATGGAATCGAGTAAAAACCATTAAAATCCAATTTCGAATTTTTGAACATTTTCTTACCTCACGGGTTCGACTCCCCGCCGTGGCCACCGCCGTCCCTGGCCGTGGCTTGCCATCCTCAGCCTCTCACCACTTCCTCACGGTCATATTCATTGTAGCACACTCACAAGATGAGTGATGGAGGTGGGAAATATGTGTGTTTGTGTTTTGAAGAAAATGGAGAAAATGGTGAAGGGGGGGGGGGGGGGGTTTCGGGTGTGAGGAAACAAAGAAGAAGGAGATGATAGCTGATGAGAGAAGAGAAATGGAGGGTGAGGATTTAAAGATGAGTTGAAATGGATGGTTAGGATTAATGGTTGGTGGATTTGATTATAAAATTAATTAAATAATATTAATTAATTATGTAGATCCACATTTTGGGGGAGTTAGCCAATAGGATGAGTGACACTTGTCACTCATCCATGGGACCCACCAAAATATCTGCCCAATCAGATTTCACCAAATCGTCCCTGTCTCGAAGTTCGTGCATAGTGAAATCGAACTTCCGTGACCCATAACTCTCCCGTTTGAAGTTCGATTTCAGAGTGCCTCCTGCCTATGGATTCGTATCGTCTTTATCTACGTAACGGTCTTTGGCCCTCGGCCATCGGACCTCCCGGTCAAAAAGTCAATTTTTGACCCCCATTTAACCAAAATTACCAAAATGCCCCTAGACTTCCGAACGTCATAACTTCCTCCACGAACGTCGGAATTGAACGTGCCACCTGTCTATGAACTCGTGACGTCACGAACTACGTCACGGTCATCGGTCAAAGTCCATTTGACCCCCCGATTGAAAAGTCAACGTTTTGCCACGATCAGAGGCAAAACGGTCATTTCGCATCGTTCGTCCTATTTCGCCCAACTGATCACGGATTAACCTCACTAATCGTGATTAGTCACTAATCTAATCTAGGAATTTGGGACGGGTCGTTACACTGGGGATGTGTTCGCCCAGATGTGACTGAGCCCGAGGGTTGAGCCCAGAGGTGTCTAATCCCGAGAGTGTGGCTGGATATTGGCCTACATGTAGTGCGGATGTGATTATGTGATTGTTTGTACACTTGTGAATAGTGAGGATTGAAGATTTGATGGATTGATTTTGCACTTGTGAATAGTGCTGATTGATGTTGACTGTGATTGCGTACTGGTATTGAGTATGGGTTCTGGTCTGTGTGGCCAGGTGATTATGATTTCCTATGTTTTGGCCTGAGAGCCGGGATTTGACTTGTTATGTGATTTGGCTGGAAAGCCGGTGGTTGTTATACATATGTTTTACCCTATGCATGCATGGTTTGATAAATTGGAAGGTAAATGAAGTATTTTGCAATGCGTTTTAAACGATATTATTTTTTTCCACTCACACCTTTGTTTTTGATGACCCTCCAGGCCGTGACACGACGTTCAGGGCTGATCGAGAGGCGGAGGCTTGAGCGGAAATCAGTGCAGTTATCCCTTGTCTGACAGGTACTGAAGGGTAATTTTGGGACTTCAGTTGACTTGTCAGACGGGAGCAGGACCGGACACGGTTATCAAAGTCTATTTGGGACGGGTCCTGTCAACACCAAACTGTTGAAGCGATAAATGTTTCAATGGTCGATTACTCGTTGTCCAATCACCAATTGACACGTGTCTTCCTTCGTAACCTGTCAATTAGGAGAGTAGTGGGTCTTCCGTTAGTACGGGCACCAGTGTGGTACCGGCCTAAAGTTCTCTGATGGTCAAATTCGTAACTTTGTTTGTAAAAGAAAACGGTAAATGGTAAGTTTGGTAGAGTAACAGTGAAAAGTAGATATTCCTTACCTTTATTGGGAAATGTGTACCCCTTATGTATGGGTAAGTGGGATGTTCGATTTCCATAGTTCCAATGTGGGATAAAATGCTCCTCGATTTGCGTGCTGACATGTGTTATGCAGATAGAGGGTGGGAGGTTTCCACGTGTCATCCCGTATCGGGCCCCTTGTGGGGCTATGTAAGTACCGTGGGCTTAGGCCTTATTTGGTGCTTGGGCTTTAGGTATACGGTTTAGTGAATCTGATCAGATATGGTGTCAACACTCTAGTATGAAGAAATGTTCAGAGGAGTCTTGATTTATTGTTAGTCTGTAAATTGGTAATATTCAACCATGCCAAAATCTAGGAGAAGTAAAGGGGTAATTTTGACAAAACTAGGAAACTCTAGTATGAAGAAAACTTCAGAGGAGTCTCAATTTATTGTTCATCTAATAAAAATTAATGAGGGAGATGGAGAAGCAAAGTTAATTTTATGTGCTAAATGTTGAACTCTTTGAATGGTAGTTGAATGATGAAGAAAGAAGTCAAGAACACGAAGAAAAAAAGTCTAGGCCTGATTTTTCTACACAGGTGTATATCTCATGTAATTTATCATTAAAAAGGAAAGAGAGACCGGAAATGAATTTATTTTTAAATGAGGAAAGTTACAACCCGGACCTAAAATTAGGGTTATTTTCATAAATTTACATAGAAAAAGACAAATTTACCCTTAATTTTGGAAGGGTCCGTCGATCAACTTTTTCTTGAAACTAGTTTCGGATGATTCCCTTTGATTGTTACATAGGTCTCGAGTTCACGAGTTCTTATACAGGAGGCACACAGGAATCAGAGTTCGTGGACAAAAGTTATCAGTCTGAAACAATGAGGACGTAACGGTAATTTGAAAAACGTCTGGGTATGTAAGTGACTGCAGTTTCTCTCTCCTCAAACGGTTGGTTAGTTTGGATCTCCTTTTCTCTCTCCTCACGGTGCCACCATTGTACCCTCACCACCATTGTTGACTCATTTTTGGGTCGACTCAGGGTAAACCAAGGTCGAAAATGGAATCCCCATGGCCTTGGGAGTATTTTTAATGTACAGATCAAGACTAGAGCGCCTCTAGGGACGGCGGGCTAAGGGGGGCTTGGATTTTGAACCTTCTTAATGGATTTCCAGCCAAACCTGGTACGATTTCTTTAATCTGAGGGTGGATACGGATTCCTCTCGTTGCATAGATGAATTTCCATGTGTAGATCGTAGGATTTGGTTGAGATTTGAGAAATCTAGAAAAACTTGAAAGTACGACTGGAAATGGTGGATTCCGGCAGTCCCCTGCAAACCAAACGGTGGAGCAGGTCGTCTTCTCCAGCGAGGGTGATGACATCAGCATGATGTCATGATGATGTCAGCATAGTGACATTAACTGCCACATCAACAAGGGCTAACGTCAGTGCCACATGGCAGAGGTGTTAGGGACACGTGGTTGCCATGTGGCAAACATGTCAGGAAGACGTCAATGCCACATTAGCACACGAGGATGTGTGGGCACTATTACCGATGTTGGGTGGCACATGGGGGTACATGGGAGGTCAGCCGAACATCTGCAAGCGCGTGGCGACGTGTGGGGCCATTCCACGGCCCGCGACAACATGTACCCTTATGTTTTCGACCTCTTGGATCCTGAAAGTTTCGAGGCATTTTGGGTCTGTTTGGAGCCCTTTTTGAGAAATTATATATTTGTTTACCTTATTCAAGGTGGGTTTTGAACTGAGGGTAAGGGGAAGTCTAAGTAACGATGTATTTCTAAAGTTCCATGAACTTAGTGTTTCCTTGATTAGGAGGTTTGGACATTAGTTGATATATTTGATGCACAATACTCCAGAATAAGTATAAACTACTACCAGGTTCGGACTTTACATGATATTTTCCGAGGTACACTCTAGACGAGTTGGGATTTCAAATTGGGTCTCCAGGTGAGTCGGGGTACCGAAGCGGGCTCTAGTGTGAGTCGGAATTTCGGTTACGGATTCGGTGGAGGCAGTGGAGTCGATGGGTTATCAGCTAGTCATAGTTGTTAGTCGAGAGAATTATCGGTTGTTGAGTTAATTTGTTGCCATAAGTTGTGACTGAGGTTGAGGTGGTTATCAAATCGGGTTTACCTCGCCTATAGGGTTAGTGGGTGGTGCGGGCAATGACTCCTAAAGAGTGGATATTATTGGTTTTATTCCTTGTCTGACTTTTAGTTTCAGAGTTAAGTTTTAGGGTACTTTTGAACTTCGCTTAGGGTTTCAAACGGGAGTAAGGTCAAATACGATTTTCGAGATATTTTTAGAGGTGGATCATGTCAAACTAGGCATCTTTGTTTGAGAGAAAATCTAGAATTTGTGGATGATTTGTGTTGACACCATATCTGACCAGACCCATTGGGCCGTATACTTAAAACCCAGACCCCGTTCAAGGCCTAAAACTACCATACTTACAACAGCCCTAACACCGGGCCCAATGCGGGATGCCACGTGGAAGCGTATCCACCCTTGATTTACGTAACACGTGTCAGCATGTAAATCGAGAAGCATTTGTCTCACATCGGAACTTTGGGAATTGAACATCCCACCTACCCATACATAAATGGTACACATTTCCCAATAAAGATAACTACTACTGACTATTACTATTACTCTGCCGAACTTACCATTTACTGCTTTCTCTTACGAACAAAAGTAACTGACTTGATCGTCGGAGAACCTTAGGCCGGCACCGAGGAACACGCGTCATTTGGTGATTGGGCAACGAGTACTCGACAGTTGGAACATTTAACGCTTCAACAATTTGGAAATCTCGGTTTTCAACTATCTTTGAAGCTCAATAATTTTAGAGGAAAGTGAGAGATTTTCTTTTGCAAGGCATAAGGCCTTCGCAATTTATCTTCCATAAGCTTCATGTATCTTGTGACACTATACATTTTGCTATTTCATTCTGCTTCATTAATTCTTCAAATGCTTTGAATGCACTACTCTAATTATCATATCTTTTCCACAATGCAGGCTCTGGATAACCATCAATCCATGCAACTACATCTTCCCAAAGAGTATACATTCTTGAGTTACGAGTGATGATGTGTGACCTGATTTCGGTGATTCTAAATGCTTCTTCCTAACTTATGCTGCCAAGCTATTGAAGGTGACATGAAATATTCATAGCCTATATAAATATTCCTAGTCTATTAATATGCCAAGCTATTATTTTTTTCTATATAAGCTGCCCAGCCTTCAACTGAAGCATCTATTTCTACTATCATATAGCTATTATCTAAAGGTAAAACTCAAATCTTTCTTAATGTCAAACACTTGCAATTTAAAGTTTAAACCATGAAATCATATTTCTGTATGAATCCCAGAAATAACCCTATAGAATCATGCCTTTTGTCATGTCATACCAAGTTTATTGTCTAATGTTAGTAAAACCAACATGTTAAAACCAAAGGAACATCATCTCATGCCTCCCTAATAACTATTGGCAGAAGGAACTGCTGCATATTGTCTGTCCAGAACCTCAATCAGCTTGTCAGCTATAGCTTTGGCATACAAAGAAGACCCTTCAAGCATCTACAAATTAATCCCAAGTCATAGTTATTAATCAAAATCACACCAGATGCATGAAAGAAACAAAAAAACTAACTATTTAAGATTAATTAAGACACCAACCTTTGTGTTGAATAAGAAACTGTAAGAATTACCAATGTAGCCACCAGCAGCATAATGAAGATCAAGCTGCATTTCATCAAGGAGCTTGGACACAAACAGCAACAGGTTGATCTTCTTCCTCTGAACCAATTTGATAGTAACTTCATCATCGATGATTCGGATATCTACCTCGGTTTCTTTGGATTTCCTTTGCAGCCATGAGCTCCTCAGAGATCCATTGTTGTAGGACTGATCATGAGGGTCACCAAGAGGCTTCATATTGCAGCTCTCATCATCTCCGGTACCGCCGCCATCTTGCTCAGTCTTCTGCCTCTTGCTCATCTCTCTCCCGCATCTTTTCTTCTCCACCATTAATTTTAGCTCTTCCACTGTCCTCAGAAGCTCCTTTATGTAATCAATTGCATCTCCCACAATGGATGCCCTATCATCCTTTACTCCAATTGTTCCCCAAACACAAACGCAAACATCAACCAAAATATCATTAATTATTAACCCCAAACGCAAAACCAAATTGGCATTTCAAAATGACACACATACAGAATTGTGATTCATGAAATCAAAATTGAGTAACCCATTTAAAACTGAAATAAATCAAATTATGCATATTTTCCATGAAATAAATCAAATTTAGAAATTGTGCAGGTTTTAATTATCTGCAAACCTTTGTTGGGTTTGGAACCAAATTCCTCAAGACAGCATATTTGCCTTTCAATTGGACTCTCCTTTGGCGCTCAGTAGCAAAATGTTTGGTCCCTTTGACATCTCTTCCTCTTCCAACAGAAGTCATATCTCTCGAGAACTCCAAGACTCCATTATCAAACTGCCTCCCAATAGGCCCATCCGGGTAAGCCCCTCCTCCTCCCCCACTCCCCTCTCTCTCATCCCCACCACTACTAAACAAAGACCCATTTCTTGAGCCAGGCAAACTGTATGTATGTGGCAAAGATTGAAGGATCTCCCTAAAAAATGGAGGCTGTGGAGGCAGATTCGGATGAAAAAGTGGGTCATAAAGAACCGAAGACGTTGTCACTGGGGTGTCAACACCGCCGGGTAGATCACCCAGATACCCCAAAGAGCCTGGAAAATTGGAGGTTTTCTGGTGCGGGTTTGTGAAGGTAATGGATGAATTTTGAAGAACGGAGTGAGGTGAGCATCTGGGCAAGTTGAAAAGGTTGAGAAGGTCAGCTGTTGGAGGGTATGGAGTAGAACCATCTGGGAGTTGCTGCATCTGATCATGGATGCCATGAATATTGTTGTCCCAATTGGGTTGTTGATCAAAAGAAACCAAATGGGTATTGTTTGTATGGTCAGTACTGATGTTATACGGGTTATCCATATTGAACCCAAATTCATTCTGAAGCTCAATTTCCATGGCGGCATGATGATCTTGTTTATGAGGGTGGTTCTGGTTGTTGAGTTGGTGATGATGGTAAGACAGCTCTTCCATGGAGAGCCTCAAGTTTTCTTCCATATCAAAGTTGCTGCAGGTGTTGTTGTTGTGGGTCTCTGAAGCTGAAACACAACCTATATTGAGAATCTCTGGTGGTTGCGACGGTGGTGGAGGTGGAGGTGGAGGAGGAAGAGGGTTGAGGTTGAGCACACTTTTTGCTGATTCTGGCAGGGAGGCTGTGTCAAAGTTGCAGCCTAAAGAGTCTTCATACATTTTTGCACCAGCAATCTTTAATTTGTCTCCTGGCTTTTGCCTCTCCTTTATGGGTCTCTTTTCTCTCTGCAGCATTACCACATGCACCAGGTGATCAAACTTAACAACTATAACATAAGCCCAAAAATATGAAGAAAGAAAGAAGAAGCATGAAAACTAATTATTGCAAAAAAAAATACCAAATCTCTAACCTTTTGTAGGAAGATTGGTAGATGGAGCCCCAAAATCAGAGCAGCTTTGTTCACCAAATCAACAACCGGTAGAGACAAAGAGAGAATTTATATGAGAGAGATAAAGAGAGAAAGGACTGAAACTGCAAAAAGTGAGGGAAGAGAGGAGAAGTCTCTCTGTTCTTTATGAACGAGGTTTTATTACAAATTTGCCACAGCGAGCAACGGAGCAGAGCCACAGCTGGGAGTCTGTTACTGAGATTCCCATTGGCGGGGCCCGCTCACAATCTCCGTATTCTGAAATTCATGATTCCGCTCGCCTGATTTTGCACTCACAGATCCTCGTATTCTTCCTTAATTACCTCTTTTACGCTTTCAAACTTTCATATTTCATTACTTAAGAAATAGTTCGACGGTAAAACGACGGCGCCACTCTCCACCAACGAAAATGATTGGGATTTGAACGTGTAAATTGTTTTCATCTTTTCTTATTTGCATTACGGTTATGCTAATTTTTTTCTTGTTGCTCATTGAGAAGAATTGTTATAATAGTTTTTTCGAATTGATCATTTGTTTTTCCTTTGCGTTCACTAGATTTCTTTCGTTTCATTTTTCTAGATTTGGAAAGTTTTAAAATAAGCAAGTGGTATTTCATATCCATTTGTTTTTTCTTTTTTCCAATCAAGGAACGGGTTCAAATTATGTTATCAATATGCGTGTTTTATGAGGTCTTTAAATAGGCCAAACAACAATTTTAGAAAAAGATCTAAATTTGGAATCTATTTTTTTTTTACAATTTTGTAATATCGTAATTTTTTTTTTACTTTTTATACTTTTATTTATTCCCTATTTCTTTCCTTATTTCTTTATTTATCTTACGTTATATTAAAATAAAAAAAATACTTTATAACTATTCCATGATGACCTTCAATGGATTATTCTCCTATATAAATTGCAACTAAACCTGCAAAGATAAGAGTGTGAATACGACTTGTAAATTGCAAGGAACATGACATTTAGGAGCAAAACAAGAACAACAACTACTAATTCATCAGTTAAAATATTTTCAAAAAGTCGAAAACTAAGCGGAAAGAGTTTTGTGAAATATTCTAAAATGTTAATGGGTAAGAGGATTGAAGTTAGTTGAATGTATTATCAAAATAACCCAATCTTTTTTTTTTTTTTTTGCAATTCCATTAGCTTAATTAAACCGTTTAAAAAAAATATGTAGGATCAGAATGATGAGTTATTCCCTCCATTAAGTGGAGAGGAATTTGATGGGTTATTCTCTACATTTAGTGGGAGAGAATTTGATGAGTTTATCCCTCCATTAAGTGGAGGAGAATTAATATGATCTTTGGAGTTCCTCAAATGAAGACTTTTGATATCCCAATGCACATGTTATGGTTTGTACATGGATGTGATTTTAGGTAGGTTCATTCATATGCTTGAAAACAAAGAAGATTTTTTATCTCCCAACTTATTGTTGGAGATTACTATGCTCATAAGAGTTACCATGAGATTAATTGGAGCTAACTCTTATGCATGACTATGAATTGATGACTTTCTTCCATCCATCCCTATATAAAGGAGAGAGATTGAGCATTCTTAATCATCCTTCAAGAAACAAGTTATCCACCAAAAGTGAGAGTGAGAAGAGAGTTCCTCCTTATGTGAGAAATATGAAGATAGCCTTTTTTCTGAGAAAAAGAGAGAAAGTGAGATCCTCTTGAGTGAATCCAAGAGAGAGTTGTGTATCCACCATTGAGTGAGATTGTACTTGTAATCTCATTATTCATAGTGAAGAATTTTGGAGATGCTGTCCGAGGACGTAGGCACATTGCCGAACCTCGTTAAATTTCAGTGTTCTTTTTGCCTCTTTTTTATTTCTGCTTTATTTCTGCCAATTTATTTACTCAATTTATTTTGAGGGTGGAAAAATTTTAATCCTGGTGATTATAATTATCTATTTAATTTGTGCATCTTTCCCAACACAGAAGAGCAGTAAACGTTGTCAGGACCCGTCCCAAATCCCATGGGATTAACGTAGGACACACCTGATCCAATCTGACAAGAAGTGTCAGACCAGGGAAAATTCCGATTCTAGCCCTCACTGGGGCGTCCAGAGCACGCTAGGATCGTAGGAGGAGGAATCTGATGTCTCGTCTCTGTTACAGCCCGCATCCGCGATCAACCTGAAGGGCTTTAAAACATCAAAAGTCGTGAGTGGACAAAATAAACATTTTAATAAAACCTTTTCATACAAAGACATTTATGCCCTTCACTAAAAGCATATGCATGCATTCAAAAACCGTTTATCAAAACGTTCATAAAACCATTTCATTTATCAAACATATTCTCAAAATCATTCAAGGGTTCATGCCCGGTTCCTATAAACCGTCATGAACTATAAATCTATTTGGGTCCCCGACCCGAAATCATAATCTTAAAATCATGGAATACGGAAATCAAATCAATAGGGACTCATCCCAAATCACGTCACGTGGGTCTCAGCCCAAAACCATTCTTAAAAAATCAAATACGGGGTCTAGCCCCAAATCACTTTCTGTAAAACCTCATTCGTATCGGCATACGTATAACCCATCCGTGACACTTCCGAGAAGATGCCAACTCGGGGCACATAACCCGTAGGGAACACATCCCCGATATATGTCACAATATCATCTCTATACTAGTGTGCACACTACTCGGGGTCTCACTCCGAGTCTTTTCCCAGGAATTCTCCATCTGGGAGGCTCAATCTCTTGATCTAGTCCGAGCTCTCTCTCTGGATCTAGTCCACACATCTCTCCGGAATCTGGTTCGGGACCACATCATAAATCGTAACCCCCACTCCTGGAACAGGATCCCTATGGGGATACCCACTCTGGTATGTGGATCGTGACACTCCAGGTCGACGTCTGGAGAAGACCATATAAATCATATGGAGGGTTCATAATCATTTTCAAAACTCTTTCTTTCTCAAAACATTTCTCAACTGGGTCTCATACCCGATTCATCTCAACAGGATTCCTCGAATCCGATTCAAATCAGTTTCACAGGCCTCGACCTAAATCCACAGTTCAATAGGGTCTCAAGCCCGAATTCTCATTTTGCAAACCGAACTGGGACTCAAGCCCAATGTTACAATCAACAAGGCCTCTCGCCCGATATCATGACTAATTGGGCCTCAAGCCCAAACCCATAAACCAACGGGACCTCAAGTCCGATTGTATAACTCAAATGGACCCTCGGTCCGATTTCTCGTCAAATCAAATGGACTCCAAGTCCGAGAATTTGTAAATCAAATGAGCCTCATGCCGAATTTATATTTCCAAATCCAAAATCCATTTATAAAACCCTCGTTAAAAACGTAGTACGCTAAGGTACGACATAAAGCCAAAAACCTCGAAAAACGTGCAAATATGTCGATCATAAGCTACCACAATCAAATGCACTCAAGGCATCACAAAATATATTCTAAAACAATTATAAAACATTTATGCATGCATCGAATTCGAAAGAAGGGTCCACTCACAGATCGTCTGAAACTGCGCCTCGATACGCGTGCCATAAGCGTCTCCGGGGCCAATCGTCGCCTTCGGGATTCCCGAACCTGTCCAAATTAATTTAGAGGGTTACTAACTACTTAAATAACCCCTCACTAAAATCCCGTAATTTTTCGTAATTTCTAACTATTTTTAAACTCGAACCTAAACATTCGGACAACTTGAACTATATCGAAACGATGTCTGATTGACACGAAACCAGTCCCAAAATGTTCATTACATCGAATAGATGATTTCACATGTTAGAAGTTTCCCCAAATTATGTCCCACGCCCCTCTATGCGCCGCCCAAAGGGGCTACACGTGGGGCTCACGCGCCCTGCACTGTTTGTCTTCTCCTGCGGCTGAACCGGTCCAGACTGGCCGGTTCGGTTCATGCCTGCAACTCAACCGGCGTGACCGGTCCAAGCCCCTCCAATCCTTATTTTTCGTCCAATCCCTTCCTTTTCAATCCTAATCTTCCTATTTTCCTATTTCCTACCAATTCCAATTCTCAAACCTAAGCAAAACAACTAAAATCCTATGATTCCAAAACTTGGTTCACCGTCCAATTTTCCATTCTTCTTCCCACGGCTCCTCAGCCGTCCAACCACCCCCAAAACTGTCTTAAAACCTTCCTAGTGACCCTCTAAACCATATCCAAACATCCAAAACAAACCAGAACGTCAAAATCGAATTAAAATGGGATTTGGGTCTTACTGGGAAATCACATTCGGGTTCAAGGCGGCCGTCCACGACGGCGTTGTTCCTGGCCGGCCACCAGCATCCACAAGTCCTCCCAACACTCTTTGGTCCTCACAGTCATGATCAAGTGGGGATGGGTTGGATTGGTTTGGGTTCAAAGGGGTGAGATCGGGTTTGGAAATGGGAGAATGATCGATGAAAAGGAAAATGTGATATGCATGAAGGAAGAGAGATGGCCAGTGGATGGGTGACACTTATCACTCATCCATTGGTCCAATAACAAATATCTAGGCCCCACTTAATTTGAAAAAGCATCAGTCTCGAATTTCGTGCAATAATACGTTCGTACTTCCGTGAACCATAACTTTTTCGTCGAACGTTCGAATTCGGCGTGCCGCCTGTCTACGGATTCGTATCGTCCCAATTTACGTAACGTTCCTTGGCCCTTGGCCATCGGACCTCTCGGGTCAAAAGTCAACTATTTGCTCCTATTCACCCAAATTACCAAAATGCCTTTGGACTTCCGATCGTCATAACTTTTTCCTCGAACGTCGAAATCGAGCGTGCCACCTGTCTATGAACTCGTTATGTCCTGAACTATGTCACAGTCATCAGCCAAAGTCAATTTGACGGCTGGAACAAAAAGTCAACGATTTGTCCATTCTAGGGGCAAAATCGTTATTTCGCTCTGCTCGTCCACTAATCCTCGTCTAATCTCCGATTAGTCTTGCTAATCCGTCATTAATCCTTAATTAATCCCATTAATTCGGGACGGGTTGTCACAATCTTTGCCCTTAAACAAATTCATCCTCGAAATTCAAATCGACCCGATTCTACAACCAAATTGTGGAATCCAACCATGTTCCTTCCACTCGGTATTGCTGCACCCACACACAAGGGTACCCTTGTAACAATACACATCCGACACACACCTCGTACGCGACGGTACGTATCATCACCGGAGTCCCCAAAGCTCAAAATTATTTCCGAGAACTACACGTCAGTTCGTACGTCTCACTCGAGACAGAACATCGACACTCGTCGATCTCGCCTGTCACTCACTTTGACAGGTCAGCAATACCATACTCACATCCAAACGGCTTTTCAGTCTGCCACTCTAACACGTTCCATCCTACACTCGTCAGGCTGAATTACGTACTCCCACTAAGGGCTAACACATTCAAGCTGGCATCCTACTCAGCATCCAATCAAACAACATCCTCTAGATTCTGCCATCACCATGGTACGAATCCCATCTCATAGGTCATCCTCAAACCTATGTCCATACTGACTCTCGATACTCGCACGAATCAACTATCTCAAATTCCTATACTCAAAACTGACTCTAATGTCCATACTGACTCTAATGTCTATACTGACTCTCCTTAGAGTCCCATCAATCCATACCTATCCGAACTCGTCGGATACCCATCAATCTGTAACTATCACAGGTCACAACGATCATGAACAGCCGACAACTCCCGGCTCCACTACGCTTCGCTGCTCTACTCTAATCTCAACTTGCTCTCGAGTCCTTGCATCGTATCTCGCATCACTCAGCGATCTCCTCTGACATCTAGACTCACCTCGAGTCTCCAAACTGTCACTATCATATCTAATCCGATCGCCACTACATGTCCATCTAGCACTCTATCCAATCTACATCATATTTCTGAACTATCGGGACACTCTCAACCCGACATACCGATTGATCGTGGTCGATCCCATCGTCTAACGTGCACAACACACCGGTGCAACATCACATAACAACAACGGGGCGTCACCCGACCTACTTAAGGGTTGCACTCCCGCAACGTCCAACCACATATTACTGTCCGCACAACAATCATGGTGCAGACCCCCAACCGTCCATCACTAGGCGAACTGCAAATCCATCACCTCGGACACTCACTCGTCACATCCTGTGACGCTAAGCACCATCTACTCGTCAAGTCAAACAAATTTGACTCACAGCCAAGGTGTTCAGTTCTTACACCCCCTTTGAGCTGTCACATCACTCCTCGTCGTCCCACCTAGGGAAGAGTCAAGAAGAATCCAAGATAATGACATCAAAGTTCATTCAATGTCATCCTCTGGCACTCAATACTATCTGTTACAACGTAACACTCAGTGACCTCAGAATAATCATTACCAATACGAAATCAAGTACTTCTCTCAACGTCTCAATCACAACTTTTCTTGATTCCGAAGTTCCAATCACGTTGGAAACATACTTTTTTCCAATTACTAAGCTCACTCACTACATAAGAATTTCCTGCGTCCTATAGGCAAACAAGTGCCATGTCCCCAACTCCGGAGGTATGGTCAACCGTAGTCAACCACACCAATCCACAATGGACTCTCAAGTCCTCAACTCAACTGGACACCATCCACACGTCCGTGAATACTGTTTATGTAGGTACACTCATTTTGAGTGGAATTTTCGCAACTCAAGGTTAAACCTTGTATACTATTTAGGGATATGCATAAATGGTCGCCAACACCCGTATCTCGTACCTTTAATCATCCTGATCCAACTCTGACTCACAGAATTGGTCGGAATCCACTAATATCGGTCGGTAGGCTAAACAGATCGCAACGTCTGTCGTGATCTGAAGCCAAATCCCTGCGTACTACTATATCTGACCAATCAACCTTTCTGTCATAAGACGTCACTTACGTCATCCATTCGTACCTGGATCTCACGTTTCACCTAAATAGTTACAACTTCTGAGCACACCTTCGCAACTCAATCTCGTAGCACTGGGGGAACTAGTCTCCATTACTGGGGAAACTGGTCTCCATCATTGGGGAAGCTGGTCTCCATCACTGAGGAAACTGATCTCCATTGCTGGGGAAACTGGTCTCTATTACTGAGGAAACTGATCTCCATCACTGGGGAAACTAGTCTCCATACCAAGTACTCCCCGTACCTCGCACTGAGCCACTCGGGATCCTCTTTGTTCCACTCATCCAGGTATATCCTACTCGTCATAGTCACCTCACAGAGGTAACGTGGCAAGTGTGCCAAAACCCACGTCAGCGTCTCATTCTACGATCTCACTCAGCGGTAACCGAGTCCAATCCAGAATCTATCCTCGTACTGTGCGTCACTCACGCACCTCGTATCATCGTCATGATTGACGAATCCCATCATTACAATCGTCCCAGTAACTTGAGTCAATTCTACTTGATGAGACTCGATCACGTCCATTGATAGCAGCGTCTGCCACAACCTCGTGTAGACCAATCTCACAAACACTCAGCTATCGAGACCCCAAAACCACACGATCAACTCACTGCAGGTACCAACCACTCCGCACGCAACATCCACCGATCGGTCCACCTCTGGATCCGATCACAAGTACCACACTCTTGGTAACTTTTCCAATCAATCACCTACTAAGGTTATCACAAACCCGATTGCCCGCTGCAGCCCAATCATCTTGACCAATCCCTCGCTCTCGACTCCAAAGAGTCTTCATACTCCAATACTGATCCTCCTCGGGATCAAACATCGAAACACGTGGCATCCAATGCCAATTGAACCTCCAATTATCGTATCGAATTTCGTTCAGCACGTGGTACTTCCTACTCTTACCCTAACTATCAGGTTGATGACAGACTGTTACGACTTCAGAGACATCACATCCTCAACCTGCGCGTACTCCACGCTCTGATACCACTTTGGTATCAGAGTACCGTGAGCAAACCCACTCTGATACCACTTTGTCAGGACCCGTCCCAAATCCCCTGGGATTAAAGTGGGACACACCTGATCCCGTCTGACATGAAGTGTCAGACCAGGGAAAATTCCGATTCTAGCCCTCACCGGGGCGTCTAGAGCACGCCAGGATCGTAGGAGGAGGAGTCTGATGTCTCATCTCTACTACAGCCCGCATCCGCGACCAACCTGAAGAGCATTAAAACATCAAAAGTCGTGAGTGGACAAAATAAACATTTTAATAAAACCTTTTCATACAAAGACATTTATGCCCTTCACTAAAAGCATATGCATGCATTCAAAAACCGTTTATCAAAATGCTCATAAAACAATTTCATTTATCAAACATATTCTCAAAATCATTCAAGGGTTCATGCCCGGTTCCCATAAACCTTCATGAACCATAAATCCATTTGGGTCCCCGACCCGAAATCACAACCTTAAAACCATGGAATACGGAAATCAAATCAATAGGGACTCAGCCCAAATCTCGTCACGTGGGTCTCAGCCCAAAACCATTCTTAAAACATCAAATACGAGGTCTCGCCCCAAATCACTTTCTGAATCAAAAAACACGGGGTCTCCGCCCTCAAATCACTTTCTGTAGAACCTCATATGTATCGGCATACGTATAACCCATCCGTGGCACTTCCGAGAAGATGCCAACTCGGGGCACACAGCCCCTAGGGAACACATCTCCGATATATGTCACAATATCATCTCTATACTAGTGTGCACACTACTCGGGGTCTCATTCCGAGTCTTCTCCCAGGAATTTTCCATCTGGGAGGCTCAATCTCTGGATCTAATCCGAGCTCTCTCTCTGGATCTAGTCCACACATCTCTCCGGAATCTGGTTCGGGACCACGTCATAAATCGTAACCCCCACTCCTGGAACGGGATGCCTATGGAGATACCCACTCTGGTCTGTCGATCGTGACTCTCCAGGTCGACGTCTGGAGGAGACCATATAAATCATATGAAGGGTTCATAATCATTTTCAAAACTCTTTCTTTCTCAAAACATTTCTCAACTGGGTCTCATACCCGATTCATCTCAACAGGATTCCTCGAATCCGATTCAAATCAGTTTCACAGGCCTCGACCTAAATCCACAATTCAATAGGGTCTCAAGCCCGAATTATCATTTAGCAAACCGAACTGGGACTCAAGCCCGATGTTACAATCAACAAGGCCTCTCGCCCGATATCATGACTAACTGGGCCTCAAGCCCAAACCCATAAACCAACGGGACCTCAAGTCCGATTGTATAACTCAAATGGACCCTCGGTCCGATTGCTCCAAATCAAATGGACTCCAAGTCCGAGAATTTGTAAATCAAATGAGCCTCATGCCCGAATTTATATTTCCAAATCCAAAATCCATTTATAAAACCCTCGTTAAAAACGTAGTAAGCTAAGGTACGACATAAAGCCGAAAACCTCGAAAAACGTGCAAATATGTCGATCATAAGCTACCACAATCAAATGCACTCAAGGCATCACAAAATATATTCTAAAACAATTATAAAACATGTATGTATGAATCGAATTCGAAAGAAGGGTCCACTCACAGATCGTCCGAAACCGAGCTTCGATACGCGTGCCATAAGCGTCTCCGGGGCCAATCGTCGCCTTCGGGATTCCCGAACCTGTCCAAATTAATTTAGAGGGTTACTAACTACTTAAATAACCCCTCACTAAAATCCCGTAATTTTTTCGTAATTTCTAACTATTTTTAAACTCAAACCTAAACCTTCAGACAACTTGAACTATATCGAAACGATGTCCGATTGACACGAAACCAGTCCCAAAATGTTCGTTACATCGAATAGATGATTTCACATGTTGGAAGTTTCCCCAAATTATGTCCCACGCCCCTCCATGCGCCGCCCAAAGGGGCTGCGTGTGGGGCTTACGCGCCCTGCACTGTTTGTCTTCTCCAACGGCTGAACCGGTCCAGACCGGCCGGTTTGGTTCCTGCCTGCAACTGGACCGGCGTGACCGATCCAGGCCCCTCCTGACAGGACCCGCCCCGATCCCACGGGGACCACAAGGGGACGTGCTTTGCTCCCGTCTGACACCCAATAATTCATACCAACTTTAACCTCAAAACATTTAAATGCATAAATAACCAAATTAAAGTCATACATCAAATCCGAATTAAACGAATGTCAGACAAGGGAATGAAATACAAAATTACAAATTTGCGAGCACGACTCTAAAGTAAACTTGCGGGTACACCGCCCAACAGGGGATCAGGTACGCAGAAGTAGATCTATGCCTCAGCCTCTGGTTCCTCCTCTACCTCAGTTTCCCGACCTGGAGGGGTTATCAAAACATTAAGGGTGAGTGTACCGAAACTCAAGTTTATAAAATCGTTTGATAAGTAAAACATATAATTTACCCCTCCGTTTTCCAAACATGTGTGCATCATAATTCAAAATCATAAACCATATAATATGAACCATAAGGCATATAATAAAACCATAAGTATAATTTTAGTTGCTGCACTATACACTCCAATCCCGACATCCCTGATGTCTGACGTCCCTGACGTCCAATAAGGTCACAATCACAAGGCTACGCGTGCCACTCGGGTCTCAATTTTCCGAGTTAAATCCCCGAACCCCGTTCGGGTACAGCATCACCTGATGCAGCATCACCTGATGCTTAGCGTCATAGACGCTGGACGTACTAGACGCCCGTGACCTCTCCGGGGTACCTCGCCGGAGGAGACAATATAATATGGAAGGATCTATACAGTGCAGTAACAATTGCATTTTGTTGATATCCACATGCAAGGCATATATATACATAGATAAAATCCGAACCAATCAATAAGTTTCATCAGACGGGTCTCAAGCCCAAATACCGTGAAACATGCCATAACCATATTTTCCATATCCTCAAAACCATTATTGTTTTTAGCATGTGAATAAGTATAAATAACCAGAAAACATTTATGCACGCAAGGGTTTAAGAAAATGGTCCACTCACAGTACAATCCTGCTAGAAACCGAACGTATACCCTCGTCCTGGTACAAATGTACAATCCCTGTCAAGTCCAAAGTATTCGTAAAGGTCAATACAAACCCCTAACATTCAACCATGAAAGCCTAGGTCGAAACCGGCCCGGGAAAGCCACCCGAACAGGCTTTCCAAGGCAATAAACCTTAATTTGACCAACTTAATGATCTCCGATCGACCCGAAACCACCGCCATTGGATCCAGATCGTCGAAACCTAAAGAATGGTGGTGGTCCCACCAAAAACACTGTTCACACGCGCCCCCACGCGCCGGTCAACGCGTCGGTCAACGCTGGAACAGTTCCTGCTGACGTCATCTGACAGCTGTCAGGTCTGACGTGTCAGACTTTGACAGGTGCCACGTGTCAACATCCGATTGGTCCACCTCACTGATCTGTCAGACCACGTGTCAGATCTGACATGTGCCACGTGTCAGCACGGCACTGGTCCACGTCACTGACATGTCAGTGACACGTGGCAGTCCCTGACTGGTCCACGTCACTGACATGTCAGTGCTGACTGTGCACTGACATGTGACACGTGTCGGCTCACGGTTGGTCCACGTCATCTGACAGACTGACAGGGTGCCATGTCATCACCGCTGTCCTCAGACGGGTTGACCCGAATATCTGCAACTCGGGTCGATCAGACCCGCGATCATGACCCGGTTGCCATAACTTCATTTCTGGATCATTTTCGTTCCTTTCAATTCCTAACTACTCGTCTGAGTCCCTAGATTGGTTCAGTGTAAATAGAATGGAGAAAAACCGATAGGATCGAGGGCCTACCTCGAAGAACAGAACCGGTTTCCGTCGCCGTTCAGTCACCGCCCTGAGCTCCTCCGGCCACGAGTTCAATCGCAGAAGGTTCCTGGCAGTCCCTAGAGTCGATTAGGATCCATCAAAAACAAAACTAAACGTGGGAAATGGATTACCAAAATCTGGGTTTGAAAACCGTCACGGTTCCCCCGTTTCCTACCTCGCCGCCGTCCTCCGCCGTGGTCACTGCCGTCTGCCACCACACACGTCCAGTCTAGGGGCACACAGAGCAAGGGTCAAGTGCAATCGTGGGGTGATGGTATGGAATGGGCAGTACGTGGGTGTCGGGTAAGGAAATATATAGAAATGGAGGGAAAGCTGCACAATGAAATGAACGGCCCAGATTGAATCTCAGAATGGGATCAAGGGCTGAGATCAGATCTGGAGGTTTTCAGATCAAGGGCTGGAATTTAAAGCTGATTTAAATGTTAATTAATCCAATAGTGGATCTGATCCAATCTAGCCAATGGGGAGTGACACTTGTCACTCACCAGGTGTCCTCCAATCAGATTTCCTGAATATAATATTCGACACGAAAACCGAGACACGAACTTCCCGAATTCACGTTTCTGACCATAACTTCCTCGTACGAAGTCCGATTTCGGCGTGCCGCCTGTCTACGGACTCAGGACGTCGAGGCCTAACCAACGGTCCTTGAGTCAACTGAAAATTAGTTGTCAAAAGAAAAGTCAACATTTTTCCCCGAGAGTCCAAATTACGGTAATGCCCCTGAACTTCCGATAGTCATAACTTTTACCCTGATCGTCCGAATTGGACGTGCCACCTGTCTATGAACTCGTGACGTCCCGAACTACGTCACGGTCATAGGTCAAAGTTCATTTAGTTCATCAATCAAAAAGTCATCAATTGACCATACCATTCACAAGGGTAAAATCGTCAAATCACACATTAAAGTACACTATGGGAATCCTCGAATTTCCGGGGTGTTACAACCTTCCCCCCTTAAGAAATTTCGTCCCGAAATTTCAAAGAAACAAATGAGGAAATTGTTCTCGCATCTGAGCCTCAGGCTCCCATGTGGCTTCTTCCACATTCTGGTTTCTCCAGAGAATCTTCACGAGAGGGATCGTCTTTCGTCGTAGTACCTTGTCCTTCCGATCCAAGATCTGTACTGGTTGTTCTTCAAAGCTCAAATCCTCCCGTAGTTCGACAGGTTGTTCCCCAAGTACATGAGAAGCATCACGTACGTACATCCGCAACATCGATACGTGGAAAACATCGTGAACTCTCGATAGTTCTGGAGGTAGTGCCAATCTGTATGCAACTCTGCCAATTCTCTCCACGATTTCATAAGGTCCGATAAAACGCGGACTCAGTTTCCCCCGTCGGCCAAAACGGATAATCCCTTTCCACGGAGACAACTTCAGGAAGACAAAATCTCCCACTTCAAACTCCAAGTCTCGAATCCGTCGGTCGGCATAACTCTTCTGGCGATCCTGTGCCACCTTCAATCTCTCCTTGATCACGCGAACAGTTTCCATGGTTAAGTCCATCATCTCCGGCCCTAAAGCCGCTCGCTCTCCTATCTCCGTCCAGCAGATAGGTGTCCTGCACTGTCGGCCATACAGTGCCTCATAAGGTGCCATCCCGATGCTTGCCTGATAGCTGTTGTTGTAAGCGAATTCCATCAATGGCAAATGAGTATCCCAAGAGTCCTGAAACTGTAGTACACATGACCTCATCATGTCCTCCAAGGTCTGAATAGTTCTCTCAGACTGTCCATCGGTCTGTGGATGGAAAGCAGTACTGAAACGTAAGGTTGTTCCCAAAGTAGCTTGCAAACTCCGCCAGAACCTGGAAGTGAAACGCGGATCACGATCGGACACGATCGATTCCGGCATACCATGAAGTCGTATGATTTCCTTCACAAACAACTGAGCCAGTCGGTTAGGTTTATAGGTTTCCTGAACTGGCAGAAAATGGGCTGATTTGGTTAACCGATCCACGATCACCCATACTCCGTCCACTCCACTATGAGTCCTTGGTAACTTAAAGACGAAGTCCATGGTGATGTGATCCCACTTCCACTCAGGAATCGGAAGTGGCTGCATAGCCCCATACGGTCTCTGCCGTTCCGCCTTAACCTGCTGATAGGTTAAGCATTTGCTCACGAACTCAGCAATATCCTTCTTCATTCCTGGCCACCAATAATGGTTCCGGAGGGTACGGTACATCTTTGTACCTCCCGGATGCATGGCATAGGCCGAACTATGGGCCTCCTCAAGAATCTCGGCCCGTAACTCTGCCACTGCAGGTACACACAAACGGCCCAATTTCACAAGTGCTCCATCGTCCCGGATGGTAAAATCTTGTCTCCCATCCGCATCGACCTCAATTCTGTAAAGACAGAGTATCGGATCCTGAAGTTGTGCTTCAATGATCCGATCAATCAGTACTGGTCGCACATGGAAGCTGGCCAACAAAGCTCCATGCTCGTCCGTACCCAAAATAACTCCCGCCTTCCGGAGTTCCACCAGCAAGGGAAGATACACCATCCCCAGGTGTGCAATAGTTCCCGCTGATTTCCTGCTGAGTGCATCCGCCACCACATTGGCCTTACCCGGATGGTACTCGATCGTACAGTCATAGTCCTTCAGCAGCTCCAACCATCTCCGTTGTCTCATGTTAAGCTCCTTCTGAGTGAATAAGTATTTAAGACTCTGGTGGTCGGTGTATATCCGACACGTTGCGCCGAACAGATAATGTCTCCAGATCTTGAGAGCATGAACCACCGCCGCCAACTCCAAATCATGGGTAGGGTAGTTCAACTCATGAGTCTTCAGCTGCCGGGATGCATAGGCGATAACCTTGCCAGTTTGCATCAACACGCAGCCCAACCCTTGCAGTGAAGCGTCACTGAAAACCACAAACTCTCCACTGTCATCCGGCAATGCAAGGACAGGTGCAGTGGTCAATCGATCTTTCAACTCTTGAAAGCTCCGATCGCACTGCTCGTCCCAGATAAACTTTACTCCCTTCCGAGTCAAACGAGTCAATGGTGCAGCAATTTTGGAGAAGCCCTCCACGAATCTCCGGTAGTAACCTGCTAATCCGACGAAACTCCGCACCTCGGTCACTGTTGTCGGTTTAGCCCAGTTGGTCACCGCTTCTGTTTTCTGGGGATCCACGCAAATCCCATCTGTCGATATCACGTGTCCCAGAAAACCAATACTGCTCAGCCAAAACTGACACTTGCTCAGCTTGGCGTACAATTGTTCTTGTCTCAGTCTCTCCAAGACCAACCGTAGATGTTCTTCATGTGCACGGGCACTCCCCGAGTATACCAAAATATCATCGATGAACACAATCACGAACTTATCCAGGTAGGGTCGGAAGACCCGGTTCATCAAATCCATGAATGCTGCTGGAGCATTCGTCAAACCAAATGGCATAACAAGGAACTCGTAGTGCCCGTAACGGGTTCGAAAAGCAGTTTTCGGAATATCCTCCTCCGAAATCCTCAGTTGGTGATACCCAGATCGCAAATCAATTTTCGAGAAGCACTGAGCTCCCCGCAACTGGTCGAAAAGGTCATCGATCCTGGGTAGAGGATACTGATTCCTCAGCGTCACCCTGTTGAGTTGTCGATAGTCAATACATAAACGGAGACTTCCTTCCTTCTTCTTTATGAACAACACCGGTGCTCCCCACGGTGAAGTACTCGGTCGGACATATCCCAAATCTACCAACTCCTGCAATTGAGTCTTGAGTTCTCGTAACTCGGCCGGCGCCATCCGGTATGGTGCCTGGGATATGGGTCGGGTACCCGGGAGTAGTTCAATAGTAAACTCAATCTCCCGCGATGGTGGCAATCCAGGTAAGTCTTCCAGGAATACATCCGGAAACTCACATACCACCGGTATTTCGTCGATAACCGGAGTATCGACCCGTTCCGACACGACATGCGCCAGATAACCCTGGCATCCCTTCCGTAGAAGTTTGGTAGCAGTAAGTGACGAAATCACTTCAGGAGGCGAACCATCACGTTCTCCCTGAAAGATAACTTCCGGCAAACCCGGGCTCCGCAAAATCACTTGCTTGCTACAGCAGTCGATGAGCGATCCGTG
Source organism: Prinsepia uniflora (assembly GCA_032719365.1). Classification (NCBI taxonomy): domain Eukaryota; kingdom Viridiplantae; phylum Streptophyta; class Magnoliopsida; order Rosales; family Rosaceae; genus Prinsepia; species Prinsepia uniflora. The sequence goes on along the minus strand of CM064868.1, from coordinate 69,165,831 downwards.
CTCCGACAGCCAATCCATCCCTAGGATTATATCGAAGTCGTGGATATCCAGAATAATTAAGTCTGCAGGTAAATCCACATCCTCAATTCTTACCGGGCACCTCCGAATCACCTGATTCACAAGGTACACGGTACCCATTGGGGTGCCAACACCCATTTCGCAATCTAAGGCTGATACCACACAAACAAGCATACCAGCACAACTCCTCGAAATAAAAGAATGTGTAGCCCCCGCATCCATTAATACACGTACAAGAAGGTTAAAGATATGTAGTGTACCTGTGACCACGCGTGGAGCAGTCCTTGCCTGCTGCTGGGTCATCGCAAACACTTGGGCCCTCGGCCCTCCGTTCCGTCCGCGCCCGCGCGCGCCACGTCCAGCACCACGGTCAGCTCCCTGACCGCGACCTCCATTAGTGTGGGAAGCCGTGCTCTGCACCACACTCGAGCCCCCAGCGTCGTTGTTCTTGGACAATTGCGGGCAATTATTGGCATAGTGGCCCACCTCCTCGCAAGCAAAACAAGTTACCGGCCTTGGCCTGTCCGAATGCCCGCCAGAAGCACCGCTCCAAGATGAGCGTTGTCCAGAGTTGTATCCAGATCCTCTGCCCTGAGAGCCTCCACGTCGACCCGACCAGCCACGACCCTTGAAGGATGAGGGTGCTCCCCTGTAGCTCCCTCCCTTGTTGTTCTTATGGCCCGATGGCCCAAGATGTGGGCGATCCTGACGTCGCCCCTCCCCCGAAGGTTGTCGTGATTGGTGTGCCGCCAGACTGGCCTCGACACGCACCGCTGCGTCGACCATATCCCTCAGAGAAGCATGAGTGGTAGCAGTCACACTGGCCCGGATCTCCCCCCGGAGTCCAAGTTCAAACCGCTGGCATTTGTCCTCCTCCGTGCTTACGAATGAAGCAGCGAACCGGGAAAGTTTCCCGAAAGTTTGCTCGTAGTCTGCAACAGACATGTCACCCTGCTCCAGCCGCAGGAATTCCGCCTCCCGCGCCGCGCGAAAGGATCGCGGGTAGTACTGGTCCAGGAATCTGGAACGGAAAGCTTCCCAGGTAGTGGTATGGACAGACCACCCAGACATTTCGAGTCCGTGCCACCACTGGTAGGCTCCTCCCTCCAGTAAGAAGGCCGCCAGAGTCACTCGTTCGCCCGGAGGGCAGTGCATCACCGAGAAGATCCTCTCCCACTTGGTGATCCAGTCATGAGCATCCTCGGGGTTTGATCCCCCGCAGAAAGGAGTGGCTCCCAAACGTTGAGCCCTTTCGATGCTCGCGCATTCCATCTCTCTTTCTAGATCCTCGTCCGTTCGAGTATGAGGAATTCTCCTAGGAGGCATAACCAACTGTTAAGAGGCATAGATCAGAAAACAATATTCTTAAAAGTCGAAAAGTAACTAGTACTAATCGCTAGTCTAGCATGCTGACCAATACCCTAGTACTGACCACAACCTAGTGCTCTGATACCAAGCTGACAGGACCCGCCCCGATCCCACGGGGACCACAAGGGGACGTGCCCTGCTCCCGTCTGACACCCAATAATTCATACCAACTTTAACCTCAAAACATTTAAATGCATAAATAACCAAATTAAAGTCATACATCAAATCCGAATTAAACGAATGTCAGACAAGGGAATGAAATCCAAAATTACAAATTTGCGAGCACGACTCTAAAGTAAACCTGCGGGTACACCGCCCAACAGGGGATCAGGTACGCAGAAGTAGATCTATGCCTCAGCCTCTGGTTCCTCATCTACCTCAGTTTCCCGACCTGGAGGGGTTATCAAAACATTAAGGGTGAGTGGACCGAAACTCAAGTTTATAAAATCGTTTGATAAGTAAAACATATAATTTACCCCTCCGTTTTCCAAACATGCGTGCATCATAATTCAAAATCATAAACCATATAATATGAACCATAAGGCATATAATAAAACCATAAGTATAATTTTAGTTGCTACACTATACACTCCAATCCCGACATCCCTGATGTCTGACGTCCCTGACGTCCAATAAGGTCACAATCACAAGGCTACGCGTGCCACTCGGGTCTCAATTTTCCGAGTTAAATCCCCGAACCCCGTTCGGGTACAGCATCACCTGATACAGCATCACCTGATGCTTAGCGTCATAGACGCTGGACGTACTAGACGCCCGTGACCTCTCCGGGGTACCTCGCCGGAGGAGACAATATAATATGGAAGGATCTATACAGTGCAGTAACAATTGCATTTTGTTGATATCCACATGCAAGGCATATATATACATAGATAAAATCCGAACCAATCATTAAGTTTCATCAGACGGGTCTCAAGCCCAAATACCGTGAAACATGCCATAACCATATTTTCCATATCCTCAAAACCATTATTGTTTTTAGCATGTGAATAAGTATAAATAACCAGAAAACATTTATGCACGCAAGGGTTTAAGAAAATGGTCCACTCACAGTACAATCCTGCTAGAAACCGAACGTATACCCTCGTCCTGGTATAAATGTACAATCCCTGTCAAGTCCAAAGTATTCGTAAAGGTCAATACAAACCCCTAACATTCAACCATGAAAGCCTAGGTCGAAACCGGCCCGGGAAAGCCGCCCGAACATGCTTTCCAAGGCAATAAACCTTAATTTGACCAACTTAATGATCTCCGATCGACCCGAAACCACCGCCATTGGATCCAGATCGTCGAAACCTAAAGAATGGTGGTGGTCCCACCAAAAACACTGTTCACACGCGCCCCCACGCGCCGGTCAACGCGTCGGTCAACGCAGGAACAGTTCCTGCTGACGTCATCGCTGACGTCATGCTGACGTCAGCATGACGTCATGCTGACGTCATCTGACAGCTGTCAGGTCTGACGTGTCAGACTTTGACAGGTGCCACGTGTCAACATCCGATTGGTCCACCTCACTGATCTGTCAGACCACGTGTCAGATCTGACATGTGCCACGTGTCAGCACGGCACTAGTCCACGTCACTGACATGTCAGTGACACGTGGCAGTCCCTGACTGGTCCACGTCACTGACATGTCAGTGCTGACTGTGCACTGACATGTGACACGTGTCGGCTCACGGTTGGTCCACGTCATCTGACAGACTGACAGGGTGCCACGTCATCACCGCTGTCCTCAGACGGGTTGACCCGAATATCTGCAACTCGGGTCGATCAGACCCGCGATCATGACCCGGTTGCCATAACTTCATTTCTGGATCATTTTCGTTCCTTTCAATTCCTAACTATTCGTCTGAGTCTCTAGATTGGTTAAGTGTAAATAGAATGGAGAAAAACCGATAGGATCGAGGGCCTACCTCGAAGAACAGAATCGGTTTCCGTCGCCGTTTAGTCACCGCCCTGAGCTCCTCCGGCCACGAGTTCAATCGCAGAAGGTTCCTGGCAGTCCCTAGAGTCGATTAGGATCCATCAAAAACAAAACTAAACGTGGGAAATGGATTACCAAAATCTGGGTTTGAAAACCGTCACGGTTCCCCCGTTTCCTACCTCGCCGCCGTCCTTCGCCATGGTCACTGCCGTCTGCCACCACACACGTCCAGTCTAGGGGCACACAGAGCAAGGGTCAAGTGCAATCGTGGGGTGATGGTATGGAATGGGCAGTACGTGGGTGTCGGGTAAGGAAATATATAGAAATGGAGGGAAAGCTGCACAATGAAATGAACGGCCCAGATTGAATCTCAGAATGGGATCAAGGGCTGAGATCAGATCTGGAGGTTTTCAGATCAAGGGCTGGAATTTAAAGCTGATTTAAATGTTAATTAATCCAATAGTGGATCTGATCCAATCTAGCCAATGGTCGAGTGACACTTGTCACTCACCAGGTGTCCTCCAATCAGATTTCCTGAATATAATATTCGACACGAAAACCGAGACACGAATTTCCCGAATTCACGTTTCTGACCATAACTTCCTCGTACGAAGTCCGATTTCGGCGTGCCGCCTGTCTACGGACTCAGGACGTCGAGGCCTACCCAACGGTCCTTGAGTCAACTGAAAATTAGTTGTCAAAAGAAAAGTCAACATTTTTCCCCGAGAGTCCAAATTACGGTAATGCCCTTGAACTTCCGATAGTCATAACTTTTACCCTGATCGTCCGAATTGGACGTGCCACCTGTCTATGAACTCGTGACGTCCCGAACTACGTCACGGTCATAGGTCAAAGTTCATTTAGTTCATCAATCAAAAAGTCATCAATTGACCATACCATTCACAAGGGTAAAATCGTCAAATCACACATTAAAGTACACTATGGGAATCCTCGAATTTCCGGGGTGTTACACCTCCAATCCTTATTTTTCGTCCAATCCTTTCCTTTTCAATCCTAATCTTCCTATTTTCCTATTTCCTACCAATTCCAATCTTCAAACCTAAGCAAAACAACTAAAATCCTATGGTTCCAAAACTTGGTTCACGGTCCAATTTTCCATTCTTCTTCCCACGGCTCCTCAGCCGTCCAACCACCCCCAAAACTATCTTAAAACCTTCCTAGTGACCCTCTAAACCTTATCCAAACATCTAAAACAAACCATAACGTCAAAATCGAATTAAAATGGGATTTGGGCCTTATTGGGAAATCACGTTCGGGTTCAAGGCTGCCGTCCACGGCGGCGTTGTTCCTGACCATCCACCAGCATCCACAAGTACTCCCAACACTCTCTGGTCCTCACAGTCATGATCAAGTGAGGATGGGTTGGATTGGTTTGGGTTCAAAGAGGTGAGATCGGGTTTGGAAATGGGAGAATGATCGATGAAGAGGAAAATGTGATATGCATGAAGGAAGAGAGATGGCCAGTGGATGGGTGACACTTGTCACTCATCCAATGGTCCAATAAAAAATATATGGGCCCCACTTAATTCCAAAAAGCATCCGTCTTGAATTTCGTGCAATAGTACGTTCGTACTTCCGTGAACCGTAACTTTTTCGTCGAATGTCCGAATTCGACGTGCTGCCTGTCACAATCATTAGCCAAAGTCCATTTGACCTCCTGAACAAAAAGGTAACGATTCGCCCATTCTAGGGGTAAAATCGTCATTTCACCCTGCTCGTCCACTAATCCTCGTCTAATCTCTGATTAGCCTCGCTAATCTGTCATTAATACTTAATTAATCCCATTAATTCGGGATGGGTCTTCACAAACGTCGTTTTCTTGGTAATCAGAAACTGTGAAACGAGTTTTTACGCATCTTGCATTATTGTAATTTTTGTTAAGGAAAAACATATGGTAATTATTGGTGCCCAAATAATAAAATTCCTAGTACTTAAAACCAATTTGAATTTGGTTCAAAGTTATCTTGACTCCATATAGGATAATTTGAATTGCGTCTCTTGGCGCTATGTTTTTTCCGCATCAAATTATTATAAAATGGAAAGTTTTTTCACTTACATTATATTATGGACTCACATTTTATTTGATATTTCATCTAAAACATCCCATATTAGTTATTAAATATTATTCGATATTTGTTTCTTTTTCTTTACAAACTTTGTTCAAATGTGATGATAAAACTAATGCTGAAATTACTTTGATAACCGTAAAAGGCTGTGCTTCTATCTTATAGCTAGACAAAAGTTTCAAAAATACTCTTAAAATATAAACGCGAGGAATCCATCAGGAAACCAACAGAACCTTCCCAAAGAAGGTCAACTACCTTCAAACTTGTCAGACAAGGGATATCTATATACGAATGCCAAAAATAAGTTGTCAATTTATCCAGGTCACCACCACCCACACCAACCCATTGACCCTGATAACGAAGTAAATCTTGATTCGATAACTCAAATTTTAGTCGTTAATCATAGTATGAAACATTGAATCAGACATATCGGTAATTCTCTTGGCTATCAACTATCAACTCATACATCATGCCTTAATAAGCTGATCTAATTCAGTGTCCAAGACTTGGTTGTCTTGAGACTCGTTCGTCTCATTCTGAGTCATAGCCTGATATCCCGGTTCTCCTAGTTGTTCTTAAGTCCTTCTCCAATTCCTCGTCTCTTCTCGAACCTTAATTCGATACCTCCGGCGTTTCCCGAGCCCTATCTAATATCTTCAGCTCTCCCGAAGCCTTAATCTGATATCTCTAGTTCTTTCCGAGCCATAATTTGATATCTCCAGCTCTTCCTAAGTCCTAATCTGATATCTCCGACTCTTCCCGAGCCATATTCTGATATCTCCGGCTCTTCCTGAGCCTTAGCCTAATATCTTCAACTCTTCGGGAGCCCTATTCTGATATCTCATAAATCTTACTCTCTTGACTCTAAAGCCAATACATGTCAAGTAATAGACTAGTATTAACTTAACTTTTTTCAAATGAGGCTTAAATTAACTCTAATGGCGTTTAAACCATCATAACAGATCCTAAGTGATGCAAAACCTTAGGTACCTATTGCCTAGGTCGGGAAAAGGTCCCAAGCACCGCCACGCGCTGGCAGAAGACCAAAGGCGTCCCCACACATTGTCATGTAATGAGGGTAGGCCGAGAAACGCATCACACGATGATCACATGCCCTTATGCGCCCCATGCACTACATGCGCCACTATATTGAAGTGGCAACATATTTTGTCGATCTGACTTAATATTCCGTGAATATTGACGGAAAATCCCAACTGCAAGGAATATTCCGTCCAACCTAGCAACATTAGGGTTCCTTTATAATACTGTTACTTTCTAACAGAATATGCTAACGCTGTCAGCATATTCCATTAAATCCTTGACTACATGATTGACGGCATCACTGAACTAGGTTACTAGCGCTTCATTGGAAATCGTCATTTCTAGCGAGCTTCTAATTTCTTCAATTCTTGACCAATTTTAATTTTTAACGTTCCGATCATGAACCTTATCTACTTATCACCAGAAATTCAAATCTAAAGTCTAAATTAGGAAGTCTCACCAATGGTGACCGAAAAATCAACTAAAATTTTGACCTTTCTCCCCCTCTCGGTTATGTGCTTCCTATGGTTGTTTCCTTTGATGATTAACCAGGTTTTTCTCACGTAAGGAGGGGATGATGATATGATTAGTTTCTTAAGGTTTTGGTCTAATTCAAAATCCCACTTGAGCTTGGGTTATTGAATGTCTCTCCATTGAAGAAGAAATGAACACGATGTTGTTTTGATGCAACACTTTGGGCCACCGACCAGGTTGTGACATGTGACACCTCAAAGGTGACACCCAAAACAATGTTGACTTATCCTTAAGCAAAGGACAAAAAATGCCCCTGCCTTTTATATATGCGTACTGTTCCATTTTAGACCTGTAAATTTCTCGTTTGAACTCTGATTTTGAATTTCACTTATCTACAAACTCGTCAATTCGAGACCCACACAGTGGTCCAAGAAAAACTCACAATTTTTTTTCAAAATTTAAGTTAACTTTTAACTCCCTCTACACACGAGGGTAAGATCATCATTTTCCAACTAAATTCCCAAATTTAATTTTTTTTTTATTAAATTAGGTGAAATGTGCTCGTGAGGAATTTTTTTTATAATTTATTGTAGTATATGTAAGAGTTACTCACTAAGATATATAGGTTGAGAAGAGAAATAAGTAAAACTGTACAAATTGAATGATAAATAATTGTACCAATATTGTTTCAAAAAAAAAATTGTACCAAAATTTACAGAGGGAGTGGTAAGTTTAGCACTAATCCTTTGTGGGTGTTTGATTAGAGAGGGAGCAAATTCACGCAAAAAGTGGTTATTCTTGCGAGAGTGCGTTTAGGTAGGACTTGTATTTTTTATACAATTAATGGTAGTTACAGTTTTTGTGGTCCCCATCACTCATCACCCCATGCAAACCGCCAGCCCAAACTAACCTCATTACAAACTGTTTGCCTTTTTTTAACAAAAACATTCACATGTGAAAATCTTTTTCTAATAGAAAAAATTTTGTAATATAGCTTCAGACTTAAATGACCATGGAAATGAAGCCGATCGAGATTGTTAGAATTTTTTTTTTCCCTCAAGTTGAATTTTAGAGTAAGGGGTATTTTTTTTCTTTAAAACAGAAAATATAATAAATAAGTTGAGTTCAATTCTTTTGTTTTAAGTTAAAATTAAGTTGTTATTCAATTGAATATTTTGGTTTATAGTTTTATTTTTAAATCTTTAAATGCTAGGTAGCGATAAAAATAATAATAATAGATATCGATAATGATGAAGTAGTCAATTACATTTTTCTGTTGAGTTATTCATTTTTTAATTTTTATTTTTCTACTTGTGCAAATAAGTCTAATGACCTTATATTGAGTTTTTTATGTTTTATTTTCCTTTTTATGAGATTTGTGAAGATTTGTTGTTTATGCAGTAATGACCTTCATGTTTCTTAGGTGATTCAAATTATATTATTTTGTGCATTATTTCTTCTAATTCTTTTTAGCAAATGTCGAGCCTAATTACTGGATGTATTTAACAGTGTTTCTAGTTTACATTGTCTTTATTTTGTATATTTACTTTATCAATTGAATTTCTTATCATCTACAAAAAAAAAAAAATAAATAAATAAATAACCTCATCAATTGAGATTGATTTTTTTTTTTTTTGCCAAAATCAATTGGGATTGATTGACATAGTGGAGATTATGAGATATTTGTTTAGAGTTTCATCTTGATTAGCTTATATATTATTTCAGCTTGCTAAAGATACACTAAATTACCTGTGTGAGTCTTCTAGCCCATTGTGCTGTTTAGCCTTTAAAAATACTAGTACACATATGATATCACGAGTTCGATAGCTATTTGCAGATTCTTTTTATGAATTAGGTTTTAAAAATACGTTTTCTTACATGGTGAATTTGATTCAAATGTGCACAAACGAACTTTCTAAACGAACTTCCACCCCCAACACTCAAGCATATCCAAGAATCCAAACATGTAAAACATGCTTATTGATGTGATGTGGAGATCCAAACTAAAACTATATGAAAACCATACGCAAAAACTAGAGTTAGTTTAATTTCTTCAACAATATTAAGAACAAGATTTTGTGGTAAGCCAATGAGTGAGTAAATCAATTATTTCATTGTACATAATTATTGCATGAACAGAAATGTTTGTAAAATACAAACACCATTGAAAGTAATGCTTGTGAAATCATCGCAACCGGGAGTAAAGTAGACAGATAATTGGTCAAATGATTTCCTTGATGCCAAGCCTGGTTGTCGTGCTTATTGGGTTTGGTCGAATTTCTTTGAGGGTCGTGATCTTATCTGTAGAGATGCTCACTGGAAACTCCTTAATGGGGAATCAGTGAGAATTTGAAGGGACAAATGGGTGTTGGGTGAGCCTGGCGCCTTTACTGCATCCTTTGGATGACTCTGCTTTCGATCAAAATGTGTGTGGAAACTCTTATCAATCCTGTTACTAGGGAGTAGAACCTTGTGAGTATTAGCTCGACTTTTCTAGTAAATGAACTCAATACCATTGCTGCCTTGCCTATTGGAGACCTAAATAAGGGTGACCGGTTGATCTGGCCTCACACTAAGAATGGGAGTATTCTGTTAAATCTGGCTACCACTCCTTAGCCCTTTCCAACCGAAGATTATCACCAACCAGGCCATCTTCTTCCCACTCACATGATCAAGGAATCTGAAACTTATTTGAAATTCAAAGGCCCTCCCAAAAATAAAAAACTTTTTCTGACGTGATATCTCCAACTTTCTCCCAACAATAGGCATCCGTTTTCATTATCACCTCATCCAGGATCCTTTATGTCCCATTTGCCGCGAGTGTCCTGAAAATGTGGAGCACATGCTCCTTATTTATCCTTGGGTTCAATCCTTATGGTTCACTGGTAACCTGGGGTATAGGGTGGATGCCCGAAGTATTTCTTCCCTTAATATTTGGTTAGCTGGGATGGTTAAATTGGCCATGGCTTCTGGAATAAATAGGGACAGGTAAGTTTTAAATGTTGCGGTTACTTGCTGGATCATTTGGAAGGGTCAATGTGCAGTGATACTGGAAGACATGTTGCTTGATCCCTTTGGGACGGTCTGTTCAATTAAAAATATAATCGCTGATATCTAGCGTTCTAGTACCACTCCCAGGTTGTCTTCCTCTGTAATCGAGAATGAGCATTGTGCTACTATTGCAACCACTTGGTCTCCCCCCATTGCAAAACAATGTCAAAATTAATGTCAACCCCTCATGGAATCGTGTTCTATGACCGCAGGTATTGGTGTGGTGGTTAGGGATCAACCTGGCAGATTTGTGGCAGGGAAAGGTTGCTCCAGAGCTGCACACTTAGTTTTGGAAGCAGAGTCCTTCGCTGCCTTCGAGGGTTGTAAAGTTTCTGCTGAAATTGGATCAAGTCAGGTTCAATTTGAATCTGATTCTAAGGTTCTGTGCAATTGTCTAAGTGGAAATATTGAACGGGGAAAGTGGATGATATACCCCACTCTTTCTCTGACCAGGGATGTGACTAAAATGTTCTGTTTTTCTTCGTGGAACTGGATTCCTCGCTCTGCAAATTCAACGGCTGATTGGGCCGCTTCTTATGCTATTCGGAGGATGTGCGATGAGGTTTGGATTGACCGAGCAGAGATGAATGCTCTGCGCTGCATCATATTGGCTGATCCTTTAATGTGATTTTCTTTGCTGTATTTCATCTAATTTTCCTTTGGTGTCCAATCTATTTGTACTCTGCTTACTTCTTTGTGTGTGCCTTTTGGCCTTCTTGATTTGGAATGAATCATCACTTTCGTTAAAAAAAAAAAAAGGTTAATTAATCCTATTAGAAAAGTGGCATTTAATAATGACACAACAAAGAAGACCCTTCATACTTCTACAAATTAAAACCATATCAAAATCACACCATTTGTATGAAGGAAACACAAACACTAATTATTTAAGATTAATTCACACCATCGTGCTCAGTATTCTCCACCAGCAATTTCAGCCCTATCGGTCTTTGCTCCAATTGTTCCCCTACCACAAACATGCATGAAGCAAAATATGATTATTAATTAACCCACAAAACAAGTTCAAATTGGCATATCAAACATTACATATATACATAAATATGTTATTCTTGAAATCAAAACGAGTAACCAATTAAAACTGCAAATGAAATCATTGTGCATTTTTCATTTTTCTCATAAATAAAAAACAAAGAGAAAGCAAAATAAATGGCATTAATAAATATATAACTCAATTTTCGTCTCAAAATACATACAAATTTTTGCTCTTTTGAGTTTTTATTTTGCTTCCATCTATTAGGGATTTCTATTTAGAAATTTAGATTAAGTGGGTTGCTTGTTAGGATTTTGATAAACTCAAGTAAATTACTTAAGCTTTATGTTTTGTTAATTAATCAAATAAGTTACTTAAGCACCCTATTTTATTGTTAATATTTTTTATTTTGCTTCTATATATTAGGGATTTTCTATTTAAGAAATTAGATTTAATTAGTTGTTTGTTAGGATTTCGATGAACTCAAAAAAATTACTTAAGCTTTATGTTAAATAAATTAATCATAGAAAAGAAACTTGTTGAAAACATCGAAATAGATTTGATAATTGATTAATTTAGTGCCTTGAAGATTCGTACGGTTCAATTTAAGTAGTTTTTTATTCAATTGCATTGCATGTTTTCGAGTTTTTTGTGGTTTTTTTTTTTTTTACTTTTTATGTATAACATGCATTTTGAGGAGTAATGCTCATTACTTCCCCCCTAACTAACTATGTATATCTTTGTTTTCCTTATTAATGAAATCACTCGTACCGTCGTGTTTTGCTAAAATTTTATATTAAAACTTAGCCCACATCATGTTCAAATCCCGAGTTCGTGCCTGCATAGAAATATCAACATATATATATATATATATATATATATATATATATCAACAGATAATCTGAGTAAAGTTCAAAAATATAAAATAATATTTAGGATTTTTTTAAAATATATTTAAAATATATGTTGAAAAAAGATATTTGGGAGTAAGTTTTTGTTGTTGGTATGTCGTGCACTTAGTTTTTGTTAAAAGAGATTGGTCATTTAGTAGATATGCACCATGAACTCGATATCTTGGTTACACTTTGTACCATGTACTCAATATCTTTGTTACACTTTGCACCATGTACTTGAGCTATTAGTTACACTTTGGATTATATACTAGATATTTTATTACATTTTGCACCTTAAACTCACTACTCAATCATAGTGTGTAGTTAGTTGGTTAATTGTTTAGTTTTTATTTGGTATATGCATATAGATGAAAAAGATATATTTAGTATGAAAGTTCATTACAAAGGTGAACTATTGATAGAAGATTATGTGGAATTACCTAAGGGGACAAGTCATGTTCTATGACTTTACACCTGATTCAATTTCTCTTTTGGAATTGAAGTACATAGGGAAGAATCTAGGCTATTTACCTTCTAAATTGTCTATATACTCTCATGACGTAGATAGTGAAATCTTGGTCAAAGTAACCTTTGATGGTTAGTTATTCAAACGATGCGATAACTATGCAAAGAGTAGTGCATGTATACCTGTGTATGTGAAAAAAAAGAGGTGGTCATGGGATCAAACTTCTAGGGAATGTGGAGACAGAAAATGAGACTGTGGATATGAGGAAGGTGAGTGCAAGGAGAAGTTGGCCAAAGAAATAGATTCAGTCTTCTTCTACTGATAGTGATTCAAAGACTGCAGATGATGAAGATGACCAAAACAGTGAAGATCCTGAGTAGGTTGCCGATGATTTTAGGAAATAAGCTAAGGTAAACATGGACGTGTATGATGAGAACTTATTTTTAGCATATCTGGATGTTGAAGATGTTGAAGATAGTGGTGAGGCAGTCTAAGAAGAAGACGAATCACCTAATTCTTTAAGACTCAATGTATTTGAGTCAGAAGCAGCTGGTAGTGAGGATGATGAGCCTTCTAAGAAACTGTTAAGGAGGAGGAAATCTATTGAGCCATTTAGAGAGTTTAACATTGAGGTTGATATAAAAAATCCAAAGTTTGCTCTTGGAATGATGTTCTCAAGTGATGCAGTTTTTAGATAAGCTGTGAGGATATATTCTGTCAATGCTCAGAGGTATCTTGTGTTCAAGGTGAATAAAGCAAACCAAATTATGGCCAAGTGTGTCGACGAAAAAAGATGTCCTTTTGTGATATATGCCTCTAAGGTAAATATGAAGGAATACCTACAAGTCATCAGTTGTCATGCCAATAGAAAGTGGATGAAGGTGAAGTACATTCGGCAACTCACAAGAAAAAAGTGGGATGTTAATAAATTTCAGGAGTTGGTTAATCAGGAAACTAGATATAGGTCTGGTAGGACTCCATGTTATAGGGTAAGAAGGATGACCTTTTAGATTCTTAAAGAGGCCTACTTGTCCCAATATAAGAAGCTCAGGGACTACTATGAGGAGCTGATTAAAGTTAACAGCGGGAGCACAGTGAAAATTAAGGAAAAAATGAAAGGTGGTGGAAAGTTTAGATTCCAAAGGGTATATATGTGCTTGAATGCTCCTGAAGAAGGTTGACTAAATGGTTGTAGGCCTTTCATTGGGTTGGATGGTGCTCACATAAAACGTCCCTAAAAATGGAAAATATTGAGTACTATCTCAGTTGATGCAGGCAATGACATGTTTCCTATGGCTTTTGTCATTGTGGAGGTTAAGTGTTACTCTTCCTACAAGTGGTTCCTTGAACCATTGGCAGTGGATTTGAAGATTCAAAATAGTGAAGGATACCGTTGCATCACTGATAAACAGAAGGATTTACTTGAGGCTATGAGATAGTTATTTCCAAGAGCAGAACATAGACCTTGTACCAGACACATGTATGCTGTAACGACCCGTCCCGAATTCCGGGATTAGATTAGTGACTAATGAAGGATTAGTGACTAATGAAGGATTAGTGACTAATGAAGGATTAGTGACTAATGAAGGATTAGTGACTAATGAAGGATTAGTGACTAATGAATGATTAGTAAGATTAATCGGTGTTTAGTTGAGCGAAATCGGACGGACAGTGCAAAATGATCTTTTTGCCCCTAGATTTGGGCAAAAGGTTGACTTTTGACTCGAGGAGTCAAACGTACGAGGACCGATGACTGTGACGTAGATCGGGATGTCACGAGTCCGTAGACAGGCGGCACGTAGAAATCGAAATTTCGACGAGGAAGATATGGTTCTAGAACGGAAAACGTCACTATTGCACAAAAACTGAGAAATGGGGACAAGTGGTACGTTTTGATTGGGGAAGGTTCTGGAAAGAACCACCATATCAGTGACAAGTCTCACCCATCTAATTGGCCCATTCCCCCACATTGTGGATATTTCTCCCTTCCCACATGATCGATCATTTCCATTTTCTTCCTCAAACCTGTGACCGTGCAACCCATTCAAACTTCATTTTCTGGACTTGGGCTGTGAATAAAACTGAGAGAGGGAGGTGAGACGACAAAAATGGTGGCCATGGCTTGCACCGTCGTGGACGGTGGCTGGCGAACCGCGAAAACGTGAGTTTTGGATTCAAAAATGGTATGTTGGGTTTTAGTGTTTGTGGGATGGTTTTATTGATGGGAAAATGTTTTGGGGGTTGCTAGGGACCTAATGGACTTGGAACGGTGGCCCATGGTGGCTGGAATCAAGGGGAACCGTCGGTGATGGTTGGCCGGTTCAAAGATGAACTTTAAGGTATGGTTTTTGAACTTAGTTTTCATATTTTGAAATCATGGATAGATTAGGAATGTTTAGAGGAAGGTTTAGGAATGAAAATGGGTGGAAATGGACCGAAAACATGAGAGATACAGGCCCGAACCAATCATGTTGGTCCAGTTGGACCGGCCGGACCAACCAAACTGGACTGGACCGATATGCCCGAGGTACGATAAAGTGAACAGTGCCACGCGTGGCTTTCACGGGCAGGGCATTTGGGCCGCGCGTGAGGGCGCGAGGGCCCTTTTTTGAGGCACGTTCAACACGACTTTTAATTATTCGATGTAACGGACATTTTGGAACTGGTTTCGTGTCGATCGGACATCGTTTCGATATAGTTCGGGATGTCTGAAGGTTTAGGATCGAGTTTAAAAATAGTTAAAAATTCAGAAAAAGTACGGGGATTTAATGAGAGGTTAATGAAGTGGTTAGTGACCCTCTAGTATGGTTTGGACAGATTTGGAAGTCCCAGTGATAGTGATGTGACTCGGGAAGGCTTATGGCACGCATATCGAGGCATTAGCGTAGAACGGTCTGTGAGTGGACAACGTTTTCTAAAATGTGATGCATGCATAACTATTTTATATGTTTTATATATGTGATTTCTATAGTGATGATTGTGGCATTGGTGATTTACATGGTTGCACGTATTTCGAGGTAATCCCGTATTTACACGTATATCGAGATTTATGGTTTTACTGTAGTTTTACGTGCATGTGGTTTCATTGATGGTTTGATGAACTAGTTTTGGGTTTTGGAAAGATGAACTCGGGATGAGACCCATTTGAATTATGTGATCGGGGCAGGGGCCTAGTTGGGTTACAAAATCGGGGTGAGACCCTTTTGAGTTATATGATTGGGCTGGGGGCCCAGTGGTTTACAAAATTGGGCATGAGGCCCAGTTGAGTTTTATAAATGTGATTTCGGGTCTGGGACCCTATGTTTCATAGACGTGATTTCGAGTCGGGGACCCTAAATGGATTTGTGATGTTTTATGGGAATTTCGGGCAGGGCCCATTGAAATGTTTTGAAATGACTTTGTAAATTTTTTTTCCATATACCATCTTGGTACGAGGATATGTGATGGTCTCCTCCAGGTTTCTGGGACACTGGGGAAGTCACGGTGTATTTCCTGTGAGAGGGGTCATTATACGGAGCTACCAGAGCGTATAGTGACTCAGGTGCAGGATTGCTGTGATTAGACGTCTCGGATGTCAGACATCTGGGATGTCAGAGATATTGAACCGGAGAGACCCCGGTTAGCACGCGTTGCTTATTACCGTTAGATATGACGTCTGAGACGTCAAGCGTCTGGGACGCTAAGCATCTGGGATGCCGAGGATGGTTATGTGGTAAATATGGATTATTGGATTCATGAAATGGTATTTTGGTATTTGTGGATTTGTGGTTATGGATTTGGGCAGTGGCCCACTTGGTTCTGTGGTATTCTACAGTTTTGGGCTGAGTAACCACACTTGGTTTTGAGTTACGGTTTTTGGGCTAAGGCCCTAATGGTTTATTTAAGTAAATGTTTTGACTACTATTTTTTGATGCATGCATACTTTTTAGTGAAGGGTATAAATATCTTTATGAAATGTGTTTTTATGAACTTATTGATTTTCGTCTACTCACAGTTCTTAATGGTTTTAATACTCTTCAGGTTGATCACGGATGCGAGCTGTAACAAAGACCGAGACATCGCACTCCTCCACCAATCCTAGCGCGCTCTAGGAGCCCCGTATGGGCCGAGATATGAATTATCCCTTGTTTGACTCTTCGTGTCAGAAGGGAGCATGACACATCCCGCGTTAATCCCGGGGGGATTGGGATGGGTCGTGTCAAGTGCTATCAGAGCGAGGTTGTCGCTATTCGAGCAAACTGTGTAGTTCTTGTGGTACGCGCAGGTCGAGGATGTGATGTCTCTACCTTGTCAACTCGTTATCAACTTGATAGTAGGATGTCGGTTTGATAGTTTTTGGATTGAATAGTGGAAATAGCATTTTTTTTGGCCCGATATGCCGTGCGTTAGTGTGATTCAACCCAAGTGGGGTTGTATGTGATGAACTGGTAATGTGGGACTGTTGGCTCGGTCATGTGATGTTAGGTTGTTGTGCTGCTAGGAGTAGCTGGGTTCGGGGAAGCCCAGTTGAGTTGATGGTAGGATTGGAGTGACGTCCATACGATGTCAGGACCGCAGGGTCGGTTAGAATGTGGATTATACTGCCCTCTACAGTTAGGTTCAAAGGAACCCTAGGGTGAGATTATGGAACCCTAAATTACGATGGATGGACTGGAAAGGTGAACCTTAGTTGTGATTGATTAATTAGAATTAGGAGTCTGTAGTCGTTGTGGATTGGATGACTTTCCGAAGTTGAGGTGGTCTGTCAGGTCGAACTCCAGATTGTGACTGATGGATTGGACCTTGTGCTGCAGAGAGTCCCTGAGGTCGTGGATGACCATGTGGACGACTCTAGTGAGTCTAGTCGAAGCTATGGAGATTGGTTGGCTCGACACGAAGTGAAATGATGAGATTCAATCCACGAGTACGATTATGAGATGATATATGGAATCCCGAGTTGGACCGAATAATCGTGTGATGTGTGGATGTGGATCTCGATGACGATGACTGTTGGTCGACAGCCGTGTAGAGATGGCTGGCTATCGAGAGTGATTTTTGTAGTTGTGGTAGTTGAGAATCGGGGGACGTTTAGGGAACGTTCATTATCTTGCTGGGGATTGTTAGAGTGGTGGTACCCATAGTTGTGGGGTAAGAGGGAGGCAGAGTTCCTTTAACCTGAGCGAAGGTACGGGGTTGTTGCACGGTATGAGTAACGCCTCAGGGTTGTCTGATTCGCACACTGCGTGCCGGTGATTGTGATGATGATGAGCTACGGGCTGGGATGTGACTCCGTGGTGATGGGTATACGCTCGGTATCTGAGATTCGGCAGCGGGTGAGTGATGGACTAGATGGAATCCAGCAGGGATTATGATGTGTTGGGTTAAGTCCCAACAGGTATGAGATGACTACGTGATGTATGAATGAAGAGGTACGATTGAGACACGAGGAGTTGTGAATGACGTAGGGGACGTCATGGTAATTAGTGGATTAGAGGAGGTGTCGTCAACTACGAAACTTGAGTGGTTATGTGTTTCTAGTCTCACAAGGATGTGCTAAGAATTTATTGTAATTGGAAGAAGCCGAAGAGAATCAATGGTAGTGTTGATGTGAGATTGTGTGATTGTGTATAACATGGAAACCCGTGAGTTGAGCCTATAAGGTTGAGATGTGAGACCAAGATAGTAACGAATTACATCCTTTTGGATGTGTATGAACGGTTATAAACGGACAGGCGGTATGAGGATAGATTGGTTGCAGACACGTGGTTGTCTGAGTGAGTTGAGAATTTGGGAAGTCCAGTGGTTGGACTTGACATCTAGTTGGAAGCATATCTATTTACAACATGGTTGGAACTTCAGAATCGAGAGAGGTTGTGATTGAGGCGACGAGATGAGTACTCGTTTCAGCATTGGCGATGAGTATTCTGAAGGCACTAGGGTGACTTCTTATTTTCTACCCGTGGCAGATGATGGTTGTTGTTACCAATACGTTGAACGTGTATTGGTTGGTGGACCCGTGAATTGTCTTGGATCATCTTTGATTTTTTCCTAGGTGGGATGACAAGGATCAATATGAGGTAATTGGAGAGGACCCATAGTCTAGACGTGTTCCGTCGTTGACTGATCGGTTTAGATGAGAGAGTGGTTGAGAAGCGATTCGGTAGGATGCGGATTCAAGAGGGTGTAAGATCCTATGACCTGAAATCTAGTCATTAGCAGAGTGTGCATGTGTGGATCCTAGGTGGATCCGGATCGTGATGTTAATGATCGGGTGATGTTGTGATGGATCTGGATTGTGATCTGGATGATCAGGTTAGGTGGTAGATCAGGATGGCGTGGAACGTGATGTCGTGCCCGTGCTGGCAGACTTCGCCTTGCTGATTATGCTAAGCTAGGAGCAGAGGAGAATCGTTTTGTGAGACAGTTGAAGAATCTTTTGGAATAGTTGTGAGATGACAGGATAGAGGTTGGATATGAGAATGTTGGGTCGGCTTCTTTTCTAAGTTAATCCGGTAAGAGACGGTAGTTGAGTGAATCGAGGTGTTTACGATTCATCTTGGATAATTGTCTATGACGATGATATGACTGACTTCCTTTTCGAGGTTGATCCCGTATGATATAGTAATAGAAAGAGTGGGTATCCGACAAGGTCGGATTGGTCAGTCTTGGATATGTGAATGATGGGATTGGATTCCTTTCGAAGTCAATTGAATATGGTACGATAATAGAATGAACTGGTAACCAATAGGTTCGGAATTGGTGTGTCTCGGTAGATGTGGGTGAGATTGGATGCCATTTGGCATGAACAGGTACGCCTTGGTGGGCATGAGTCGATTTGGTAAGTGTCGGATTACGTAGTCGAGAGTAAACATTGTGATGCTGGTCGGGTGACCATGGGACTCATGTTGGATGTTGGGTCGGGATATTTGATCTGTCTAGTACTGTACTAGACAGATGGACTCCAGAATTTAAGCGTGATTGGTTACAAGCTGTGTAGTAGGTTGGTTGGTGGATGGATGTACGTACAGGGTACGTTGTGCAAGGATCGATACTGGACATGCTAGAGTGGTGCCTGGTGATGGTATATGGGATGTACCAGTGGTATAGAGATGAGCGAGTTAGTAATCGGCTTAGTTCCGATATCATTGGATTGGTCGAGAACGTGGACTGTCCATTGAATACGGTGCGCTGGGCCAAAGAGTTTTTGGCGGGTTCAATAATTGTATAAGCAAGTGCTCAGAGCTGTGGATGGCTAGTGGGACCCTAGAGTGGTAATGTGTATTATTGTTGGGCAGGTATTCAATGAGGCCCAATTACTCATAGGTCGTGTGAGATGTTGGTATACGTATACCCGGGTTGAGTGAGTTGTTGGTTAGTGTAAGCACGAGTTGCTTTGCGTGAAGTTACTACTCTGTGACTCTCATTAGTGTCATGGATCACTGGGGGAGTTGACAGATATGGACGTTGAGACAGATAGATGTCGCAGGTTTGAACTTGCCCTACGCGGTGAAATCTTCCCGTTGACCTTATGTTACATTGAGGGAGACTTGGTACGAGGTACCTTAGTGCGAATTTTGAAGTGAGTAAGAGTTGTGTTGGTGATTCTAATTGTGACCTTGGAGCCGTGAGTTCCGGCTGAGTGCGACATTAGGGGACGTGTGTTGTTGACGTGGTAAAATTCAGGAATTGCAGAGAAATTGTGAGATTTGATAACTCCCGGTGTGGGAGAGTTGTCAGATTGGTTTGTGACTGACAGAGTGGTGACAGTTTGGCTGGGGGTGTAAGCGTGGATTGATGAGTGAAATTTGGTGACTCCTAGTGGGAGCGAATGTCATAGTGGATTGGTGATTGAGAGGAACCGTCAAGTTGAATGTGTCCGCAAAATGGTAAAATTGTCGGGTGGCATCCACTCGGAACATGTGTTCAATTTCACTCGAAAAGGTCTAGTGTGGACGATGCAACGTGAGTATTAGTGGAATGTCTAGGTGCGAATAAGTATTGTTCTGGTTAATTGGTGTACAAGTGTACACATGATATGAGATTGAATTGTTTTCCACGAGGTGGTTGTGGAATCTAGATAGTTGGAATTTCGAAGACGAAATTATTTAAGGGGGGAAGGTTGTAACGACCCGTCCAAAATTCTTAGATTAAATTAGTGACTAATAAAGGATTAGTGAGATTAATCGGTGTTTAGTTGAGCGAAATCGGACGGACGGTGCAAAATGACCGTTTTACCCTTGGATTTAAGTAAAAGGTTGACTTTTGACTCGTAGAGTCAAACGTACGAGGAAGATATGGTTCTAGAACGGAAAACGGCTCTATTGCATGAAAATCGAGAAATGGGGACAAGTGGCAGGTTTTGATTGGGGAAGGTTCTGGAAAGAACCACCAGATCAGTGACAAGTGTCACCCATCTGATTGGCCCATTCCCCCACACAGTGGATATTTCTCCCTTCCCACATGATCGATCATTTCCATTTTTCTTCCTTAAACCCATGATCGTGCAACCCATTCAAACCCAACCCTTCAATCTTCATTTTCTGGACTTGGGCTATGAATAAAAGTAAGAGAGGGAGGTGAGATGACAGGATGGTGGCCACGGCTTGCGCCGTCGTGGACGGTGGCCAGCGAACAGCGAAAAGGTGAGTTTCGGATTCAAAAACGGTATGTTGGGTTTTAGTGTTTGTGGGATGGTTTTATTGATGGGAAAATGTTTTGGGGGTTGCTAGGGACCTAATGTACTTGGAACGGTGGCCCACGGTGGTTGGAATCAAGGGGAACCGTCGGTGGTGGTTGGCCGGTTCAAAGATGAACTTGAAGGTTTGGTTTTTGAACTTAGTTTTCATATTTTGAAATCATGGATAGATTAGGAATGTTTAGAGGAAGGTTTAGGAATGAAAATGGACCGAAAACACGAGAGATACAGGCCCAAACCGGTCACGCCAGTTCAATTGGGCCAGCTGGACCAACTGAACCGGACCGGACTGGACCGGTCTGCCCGAGGTAGGAGAAGGTGAACAGTGCCGCGCGTGGAT
This sequence comes from Prinsepia uniflora, assembly GCA_032719365.1. Taxonomy (NCBI): domain Eukaryota; kingdom Viridiplantae; phylum Streptophyta; class Magnoliopsida; order Rosales; family Rosaceae; genus Prinsepia; species Prinsepia uniflora. The sequence continues at coordinate 69,144,486 of CM064868.1, read as the reverse complement.
TTCACGTGCAGAGCATTTGGGCCGCGCGTAAGGGCGCTTGGGCCCTCTTTTCGAGGTACGTTCAACACAAATTTTAATCTATTCGATGTAACGAACGTTTTGGAACTGGTTTTGTGTCGATCGGACATCGTTTCGATAGAGTTCGGGATGTCCGAAGGTTTAGGATTGAGTTTAAAAATAGTTAAAAATTTGTAAAAATTACAGGGCTTTAATGAGAGGTTAATGAAGTGGTTAGTGGCCCTCTAGTATGGTTTGGACAAGTTTGGAAGTCCCGGTGATAGTGGTGTGACTTGGAAAGGCTTATGGCACGCGTATCGAGACAGCAATGTAGGACGGTCTGTGAGTGGACAACGTTTTCTAAACTGTGATACATGCATAACTTTTTTATATGTTTTATATATGTGATTTCTATAGTGATGATTGTGGCATTGGTGATTTACATGGTTGCACGTATTTCGAGGTAATCCTGTATTTACACGTATATCGAGATTTATGATTTTACTGTAGTTTTACATTCATGTGTTTTCATTGATGGTTTGATGATTTTGGGTTTTGGAAAGATGAACTTGGGCATGAGACCCATTTGAATTATGTGATCGGACCAGCGGCCCAGTTAGGTTACGAAATCGGGCTGAGACCCTTTTGAGTTATGTGGTCGGGCCGGGGTCTTAGTGGTTTACAAAATCGGGAATGAGACCCACTAGAGTTTTATAAATGTGATTTCGGCTCTGGGACCCTTTGTTTCGTAAACGTGATTTCGGGTCAGAGACCCTAAATGGATTTTTGATGTTTTATGGGAATTTTGGGCAGGGCCCATTAAAATGTTTTGAAATGACTTTGTAAAACTGTTTTCCATAGATCATCTTGGTACGAGGATATGTGATAGTCTCCTCCAGGTGTCTGGGACACTGGCAAAGTCATGGTGCATTGCCTGCGAGGGGTCATTATACGGAGCTACCGGACCGTATAGTGACTCAGGAGCAGGATTGCTATGATTAGACGTCTGGGACGTCAGACATCTGGGATGTCAGAGATATTGACCCGGAGAGACCCCGGGTAGCACATGTTGCTTATTACCTTGAGATATGACGTTTGGGACGTCAACCATCTGGGACGCTAGGCATCTGGAATGCCTATGATGGTTATGTGGTAAATATGGATTATTGGATTCATGAAATGGTATTTTGGTAGATGTGGATTTGTGGTTATGGATTTGGACAGTGGCCCACTTGGTTCTGGATTTACGGATTTGGTATTCTACAGTTTTGGGCTAAGTTCTCACATTTGGTTTTGAGTTATGATTTTTGGACTAAGGCCCTAATGGTTCATTTAAGTAAATGTTTTGATTACTGATTTTCGTTGCATCCATACTTTTTAGTGAAGGGCATAAATATCTTTATGAAATGTGTTTTTATGAATTTATTGATTTTTGTCCACTCACAGTTCTTAATGGTTTTAATATCCTTCATGTTGATCACGGATGCGGGTTGTAGTAGAGACCGAGACATCGCACTGCTCCACTGATCCTGGCGCGCTCTGGGAGCCCCGTATGGGCTGAGGTATGAATTATCCCTTGTCTGACACTTCGTGTCAAATGGGAACATGACACATCTCGCGTTAATTCCGGGGGGATTGGGATGGGTCGTGTCATATGTAAACTTCAATGCCTTTCACAAGGGATTAGTATTGAAGGAACAATTTGAAAAGATCTCAAGATGCACCAATGTGGCCTAGTATCACTTTGAGATGAAGAAAATGGCTGAGTTGAGTCTTGCTACCCATGATTGGTTAAGCAAGTAGGATCCAAGACAGTGGACAAGGTCCCATTTCAACACAACTTTCAAGTGTGATATTTTTCTCAACAAACTCAATGAAACATTCGACAACTCAATACCGCCAGCTAGGGACAAGCTTATAATAACCATGCTAGAGAGACATAACATATTTGTTGATGTTGTGCTCTACAAAGAACTTGTCAGTGGTGAATTTGGGATTGAGGAGGGGTGGGGGTCACCAAACATGTCCAAGGATAAGGTAGATTTTGGAGAAGAAATAGAAAGAGAGTCAATTGTATGTTACAAGGCATGCATAGAATGAAGTATTCAAAGTCAGTCATCAAAGTAGGAGGCTGTTTAGAGTTGATTTGAAATATAAGAAATGTTCATGTAGAGAATGAGACCTATATGTAATCCCAGGCCTCAAGCTTGTGCAGTAAATAGCCAGAATGCATGAGAAACTAGAAGCTTATCTACATGAATGCTACAACAAAGAAGCTTCCATGAGATTCTATGATAAAATCATTGAGCCAATGACAAGTGAAGATCAATTGCAGTCCTCGGGTTTACCTCCTTAGAAGCCCCAACATACCACAGACAACCAGGCAGACCAAGGAAAAGTAGGAAGAAGTCTATTGGTGATGTTGACCTACCTCAAAATCCAACAAAGCTTGGAAGATTCTACATTGAGATGAAATGCAGGAATTGTGGTCAATTTGGGGATAGGCTTAACAAATGCAAGGTATAAATCATTTTAGTTAAGAATGATTATTTACCTTATTTGGATGCTTCTTTAAATGCTTGTTTGCTGTTTGTTTTAATTTCACAAGAGCCTATAACAGATAAGGCCCAAAGCTTGAGAAGGAAAAGAATTAAAGTTAAAGCAAGGGGAGCATAAGCCAACGCAAATGGAACCATGGATTGAAAAATCGCCACTATCGCCAATATATCGACCGATATATCGGTTTTCCTGGCCAGCAGCACATAAGAAGGCGGGAAGATATTGGCCGAAATTTCAACATGATTTCTTGTTTTGAGTCCACAGATCCTTTCCTAGGATCAAAACGATGAAGATGCATTATTAAATCATGAAAATTTGACGTAAAATGAAGAAGATTGAGTCTGGTCATGCCGTCGGGTCGGAAAACCTAAGTTGCAGACTCGGCTGAAAGTAGGGGATGAATTCTATTGTTTATACTTATATAATTTGCGTTGGTTAATTTACAAAATCGCTGGCTAGCAGCGTTGGTTGGGTTTTTGTTTCTCAATTAGGGGGTCTTGGGTTTGACCCCCCATAAGCCTACAACTACTTTTTTTTCTTCCTTTTTATCCATTTGTATTCATTTTTTTCCACTTTTCAACAAAGTTTGGGTTTTTTTCTTTTTCATTTTTTATCCTTTTAAATATATTTAAACTTATTTTATCATTTTTCTTATATTGAATTTTTGTATGTTTGTTGTTATGGTTTTAATATATTAACATTCAATTATAATAACTCACTTCAATTTATGTTTATATTTAAGATTTTATATTATTGGTCATCGTCAGAATCATATTACATCATATTATTAATCATATATTTATTATGTCAAAGTCATTTTATAGTTTTTATTAGTCATATATAACCATTATTGGGTATTTAAGTTTTTCTCAAAATTTCATTCCAAATTTTCAACTTTTAGATCGAATTTCTGTCATTTTTGTTGAACGTAAACGATATCGATATCGATACTGATATTTGGGGCGAGATATCCGTAAATTTAATGAGCGATATATCCGTCGATATCGATATTTCAATCCTTGAATGTAATGTGTGCAAGTCAGGTACATGGTGTTAGGACCCTTCCCTTCTAGCATCATATTGTTTGCTTTGGGCCTCGCCCTCACGGTTTTGTTCTCGGGAGCTCACGGTGCAACTTCCAAGTGAGTCACCCATGATGAGATTGCACTAGCCTCAACTCGCTTAACTTTGGGGTTCTAATCGAATTCAAAGCCAGTGAACTCCCAAAAGGCCTAGTGCTAGATAGGTGCGGGCCTACACATATAAGGCACATCACCCATCCCCTCGCAGGAATGTGGGATCGTTCACCGATCTTGCTCCACAAAGCTCGCGGGTCTTACAGATGGCCCAAGGACTGCAAATCAGCAAGAAGGACTGGAGATGGCCCAAGGACTGCAGATCAGCAAGAAGGATCCTAGCTCCAACCCCAAATAGAACCTCAACCCCAAATAGAGTCCCAGCCCCAATCAGAACCCCAAGCCTAATCAGAACCCCAACCAAAACCCCATCTCCAACCCCAACCCCAACCCCAACCAGAACCCCAACTCCAACTCCAGCCCAATCATAACCACCTCTAGTTGTGCATGACTTGTCTCAGATCACTAGATCTCCTCAACCACAAACACAGCCTACACCAAATCCTCCTTCATTGACTTAATCATCTTCTCCTTAGAAACTTAGGTTTAAATCTCCAGCAAGGAGGAAAAAGTAGCATCAACAATGTCAGGACCCGCCCCCAATCCCCCGGGATTAAGGGCTAAGTCCTGCTCTCGTCTAACTTACGCATGACACGAAGGCTAAACCGACGTCTAACCTCCTTGTGACACGTAAGTCGGACAAGGGATTCTCGATCTGGCCATACAAAAAACATCTGGACTTCCTAGAGTGCGCCAAAACTATTGTGGATCGCGGGTGTGATGTCTCCGTCACTCTCGACCGACAGCCTGCACCGTAACAACCTGGAGGGAATCAAAGCACAAAAGACTGTGAGTGGACAAAAATAAAGAATAGTTCAAGAAAACAGTTTATAAAAACAATTACATTTATACCCTCCATGTAAAAACCAATGCATGCATATCAATTCATCTTATAAAACCATCTCATATTCAAAAACCATCATTGAAAACCATTTGGAAACCCGAATCCAATCCATTATTCAATTCCAGGCCTCAGCCTCAAATCACAAAGCAATCTCAAATACGGGAACTCGGTCCCAAAACTCATCAAATCCAAAGCATCCGGGCCACTGCCCAAAACATCGGAAAACCCGTGAAAACCCAGTGAAAAACATCAATCATACAAGTTTGCTGGATCGCAAGTGCGCCCGAGTCTTTAAACTCAAAACCATGCAAAATAATCAGGCCTTCCCGGGATATCAACGAGTCTTTAAACTCAAAACACAATCACAGGCCTCGGGGGGTATCATAATCACCGAGTCTTTAAACTCAAAATATATACCGAGTCTTTAAACTCAAAACATCTCAATCCAGGGCCCCCCCGTCAATCAACCGAGTCTTTAAACTCAAAACCAGATCCAGCAGTTTTTCTTTTCTTTTCCGGGTCTTTAAACCCAAAACCATTTTTCATCCAATTAGTGAAAACCATCGAAAATCCTTATCTGAATTCGCAACAATGATTTCGTAAGCCGGCATCCGGAACCACTGTCCCGAACCCAAATCCAGACTTCTTTCCCAAGTCTCAAAACCAAATCCGAAAACTCGTTTTTCGAAATCACATGAACAGGGCTCCAAGCCCGAAATCATTTTTCCCAAAATCCACTTGAAACCATTGAAATCAAATCATATTTCAAATCCCAAAATCCAATCATCAAAACCATGCTCAAATCGCAAAATCAATCGAAATCTCGTAAAACGTGAAATTTCGTAAATGTCTCGAAAAACGTGCAAAATCGTAAACCATCAAGATCATAAATCAAATCATAGAATCACATATGAAAACATATATATGCATGCATCAAGAGTTAAAAAGCAATGTCCACTCACGGACCATAGCGTCGTCGCCTCGATACGCGCGCACGTTTGCCATTCCCTGCTAATCCATTATCCCCGGCTTTCCTGAACCTATCCAAATCCCATAACAAGGTCACTAACTACTTTATAAATCTTGTACTAAGTCCCCGTAATTTTCCCGAATTTTTAACTATTTTTAACCGAGGCCTAAAACCTTCAGACATCCCGAAAACTATCGAGACGATGTCCGATTGACTCGAAACTAGTGCCAAAATGTTTGTTACATCGAATACTTTAAAAGTCATGTTGGAACCATCCTCGAAAAATGTGCCACGAGCCCACACGCATAGCCCAAAGGGGCTGCACGTGGGAGCCACGCGCTGTCTACTGTTCATCTCATACATTGCACGAACCGGGTTCGATTGGTCCAATGTTCAGCTGGTTCAGTTGAACCGGCATCGACGGTTCCCTCCATTTTCAACCCGTTTTCAAAATCTTTTTAGCCCAATAGCTTCTTCCCCCTCTACATAATCGATCTAAATACTAAAATCAAAGACTTAAGACGTATTCCTTACCTTCCAAAATCGAGATGGACTTCGGATATCCTCTTCCCTGTGTTTCGAGTCTCAGGCCTTCTCCAGCCCTGTCTTGGATCCCAAACAGCCTCTGGCACCTTGAGAAACAGTTTCCACACGTTAAAAGTACTCAACCGTCCCTAATTCACGATTTACCATTTTTACATCAAAACTTCCCTTCCATCGTTCTCACTGCTACCCACCAACAACCCTCCAATCTCTGCTCTTCGAGCTTGTCTCACCGTCAGAATCAATACCCAAGTGCTTAGAGCAGGCTAATACGTGCTTAATTGAAAACCTCTCTGTCGAATTCCAAAACAGAGCTTAGCCGCCTTCCACCGTGCACGACGGTGCACTCCACCAATCTCACAACCCGTCTCAAATTCCCTTCCTTCTTCCCAATTCGTCACAGAAAAGGGTGAGAGTCCAACAAATGGAAAGATTGGGTTCATGATCAGTTGTGTTCTCTGTTTTCAGTCGTGTAAGGCCACTTCCACGATCAACGATTTTTAACTTTGGCAAGGCGGTGAATTAAAGTCTACAGCCATCTAGAAAGGGACATGTGTCCAATTTCTTATGGTCACTCTACCCAAAAACAGCCAAGTGTCCTGATCTCACTGGCACACACTCCAAGATAGCCAAATGACCATTTTACCCCTGCCTTGTAAAATTACCATTTTGCCCTTCGCATTCCTAGACCCATAACTAATACATCCGAAGTCTAATGACGATGTGCCGCCTGTCGTTGTACTCAGGGCATCGAGACTTTCCTAACGGTCCTTGAATTGCGTGAAAAGTCCATGTCTTTCGAAAAGTCAACAAATTGCCCCTATTCAACAAATTACTAAAGTACCCTCGAACTTCCGAACATCATAACTTTTTCCTCGGATGTCGGAATCGAACGTGCCACCTGTCTATGAACTCATGACGTCCCGAACTACGTCACGGTCATCGGTCTAAGTCCATTTGACCCCCCGAACAAAAGTCAACATTTTTGCCCATTCCAGGGGCAAAATCGTCATTTTACACCGTCTGTCCGAACGCATCCAACAAATCACCGATTAACTTCACTAATCCATAATTAACAACTAATCTAATCCCGATTTCCGGGACGGGTCGTTACAAACAATGCTTGGCTTAGGGTTTTGTAGTTGTGATTAGTTTGGTGTATTCTGTTATGTTAGTGTACGACTATTAGGTGTATGCAGGTTGGTGCATGTGGTGCTTGCTTGTTTAGTGTATGCTAGACTTGAGTTTAAATACACCATGTACTCGCACTTTTGTGTCACTTTGCACCATGTACTAGCGCTTTTGTGTTTAATTACACCCTGTAACAGACAAAATGGCCTACTTATGCAACAATTAACAATGTTATTATATCTCATCTGCTCTAATTGTTGTTTTTGTGTAATGAATTAGGTTTTCACTTTCAAATTCTTCTTTTACATTTTTCAAGATTAGTTGAAAGATGTTTAATGCACCATGTACTCACACTGCTGTGTCACTTTGCATCATGTACTACCATATTGGTGTGTCACTTTGCACCATGTACTACCAAATTGGTGTTTAAATGCATCACATCGGTGTCATTTTGTCACTCTTTGCACCATGTAACAAATTGATTGGCCCAATTTGACAGAACAATCCATAGATTACATTGCAAAAATAACCATAGTTCATGGCATTAGAAGAACAATCCATAGATTACATGTCAAATTACATTGCCATTACAACTTAGTTATTAGCATCTATTACAAAATTGGATTGTTAGGCATTCCCTGAACCCTAAACTTCAGTCTTCTTAAAGACCGCCACAATACATGCTACAATTAGGGCAACTCATAGCTTCCTTGTCTTAACTCTACTCTTCTTCAAATCCTCTTCCAATTTACTAGTTTTCCTCAACAACCCAAGTATGATTAGCTTGCACCAATGACACATTTCAGGATCAAACAATTCTCAAAACCCACAATTGCTTCCTTGCATTTAAACATAACCGATTATTATAAACTTACACACAATTCCAGCAATTGAATAAAAATTGAACATCTTTCAACTAAAATTTGAAGTCATAAACCTAATTTAGATTGCAGTATACCATATGAAGAAATTCCCGTTTTTTCATCGTAAATTCAACAATAAACACAAATTTGTGATTTTTCATTACTCCATAACATAAACACACTTAGGAATCTCCTGTCAGAATGTCTGTCAGTCCACGAAGTCAAGATTTTGCATTTCTTCCCACAGTAGCAACTTCTCACTTCACGTTGATGATGAGAGAATGGATTCCGGGGTCATGTGGGAAGGACAGAAGTTGAGTCGCGTCGACAAGAAAAGGAAGACCTAGGTCGCATCAAAGCCTAGGTCGTGGCTTCTCCGTTGAGATTTTCAAATTAGGGTTTCTCAACTTGGGATTCCAAATTAAGGGCGTCAATTGTGAAGTTCCATAATTGCCCTTTACCAAGTAATTGTATTTTAATTCACGTAGTTGTCACATAGAGATTTTCATGCCAAAGGGAACAGCTATGACAAAAATGGAGCTGAGTGGCTCAACTCGGTCATTTAATGCTGTTAAGTGAAGTAATAATGAGTTTTTGGTGCAAAGTGTAACTAATATGCGAGTTCATGGTGCATTTAAGCTAATAAGCCTATAATGATTTGGCAAAACTCACATAGAAAACTCTTACATTTTCCCACGAGTGAATCTAAAACATTGAGAAAAAGCATATCAAACTTGACAAGACTATGATGATCACTGAATTATGTACGAAAGACATGACTTATATCGCTAATCAAAATGGTACAATAGCAGAACACTAGATGACTCGATACAGGACATTCTGTATCAGCATTATAAAAACACATACCATTCAAACCAAGTGTTAATGTGGAAATCATGAAATATTAGGTGAGAGCAATATGATATTAGTACAACTCCCACATTTCTTCTGTTCCTATGATATCATGAGGATCCTACTTTGTATCTGACTTTGCAAAGCCTATCAAATAGCAGATTACAACACTAGATAATGAATTTCATAAGTAAATCACTCATTCAAGCAAATTGCTTACAAGAAGAAATGTTTGAAAAACAATACCGGACTGAATTCATTTCTAGCTTAGAATATATAACATAATAAGCAGAATGATAGTCCCTTGCTCCCACATTTCTTATCAAGAGATTTCTGCATGCCATCTTTTGTTCAAGTCAGCTACGGACTCAACATTAACTTGATTTCCATTTCCAACATAAACACTGAAGAACTCTTTACTTGTGCTCTTGCGCCTTTGAATCCCTTTCTTAATGAGCCATGCCTTGAAACCAGCACAATTCTTTCTAACATGCTCAGTAGATTAGCAAAAAACAATTTTTGAAATCATTTATGTTAGGCTTAAGACCAAACTTGTGGAAGAGAAACCAGAAGAGAAACCTGATTTTGGACCAGGGTGATCAGCAGTGGAACAGCCTTGCCTTTTGCCTTTCCCACCATGAACCGCATTGACAATCTCAACTTTGCTTTTCGTCATTCCTTCCTCTAGACAGCAGATAGCAATGGGTTCATTGATGCTCCAAGCCTCTTTCTGACTACTGTAGTTAGCCTGCAAATAATCACTTGACAGAGAATAAAGCCATATGAACAAGAAATTGGTCAGTACTCAGTAATGCCAATGTCCAAAACATTAAGCTTTTTTGCAATGTTGAGAAATTTCAGCAAATGCTCCCTGATGCTTCCAGTTCCTTTATACTTGGCATGGATAAAAGCAGAAAGATAGACCCCATTTTCAGCTTTGACAGACCTTTTGAATTTTTCTTCAATTCCAGCCATGTAGTCTTTTGCCAATTCAGAGTCTGAAATGCCAACTCAAATATGTGCCTCATTGCACTTTTTATAAACAGAATAGACATAGATTGAGTTGGCTTTCTTATTTGTAAAAATCATCCTTCTCCTTTTTGAGTGTCACATCTGTGACATCAGCACTTGGATAACTTGAAAGCAATATCGAACTCCAACATAGCCAAATTCATTTCAAGCTGCTGCTTGCAAGTTTTGAAACTGAGGCCACTCAATTTATCAATGATAACAAGATTGACAAAATTGAAACCTGCAACGCAAAATCAATATGATTTGAAATTCCTAAGAGTTGTGACAATGAACAAGTTTTCTGTCACACAAAATATATGGAATCAGTTACATCTTTAGGCAAGAAACTTTCCATATTGTTTATATATGAACTTCAAATCTTGCATAGCCAAGCATAAATTGCAAGAACATGTATAAATACAGCACCTTTGGGTAGGATTTATTCAAATTTCAAGTTTTTCATGACTCACCATACATTACTCTATGGCTAACCCAATAGGTGATTTCTTTAGATACCTGTCTATCTATTGATGCATTTAGACTATAGCCCTTTTTCGAGTTTGCATCTCAAAGAGGTTAAAAGTGAATAAACTACTTTGGTAGTGTATTTAAACAATATTTAAGAGACAAAATCAGAAAATTAGTGGTACTGAGATTTTTAACATAACTACAGAAATAAACCATCAGACAAATCAAGGGGTTCGAAAACTTGATTTCCAATGTCATCTGAATCAAACCAATTGCAAACGGAACCAGAGAAGGATAATCCAAAATCAATCAAACTAAATATTATCAAATCATTATTTTGATTCTTTGTTATCAGTCAAATCATAGCCTCAACTAAGTAACCAAAAAAAAATGAGACATGAAATATCATAATACCACATGTGAATGAAAGGATCAGAACAGTTATGCAGCGGGCAAAGTCACAAAACGACGATCAGAACTTCGTCAATTTTGAAGTTCAAATTTCCACATTACAGAAAAGATTCATCCGAAAATTCCACCACGTTAGATCAGTTAAAAAAAAAAAAAGAAGAGATTTAAGGCTTTAATTGTAGGATCTAATACCACATGTAAGCCATACCAGAATTGTATCAATTAAGCCATTAAACCATATTAGTGATTAAAACTAAAATTGAATCATATATGTAACAGTAAACACTTACTGGCATATGAAGACATCTTGATTACTCTTGAGATTTGTCTTCTCTTCTCCTCTTCTTTGAATTCGTTATTGTTCTTGCTTTCAATAGGACAAGCTCTGAATCAAACTAGTTAATTGGAGAAGAGGAGCCTATTCCTCATATATATCAGATGACACCTGCTCCACGTATCAAGGATGCAGTTGTTCCCGGCTTGAAGAGGTCATAACTAACTCTTATTTTGAATTTGACTTCTTTAGTTTTCCCTCCATATAGGTTATTCAAATAGTCCAAAATCTGATTTAAATAATTTGATTTTCTCATTATATGGTATCATATAACAATGATTTGGCGAAAAAACTCTTACATCAAGTTGATCATGCCAGGGGCATTGTACAAACCACTTCAATCTAGTGAAATGCCTCAATCATAACAAAGAAAATGGAGTTCAGTGTGCTAAAAAATCATGGTTCTTTATGTGGCTAATAACCCCTTCCAGCAATTTGTATATATCTCTACTTCTTCTATGTGACTTGTCACCCTTTCTGAATTCATGAACAACGCCATTAAGTTCAATTGAACTACACCCAGGAGTTTTCTTCATTTTCCTTCCTTTCATCGCCTTTCTCAACTTCATTGCATCCCTCCATCTGTTTGCAGTCGAATATATGTTTGACATGAGTATGTATGCACCGTCTCTCTCCGGCTCTACCTTCAGCAGTTTCTTCATCACACTTTCAGCAAGCTCTACTTTTCCATGGATCCCACAGGCTCCCAATAAAGCCCCCCAGACAAAGGCATCAGGCTCAATTGGCATATTTTTCACAAACTCCTCTGCCTCCTTTATCAACCCGGCACGGCCTAGAAGGTCAACCATGCACCCGTAATGCTCCATCTGAGGTCTTAGCTTGTAAACCCTTGACATATCCCTAAAATACTTCTGACCCTCAGCAACAAGTCCTCCGTGACTACATGCAGCAAGGACTCCTATAAATGTCACCTCATCTGGTTCAATGCCCTTTCTAGGCATCTCAGAAAATATATCCAATGCCACCTGCACTTCCCCGTGCATAGCGAATCCAACAATCATGGCAGTATACGAATAAACATCTCTGTGTTTCATGCCTTGAAACACTCTAAAGGCTCGATCTATGCTACCACACTTAGCATACATATCCACAAGTGCATTCCCTATAAACCCATCAGCCTCAATCTGATTTCTATCAACATAAGCATGTACCCACTCCCCCAACTCAAGCACTCCAAGATTCGCACACGAATTCAAAACACCAACTAAGGTAACATCATCCGGCTCAAGACCTAATCTTTGCATCTCCCGGAACACGTCCAGTGCTTCCTTAAATTTCCCTTGATGTGCCAAACCCGATATCATAGAATTCCAAGAAACCACATTTCTTACCGGCATCTCATTAAACACTTTATGTGCAAAGTCGGCATTCCCACACTTGAAGTACATATCAACCAGTGCATTTCCTATAAAAATATCTCGGTAGACCCCATTCTCATATATGTAATTATCTATCTTCCTACCCAAACTCAAGTCTCCCAATTTAGAGCAAGCAGAGAGAACAATGGCCAACGTCATCTCATCTGCCCTCATCTTAGAGTCACACATATCAAAGAAGGCTTCCACGCCTTCCCTAGGGAACCCCGTTTTGACATAACACTGAATAAGCGTAGTCCACGACACCAAGTCTCGTTGAGGACTTTCGTCGAACAACTTGCGGACACTATTTATAACCCCACAAACAGCATAGAGCCTCATAAGAGTGTTGTTGACATACACATTGGACGAAAGAAGGCCGGTCTTGGCTGCATAGGCGTGAATTTGCTGGCCTTCTCTCAGCGCACGTGACTGCGCACACGCCTTAAGAACAGAGGGCACAGTGTAGTGATCTGGAAGCAGGCCATTGAGCAGCATATGTCGAAGCAATTCCAACACTTGAAAAAGTGGCGAGCTTGAGCTTGTTTTGTTGCTGGGTTTTAAAGGGAGGCCATGGATGATGGCATTGTAGAGGCTGAGGCAGAGCTCTGAATTTTCCAGGTGGTTTAAGAAGGAGAGAACGTGAGTGAGGTTATTTTGAGTGGAAGAGATGAGCTTTGGATATGTAAGGTGGTGGTGTTGGGTTGGCATTGGCCTTGTTTTGATAACAAAGGCATGGAATTGTTTGAGTTGTGTTATGCTTATTGATTTGCATGATTTCAGTCCGCCATAAGCTTGAACCCACAATTCTTGGGAATTCATGTCATAGCTTTAGAGCCGTAAACTCATGGAACGAGCTCGGTAAGTCGAGGAAGAGTTGAATTAATCCCCTTTTGCCTTGACCGGGTAGCAAATCACACTTTATACCATTTTGTTTATAAATAATAGAGTTCAATTTTTGCTTCAAAATTTTCAGGAAAAAAAAAATTTTGCTTTAAAATCTTTTAGTCACTCGCTTGAATTTTTTCTTTTTTGGCGTATTATTTTAGAGGAACAAATTAGCGAATCTCAAAATACAATTAGATTTAAAATTTATCTTATTTTGCACTTAGAATAAGTATTATATTTGATACATCCTGTATCAAATTTTAGAAACAAACAATGTAAAATTACCTTTTTGTCCCCTTCGAACATCGTTGGGCCTTGTCTCATGTGGGTTAGACCGTTGGTAGGTCCAATATATTGTATAGCTGAAGATAACTCGAGCCCAATTTGGAACCCAAAACTTATTGTAATGGCCAAGCCCACCTAGGGACACCCAAATGAATGAGATTTGGCCGATGCCCTTCTAAGGGTGGTGTTTGACAAATAAGTAAGGGTGACAATTTTTAACATGACTCGATACACGACTTGAAATTCGCATGAGATTTATCCAGGTCAACCCACATGATTAAAATTTCAGGTCATCTTGCGTCAATCTGTTATGACCTCGTTTAATAAACGGGTGGGTTTCGGGTCAATCTGTTAACCCATATAATGACCTGTTAATCCATTTAATAAATAGGTAGATTTCGGGTTAACAGGTTAATCCGTATATTGCCTTATATATTTACCCATTTAATAAACGTGTCATTACAAACCCATATATCTACCCATTTACCTACCTAAATACCTTTTAAATCTTATAATTTAAATACATTAAACATGTTAAACAGGTTAAACGGGTCAAACAGGTCATATGTTAATTGGATTTTGAGTACGACCTGTTTATTAAATGGGTTACACTGATTACGCGAGTCATTAACGGGTCAGGTTCGGGTTGGACATTCTTGACAAGATTATTAAACGGGTCAGATTCGTGTTGGGCATAAATGGGTAAAACAGAGTTCATGACATGACACGACCCATTGCCACCCCTACAAATAAGAGCCCAAATAGAAGATTTGCTACAATTAAGCCCAAATAGCGGGAATTGTCTAAGTGAGAGTGTAATGGATTACCTCAGGCCCAAGTGAGGCCCAAACGATTGGGGACAACCCTTTTGAAGATGAGTTTGAAAGCCTATTTTGTGAGACCCAGGGCCAAGAGCCCAAACCCAAGACCCATCTGACAGGACTCATCCCAAATCCCCCCAGGATTAACGCGGGACGTGCCTACTCCAGTCTGACACAAAGTGTCAGACAAGGGATAGTTCCGACTTTAGCCCGTTTAGGGCTTGCAGAGTGCGCCAGGATCAGGGGATGAGTGTGATGTCTCGGCCTCCGCTACAGCCTACATCCGCAATCAACCTGAAGGGCATTAAAACCACGAAAAGCTGTGAGTGGACGAAACCAAATAATTTATAAAAATAATTTCATAAAAAGACGTTTATGCCCTTCACTAAAAACCATGCATGCATTCGAAAACCATTTAATCAAACCATTAGGGCCTTGGCCCAAAATCGTAAATGAAACCAATCATACGAGAGACTGCCCAAATCCATGTGGGACTCAGCCCAAAACCAATCAAGTAGGTCTCAGCCCAAAACCATTACAAGTGGGTCTCAGCCCAAAACCAATACATGTGGGTCTCAACCCAAAATCAATCTTCGGCATCCCTGATGCATGACATCCGAGATGTCACAATCAAACCTGTCACGGTTCCAAGCTACGCGTGCTACCCGGGGTCTCAAATCCCAAATCTCCCCAGGGTCCACCCAGGTCAATGACCCGCAGATCAATGACCCTCCTTGGGGGGGGGGGGGGGGGGGGGGAGGGGGGGGGGGGGGGGTTGGGGTTTAACCTCTGGCAATCCCTGCTCCTGAGTCACTATACGGACCGGTCGCTCCGTGCAATGACCCCTCGCAGGAAATGTCCCGTGACTACTCCAGGATACTACGAGACGTCTAAAGGAGACAACCCGCCACTCTAGGATACTACGAGACGTCTGGAAGGCATCCGTTCATGAGGATGGTATATGAAAAACCATTTTACAAATCATTTCAATACCATTCAAAGGGCCACACCTGATTTTTTCATAAACCATCGTAAATCCAAATATGGGTCCCTGACCCAAAATCATGTTTATAAACCATAACTAGGCCTCATGCCCAATTCGTAAACCAACGGGGCCCCCGGCCCAACCATAGAACTCAAATGGGCCTCCCGCCCGACTTCTCATTAAATCAACTGGACTCCAAGTCCGATGGTCTCCAACCAAATGGGTCTCATTCAAAACCTTTCCATAAAACTGTCATAGAAAATGCAGCACGTATAAGCACATTATAAAACCATAGATTTTGAAATACGTTCAAATACGTACATACTAAAACACCACAATCAAATGCACTCATGGCATCACAAAACATGTATTTAAACTCATATAAAACATTTAGGCATGCATCAATTTAGAAAACAAGGTCCACTCACAAACTGTCCTTACTCCGCCTCGATACACGCGCCATAAGCCTCTCCGGGCCAATCACCATCACTGGGACTCCCAAACCGTTCCAAATCATACTAAAGGGTTACTAATTACTTTAATAACCTCTCATTGAAGCCCCGTAATTTTTTCAAATTTTTAACTATTTTTAAACTCAATCCTAAACCTTCAGACATCCCGAACTATATTGAAACGATGTCTAATCGACTCGAAACTTGTCCCAAAATGTTCGTTACATCGAATAGATGATTTTGTATGTTGAACACTTCCCCAGAATCTCCCCCACCCGTTCTCACGCGCCGCCCAAAAGGGCTGCGCGTGGGCCTCACGAACCTGTGACTGTGCATCTTCTTCCATCGGCTAGACCGGTCCGAATCGGTCCACTTGCAATCCGGTCTAGGTCCATTCCCTCCTATTTTTTTTCATCCTTTTTCTTCCTTCTTTCCACCAATCTTCCCTAATCCACCCTAGGAATTGTTTTATGCAATCAAAACCAAGAAAACAATCCTAAAATCCCTTGGTTCAATAATCCATTTAAACCCAAAATTTCCTATCTATGTTATGGGCATAACCAAGGGCAAAAAATTCCTCCTAAGGATCCCATTTAGTTTTTAGGAACCTTAAAAACATGGTGGGAGGTTCGATTCGAGATTACCTGGCCGGAAACTGAATTCGGTGGCCAGCCATCGAAAATCTTCACGGTCGTCTCACAGGCTGCTCAGTCGTCCTTAGCCACCCATTCCTGTTCCATACAACTCGTACCACCCCCACAACCAACATCCAATCATTAGAAGCAGCCCCTAACGTTCAAAGCAAAAACTTGAATTTGAAATCAAACAGTGGTGCTCGGGTTTACCTGTTTCCCGTGGGTTCCTTCACCATCCACGACGATTCTGTCACCTCCCTAAGGCCTCTCTCAGTCTCTCACTCCCCTCAGCCACTCTCTTAGCCTCACACAAATTCAAATGGGGGATGGGGTGGTGTTTGGGTTCATCGGGGTGTTTGGTCGATCGAAATGAGGAAGGGGATACAGTTGCATGCATCTTTGTAAAGGGAGCAATGGATGGGTGACACTTGACACTCATCCATTGGCCTAAACTAAATATATGGGCCTCACTCAGGACAAAAGTCCATTTTTTCCTCATAAATTGTGCCGTCGTAAATAATTCCTTAGAACTTCCGTGACCCGAAACTTTTTCGTCGAACGTTCGATTTCGACGTGCCGCCTGTTTACTAACTCGTATCGACCCGATCTATGTAACGGTCCTCGACCCTCGGGTATCGGACCTCTCAGGCCAAAAATCAATTTTTTGCCCTCGTTTAGGGGCAAAATCGTAATTTCGCCCTAAACGTCCGTTAATCCCCGGCTAATCCCCGATTAGCCTCGCTAATCCATAATTAGTCTTAACTAATACCAAAATTAGGAACGGGTCATTACACATCAGTGACCCATGCCTTGTTTCTCCTTAGTAGAACTCTCAGAGAGTTCAAAAAACTCTTGTGAATGCCCAGCTAACTACACACACCCCCCTTCTCTCTGCACAGCCTGAGAACCCCTTTCCTTGAGAGCTATGACCACCAGAGCAAACACCTCTGTAAACCCAGGCGATTGAGATGCCATTATCTCTCGATCTTCTTTTCTCCCATCGAAGTCTGCAATCCCACCGTGAGGAAATAGGGCTCACGGTGCCAAATTTGGGACACCGTCGACAACCATTGAACCCTGGCGACACCAATAACATCATCAAACCCTCACGAGGCGACAAAAATCAATTCGGAACCACGAGAGCCATCAAGATGTGAATGGGTTGACATACTAGACTCTCGACCCGATTGCTACCCGACACGAATTGAGGACGTTTCAGGTAATCTTTCGAACTCTAACCCACATCAATGGCTTCGTCTCGTCAATAGGGATTGAATGGTGTGTTTGCATGTCTTTTTCCAGCTAACGATGTGGTAGTGACGACGACGAAGGGTCGCTAAAATTGAGTTCCACGGCGTCTCAGGTGCACTGTATACCCAAAGGTTAGCTTAATGAGTTCCCTTCTTCATAATGACTCTGATCCCCTTGTTGCATGTGACTTTTGACCACGGCCAACAATGAACCTGAGCTCGTTGGATTCTGGGGAGAACTTACAGCGACATTGCGACCTCCCAACCACCTCCAAGTCTCCACAGGTAGAACCCTCACCTAAACTTGTGCTTAGTGAACTCCCCTTACCACCACGAATTCTAACTCGTGCTTGCATGTGAAATCTGAGCTTATTTGGGGCCTTATCGAAGCTTCACCGGTAGGTGCAGGGTCGTCTTCTTCCCAGCATTCTCCTAGCCGATGTAGGTAGTTACAGAGCCTCAAGCCTACGTAGTTGAATTCCTAGTGAAAAATAGGACCTGATTTGTTGATTAAATGTTGAAAATGACGAATTTTGGTCGAAGATGGGCTTCACCAGAATCTGAAAAATTTTAGATAAAAATTCCAAATTCCGACCACCATTGGCGGCAGTGATGACGGTGGTCCGACTGTCTTCTCTAGCGAAGCTCTAGAGACGATGGTGGTCAACAGTTAACGGTTTACTGACGTTAGTCAACCATTAGTCTTAACAGTTGACTAACGAAATCTAACAGAATACTTTGTGGAATATTCCATGAATATTCCAAGGCGTATGTGCACAGCACGCGAGGAACAGTGACGCGCTCAGGCGGGCGTGTGGTCGCTCGTGGCCAGCGCGTGGGGACTCTTTCTAACGCATGACAACGTGTGAGCCACTTTCCCAAACCCAGATTGGCGCGTGGCGACGCTTGGGGCCTTTTTTCTGGCCCACGATGGCGTGTGGGCACTGTTTGAGACTGCTCTATGCCATTTTGGATGGTTTTCCAGCCCTAAAAATGCACAAAGAGCCGATTTTCCAAGCCCGATAGTGTATGGTCGTTATTTTCTAGGGTGTCGGACATTATTAAACATGTATAGGTCTTTGTTAAGTATTTCTAAGATCCATTTTGGGCTACCTTTGAGGGGTTTGACCTATTGAATAAGTTTTGTGGTGATCTTGACCCTTGTGGATGGTCTCCTTAGGGATGGACCAGGTTTGAAGCTTGTGGGTTGCTTGATTTGTCGGGTGATTGGACTCCCCGACTAGTGTGAGTGGACCCCCTTCCCTAAAACTAGTTTTATATCATTTATTACTTACACGTTTTACGATGTTTGCACATTTGATAACTATTGAGCATGCATGATTTATTATGTGATAATGTTGATATATGATTGTTATGGATGGTTGATATGCCTATACGGTTATCTTGATATACTATGATATGATATTATGCTATGCATAGTCATATTAGTTAGTCACATGTTGCATTGCATATGAGTTATTGGGGCATTGATGAGATTGAGATAGCTTTAAAACACTTAGGAGTTGCTGGTATCTAGTACCCGTCTGTAGGCCACAAACCAATCCTCCATGTGATCGTTCACTCGCGCTGCTCGTTATACTAGTTAAAAAGCGCTAATCATGTCCCCGAGCTCTAGGGGACTCGTGGTGATGGTGCATTGCACCCAGTCCTTCACGTGGTCATGGTATGCGAGTAGGATACCTAGTTTATGTTCCGAGAATAAGACTTAATGCGACTCAAGAGCAATTTTTTTTGGGTTGATATTGTGACATATTTATGGTTTTTGCATGACTCATCTAATCATGTTCATTTAATTATTATTAAATGGTTGGCATTATATTCCTCGTGTTACGTGCAAGTATGTTATGGTTGTTTTGGATTTTTATTCAAAAACGAGGGGTTAAAGGTTATTTATTGAAAATGAATTTCTACTGAAATAACAACTGGGTCCATTCACCCTTTGTGTTTTTTAAAACCCCTCAAGTTTTTGTGGCATGCACGTGCTTTGAGGAGTTTGGATACTGCTCTGACATTCACTCTTGGGCGTGGAGTGAAGCTGACGAAACAATCGGGTATTAGCAGGTATAGTTTTTGTGTATGATCATCAATTTAAACCGTGTTGTTTTAACTTAAAAGCCTTCATCAACTGGACGTCATTGTCCAAATATTGGCCAGCACACCTTGACCTTCGTGCCATAAACGAACTTTCCGGGTCAAGATGTGTCAATTTGGTATCAGAGCATGGTTCAAGGATGCGTCATTATTTTTCAGACGCTTAACGGCCATACAACCCGATTTTCGGGGTTAGAGCCACTCCTCGAGTAGTTAAATGAGCCTTTTTACCGTTAGTTTTTTATGGTTTACAATTTGTTCGCGCGTTCCCACCAGTTAAATCGGAGCTTGACTTAATTGATGTTGCCCATAGCTACACAATTAGTAAGATCGTTTTCCGTCTAATTTTGCGTTCGGGTGGTTCTTACGAACTTGGGGCTCGTAATGGGTGGTGTGAATGAGTTATTCGACGATAATTGTGTCAAATTCGCAGTTAATGGATGAACTCGTGTAACGGTTTTCCTGGTGGAAAAATCTCTTGCATCGCTTTTCGTGCTTGTGTAGACTTTGTTAACCAAACCTTTCAGGAATTGCGATGTTATGACCGACTAATGAGGCCGTCCCTTTCAGGACATGGAACCCCATCTATGAATTTCTACGAAGGTTTTCACAAGTAATACTTCTTATGAATTTGTGATGCCTTAAGGGCTACGTAACGAAATATTTCTTGATTATCTTGTCAGATAGACATTTATCTCGGATCAAAAACATGTAACCCATCGTGGGTTTCCTATTGAGAAGCTCCTGGAAGTTTTGGAATTTGTTCACTATTTTGTAGTTGTGTGACCCAAAATCTCGTAGTACGAACCCTAGAAACTTTTCGATTTCTTGGCCCCAAAAGTTCATTGCTTGTTACGCCTCTACTTTGAGAAACGTTTTTTTTAACTGAGTCATTATTCCCTCAGACGTTTTAAAACAAGTTAATGGATTTTCTTCAAAAAAAAAAATGTTTCGCTTTTGTTTCACCACTTCTTTACTAGAGACACTTGCCTTTTAGCATGAATTTAATGCGGTGACGTTTTACTTTTCAAATAATTTGAGTGTACTTAACGAAATCCTAGTTTCGAGATTGTAACACATGATGTGATGTGATACATCTTGACGCCAATTGGATTCACCTGGCTTATTGCTAAATTTATTTTTTTGACTTGAAAATTTTATCTTGCTAAATCATGCATTTTTGTAACCGGGGGTCACGTTCCCCTATTCGTTTGCCTTTACTTAAACTTGTTTTAGACAAAAATTTCGGAGTCGCTTCTAGCAAATTCTTTTGACTGTTGACGATGGTTTAGTTTTGATGAATTTCATATTCCAGTAGTTGTTGCAAATGTTTTTTAGTTACATAACTTACTTTCATGTTTTGGAATTTGTGCCACATCTCCCATACTCGATTTCTATTTTCGGCTCTTCTTTATCCTTTTCCAAAACTCACGTGATTTGGTACTTTAGACAAATTTGAGTTTCATATACTCTTTTTTTTTAGTTGAACGTTTTTGGACAAGGATTTTGAAACCCTTGAGTTTTAACTTCTGTTTTTAGAAGCAATCCTTCTAGTCTGGGGCAACTTGACTTCTGAAAAGTTTTCTTATTTTCGGCGTTTCGATTGAGAATTGTTTAATCTTGGTTTTGGATACCTTGTTTTACGGACTTCGCCTTCCACTTTATTTGGGTGTTAAACTACTAGATATATCCTTAAGCTAGTCCATTGGCCCAAAAATAACGTTATTGTCTTGGAGGGCGAGTGTGGTGAGTGAAGTGCTTTGGCAGCGTTGTTGCCTATTGTGATGAATGATTCTGTTGATGTTTTAGAAGATATTAGGAATGAAATGTCAATACAATTAGAATCTAACAAAGTTGATCTCGGATATGTTTGCCGCATTTGTTGGCATTAGACTCTTTGGCCTTATTCAAAATCATTCACTTCTCGTCACACCCTCTCTGCTTCGATACGCATGACGAAAATTCATGGGGTTAGTTATCCACGCTTAACGATGATTACTGAGACTGTGAAAAATTCCTCACTTGTTAGATACTAGCCTTCTTCTCCTAGTGGTCACTCGAAAACTTTATCATTCGAGGTTTTGGATCATAGATCCCGAGGTTGAATTGAGGCAACCCCCAACTAGATCGGATCACTACACTTTGTCCTGCCCTATTTAGCCTTCCGTCCTTAGAATTTAAGTCACCCTTGGGTAGTATACCCTTTACCCTATCGATGAGCTCGTTACACTAATGTCTAGACTATACAATTGTGACGCCCTGAATGTTTGATGGTATTCACTGAAAATTGGGGGTATATGTATGATGGGACTTCCCTCCCCACTTTTACTTGGAATTCGATGCTCCAACTTATTACGAATTGATACCTTGAATTGGGTAGTTTGTTGTGAACCTTCTTGAACACATTTGACCAAGTCAGTTGGATCCGAATTCTATCCACTAGTGTACACTCCTAGTCGAATAGGTTACGTGAAGTACTCAATCTCCCTTTAATTTAGAGTAAAAGAATGTTGTTCCTGTCCCACGGTCACCAGTGATAACTCACCCTAACCCGAAGTATATTTATTATCAGGACTACCTTGAATCGAGGACTGAACGACGATCTCCATCTCATGGTAAAGGAACACGCCCTTACTCGTACCCATTTGTTGGAGATGACTTCCTGACTGATATCGGTGTCATCAAAGTTACTATAGGACTGGTCAAACTAGTATTGGACACGAGAATTGACTTCGACCACACTCTGGAAACTTTTGCAAGATTAGTGAACGAATGATAAAACTCAGTGATCCTACTACAATGATAAGCTTGCAGATTGGGCATGTGCAAACTTGGATGCAGGCTTCTAACTAAACGTTAATTTAATTCATGGTCGTGTTATCGAAACTCTATTAGGAAGTTGGACTAACTGACTGGAACTCATACCTTAGCGGAGGTGGGCTCTAACATGGAGAGACATAGTCACTGCTCGCGCTTGTCACTTCAACCTATTACAGATGCATCGTTAATGGCTCGTTAAAGGAGAATTTTTGTTCCCTGATTAAGCTACTAATCCTTCCTCAGGAACATTTGACCACACTTTGACCCTGAGTCCTAGGGTATCGTTTCATCACTCTTCTTTTTTCAGTAATTGCATAAGCTTTCTCTTAGGCTACCTTGTAACGACCCGCCCCTAATTTTAAGATTAATTAGGGATTAATGACTGATTAGCGAGACTAATCGAGGATTAACGGATGTTCATAGAGAAATTACGATTTTTGCCCCTAGATGAAGGAAAAAGTTGAATTTTCACCAGGGAGGTCCGATGGCCGAGGCCCAAGGATCGTTACATAGATCGGGATGATACGAATCCGTAGACAGATGGAACGTCGAAATTGGACGTTCTACGAAGAAGTTATGTGTCAGGACCCGTCCCAAAATCCCCCGGGATTAACTTGGGACGCGCTTGATCCCGTCTGACACGAACCAGGAAATTTCCGTCTCTAGCCCTCACCGAGGCGTCCAGAGCACGCCAGGATCGTAGGAGGAGGAGTGTGATGTCTCGTCTCCGCTACAGCCCGCATCCACGATCAACCTGAAGGACATTCAAAACATCAAAAGTCGTGAGTGGACAAAAACAATCATTTTAATAAAAAAAACATTTTCACATAATGAAGTTTATGCCCTTCAATAAAAGAATATGCATGCATTCAAAAACATTTATCAAACACTCGTGAAAACCTTTGTCAAACATCTTCAAAACCTTTCAAGGGTACATGCCCGGTTCCCATAAACTGTCTTGACCCATAAAACCAGTTGGGTCCCCAACCCGAAATCACAACCTCAAAACCATACAACAATATATGGGAACTCAGCCCAAATCATGTCACGTGGGTCTCAGCCCAAATCAAATACCAGTGAAATACGAAAACACAGGATACGGGGTCTCTGCCCCAAATCACTTTCCAAAACATCGAATACGGGGTCTCCACCCCCAAATCACTTTCTGTAAACCACCTACGTATCAAAATATGTATAATCCATCCTAGGAACTTCCGAGAAGATGCCAACTCGGGGCACACAGCCCCTAGGGAACACATCCCCGATAAATGTCATAATATCATCTTTATACTAGTGTGCACACTACCCGGGATCTCATTCCGAGTCTTCTCCTAGGAATTCTCCATCTGGGAGGCTCTATCCTCGGACCTAGTTCGATCATCTCTCTAGAATCTGGTCAGGGACTACATCATAAATAGTAACCCCCACTCCTAGAACGGGATCCCTATGGGGATACCCATTCTGGTCTGTGGATCGTGACTCTCCAGGTCGACGTCTGGAGGAGATCATATAAACATATGGAGGGTATAATATATTTTCAAAACATTTCCTTTCTCAAAACATTTATCAACTGGGTCTCATACCCGATTCATCTCAATGGGATTCCTCGAATCCGATTCAAATCAATTTCACAGGCCTCGGCCTAAATCCACAGTTCAATAGGGTCTCATACTCGAATTCTCATTTCATAAATCGAACTGGGACTCAAGCCCGATGTTACAATCAATAGGGCCTCAAGCCCGGTAACACAGTTAACTGGGCCTTTAGCCCGAACTGTAAAGCAACGGGACCTCAAGTCCGATTTCACAACCAACATGGCCTTAAGCCCGATACTACAATCAACTGGGCCTCTAGCCTGATATTACAACCAAATGGGCCTCAAGCCCGGATTATAAATCAACGGGACCCTCGGTCCAATTGTATAACTCAAATGGACCCTCGGTCCGATTTCTCATCAAATCAAATGGACTCCGAGTCCGAGAGTTTGTAAATCAAATGGGCCTCGTGGCCGATTTCATATTTCCAAATCCAAAACCAATTTATGAAACCCACATTGAAAACATAGCACGTATAAGCATCGTATAAAACCATAAATATCGAAATACGTGCAAATATGTAAATCCTAGGCTACCACAAACAAATGCACTCATGGCATCACAAAACATGTATTAAAATATTTATAAAACATTTATGCATGCATCGAGTTCGAAAGAAAGGTCCACTCACAGACCGTCCGAAGCCGCGCCTCGATACGCGTGCCATAAGCGTCTCCCGGGAAAATCGTCGCCTCCAGGATTCCTGAACCTGTCCAAATTAATTTAGAGGGTTACTAACTACTTATATAACCCCTCACTAAAGCCCCGTAATTTTTTGGAATTTCTAACTATTTTTAAACGCGAACCTAAACCTATTGAAACGATGTCCAATCGACACGAAACCAGTCCCAAAATGTTCGTTACATCGAATAGATGAAATTACATGTTAGAAGTTCCCCCAAATTATGTCCCAAGCACCGCCCAAAGAGACTGTGTGTGGGGCTCACGCGCCCTGCGACTGTTCATCTTCCATCTGCAGTGAACCAGTCCAGTTCGGTTCTCTAGTTTGCCTGGACCGAGGTGACCGGTCCGGCCTGGTTCTTTGCTCATTTTTCGTCCGTTTTCTTCCAATCCAATCCCTAAATTCCTATTTTCAAGTTTTCTATCAATTCTAATCAACAAAACCTAAAGAAAACTACTAAAACCCTATGGTTCAATTTGAACCTCACGGTCCAAGTTTCCCATTTTCTTCCCACGGCTCCCCAGCCATCCAACCACTACCAAAACCTTCTTAAAACCTTCCTAGAAGCCTAATAAAAATCCTCTAATCATCCAAAACTAACCATAACGTCACAAATTGAAATAAAATGGAAATGGGCCTAACCGTGAAGTTTGGTTTGAGTCCATGGCCGCCGTCCATGGCGGCGTTGTTCCTGGCCAGCCACCACCTTCCTCAGTCCTCCTCTCACTCCCTTGGGTCTCATAGGCATGATCAAGTGGGAATGGGTTGGATTGGTTTGGGTTCAAAAGGGTGAGATCGAGTTTGGAGGATGGAAAGTGATCGATGAAGAAGGAAGGTGAAATGCATGAAGGAAAAGGTTGGCCAATGGATGTGTTACACTTGTCACTCAACCATTGGTCCACTGACAATTTTCTGGGCCCCACTTAGGACAAAACTCAAGTCGTCTCGTAATTCATGCAATAGTACCACGAAACTTCCGTGAACCTTAACTTCTCCGCCGAACGTCCGAATTCGACGTGCTGCCTGTCTATGGATTCGTATCATCTCAAACTACGTAACGGTCCTTGGCCCTCGTCCATCGGACCTCCCGGGTCAAAAGTAAACTATTGACCCCTATTCAACCAAATTACCAAAATGCCCTTGGACTTCGGATCGTTATAACTTCCTCCTCGAACGTCGGAATCAAGCATGCCACCTGTCTCTGAACTCGTGACATCCCGAACTATATCACAGTCATCGGCCAAAGTGTATTTGACCTCCTGAACAAAAAGTCAACGATTCGCCAATTCCAGGGGCAAAATCGTCATTTCTTCCTACTCCTCCGCTAATCCTTGTCTAATCCCCAATTAGCCTCACTAATCCGTCATTAATCCTTAATTAATCCCGCTAATTTGGGACGGGCCGTCACATTACGGTTCACGGATGTTCAAACTCACTATTTCACGTCTTACGAGGCGAGGAACTCTTGGTAGCAAGTGGGGCCGAGCTTTTTGGACAGGCCCGATGGATGAGTGACAAGTGTCACCCATTCATTCCCCAGTCCAAACAACTCATGCATATCCTCCCCTTTTCATTGTGTTCGACCATTTTCCCAATCAAACCCGATCACCCTTCATTCCAGTCCAAACCCTTCCTTTTCTAATCATGTTTGAGAAACCAAGAGAGTGAGAGGAGAGCCGTGAGGAAAATGGTGGCTAGCCAGGACGGCGGAGGTAAACTCGAGTAAGGTATCAGTTTTGGCCATTTTCCTTTTATTTTTGATTCTTGACGTTGGGGACGGTTTTAATCGATTGGGATGGGTTTATTAGGTTTCTAGGAGAGTTTTAGGAAGGGTTTGATGGTGGTTAGTGGCTGAGGAAGCCCTGGGGGAATTCTGGAAAAACTAAATAGTGAGGGACAAATCAAACCGTTGGGTTTTTGTAGGTTTTAGGTGGTTTTGATCACACCATTAGATTCCTAGGATCAAAATATGAAGATTGGGATTGATTAGGAAGAAAAAGGACGAAGATTGAACGGTTCAAGAGCCTGGACCAGTCACGTCGGTCCAGTTGGGCCGGATTTGCAGAGAAAATCAGACCGGCTGGTTTTGACCGGTCTGGCTGAGGAAGAAGAAAACTGTTCACTAGCACGTGGCTCCCACGTGCAACCCCTTTGGGAAACGCGTATGGGTGCGTGAGCCACTTTTTGGGGAAGATTCCAACACACGAAATCATCTATTTGATGTAACGAACATTTTGGGACTGGTTTCGAGTCGATCGGACATCGTCTCGATATAGTTCGGGTTGTCCGAAGGTTTCAGAGCGCGTTTAAAAATAGTTAAAAATTCCAGAAAATTAGTGGGTTTTAGTGAGGGGTTAATTAAGTAGTTAGTAACCCTTTAAATTAATTTGGACAGGTTTGAGAATCCTGGAGACGACGTTTGACGCGGGAAGACGTACATCGCGCGTATCGAGGCCGCAACGCGGATGGTCTGTGAGTGGACATTCTTTTATGAATCGATGCATGCATAAATATTTTATGAATATTTTAATATATGTTTTGTGATGTTCGCCTCCAGATTGGGATGCGTTCCTTCTGGAGAGGTCACGATGCATATCCCGTTGTCGAACAGCCACTAGAGGCTCGACTTCGGAGTGCTGACAGTATAGGAGATCGATCGGTGGCGTGTGCACCATGTCCTAGAGTTGGTCGCGGCAGTGATCTGTTCACGGCGACATACGAGGATTGAGAGCGGTCCTAGATTGATGGTTGCACACATCACTACGACTGAAATCGTGACTGACCCAGAGGTTTCGGGCTTGATGCCCCGTTGATTTACGAGTTCGGGCTTGTGTCCTAATTAAGTGTGAAATAGGGCTAAGGGCCCCGTTGAGTCATAAGTTCGGGCTGGTGACTCAGTTAACTTATGGTATCAGGAGTGAGTCCCGTTTGTGGTTTTTCATACGACAATGTATATACCCTCCTTATGAGCGTATTAGTCTTCTCCAGACGTCGTTGATCCTGAAATGTCACGATCCACTGCCAGGAATGAGTGACTCCAAGAGGGAGCACATTACAGGAGTGATGAGATATGGTATAGTCTCGGACGGGATCCGCAGACCGTCCTCCAGACATCGTAGATCCTAGATTTTGGACGATTCCTCCCAGACGTCGTAGATCCTAGGGGTAGACTCGGAGTGAGGCCTCGAGTAGTGTGCACACTGATAGATATATTGTGACGGGTTATTGAGTTGACATCAGAGGATGTCTGGGATGGGTTATATATGTATATATCTACGTATATGTGTATGATTTTTCACTGAGACGGTGTTGGGCTGAGACCCACACGTGTTAGTTTTGGCCTGAGACCCACGGGTGTTGGACTGGGCTGAGTTCCCACGTACTTTGATTGGATTTTGGGCTAAGGCCCTGTGTTATATGATGAGAAATGGTTTTCGAATGCATGCATATGTTTTAGTGAAGGGCATAAATGTCTTTTCGTGAAAATATTTTTGTAAAACTTTTGTTTTGTCCACTCACAGTTTTCGTGTTTTGAATGCCCTTCAGTTTGATTGCGGATGCAGGATGTAGCAGAGACGAGACATCGCACTCCTCCTCCAGATCCTGGTGCTCTCTGATAGTCCCAGTTGGGTTAAGGACAGAATTATTTCTGGTCTGACACTTCGTGTCAGACGGGAGCAGGCGTGTCCAACGTTAATCCTTGAGGATTTGGGACGGGTCCTGTCAAGTTGGTATCAGAGCAGGTTGGCTCATATGATACTCATGGAACTCTAATACCAGTTGGTATCAGAGCAGGTTTTTCTCTTAGAGTGCGCGTAGATGGAGGATGTGATGTCTCTACAGTCCTAACAGCCCGTCATCAACCTGATATTTAGGGTATTAGTGGGAGGATTCAGTGGAGTCGAACCCTAGTTAGATTACGTTTGGCGCGAGGTACGATGATTTAGGGTTCGATTGGCAGAGGATGCCATGTTTTTCGAGAGGTTGGATCCCGAGCAGGATTAACGAGCGTGTGAATCCAACGGTTAGAGCTGCACAGTTACTGGAGATAGGGTCTTGTAGACCAGTAGACACAGTGTGACGACCCGAGAGTCGGGACAGTTGAGTAGCCATGATGGATATGGAACGGAGCGTAGTGGAATCCGTGGAGGTCGAACGTTGGGATCGTCCTCGATAGAACAACAAGGTTGCGAAATATTACCGCAGGGAGCTGTTGAGGTCATGGAGGACCTAGTGGACGACTATGGTTGAATCTAGTGGAGACTTTTTGAGATAGGGACGTTGAACCTATTTGGCATGAGATGCCACTTTGAGAGGTGTATCGAATTCTGGAAGGATGTCGACTAGCAGGAGATGCTCGGAGTCGTGGTGTGGCATGGTAGGGTACGATTGCACATTTGGCACTTGTTTAGTGTTGGGACGGAGTATGGCCGAGTTCTGGTGAGGATCAACGATTCCTAGCCATAGAGTTGCGAGAGGGTGAGAACTGTGGGGTTACGAGGGGACGAGGCCCTCAGATTGTGGTTACTGGTCGTTTGGACACTAGTATCAGAGTACGACAACTCTTCGGAGTTAAGCACGTTGGATCGGTCAAGATGGACATGGTGCGGGGAGCGGCCGCTGCAGTGAGCAGTCGAGTCATAACCCTAGTTGGCGATTGATTGGACGAGTGACCAGGAGACTGGTACTTGTGGATCGGATTCCGAGGTGGACCGATCAGTGGATACTGTGTGTTGAGCTATTAATGTTGGAGGTGAGTTGACCGCTTAGGTTCAGAGTCTTGATGGTAATGTATGTGCGTCATATAGGTACGAGTTCGTGGTGGGTACCACCATCGAGGATGGAATTGTTGATGGTTGTTAGGAGTCGGGGAACGTCCATGTTCTCGTATGGACTTTCGGAATAATCATACCCATAGTCGTGGGGTACGAGGGAGGCAGAGCCCTTCTGACCCAAGAGGAGACAAGTGACGACTACTCGGTACTAGCGAGGTTTTAGGATTGGTTGATTCGCACTCCGCGTGACGGTGATGCGATGACATTAACAAGAAGAGACGACAAGCCACGAGCTGAGGGTAGCTCAGTCGTGATATGCTCATAGTAAGGTTCTACCACTACGCGACGAGAAGGATTCGTCGGCTAGTGTAGACTCTTGGGAATCGTGATGGAAATGGTTTGGTTGACTGCGGTTGACAATACCTCCTGAGTTCCGTGTACGCTGTGTGAGGATAAATAGGATTGTGAGAAATAGAATGGGTCACCACAGTAGTTATCGACAGTTGTCGTTGGTAGGAAGGAATGGACAACGTGAGTACTGTTGTGAGGATTAGTGACCGGAGAATCGAATTTGGTAATCCGCAGAGGATTTTCTGCAGATCACAGTAGGAGCCTATTGTGACTCTTCAGTCGGGCGGTACATCAGATTAGGATGAATTGAAATCCTTTTGGATGTGCATAAACGATCATAAACGGATAAGCGAATTGGATTGTTTACGGACATGTGGATGATGTACGAGTGAGTTGAGGGCTTAGTTTGTGACCGAGTTGGTAGACGTGCCCTAGAGTGGTAGCCGTGCGAATTCAGTGGACACTGAGGGGGACAGAGAGAATCCCGAGTGGCTCAGTGCAAGGTATACCCAATACCTGGTTTGGTGAGGTATGGGCTGTACTTAGATTCTGGGTTCCTATCCCGACGTCATTGTGGACGGGCGACACGAGTTAGGTGCTAGAATTGGATCCCATAAGGGTTGAGATGTGTGAATTACGTTACCGATGTGAACGGTGATGGAAGAAGCCGAAAGGAATCAATGGAAGTGCTTAGTCATGAAGGAAGGATTAAGCATTACAGTAATTATCATAGAATACACTTAGTCGGGGAAGAAGGACTTCTAGCTCAAGAATTGAAATAGTTGAGTATGCTTCCAACATGGTTGCAACTACTCTCGACTGAGAGACTGGTGAAGGAGACTTCTCATTTTCTACTCTTTAGCAGATCGTGCTGGGTGCCAGAGGATGACATAGGATGAACTTTGATGTCATCATCTTCAACTTTCCCCATGTGGATCGATGAGGAAGGACATTTGATTGACTTGGAGACCAGATGATTCTTGGTGTCACTAGATGGGACAAGTGAGTGTTCGAGGTAGTGGAACTACGGTGGGTTGAGGTACGTTTGTCTTGACATGAGTACGATTGAGTAGTGTGAGGATGATCGAGATGACGGAAGTGATTGTGACGACCATGAGGCGTTTAGACCGAGGTCTGGTCGTCATTGGAGTGTGTTTCCTTGCTAATTATGCTAAGCTAGGCACAGAGGAGAATTGTATGGTCGGACAGTTGACGAATCTCTTAGCATAATTGGTGAGATGACAAGACAAAGATTGGATATGGGAATAAAGATGAGATGAGAACGATACGTAGATGTCGATCAGGAAGAGATGAATAGCCAATGCCTCGAGTTGGATTTGAGGATAGAGAATGTGATGGATTGAGGCTGGCTCGTGACGGACATTTGGGTGTCGAGTCATAGTCGGAGTAAGGGATTATAGGTGTTGAATGTGAGACGTCAATTGTGTGTCGACAAGACAAGTAGTACGAAAGTTGAGACTCGAGGTGAGTCTAGATGTCAGCAAAGATCACTGAGGGATGTGAGATATGAGTTGGGGACTTAAGAGCGAGTCGAGATCAGAGTGCGCAGCGAAAGCGCAATGGAGCCGAGCGTTACCGGCTAGCCACGATCGTGCTCATGGACTTAGGAAGTGTTAGTAAGCAATGGTGTTCCGCTGACCAGATAATTACGGGGGCGAACTGTACAGTAACAGAGGTTGAGTATCGCTTCGTAGGAGCAATGAAGGTAGGTGTCGGATCGAATGCTGAATAGGATATCGGCTCCGATTGTTCGGATGAGAAAGGTCGTCAGACTGAAAAGCTGACTTTGGATTTCAGAAGAGAAGAACCATCAGACTGAAAAGTCAACCTGATGGTAACTGGTAGGGTGGAACGTGTCAGGAAGTTATACTATAAGGATAAAAAATCAACTTAGTATAACTGACCTGTCAGAGTAGGCGACATGCGAGATCAGCGAGACGTCGACATTCTTTCTCAAGTGAGACTTACAAGCTGGAAGCATGGCTGTGTCAGACTTATACTTTTACACGAGAGTACCGAGTCGTGTGTGTGCAACGAACCGAGTCGAGGAACACGATTGGATATCCACAGTTGGTTGTGGAATTGGGTCATTTTGAATTTCAAGGACGAAATTCCTGAAGGGGGGAAGTTTGTAACGACCTGTCCCTAATTTTAAGATTAATTACGGATTAATGAGAGATTAGCGAGACTAATAGAGAATTAATCGAGGATTAACGGACGTTCATGGTGAAATTAAGATTTTACCCCTAGACGAGGGTAAAAGTTGACTTTTGACCCGGGAGGTCCGATGGTCGGGGCTGAGGACCGTTACGTAGATCGGGACGATACGAATCTGTAGACAGGCGGCACGTCGAAATCGAACGTTCGATGGAGAAGTTACGGTTCACAGAAGTTAGAACGCACTATTGCACGTTTTTTGAGGTGAAGGACTTTTGGCATCAAGTGGGGACCAGCTTTTTGGACAGGCCCAATGGATGAGTGAAAAATGTCACCCATCCATTGTCCATCCCAAACAACTCATGCATATTTTCCCCTTTTCATTATGTTCGACCATTTTCCCAATCAAACCCGATCACCCTTCATTCCAATCCAAACCCTTCCCTTTCTAATCATGTTTGAGAGACCAAGAGAGTGAGAGGAGGGCCGTTAGGAAAGTGGTGGCTAGCCAGGATGGCGCCTCTGTGGATGGAGGAGGCAAACTCGAGCAAGGTATCGGTTTTCGCCCTTTTCCTTTTATTTTTTATTCTTGATGTTGGGGATGGTTTTAATCGATTGGGATGGGTTTATTAGGTTGCTATGAGGGTTTTAGGAAGGTTTTGGTGGTGGTTAGTGGCTAAGAAAGCCCTGGGGGAATTCTGGAAAAACTAAACCGTGAGGGACAAACCGAACCATTGGGTTTTTGTAGGTTTTAGGTGGTTTTGATCACACCATTAGATTCCTAGGATCAAAATAGGAAGATTGAGATTGATTAGGAAGAAAAAGGATGAAGATTGAACGGTTTAGGAGCCTGGAGCGGTCACGCCGGTCCAGTTGGGCCGGATTTGAAGAGAAAATAGGACCTTCTGGCTCGGACCGGTCTGGCCGAGGAAGAAGAAAACTGTTCACTGGCGCGTGGCTCCCACGCGCAGCCCCTTTGGGCAGCGCGTGTGAGCGCGTGAGCCACTTTTTTGGGAAGGTTCCAACACACGAAATCATCTATTCGATGTAACGAACATTTTGGGACTGGTTTTGAGTTGATCGGACATCGTCTCGATATAGTTCGGGCTGTCCGAAGGTTTCAGAGCCCGTTTAAAAATAGTTAAATATTCTAGAAAATTAGGGGGCTTTAGTGAGGGGTTAATTAAGTAGTTAGTAACTCTCTAAATTAATTTGGAGAGGTTTGGGAATCCTGGAGACGGCGTTTGACTCGAGAAGACGTACGTCGCGCGTATCGAGGCGACAGCGCGGACGGTTTGTGAGTGGACTTTCTTTTATAAATCGATGCATGCATAAATGTTTTATGAATATTTTAATATATGTTTTGTGGTGCCATGAGTGCATTTTGCGTGTGTGTTTACGGATGGGCACGTACTTCGAGGTTTTCGGTTTTATACGTGCTTATACGCGCTTATGTTTTCGGTGTTAATGAAATAGTTTTGAAAAGGTAAAATCGGGCATGAGACCTATTTAGTTTTGGTTTTGATTCGGGATGGTAGCCCTATTGATGACCTACGAGTCTGAGTCGTGGTCGCGACGGGTGCTGTGTGCAAGCGACGGACGACGTGACGCTCGCCTCCAGATTGGGATGCGTTCCTTCTGGAGGGGTCACGATGCACGTCCCGTTGTCGAGCAGCCACTGGAGGCTCGACTTCGGAGTGCTGACAGTATAGGAGATCGATCGGTGGCGTGTGCACCATGTCCTAGAGTTGGTCGCGGCAGTGATTGTTCACGACGACATTCCAGGATTGAGAGCGGTCCTGGATTGATGGTTGCACGCATCACTACGATTGGAATCGTGACTGACCCTGAGGTTTCGGGCTCGATACCCCGTTGATTTACAAGTTCGGGCTTGTGTCCCAATTAAGTGTGAAATCGGCCTAAGGGCCCCGTTGAGTCATAAGTTCGGGCCGGAGGCCCAGTTAACTTATGGTATCAGGCGTGAGTCTCGTTTGTGGTTTTTCATACGACGACGTATATACCCTCCTTATGAGCGTATTAGTCTCCTCCAGACATCGTTGATCCTGGAGTGTCACGATCCACTGCCAGGAATGAGTGACTCCAAAAGGGAGCACATTCCAGGAGTGATAAGATATGGTATAGTCTCGGACTGGGTCCGCAGACCATCCTCCAGACGTCGTAGATCCTGGATTTTGGACAATTCCTCCTAGACGTCGTAGATCCTGGGGGTAGCCTCGGAGTAAGACCCCGAGGAGTGTGCACACTGATAGATATATCGTGACAGGTTATTGAGTTGACATCAGAGGATGTCTAGGATGGGTTCTATATATATATATATATATATGTGTATGAGTTTTCACTGAGACGGTGTTGGGCTGAGACTCACACGTGTTAGTTTTGGGCTGAGACCCATGGGTGTTGGACTAGGCTGAGTTCCCAGGTGCTTTGATTGGATTTTGGGCTAAGGCCACGTGTTATATGATGAGAAATGGTTTTCGAATGCATGCATATGTTTTAGTGAAGGGCATAAATGTCTTTTCGTGAATTTTTTTTTGTAAAACTTTTGTTTTGTCCACTCACAGTTTTTATGTTTTGAATGCCCTTCAGGTTGATCTCGGATGCGGGATGTAGCAGAGACGAGACATCACACTTCTCATTCAGATCCTGGCGCTCTCTGATAGTCCCGGTTGGGCTAAGGACGAAATTATCCCTGGTTTGACATTTCGTGTCAGACGGAAGCAAGCGTGTCCCACGTTATTCCCTAGGGATTTGGAAGGTCCTGTCGTACCTGATCCTTGAATTATGTTTCCGGATGCCACTAGAGTTGTGGAGTGACGTATCTGTTCCTTGGAGTATTCCTTTCCCTTTTTGTTCAGACTTATTAGAAATTGAATCTTTGACGCCTCTTTTTGCATTACTCTGAACGAAGAATTAAACACTTTTTGCGATGGAAGTCATTTTGTACTACAAGGTAACAACTCGAACTTGTCCGCTATTGAGAGAAACTTGAGGGAATGATAATCACAAATTTTCGACCTGTGGCGTGTTGCATTGCCCCTTCCTCTCCTGAAGATTAAGTCAAATCAGACACGTACTTAGTGTGTAACGACCCGTCCCGAATATCGGGATTTAATAATATTTAATTGTGATTTTCTAATCTGGGATTAGTTGGGCGATTTCGGACGAATTGTGCAAAATGACCGTTTTGCCCCTAGGCGTGGGCAAAACGTTGACTTTTAATTCGGATGGTCAAATGGACTTTGACCGATGACCGTGACGTAGTTCGGGACGTCACGACTTCATAGACAGGTGGCACGTTCGGTTCCGACGTTCGTGGTGAAAGTTATGATGTACAGAAGTCCAAGGGCATTTTCGTAATTTGGACGAAATAAGGGGAAATGTCGACTTTTTTACCGGGATGTCCGATGGCCGAGGGCCAAGGACCATTACGGAGGTTTCGTCGATGCGAATCCAACGACAGGCGGCACGCCGAAATCGGACTTCGTACGAGGAAGTTATGGTCTGAAACGTGAAATCGGGGAAGTTACGTCTCGGTAACTGTGTTGATTATTTTATTCTGAAATGGTGGTTGGAGGACACTTGGATGAGTGACAAGTGTCACTCATCCGACGGCTAGATTGGATCTTGATCCACTAATCATAAACTATATACTAAAGTTTCCACTACATAATAATCTAGGATTTAATCCCTGCTTTTGATCTGAGCCATCCATTCCACCCCCAGATTGCATCACAGCCGTCCATCTCATTTTCCCCCTTCTATTTCTGATCATTCCTCCCTCACCGTGAACAAGCAAAACAGAGATTTGATTATGGCCATTGTCGATTGTCCTTCCAAAATTGATTGTACAAATGGATTTTGTGTGAGTTGGGGAAGGTTTTGGCTGAGGGAGAGCACGGGGGACTGAGTGGGGAGGTGTAATTCGGGAATCAAAGTTTCGGGGAATTGGAGGGAATTTCGAATTGGAGTAATTGGGCCGTGTCGATCAAAATGGGGTTTAGCTGGAGTCTTCTGGGATCAAAACGAACAGCTTTGCAGCAAAAACGACCGGAAACCATGACGGATTGAGGGAGAACTGAGCTTCCATGGCAGCTCAAAATCGAGCTTGGGTTCAGTGAGTTTAAGGTATGTAATTCTCAAATTGACCTTGTAGAAATGTCCCTTACACTCTCACGATGCTAACTGAATGAATTAATTTGGAAACCAGGGACGATATCGTGAAACCCGATTTGAAAACCCGTCGAGGATCAACCGTGAGTCGTGGAGATTTATACCCTAATTTGTGTAATTAGATTTACAGAACTTAAATGGTGATTGATTACAAGGGATCAGTTGAAAGAACGGATTGAATTGATGTCGAATTGAGTGAGATTGAACCGGATCCTATCGCGGGCTTTTCGACCCGTTTACCAGACAAACGAGTGAAGGTGGTGACTGTAGCAGTCACTGTAGCAGGCGCGTGGCTTTCACGCGCAGCCACTCACGGCGGCGCGTGACGGCGCGTGGGCACGAATCTCGAGGTAAGGTCAACATGACTTTTGTCCTATACAATGTAACGAACATTTTGGGATTGGTTTCGTGTCGATCGGACACCGTCTCGATATTGTTCGGGATGTCCGAAAGTTTTAAATCCAGTTTAAAAATACTTAAAAGTTCGGGAAAATTACGGGACTTGAATAGGATGTTAATGATGAGGTTAGTAATCCTCTAATGTGATTTGGACAGGATTGGGAGTCCCGGTGATAGTGGTGTGGCCTGGGAGGGCCTATGGCACGCGATCGAGGCGCTCGGTTAAACGGTCTGTGAGTGGACATTGGTTTTATAAATTCGATGCATGCATAACAGTTTTATGATTGTTATAGTTATGATTAAATGCTTTACTTTGGATATCGGTGAATTTAA
Organism: Prinsepia uniflora; assembly: GCA_032719365.1. Classification (NCBI taxonomy): domain Eukaryota; kingdom Viridiplantae; phylum Streptophyta; class Magnoliopsida; order Rosales; family Rosaceae; genus Prinsepia; species Prinsepia uniflora. Next base: position 69,107,179 of record CM064868.1, on the reverse strand, counting down.
ATGATTTCACGCATTTCGAGGCGATTTACGTGTTCGCACGTAAATCGAGGTTTTCCGGATTTGCACCGATTTCCATAAATGTAGTTGGATATGATTTCATGAAACGGTTACGGATTTGATAAAATGAATCGGGCCAGGGGCCCAGTTGACTTCTACATGTGATTGCGGGTCGGGGACCCTAAAACGGAATTGAATAAATATTTTCTGGTTCACATTTTATATATATACACATGCTAAAAACAATAATGATTTTGATGATATGGAAAATATGGTTATGGCACGTTTCACGGTATTTGGGCTTGAGACCCGTCTGATGAAACTTAAAGATTGGTTTGGATTTTATCCATGTATATATATATGCCTTGCATGTGGATATCGATAAAATGTATTTGGTACTGCACTGTATAGATCCTTCCATATTATATTGTCTCCTCCGGCGAGGTACCCCGGAGAGGTCACGGACGTCTAGTACGTCCAGCGTCTATGACGCTAAGCATCGGGGATGCTGTACCCGAACGGGGTTCGGGGATTGAACTCGGAAAATTGAGACCCGAGTGGCACGCGTAGCCTTGTGATTGTGACCTTATTGACGTCAGGGACGTCAGACATCAGGGATGTCGGATTGGAGTGTATGGTGCAGTGGCTAAAACTATGTTTATGGTTCATATTATATGATATATGATTTTAAATGATGTGGCATGCATATGTTTTTACTGAGGGGCATAAATGTCTTATAAATGTTTTAAACAGACTTGTTTATTTTCGTCCACTCACAGCTTTTGTTTTAATGCCCTTCAGGTTGATTCCGGATACGACTGCAGCAGAGATTTGAGCATCGCACACCTCCTCCATCGATCCTTACGCACTCTGGAAGCCCGTTTGGGCAATGGCAATCGGTTATCCCTTGTCTGACGCCTCTTGTCAGACGGGAGGACGTCACATTCCATGGTAATCCCGGGGGGATTGGGATGGGTCGTGTCATAGTGTCTTTCGTGTCCTTGTGTACTAAACACATTTATACATCCAAAATTAAGACCTAAAACTCATACATGATCTCAATTTCCAGCAAAACATCAGAAACCAGAAAACAATGTACATCTTACTCATCAAAATTTAAATCTATTGGTAAACTAAAGTCCCCAACACGAAATTCATAAGGGGGAGGGAGGAAAAGGAGTATAAAAAGAAATTACTATACGCTTTACTAAGGAAAAGAAAAAAATACACAAACTCACGAGTTGGTAAGCAACTAGCTACTGTACGTCCATGGCTATACATCCCAACCATCCTTCCGGCCATCGAACTCCCACTTTCGCCCCGCCAAACTTCCAAACATCTCAGAAAATTTCAGGAGACAGTTGCTCCTTATATGGTAGTGAGCTTGTGTATTCCGGCTAATTGCAGCACCGGATAACTTTGATGTGTCTATTGCCCATGCTGGCCTCACATATTCCACAATCTTAGATGAGCTAGCATTTGCATACAAGTAATTCATCAACACATCCTCGCAGTTGAAATACTTGTCCACCAAGTCTCTCGCTTTCCTAGCTTCTTCACCCCAATACCTATCGAAAGCTACTTGACTATCAAGGAAAGCTGCGCCTGTGAGAATCATGTTGTAACCGTTATGAGTCCGGGCATATTTCTCACCTCTGTACTTCAATGGGCTTCCACCAATAAGCCGAGGATAGAAACCCACAATGCAATCTGGGTGTTGACGCCATATCTTGAATCCCCGCTCAATATCGTTGCAAGTCATCATAATGTCGTCATCCAGCTCCAGAACAGCTCGGGTCTTTATCAAAGAATCCAGCTTGAACCGGTTATTCAGTGAGTTTTGTTTCTCTAATCTAATCCGAACTGGCACTGTGGAGTCAAAATCGCTGACTTCAGGAGGTACTCCCTTGTTCCACACCACAACAATCTCTCGCACCGAGGTACATCTGGAATAGTGTTTGACGTACATTTTCAAATTCCAGAGACGAGCATCGTAGGTCATTGTTAATAAGGTGAACTGTGAGTAGTGACCTTTCAATGCATATGCTTCCTCTGCACCGCTTCCACCATAGATATATTTAACCCCGGTACACATAGCCGCAACTCCAAATGCCATGAATATAGCAAGAACCAGTCTTCCAGCACAGGTATTTGGTCTGATCCTGCCCCTGAGGAAAGAAACTTCTCTGTTCAAGCGGCTGCAAAACCGCCTCAACTTGGAAGAAAGCGAATGTGACCTTTCCCAGGCCAAGAATGCATCACCTCTCTTACCTGAGTTGTGAGTGCACCAATTGATGGGAATCAAGCACTTCACAGCTCCGACTAGTACACCCAGTAATATAACGAGCACGGCAACGGTGGCCACTGAAGCACTTCCAAGAATAAATCTCCAAACCGAATCTCCCGAAGGTACCCGGTCTCCATCCATCACCCCAATCCACTCACCAGTATTTAGCTGCTGCACATCAAGATGATGGTGGCGAGCACCATTCCAAGCATTGCGACCCTTACTAGGCTCTAACAAGCCTAATGAGACTTCAAATTCTTTGTATTCTTCTTTAGTAAGAACTTCCACCTTAAAGGTGCGCACTTTTCGCCCATATGTTTCAGCACAGTCTTGACCAAAACGATAAAGATTACCATCGTAGAAAAATGGCCTGCCTGCATTTCGAGCCCCAAAGCTCTTGTTGCCATTATAGATAGGGTTCTTCTTGTGTGGTTTCCAAGGACCAAGAGGTGAGCTGCTATACCAGATTTCCAACTGTCCATTTTTTGTGGTGCCAAATCCACTGTGATCTGAACCAAAAAGCCAATACACTCCATTATAATTGATTACGAAGGAATCAACAAGAGGCTTTTTCATGATCACTTTGTCCAGAGTCCATTGCATAGGAAAATTGAGTGCACGGTACAGACGCAGTTCCCCTTTCATGCTGCTCTCAGGCATCATATATACCTGTAAGAAGCAATAAAAAAGAAGTTATGCAATCGATATAAATTTCCACAAGAAAAATAGAGATTTCGGTGTTATCTGTGCCTGAAGTCAATTCATTCGGTTCTTTAAAGCTACAACGAGACCAAAGATGGAACAAAAATTGAGTACAAATTATCTGGTTTTCTTTCCCTGTTCCCTGGTGGTAAAATCAATTGGATTGGCGTGCATGTAAAGGAAACTACATCTTACTTGGCCAAGGTAGTTAAAGACATAAGGGTAGGAAAGATGCCACTCTTCGTCCAATGCAATGCCCAACTGCTCCCACGTTGCTCCCTTATCAGTACTTTTTGAAACCCCAATGTCTCCATGCATGGTGATTGAATTTTTAGTTTCATAGAACATGTAGAGAATATCTCCCTGAAACCAAGAAGCCAAAATTATTTGATTAGTGCGATCAAGTGATTCTTAGCACAAATATATATATCAAAGTAATAGTGAAATAATTGAAGACTGTGAAGCCCAAGACTGGTATCAAGTGATTGAATTTTTTAATTCATAGAACAAGTTAAAAAAAAATATCTCCCTAAAACAAGAAGCCAAGATAATTGAAGAATGTGATGAAGTTCTAAGCAAAGCCAGAATAGTTAACACTTTAAATTGCAGTATAGACATACTGGAACATACATACAGACACAAGTACACACATGAGGGCAACCAATGCAACTGCTACCGGTCCCCAAAATGCGCATCAGTAGGAGAATTTCAGGAAAATGTTTTCCTGTTTTTCATGTGTATACCACATGGTAAACTACTTGGGTCAACTCAAATTTCATGGCTAAAAGGAAAAAATGTTGAAAAATCGTTAATTAGCTGTAGGATATTTGTTCTCCAGAGATGACTTTTCCCAAAATAATTTATATCCTCTATGGTTACAGATGATTACTTCTTGGCCAAAGAGAAAAGGTGTAAGAAAAACCAGCAATATGCTTCTTGATTCTGCAAGTAAGTTCTGAGGAAAAAAAAAATTGTACTTGAAGTCAATGACCCATAGGTACCAACTAGTCAACTACCAACCCCCCAGCACTCCCTGTAGCCACTATCACTCTCTTAGATCCCGCTGGCGATCACTAATCACTATTTGACAAACGTTGACCAGCCACTATCTACCGAAAATTAAGTGCTGTTGACTGTTGGCCAAGCATTGACTGAATGCTATTGATCAATGAGAAAGAAATCTGATCACGACCACCGCTGCTGCCCTCCCACCTCCTCAGCTATAATTTCTGTATCTGTTGTCAATTCTAATCCATGTACAAAATATAATAAAATCATTTTATTTTTATCAAGCCAAACAGAGAATGAGCATGTTTTTCTCAATATAATAGTTTTTCTTGGAAAATATTGTACTCCAAAGAAAATAGAGTCTTGATACGATCAAGTAAAAACAACATCCACTATTTTGATCAAGTTTGAAAACAGAAAGGAAAAACACAAACCCAGAACAATGATGAAAAGCTTGATAACAGCTTATATTGGTTGTCCTTTTCATGAGAGCTGCTTTCCAATGTAATAGAAACTGCAATGATAATTTAATTTCGGAATGTTTTCAACCTGTGGTGGTCCAGGTCTTAGCACTATGATACACAGGGTCTTACATTAAGTCCCGCAATGCATCTACACCCAGATGGTCTAGCAACCAAAAAAAGTTGTGATACCGCTATCAAAACAGTGAAAAATCCAGAGAACAAAAGGATCACCATGTTAACAACAGAGAGGGACTCTCCCAGTATCCTGTGCATCTTAATCAAAATCGTTCCGTGATAGAAAGAGGAATCAACAAAAAATAACAATAGCAAAAGGTCAAATGCTATATGACTGAAGTTTGACACTATATCAACAATGATAAACACATCCCTCATGCATTTAATATCCTACACTTGACAGTACCATAAACTGAAATACATCTCCTTAACTACAACTTTCCAACAATATTTATCTGTATAATATATGGAAATTTAAAAAAATTAGAGAATATGCTTTAAGCAAAAAAATTTAATAGTCTAGACCAAGAAAATGTAATAGATTCTAAACGTTTTCATTTGCAAATGAAGCATGATTACTGTATGTTGTGCAATTGAAGTCCTTTTGATCTTGTTCTTGACCGATTGAAGCAATAGTTGTTAGATATCCCAGTCATGTTTATGACATTGTACACAAAAGTCAAAATCTGAGAATTATCAAGAAAAGCCAATACCATATAGCCTCCTAATGGCATGTTCTGTTACAATGCACACAGCCATTGCCAATTTTCACGTGTATTTAAATCCAACATAGGGTCCAACCATAAGGACCAAAAAACTTCAGCTCAACCATAGGTCTTCAAATCACATTGGGTAAGCCTCAAATGTACAAACACAGCCATTTCTAGTATCGAGACCACATATATATGGTATCCATTACCATTATGGTCAGTGTTCGGGTGAGACTATTCAAAAGAATTAGATAATTATAAAGTAAAACGGTCCATAAAAGAAAGAAATTGAAACTTTTAAGGTGCAAGAATTATAAGTCTAGTGTTCATCCTCATCATCATGTCCAGGATCCAGGTTTATATAGACTACATACTATCAGTGTCATCCTACCAAAGCATACAAGTTGATCCTGTCTCTGTAACTAAAAGCCACCCAGGTAAATTGAATGGATCCAGACCTCTCCAATCTCTTTAGTGACATTTAAAAGATGAACCATCAACATCTATCATGGATGCTAATGCAAATAATTAAGTCAAAGCATAACAATTCAAAGTTGCATGACCATCACCAATGCCTTCCTCATTTATTTTCTTAAATTCACTTAAACTGGCTATCACTGTTGCTAACACAAAAATAGAAAGATATTATTGAGACCTAAAAACACAATTGACTAGATACCGGATCCAGCCCTCTACTCCCACCCAAGAAAACTTGGTATGATCCTACCATGTCTGTTTGAGCTGTAAGCATGAAGCCATCAAGTTTCAACCAGAAACAAGACAATAAAAACACTGTTATAACAATTACTCTAGTTTACAAGCATACAAATCCATGAAATTTTAAGTTGAATCGGTACTTGAAATGCACATCAGTGGCAAACTTAATTGATATGCAATCAATTATATGTTGGAACTGTTCAAACGATAAAAATAAAAAATCAAACTTGAAAGACCTGTGCAATTGGTCAGCAACAAAATTACTTGGGAATGCAAGATGTCAATATGACCAATTGCATCCCCAAGATGTCAATATGACCATTTACCTGGACATAGAGGAAAGGATCAGCAACAAAATTACTTGGGAAACCAGCATCAGAAATTGAAGCACAAGTCAAAACAGGGTTGGCCACCGGCCAAGCTGCAGATTCGTCCCTCCATACATTTACCTGCCCCAAATTCCATACCAATTTCAAAATTCAAAATCACCCAAAACCCATCATTTATAAAAATAAAGAAATTGAAGGAACTAAAACGCAAAATCAAAACTTTACCAATTTTTTTTTTTTTAAAAACCAAATAAAATGATAAGAAAAACATAAGTTAACCAGCGCAGTTTTCTTGAAGAAAAACATTTCCTCGAAGAAGAATTAAATAATTTGATACTCAAGAAAAACCACACTTTCAATATGACCAATTGCATCCCCAAGTTGTCAAAAGCAAAACAAAACCAAAATGAAAAATCCAAGGCAACCCCACTATAACCCCAAAAGTAAACTTAAAAAATTTCCTTTTTGTCTTTCGAAAAATAACCTCATCAAGAAAACACAGAAGACGCACCCGTAAAGAAATAAAACAAAAAGATGATTTAAATAATCTTACAGCCTCAATGTGTTTGAGGGAAAAAGGAGAGTCACCGAAGAAAACACCAACAGACCAAGAACCTTCATTATCTTCTTGGCAGCCAAGCATGGCGGAAGAGGTTAAGGCCGTACGAGCATAATACGGTGTGAAAGCGAACCAAACGTAGAGCGTGGCGACTGATCCGAACAACACGAAGCAACCCAAGAAGAATACAAACCCCGACGACATTAAACACCGCCATCGGCACTTACACTTGACGCTCATGTTGCAGCAGCTGCTGGCATTGCCTGCTCCATTGGCACAACCACCCACTCCACCGCCTCCGCCGCCACAACTACCGGACCCACCGCCACCGCTTGCCGCCGGACTCGAACCCATTTTTGCCCAAAATCCCATGAAACGCTGACGTGTCAACGCCGGAGAAACGACGCCGTAACAACCGTCACCAGCATTTCGGTTTAATTGAATTGATAATTAGGCGCTTTTTTCGCTTTTGGGTGATATTTGGATTTTAGTCGTATAGGTTTGGGAGAAAAAAAGGTGATGGAGCGAAAGGTTTGAGTTTGTGCTTTTTATACAGAAACGGTACAATTTTAAATCATCACCATATACAGATAATGTATGGAGAGTGGTCCGCCCATCGCTGCTTATTATATACAGAGGATCTCACTTTACTAAATTCTCTCCATTTTTTTAATTTCCTTTTACATTCTTATTCTTCGCATGGAAACAAAAATGTTTGATTTTTTTTCTTCATTATATGGACATTTTTACTTTTACTGCACCTTGAAAAAATAATATCAGTGGTTATATTATTTTTTTCCAAATATCACAGTGGTTATAGATTTATTAAAATTTTGAGTATCAATTTTTGGATATATTTTTATTTTTTACATGTTAGATTTCAATGAAAGCTTTAACGATAATATTAATATATTTTTTGAATCGTTTAAAATTGAGTAAAGTATCGTTACATTTTTAACAATTTTTACTTTTATTTAAAACCTTCAGCGCTTGTATCTTAAACAAAATAAGACATTCTCTCAAACTTTTTTTATTCAAAAGTCACTAAACAGAATTTGTAAACAATAAATTATGTATTTACCTTTTTATATCTCAATAAAAAAGATGTGTGAGTTATTAAGAATTTTTTTAAACAATTAAAAATTACATTGTCTTTTTTGATTTTCTTTGCCCCATGTGCCCTTTAGTGTTTAATTTATTTGGTCTCTCGGGCCCTTTATTATATTATGCATATAATAAATATTATATATGTATATTATATATATTGTATATAGTTACAATTGAATTTTTTCTATAAAATAAAAACTAAAGTTCGTATTGTCTGAGGTTCAACAGTATCGTATAGAAATTTTTTGGGAGCGGGTGAGATGGAAGTGGAAAATTGTACGACGTAGGGTTTAATTGTCTGAGGTTTAACAGTAGGGTATAGAATTTTTTTTGGAAGGTGTGAGATAGTAGTGGAAAATTGTACGACGTAGGATTTAATTCTTAATTTTTTTGCACAAAATTCAAGAATTACCCTAAAATATACGAAATTAACCAAATTATTTAATATCGGAAAATAAAGAATTTTTAAATTAAAATTTAAAAGTATTTTTGAAGAATTATTGTTTTTAATTATCTTTCTTTAAGCTAGATTAGATACTCATATTACTTTTAAAATGAGCAAGTGAAAAAAATATATAAATAAAAGTAATGTTTTCATAATCCTCAATATAATTTATAATAAAAAATAAAAATAAAAAGTAATGTTGAAATAGATTTTGGCAAGTGTTTTTTAAATTGTTATTGGACTAGTTTACAATTGGATGACATTAATTATAATTTATATAAAAACTATGGTCTATTTTAAATTATATAGTTCTTTGACTAGTCAAAAGACTTATGAATTTAATTTTTCTATATGCAAGTTTTTAAATAAACTTATATGTTGATAAGGACCTATTAATTAATTGCCCTTTAAAGTTTCAATGATATGAATTATCTTTTTATATAAAAATAACAATTATGGAGAAGGTTAATTTATTCTATTAATTTACTTCATAATATTATGTTTGACGTATTATATAAAAGACCGCTTTCTATATAAACTTCTTTGAGGCATCGGTACTTTTTAGGGCATGCTTAATATCTTTTTTGCCATTGACATGTAATATCCCAAAACTAACAACCAATGACTAATCTGCAGCGGGGACCGGGAAGACTTACACACGCGTTACAAAAATTGACAACCAAGGTCTAATCTGCAATGGGGACCAGGAAAACCCATACACGACTAATCTGCATCGGGGGTCTGGAAGACTCACACACGCGTTACAATGCACCTCTAGCATGCACTGGAGACCGGGAATACTCACACACGCATTACAGTGCAGCCTTAGCCACAATTAGGATATAACATATGGAGAATCGAACTCAGGACTAGCTAGGAGCATATCGGATCTGAGAATGCCCTAACCACTAAGTCAACATGTTGTGGTTGGCACGTTTAATATCCCATTTGGTTTTTATCCGGTTTATTTTTTATATTTGGGATGAAGGGAGTAAAGAAAAAGAAAAAAAATTAGGAAAAGAATTTGTAAGAGAAATATTGAGAAAATGTACATAAATCGAAAAGTACAAAACAAAAATCAAATTTCTTTAGGTTGTTTTCCTACTGTTTTCTTACTCCTTCCTTTTACAAACAATTTTTTTTAATCTTATCTTTTCTTTACCCATTTTTTTTTAATAAATATCAAAAAGTGTCTCTGTGCCTAAAGGATACGACTATCTCACTCAGGATGTGGATTTTCCCTAATCACAAAACGCTTCTATCTTTTTTTTTCCCCCATGAAGTGCTCCTATCTGCTTTAATATGTATATGCAATAGAAATGGAAAACTAAAGATAAAATAAAAAAACAAATGATTGCCCAACACTCATGGTAAAATTTTGGCTAGAATGAAGATAGTAGATACAAAGGCGTACGATTGGTATGACTCAGTTCGATACGGATATTGACACTATTCAAATCAAAACTATAAAATTTTAACAGTTTGATATAGTTGGATCAATATAAACATTTTAGGCATAATAAAAAAAAGGAAAAACTACATATAAGCCCCCAGATTATAGAGCTCATTACAAACACATATCCAAACTATCAAGAGTTTCAAATAGGTACCCAAACTATATGACCATTAACACATAACTACATATGTTACCATTTCCATCCATTTGACCATTAACATGCCACGTTTCAACAACTTGGTCCAAACAGCGAGTGATCTGGAAAAAATTAAAAGGTCATTTTTGGAATTCTTTCAAATAGTAACAATCACCATTTCCCCAAAATGAAACCTTAAAACCAAATCGAATTCCCCCAGCTATTCTCGCCAAGTTTGATATGTGTGATATGGATTCACCCAACCCAAATTGAAACCCTAAAACCCAAATTGGAATTCCCCCAACCCAAATCAAATTCTTTCTTTCGTGTGAATTTAACCCCGTGCATTCCTTAATGAAGGTGAGTGGCGATGGTTTCGCAGCTCCATGGGCGACCGTGCTTGTTCGGCTTCTTATGATTTTTGAGCGACGAATGAGAGAGAACCACTTCTTGCAACTGCACACTTTGCACCAGTGGTTGCGATGCTGGAGAGCCGATATTGGCATTCTGAGATTCAAAGCACGGTGCACGCGAGCTGCACACCCTGTTCATAATCTCACCGCAGAGCCCCGGGTTGAGCTAAAAAGAATGTATCAAACCTACACAGAGTCGATAGAATCGTCTCGATCAAGAGTTCCATTCAACTAGTTAAACTAGAGTTCGAGCTCGACAAGCTGGTCTAGACTGGTGAGCTAAATCAGAATCGGACCGGAGAGGTTATTGAAGGAGAGATCAAGAATGGCAATGTGATGGAAGGAGATAATGGAAGCTACCAAAGATTGTGTTGCGGTTCAGGAACAAGGACTTGAGGTTTTGGAGAGGGGAGTGGTCGGGGATTAGACTAGAGATGGAGTTATTGTGGAGGCTAAGGATACGGAGTTAGTCGAGGCAGGTTAAGGTGTTGGGTGGGAAGGAGCCATGAAGGGAGAAAGAGTGGAGGATGAAGTGGAAGATGCGGGCCCTGCCACTAATAGTAGTCAAAAGGCTCATTATGAGTGTATATGACACACCATGATCCGAAAAGTCCAATAAAGCTCCAAGATCGAGGCACACTGGTCTGCATATGGACGATGACGTCCAGATGATGAAAGCCAAATAATTAAAATCGTTCTGATTTAAGAAGTTGAGCGAAACCTAACTAGTGAAAACCGATTATGTTTCACCGCGACAGTAAAAGTATAGAGTATACACAGACAATGATGATCATATAATTACATGACTACCTGTGAGACCCAATTTCCACCTTGTCACTCCAACCTAAGGAGTGAGTGTCAAAGCAGCTAACTAGTCTCCTCGATGTATGTGAAACCCCACCGGAACCTGAGGGGTTCAAAAACAAAGGATGAGTGGACCTAGTAATCTATTTCAGTGTAAAACCATAAATAATAAAATATGTTTTAACCCCTCGATTTTAGAAAACTTAAACAGTAATTTTAAGCTTGCACGTAGTACGAGAAATAACGTTAATATAATAATGATCAAATGTGTCATGTTAAACATATATGTATCACATGTTAACCTACTAAACTCTTACTCATGAGTCGCTCTAGTCATACTCTCGTGACAAAACTGGGTATATTTTCTCGCGACAACGACCACATGAAGGCTAGGTATGAGGACCCGTGCCCTAGAGGCATGGTTAGCAATCCCACATCGCTCGGGGGGGATCTGGGGGATGCGCCCTATATGTGTGGGCGCGCATCTATCCAACATGAGGCCTTTTGGGAGCTCACTGGTTTTGAGTTTTGTTGGAATTCCAAAGTTAAGGTAGGAGCTAGTGCAATCCCAGGATAGGTAACCCACTAGGAAGTTGCACATGGGCTCCCGAGAACAAAACTATGAGGGCTGGGCCCAAAGCGGAAAATATCATGTTAAAGGAGGTCAGGTCGTGACAATTGGTATTAGAGCTCAACCCCGGTCAGAATTGAGTGTGCTAGCGAGGACGCTGGGGCCCAACGGGGGGTGGATTGTGAGGACCCATGCCTTGGAGGCATGGTTAGCAATCCCACATCGGCCTGGGGGGATCTGGGGGATGCGCTTTATATGTGTGTGGCGCGCATCTATCCAACATGAGGTCTTTTGGGAGCTCATTGGCTTTGAATTTGGTTGGAACTCTAAAGTTAAGAGAGTAGGGGTTGGTGCAATCCCAAGATGAGTGACCCATTGGGAAGTTACACATGAGCTCCCGAAAACAAAACCATGAAGGTTGGGCCAAAGCGGACAATATCTTGTTAGAGGAGGTCGGGTCGTGACACTAGGTTCCTAACACCATCACCACATGTTTCCTAAAGCTTGGGACACAAGCTGGTGCTATTAACTAGTATTGCGAGCAGTGCAGGTGAACGGTCACGAGGAGAACTAGTATGTGGCCTACAAACATGTACTAGATACCAACTAGTATGTGGCCTACAAACATGTACTAGATACCAGCGACTCATAAAGTGGATTCTAACATCTCAACCTCAATAATACCCCAGGGACTCATATGCACAATGTCATCCATGAATTCAACTAGATATGTATATGCAACAATTAACTCACCATTCACATACATGAAACACAAGTTTAAACAATATCTTATACTAGCATGCAAGGATGGTCCCACAAGATAAACAATCATAAATGGACCAATCAAAGTATGACACATTATAAACCAATTGATCCAACATGCTCGGAAAGTAACCCACAATAATCACCATAGGACGTGCAAATAAATCATGACATAAAAACAAGTTTGAGGAAGGGGGTCCACTCACACTAGTCGGGGAGTTGAATCACCCGAAAAATAAATCTACTACAACCTCCAAACCAACCAAGCTCTAGGAAAACCATCCAAAAAGGTCACAAACAACTCACAAGTTAACTACTAGGTCAAAATCCCTCTAAGGTAGCCCAAAATAGGACTTAGAAACACTACCAGCCAACCCAAACGGGTAAAAAATTGTCAGAAAAGCCTTAAAACTACGCCTACACGCTGCCGGGAGTTGTAAAACAGCCCCACGTATCAGTTCAGGGCTAAAAAACCACCCCACATTCTCTCTAAATAATTAGATATCGTTTCCACGATCGATTACTTGGGGGGTTGTTCGACCAAGAACACTCTGATGCCTAAGTTAGCTTTGAGAGAGAAAAAGAATATACTTCGAAGAATCGACTTCCCTTTATTGGGAAATGTGTACCTCTTATATAGGGGTGAGTGGGATGTTCAATTTTCATAGTTTCGATGTGGTACAAATGCTCCTCAATTTTCATGCTAACATGTGTTATACAGATCGAGGGTGGAAAGGTTTCCACATGTCATCCTAGTTTGGACCCAATGTTGGGCTATGTAAGCGTTGTGGGCTTGGGCTCTGTCCGGTGTTTGGGCTTCAAGTATTATTGCCAGGGGCAATTTGGCCATTCCGAGAATTTTGGGCCACGTGGCAGCTCTACATTCTTCCGGTGATTTTGGGTTCCACACCCATTAACTAGAATACAACCAAGTTTCTTGGAAATCCTCCTATCAAGCGGTTGGTTATTATGCCATGTTAGGAGACGGCCTAAAAACCTCAAATCTTCCAAGCAACGCGACTGAATACATGTCCCAAAATCCCTCATTGCATTATCCCAAGAATGGTTCCCACTTTCACCCTCATTGAGATATCTACACATATTAAAATCTCCTAACAGGTGGCTCAAAGCCCACCAAGTTGTTAATCAAACGAAATCATTCTGCAGGGTCTTCCTATCAATTTCACAATTGCAGGCATAAATAAAAGTCACAAAAAAATAGTGTCTAGTGCTCAACATAGAGACTTTTGTTTGGATGAATTGCAAAGAGTCCCTAATCACCGATAATGAAAAAATCTAGGGATCCCAACCCATTTAGATATGCCCCAAAGAATGGCGTGCACGATTATCCATAGTATACCAATTGTTAAACACAACAGCCTTAATATGATTAATATTACAACCTCTAACCTTTGTTTCCATCAAATCCACTAGACCCATTCGATAGGTTCAAATAAAATCCTTCACCTCCAATTGCCTGCAATGATCATTGAGACCTGAGAGGAATCATCCCCTCCACTAGCACCATTCTCAAGCACCTTCACTTTCCTCTTAGATTTGTTTTTAATCTTCTTCTTCTTCTTCTTAGGAAATCCCAGCCACGCAAACCCCTCAGATTTCATGCTTACAGTTGTCCCCTTTCTTGCGCATAGCAGCAAGAGGAAGTGAGGAATCGCTCTTCGTTGAAGATTAAATGTCAGCCTCCAAAAGATGAGAGAACTTGTTAGGATATTCAACCTCATCAATCGTGAGGTTCTTAATGCCAAGAAATCCATCACCTCCAGACCTGGACTTTATTTTGGATTTCTTCTAGGACCCCAACGAAGAGGACATAAGATGAGCACCCACGTCCGTATCAGGTAGGTCCATTGGTTCATCTAGCCCAACACAAATCGACCTAAATAATTGAGAAGGTCTAGGTCTAGGTGACAACCAACATTGGGCTTCAATGATGGCAACAACCACCATTTGAAGTTCTTCGTGCAATGCTCGGACTCATTTCTAAAAAAATCACTTTAAGGGGGAGTGTTGAACATTAAAGTTTATTTTTTGGAATACCAAAAGTTTTTAGCCTTTTAATTTTTCTATATATTGATGGTTGTGCTAGTTGGAATGCAAAAGGTTGTGTCAGTATTAATTAAGCTCAATTGTTAAGGTTGTATGGGTTATTTAAATCTTGGAGAATGTTGTTGCCCTCATACTTCCATTTTGTAAAAAAATCAGTTTATGTAGAAAATATACCTGCTGTGTTTTAGTTTCTGGTTTGGCTCTTTTATTTTCTGGTTGGTTCTTCTTCAAAGATTGGTTGTGGTCTTGGGCTAGAGGAAAACATTGCTTTCTCTAAGTTTGTGTTTTACATGGAATTAGAGACCTAAGGGGGTAATTGATTTTTTTTTTTGGGTCAGATCCCCTGGTGGAGAAGATCATCTAGTGTTCTTAGAATGGTGTCGTCAAGTTGAGTTCTCGGCCTTAAAATAGAGCTACTGAATCAATCAAATTACAAGATTTGGAGATCTTATATGGAGTCTTATCTTGTTGGAGAAGACTTGTGGGATGTTGTTGGCGGATTAGATACCACCAAAGCTGAAGATGGTGATGGTAACAAAGATTATGCTCATGTTTTAAAGAAATGGGCAACATTCAACTCAAAAGCTAAGTTTGTGTTTAACCAAACAATTTCCCATAGTTTGTATGATCATATTATTAAGTGCAAGTTAGAAAATGATATTTGGGAGACTTTCAATAGGTTGTTCAATAAGAAAGACATTGCAAGATAGCAGATGTTGGAGAATGAATTGGTAAATACAACTCAAAGCGATCTCTCAATTTCTGAATATTTTCTTAAGGTAAAAGAATTTATGCGCGCCTGAGATCTCTCTTTTGGATCCGGATGAACTTGTGTCTAAAGCTCGAGTAAGGAAGCATGTTGAATGTGGTTTGAAAAAAGAATACACTTATTTTGTCACTTCAATTCAAGGATGGGATCAACAACCATCTTTGGAAGAGTTTGAGAACCTATTATCTTCTCAAGAAACTTTAGCACGTCAAATGGCTGGAGTGTCGATCTCCAACAATTCCAGAGATGTCCTCTTTACCAATCGAGAGAAAAATTTCAAGATGGATAAGAAGAATGAATTTCACAAGCAAGATAACAGTCTTGGAGAATCATCCAATCAAAGGTATAAGAAATTTTGCAAGCGTCATCGGTGTGGTAAACCTGGCCACATAAAGATATATTTTCGGGTCAAACTAAATGAAGGCAGTGTGGCAGAAAAAAATGGCAGTTCTCATATTTCCAGAAAGATGATGAGGAGAATTGGGGGAAGTGTTTTCGTGCTAAAACTTCAACCGCTGAAGCGTTGGCTATAAATTTTTAGGAAGATTGGTTTGTAGATTGTGGTTGTGGCCATCATTTAACTGGAGATGAATCTAAGTTCTCTCATTTAGATCACCACAAAAGGAATGAAGCAATGGTCAGCCGACAACACAGTTCACCAAGTTGAAAAAGAAGGTATTTCAGTACCAAATGTTGTAGATGCTGGCAATTATGCATTATTTGGGCCGAAAGATGTGAAATTTCTCCAGAATATTGAAGTTCTAAAAGCAGAGTATAAGTGATAGGACCCGCCCCGATCCTCCCTGGGACCACATGGGGACGTGCCCTGCTCCCGTCTGACACCCAAAATAACTTTCCAATTTTAACCTTAACGTTCAAATGCATAAATAACCAAATTAAAGTTTTACATCAAATCCGAAATAAACAGATGTCAGACAAGGGATGAAATCCAAAATTACAAATTGCGAGCACGACTCTAAAATAAACCTGCGGGTAAACCACCCAACAGGGGTTCAGGTACGCAGAAGTAGATCTATGTCTCAGCCTCAGGATCCTCCTCTACCTCAGTAGCACCTCCTGGAGGGGTTACCAAAACAATAAGGGTGAGTGGGCCGAAACTCAAGTTTATAAAACCGTTTAATAAGTAAAACATATAATTTACCCCTCCGTTTTCCAAACATGCATGCATCAGAATTTAAAACCATAAACCATATAATATGAATCATAAGGCATGTAATAAAATCATAAGATAATTTTAGACACTGCACTATACGCTCCGATCCTGACATCCCAGATGTCTGACGTCCCTGACGTCCAATAAGGCCACAGTCTCAAGGCTACGAGTGCCACTCGAGGTCTCAATCCCGAATCCAATCCCCGAACCCTGTCCAGGTACGGCATCTCAAATGCCTAGTGTCCTAGACGCTCGACGTCCCTGACGTCAAATAAGTAATCCTGCTCCTGAGTCATTTTACGGTCCGGTTCCTCCGTAGAATAACCCCTCGCAGGCAATGTGCCATGACCACTCCGGGGTACCACATCCGGAAGAGACAGTATCACAAGAATGGATCTATACAGTGTAGTACCAAATACATTTTATTGATATCCACATTCAAAACATATATACGTAGATAAAATCCAAACCAATCTTTAAGTTTCATCAAACGGGTCTCAAACCCAAATACCGTGAAACGTGCCATAACCATAATTTCAATATCATCAAAACCGTTTCATGATTCCAGCATGTGAATATGTAAGTAAATCAGAAAACATTTAAGCATGCAAGGGTTTAATGAAATCGGGCCCACTCACAGTACGATCCTGCGGTGAACCTGCGCGTACGAACTTGTACCGGGATTATCGTACAATTCCTGTCAGTCCAAATCACACGTAAGGGTCACTACAAGTCTTAAACATTTATCCAAAAAATCCGAAATAGAAACCGGCTCAGGGAAACCGTCAACACGTTTCCCGAGACAACCGGCCCCGAACTGACCCTCCTAACTATCTCAGATCAACATGGTTAATTCATCAAAAATGTTCAGAATGATGAGAGGAACAAAATTCATGTTGATCGTGATCAGAGATAAGGTCCAACGCGCCCTCACGCGCCGCCCAAAGTGGCTGCGCGTGAAAGTCACGGGCCTGACACTGTAGCTACAGTGTCACCACCTTCACCCGTTTGTCTGTAATACGGGCCTGCCACCCGCGGCTTGACCCGGTTAATTAACCCTCAATTTCCACTCGATTTCACTCGTATTTGATCCTAACATGATCATTAACTATCCAATTTAGGTTCTGAGACATTAATCAGCCTCGACAAGTCCCCAATCGACCCATCGACCCGTGATCAACCAAACGGGTCAATCACCAGAACTTCCTGGTTTCTAACTCAATCTCCAATTAACTTCACAGGAAGCATAATAGGATCAAAACGAACTAAAACACACAATCAATTGGACCAACACTCACCTGGAAGTAGTCGTCCAAAGCTCTGAAATTTCTCTGAACACGGCAGTCACAGTCCCAGCTCACCCGTGGCTGGTTGCCTTTGATTTTGATATGGATGTGTTCTAAACACTCCTAGAAAGCTCACTTAGTGTTTAGATTGGTCCAACAGACCGTATAAATTGAAATCCGAAATTCCCTCCAATTTTCCCCGAAATGGTTTCTCTCTGGTTCCTCACCTATTCTCAGTTCTTTCAACGGCTGAGTGAAGCTCACTCAATTCCTATTCAGTTTTAAAAAATTTAAGCCGTCCCAGAGGATCGTGGAAGCCTTACTGTCCACTGAAATTTGTCCCCCGAAAGCTTCAAATCTTCAATTATCAAATGACCGTGCTGGGTGGATGAATCAGACCACGTTTGATGCTTCCAAAAGTTTTAAACAATCCATACTTTCCAGCACACCCTTGAATAATCAATTAGGCACTCAGAACCACCGCACATGGTGGTGCCGCCCATGTTCCCCCGCGGTTGCTACAGTAACCAGGGGTAAAATGACCAAAATGCCCCTGGTTCAATAATTACCAAAATACCCTTCACTTCCTAGACCCGTAACTCAACCATACGAAGTCCGATTTCGGCGTGCCACCTGTCTACGGACTCAGGGCATCGAGACCTACCTAACGGTCTTTGAGTTATGTGAAAATTAGTTATCAAACGAAAAGTCAACATTTTCGCCCCTATCGTCCAAATTTCGGTAACGCCCCTGAACTTCCGATAGTCATAACTTTTTCCCTGATCATCCGAATTGGACGTGCCACCTGTCTATAGACTCGTGACGTCCCGAACTACGTCACGGCCATTGGTCAAAGTCCGTTTGACCCACAAATCAAAAATTCAACAATTTGGCCATACCATTCACAAGGGTAAAAACGTCAGTTCATACATTAAATTACATTATTATAATCCTCGAATTTCCGGGGTGTTACAATAAGGCTGCTACTCTTGTTGATCAAGAGTGTGTTTGGCTTAGAAGACTCTTAGGGATGTTTATGCGCCAATTGAGCAATCATCTTCTCTATTTGGTGATAACCAAAGTGCAATCAAACTTACTTCAAAGTTTGTTTGTCATGTGAGAACTAAACATGTCGAGATTGAGCATCACTTCATCCATGAGAAAGTTCTTAATGGTACAATTAGCAATTTGGTGGTAAGGAGAAATGAGACTATGAAAAATATCTTCACCAAGGCTCTCTCAAAAGTACCATTTCAAGTTCTTCGTGTAAAGCTCGGACTCATTTCCAAAAAATCACTTTAATGAGGAGTGTTGAACATTAAAGTTTTTTTTTTAATACCAAAAGTTTTTAGCCTTTTAATTTTTCTAAATATTGGTGGATGTACTACTTGGAATGCAAAAATTTGTGCCAGTATTAATTAGGCTTAGTTGTTAAGGTTGTAAGAGTTTTTTAAATCTTGGAGAAGGTTGTTGCCCTCAAACTTCCATTTTGTAAAAAAAAAAAAAAATTGTTTATGAAGAGAATATACCGACTGTGTTTTAATGGCTGGTTTGGTGCTTTTATTTTCTGATTTGTTCTTCTTCACAGATTGGTTGTGGTCTTGGACTAAAGGAAATTTTGATTTCTCTAAGTTTGTGTTTTACATGGTATCAAAGTCCCAATGGGTAATTGATTTTTTGCCCAGATACCTTGGTGGAGAAGATCATCTAGTGTTCTTAGAATGGAGTCGTCAAGTCGAGTTCCCGACCTTAGAATAGAGCTGCTGAATCAGTCACTTTACATAATTTGGAGATCTTGTATGGAGTCTTATCTTGTTGGAGAAGACTTGTGGGATGTTGTTTGTGGATCCGATACCACCAAAATTAAAGATGATGATGGTGACGAAGATTATGCTCATGTTTTAAAGAAATGGGAAACATTCAACACAAAATCTGAGTTTGTGTTGAAGCAAACAATTTCCCATAGTCTGTTTGATCATATTATCAAGTGCAAGCCAACAAATGATATTTGGGAGACTCTCAACTTGTTTTTCAATAAGAAAGGCATTGGGGGATTGCAGATTTTGGAGAATGAATTGGCAAATACAACTCAAAATGATCTCTCAATATCTGAATTTTTTCTGAAGATTAAAAATTTATGCGCTAAGATCTCTCTTTTGGACTTGGATGAACCCGTGTCTGAAGCTCGAGTATGGAGGCATATTGTTTTTGGTTTGAAAAAAGAATACACTTTTTTTACCACTTCAATTAAAGGATGGGATCGGCAACCGTCTTTGTAAGAGTTTGAGAACCTGTTATCTTCTCAAGAAACTCTAGCACGTCAATTGCCTGGAGTGTCAATCTTCAACAATTCAGGAGATGGCTCTCTTCCAATCGAGAAAAAAAATTTCAATATGGATAAGAAGAATGAGTTCCACAAGCATGAAAGCAGTCCTGGAGAATCATCCAATCAAAAGTATAAGAAAGTTTTCAAGTGCCACCGATGTGGCAAACCTGATCACATAAAGAAATATTTTCAGGTCAAACTAAATGAAGGCAATGTGGCAGAAAAAATGGCAGCCCTCATATTTTCAGAAAGTCAGATGATGAGGAGAATTGGGGGAAGTGTTTTCTTGCTGAAACTTCAACCGTTGAAGCGTTGTCTATTAATTTTCAGGTTGATTGGATTGTAGATTCTAGTTGCGGCCATCCTTTAACCGAAGATTATTCTAAATTATCGTATTTACAGCAACACAAAGGGAATGAAGCAATAGTGACAGCCGACAACACAATTCAGCAAGTTGAAAAAGAAGGCACTGTGATCATCAATGGTGGAGGTAATGAGTCTATCACCTTGAAAAATGTTTTTCATGTTCCGAGTACGAAGAAAAATTCATTTTCAGTTCCAAATGATGTAGATGATGGTAATTATGCGTTATTTGGATCGAAAGATGTGAATTTTTTCCGGAATATTGAAGTTCTAAAAGCAGAGTATAAGGCTGCTACTCTTGCTGCTCAAGAGTGTGTTTGGCTTCGAAGACTCGTTAGTGATGTTTATGCACCAAATGAGCAGTCATCTGTTGTATTTGATGATAACCAAAGTGCAATCAAACTTGCTTCAAATCCTGTTTGTCATGTGAGAACTAAACATATCGAGATTGAGCATCACTTCATCTGTGAGAAAGTTCTTGATGGTACAAGTAGAAATTTGGAGGTAAGGAGCAATGAGAATGTGGCAGATATCTTCACCAAGGCCCTCTCAAAAGGACCATTCGAAATTCTTCGTGCAAAACTCGGATTCATTTCCAAAAAAAAAAAATCACTTTACGGGGGTGTTGAACATTAAAGTTTGTTTTTTGGAATACCAAAAGTTTTTAGCCTTTTAATTTTTCTATATATTGATGGTTGTGCTAGTTGGAATCTAAAAGATTGTGTTAGTATTAATTAGGCTCAGTTGTTAAGATCGTATAGGTTATTTAAATCTTGGAGAAGGTTGTTGCCCTCAGACTTCCATTTTGTAAAAAAAATCAGTTTATGCAGAAAATATATCTGCTGTGTTTTAGGTTCTAGTTTGACTCTTTTATTTTCTGGTTGGTTCTTCTTCACAGACTGGTTGTGGTCTTGGGGTAGAGGAAACCTTGTTTTCTCGATGAGATGCTTTCATGTTTTAGATTACTAGTTGCTACCAATCTATTGGTTATTTAAAATTTTGGGCAATCTGAACGCTTCTCAAGTTATGAATTCGGTTTTTCTAGTATCATATATTAAGATTTAAATGGGAAATTGTTGTTTTAGGTTGGTGTGATAAATTTTTTCGAAGTTCTATCTACTAAGAGCGAGAGGATAAGTACAATATATTTTTACTTTAAAAAAGTTCACTCGATAAAAAAGACGTACAGCAGCTAGCTAGGGGCCGGCGAATTAATAAATATTGCAATAGCAGCATAATTGTACACGTACGTAATCCATGCATCAATGAGCAGTCACGATCGTACGCCAACTTTTCATTTCCAGCTAGCTAGTTCCTAGTAGTGGTGGGCGTGTTGGAGGCTTGAGGCTTGAGGCTTGAGGTTGAGGTTGAGGGTGACTCACTGGAGGGTGATTGATTAGTTAAACAGTTATATTTTAATCGCACTTTAAAGAGTCAATATACGAACGTAGTATGATTCATCTTATATTTCAAATGAATAATATTTTGAAGGGGTTATTGGCCGGATATCGGCCCTTGCAATTCAATTTTCATACACACAAACTGATCATTTATTTATTAGTAAATTAGCTAGAGTCAACCCAAAATTCAAAACCCTGGCCATATAGGATAATTGTTGGCCATGTATCGTAAATAATTTATTTTATATCCTTTCAAATTACTAATTTTATCAAGAATTAATAACTAATATTCCAAAAATAATTTATTTTATATCCTTTTTGTTTTTCACAAATACCCCTATTTTGTTTTAGACATAATTACAAATAACCACTTAGATTCCAATTTTTTTTTTATAATAAATTAAGTTATTAAGTGATTATCAATTAAAAAAATTGACATCAACATAAAAATTGACAAAATTGATCTTCTATCGTAATATTTTCAAAATTAGAATGATATTAATGTATACAAACAACTATAATGACAATTTAATATTTAAATAACTTATATTACATTTAATTAAAAAAATTCATATTTTAATATTTAGTAAGCACTATTTGTTTATGGAATGTAGATCCCCCATAGTTGAAGAATGAAACGCTAATGAAGGACCTGAATAACCATCAGCCTTCCAATCATATAAGTACTCTACTTCCATTTTAAAAACTCTTTACACTCCCTATATCAATTCATCAATAATAGAGCTTTATTTTTATACAACCGTATTTGTTTAAATAATTAAAGAAATGGTGATAATAAATTTATTTTTCTCCAACGCCTATATGCATATATTTATGTCAATGGGCTGAATTAATGAATTATGAATTTTTCCAAAAACTGATGTGTGAGTGTGTGGTACCAATTTATGCCGAATGTGTGATTTAATATTTTCCATTTCGGCAAAAGTTGATATCACACACTTACACCACTTTTTTTTTTGGAATTGATCACACATTATAATTGATCTATTATATGCTTTTAAATATGTTGGATGCTTTTAAATATGTTCGATGCTTTGAAATCATTCTTGAGTGGTTCTGGGAATTTCTGCAATGTTTCTAAATTTTTCTTGATTTTTTGGAAACTGAGATTACTATGAAGTTTTCGTCACTAAAAGATGAAGAACATTTTTTGTGACGAAAAACCTAAAGAATACCATGGCAAAAATGAGTAAAAGTGATAATTTATGGAAAAATTATACAAAATTATGCCAAATAAAATATGCACTAGAATAAAGACTTTTTTGCTGTCTTTTAACGCATGTTTCTTCAAATTAATTTTTATTATGGGATGAACCTTTTGGGAAGAAGGGTGCGTTCTTTAGAAAAATGTTTTATGAGGTCCAAAAGTAAATCCCTCCAATTGAGGCTAGACATTTTTTTTCTTCTTATCATTTGTATATTTTTAACAATAAATCTCACCAAATCCACAATTTAAAAACAAATCTTAATTGAATACATCAAGATTTGTTTTGAAATTTTTAATAACATTAAAAGTTTTAATTGAATGCACCAGAATTTTTGAAAGTATTTTAAAACATTTAAATGTTTTAATGGAATACATATGTATTCTTAAAATCTTTGAAAATATTTAAATGTTCTAATTAAATACGATTACCTTAGTGTTATTGTTTAATGGTATTCATCTCCAGATGCTACGTGGGAAGCCTTAAGTTCGACTCTCGTAAATGGCGAGGTCAATACCTAATATTATATAATAATAAGAAGTCCTGTTTTAAAAGTTTAATAATAAAAAAGGAAAATATTTGCTAGCGTCTTTAAATTTTATACTAGTTCTAATTATATTCCATGAACTTTATTCAATTGCACACGTTTATGAACTATGTCTAAAGCTAAGAATAGTCATTTCGTTAAGTTTATCAATTATTTCTGTTAAATTTATTTTTACACATTTAGACATAATTCAGGGATATCTATTATTAATAATAAAATTTATATAAAAAAAAGAGAGAGTGAAGTTTGTGTAAAATTCAAAAGATGCTAGACACATGTTTCCTCTAATAAAAAGTAGTGTTAATTAGATAGTAGGCCTATCCATTGTCTAATGACCACTTTGAAATTAGTCCACTTATGTGTAATCGTAATATCAACGTTTTTGTAATGTTACCCCATCTAAACATGCATGAGCTGGGGCACTTGAAATTTGTAAAATGACTTTCATTTTTCAATTTCTCAAAACTAATTGAGCACTCAACTAAACATGTGTTTGACTAAAAGCATAATTGTGTTTGGCTTTGCTTTTTTTTTTTTTGTTTTGTTTTGTTTTGGTTGATGCAATGGATTTGCTCATTGGAGTTGGTACATTTTAATTTTATAATTTTTTAAAGATGAACTCTGATATTTGAGACATAATTAAGGGGGCATAATAAATTAATTTGTGGTCCAAAGCCTAAATTCCTAATTAAAAGCAAACCCACCCTACTTTCTGCAACTTCCTACCTATAATCAATTTTTCCTGCCTTGGATAATTTGTGGTGAATTTTATATATGAATTTATCCAAAAAAAATTGTTAATGCATGTTAAAATTAAATTGTGTCATAATAATGATAATATTAAATTTGATATTTTGTTATGATTATTTTTTAAAGGATAATATATGCTTACATCACACCTTGGTAGTATCTCTTTATATCGACATTTTAATTTATCGAATTGTCTTTATACATACACGATAATCGGAACCTCTAATTCTCCAAATCAACATACCAATATCATTTCTGTAAAAAATCAATAATATTGAAGATCATTAATCATTCATATATATCAACTATAATAGGCTATTCACCATGAGGATTTTAATCCTTACCAAAACCATTGATTTATTGCCTCTGGGGTGTAGTCTCGTGACTGCGGGCAACTCGAAATCAAGGTGGACATCATCAAACAGATGACACCCCTCGATCCAAAAGGAGATTGGATGGGACGAAGAGCTTGCACACTCGATAACCCTCGCACTGCCACGGTACAAGAGTCCTTGGAAAGACTTTCTTACCTATTTGATGATCTAAAGCAAGCCGAAGTCAAAGCACATGTTTATTTTATTTTTTTACGGAGATAATCTTGATATGATTATTTAAAGAATAAATAGTTCCAATTATATATATATATATACAAAAATAATTCGATTAATGATGATATAGAAATATACTATTAGGATGAGATGCAAATATTTTCATTTTAAAAAATAGTTCACAAGATAAGATTTCCTGAAATTCCAATAGAAAATAAATTTATTTTCAGTTTTGTTGGATGTGGGTTTGCAAACTTGAGAATTTGCGTTCCTATTTGGCTATGAGTTGGAATAGGAAGGTTCGGAAATGGACATAGGAAACAAGCATATGATGGCGATTTGAAAACGAGGAAGAGAAACCATCATTCATTTCACACTTCGGAAGAGTTTTCTAGCAACTCCTCATGAACTTTCCCTTATTGTATTCTCATATATAATAAGATGTACGTGGAAAATTGTTCTAGTCGCACTATCATCTTTGGGTTTGTTAAATTTTGGCTTCTTGTTATGTTGCAAAATGACGGCCAATTCCACCATTTGACGAACAAAAAAGTAATACTTCAACAATTTGTAACTTTAATAGTGATTCTTGTTGATTTTTGAAAGATAATTTCGAAGAGTTACATGTCCCAAACTTGAAGACTCCAAAGTGTACTGCAACTACTACTGATCATAAATTCACAGTGAGTGGGTTTGGCACTAGCAATGGTGGGGAGTTGGTCAAACATAAAACACTTAAAACACTACACAATATCATTACAATATCTATTGTCACCTTATAAATGGATGATAATATGATATATTTGATAGGAAAAATAGTTGCTAGTGTCTCTGAATGTTATATTAATTTTAATTATTATATTTAAATTTTATTATTGGTAGCAAATATTTTTGAATTATGTCTACATGCGTAAAAAAAAATCATTCTGTTAAGATTTCTTAACGACTTCTCTTAAAAAAACACACACACTAGGATGCTTTTATTCTTATTCTCAATATAAATCATTGAAAATTTTAAAAGAATGATTGTCTTTGCATATTTAGACATAATTCAGAAATATATGCTACTAATAATAAAATTTAGGGACGATAGCTAAAATTAATGTAACATTTATGAACGTTGAACAATTTTTTTCATATTCGATACATTTTACATCTTAAGGCAACATTAAAGAATAAGAACTAAGAAACAACGAGGGGGTTTCAACTTTCATTTGGTATGAAAATCATTGACTTGAAGCCAATGCCCTAGCTAAAAAAAGAGTCTATTTTCATAAATAAATAGATAGAAGAAGAAATTATTAGAGAGTATGAAGCCTAGGGTCATTTGCAGCATCTTGCTTCACCAAATAATGCTTACAGATTCCATCCCAAAATTCAACTTTGCTTTCCTTTTTTGAATGACTTAAAATCTCCTCTATATGCATCTTTAATTTATAAGCTTTAAAAAGGTGTATCTTGAAAAGATGATTTCCTTGATCACTTGATCCCACATCTTACTTTGATCGCTTGGTCCCACATCTTACTTTGATCGCTTGGTCCCACATCCACCTCATTCTTGACCAATCTTATACACATAATATTTGCAAACCAAATGCCAAAACAGATGTGAAACGTATGAGGGACCAAAAGCAAGCATATAGATTTTTTAGTTTCCTTCTCCCAAAAAAGAGGAAATTCGTACGGGTGGGTTAATGTACGTTTTGGTTTTTGGTTGATCTAATGGGCTTCACTAATTTGACTGAATGAAATAAAAGCCCAATGAAAAGAGGCGAAAGCTTGCTCCTACTATATTAGGGGAATGTGGATTTGCAACGGACATCGGATGAGACATGCAGTTCGGTAATACTTTTTGGACCGTATTTGTGTAGTTTCTATCAAAATTCAAGACTGATGTTTGGAATACGAGAGGCGGAAAAAAAAACATGAGGAAGAATATGATGGATGAAGGGAGACCATACATAAGAGGATGAAGGGAGACCATACATAAGAGGACCGTACACAATGAAAACTAAATTTCCCTTTTTATTGGCTCCCCATGACGCACTACTCTTCGTTCTTTCCTATGCTTTCTCCATATCTACAAAATAAAAAGTGAAATTCAAAACAAAATGGTTATCTAAATTTTTATTCTTTCGTACCAAATACAGGGGAAAATCACAAGAGATGAAGACACCGAAAGAAAGAAAAAGGAATAAGAATGAACCATTAGGGTTGGATGGGACGAGGTGCTTGCACACTCGTTAACCCTCGCACAAGTGATGCTTCTACATTGTAAGTGATTAGGGTGGATTAGACAGAAAAAAACCTGAACAATCTAATTCCCATCAAAATGGGGAGGTTTGGAAGTAAAGTTTCCTTCCATGTCTAATTACCTAGTTATCAGAAGACATTCGTACATACCTTCGAAATACCTTAAATTTGGTAATTATCAAATACAATATGATCTTCCCCCCAAAAAATTCATGTACGTAGAGTAGACTATAGAGTGGTACCTAACATGAATAAGAAAACATGGGGAGTTACAATTAATTTCATTTTCATTTTCATTTTGGATTCAGATTCTTTGCTTGAATTTTCTCCGAATGGGGTCTGCCTGACTTTTCTCCTTCTTTCATACCACTCGATTCAAATTTCATCCAAAAAGGTAGAAAATTGATACATCATGCTTATACAATGGTTTTTTACCAACCTTAGGAAGGAAAAAAATTTGAACTTTTTCTCACCATTGGAACTTGACAAAAGAACCAAATTTTCTCCATTGATTCAAATTTCCCTTATTTCATGCAGTATTGGATAGAGGGTAAATGCTTTACCAAGAATATGAAACAACTCGAAAATATAGTCAAATTGAAAATGAGCATTTTCCATTACGTTTGGTGAGAAACATGACATAAAAATATTAGCCAAAGAAACAATTACCTTGTTTGCTCCTCAAGTTGAATGCCTTTCCTGCCATGCTCTATCTTTGTCAATGTGTCACAGGGCTCAATGTGGCTTAGGAAGTTAGAATCTGCATGCATTCTCAATCACTACAGAGCTCTCAAGACATATGAGACTGCTTCTGAGTAGAATCTGCACGGATTCTCAATCATTATAGAGCTCTCAAGACATATGAGAGTGCCTCTGAGTTCTGCTTGCATTGTTAACCTGCTTACAAATCTGCATATACTAGTCTAATCTTTGTAAAAGCAAGCTACAACGAGAAGCTCAAATACGCTGCTACCATGCTTGCCAATGGAACAGATATATTGTCATCTAATACCTCTGTAATTGGAAGCGATTCCACTACTGTTGCCACCAAAGAAACCAATGCTACCTTTTCGACTGTCTGGAACCAATTCAACTCGAAATATCCTAGAAATGAGTAATAGTAAAGCATCCCAATGGACATCAAGAACCCAAAAATAAACATCGATATGCTACCAGCCCAACTCTTTTTCTGATTATAAGGGATCTTTATGGACCCAAATTTTCTGCCCATGATATCAGCAACACCTATAAAACCATCAAGCTGAAAAAGGTTACCTTCTTACAATTAGACAGAATAAAAGTAACTTTCTACTATCCATCCCACCATTTTTATACAATCATGCGTCCGTGACTCTATTTCTCTCATCAAGTGGCATTTCATGATGAGACTGATGGAGAGGTGACTGTATAAAACTGGTGTGGACAAAAGAATTACTTGAGTAAGGGGACATGTGAATATGGTAGGAGAATTAAGTAGGGGATTTACCATCCCCACCACACATCATTGCCAAGGAGATCACTCCAACTGGAGACTCGCGCCAAAACACAAGTGCGCATAAGATCAATATCAAAACATAATACAAAGGACCTCTAAGCAACTCCCTGCAGATTTGAAAACCTGAAGCTAAATCACTACAGCTTTAGAAAACTTGACAAACCAGCTGCAGACAACTAAAAGGTTCAATTATTAGGAAAATTTACTTCGGGTTTCCTTCTCTCGTGACAGATTTGACTAGCCCTTCATTGGTGACCAAGGAGAAGCCATGAAGAAGCAGCCTCAAGCAATTGACAAGGGGAACCAGAGAGGCAAAGTAGCGAGCCCCTATTGAGGTGCTATTCAAGAATTAAAACAATGAGTTCAACTAGTCAATAAAACTAACAGCACTGCTCACTGGAACAGTCTAAAAGAATGAACAACAGCTGGTGCAAGAGATTTGAAGAAAAAGCGTGAGAGTTGCCTGAAAATTGGCCAGGAAAGCGTGAAGAGCAGCCCAGACAAAATGTGCACCAATTTCTGCTTAAACTCTGCATTGAATTATAGGGTAAGACAATAAGAAATTCTGAAAAAACATCATATGCTACTCAAGCTAATCATTCAGGTCTACTTTTAAAGAGTAATGCTAGAGAGAACAAAAAACAAAACTAGCAAATATACTTTTACTTTGGAATGTATGAACATGAGATCTTGGGTATAGGATACCTGGATTAAATCAGCTATGAAAGACCAAAATCAGCCACTATAAACATTGGGTTTTGATCCTTCAAATAATATTTCAGCCATTGTTATCATGTTTCACTTGTTAAAACTTAAAAGGAAACTACCCTACTATTCATCACAAATACATATGGTAAAAGTAGATGCTACCATTATTATGGGGAGAGCGAAACCTTCAACTTTTCAATTACAATTCTGAAATTCAAATTCTAAAGATTATGACAAACATAGAAACAAAGACGAATCAAAAGTTTCGACGACTGAAAATAAATTAATGGAAGCAAATGACCTGTTGGAGGAGGCCTCGCTGCGTGAGATTATCAAAGCAGAGGACGAGGCCATAGGCGCCGCGAGTACGAGGGCGGTGGCGCCGGAGTCCTGCAAGAGGCTATCGGAGGCGGCGCGTAGAGCCCATGCGGAATTGGACAGGCGTGGAGGAGGAAGCGGCGCAGGGTTAGAGGATCTGGACACGAAGGGGGAGATGCGTGTTGTACGGGTGGTTGAGGGTGGTGGGGCTGGGGCGACGATGGCGCACGATAGAGACAGTGGAGAGGTGGAGAAGGGGTGCAGTTGGGGTGCAGGATAAGAGGCTCGTCGTCATCGGTGAAATTTGGACAGACTAGAACGGATGGAAATGGAAATAATTGTTGAGGGATTTTGAAAGTTTTGACGAGAAAGTTAAGAATTCAAAAATGCGGTTGTGGACCAGCGGCGGGTAGTGTATAGTAGAGTGAGTTTTCTAGTGTAAGATGTGATAACCGGTAGTCACTCTCTGATAAAAATATTGATATCGACGGATATATTGCTAGTCAAATTTACGGATATCTCGCTTCAAATATCGGTATCAATATCGATATCATTTATGGTCAACAAAAATGACGAAAATTCGGTCTAAAAGTTGGAAATTTGAAATGAAATTTTAGAAAAAACTTAAATACTCAATTATGATTATATCAGACTAATAAAAACTATAAAATGACTTTGATATAATAAATATATGATGAATAATATGACACAATAGGGTTCCTGCCGATTACTAGTAATTTAAAAATCTAAACATAAACATAAATTGAAGTGATATTACTATAATTGAATATTAATATATTTAAAAACATAACAATAAGCCTAAAAAAATTGAATGGAAGAAAAATTATAAAATGAGTAAATATGTTTAAAATTGGAAAAAAAAGAATAAAAAAATAGAGTCAATTTTTGTCAAAATTGGAAAGGATTGATATATTTAAAATTAGAAAAAATGACAAATATAGTTTAAAATAAGGAAAAAATAACAAATATAATTCAAAAATAAGGAATAAATGAAAAATATAGTTCAAAATAAGAAATAAATGAAAAGAAAAAAGAAAAAGAAAAAAAAAGCCAGCAAAAGAAAAAGAAAAAAAAAGGCATTATGCGCAAAAGAAAGAAAAAGAAAAAAAAAAGGCATCGCAAAAGAAAGGAAAAAGAAAAAAGAAAGGCATCCGCGCCTTGGGGGGGTCGAACTTAGGTGGTGGGCAACTTTTTTAAATAAAAACAGCCCCACAACCAACTCTACTAACTTGCCTGATTGAAATATTAGGCAACCAAGTAATATATAAAGTGTACTTACTAACTTAAAACACTCATCTTCTACCTTGCGCGGGTCTGCTATTCAGGTTTTTTGACCCGGCGGCATGACCCGGCTGTAACTTGATGGTTTTACGTCCGATTTTCATGAAATTTGTTTCTATCTCGATCGTTTTAATGAAATAAGGAGATCGATGGGCTTAAAAACAAGAAAAAATGTTGATATTTCGCTCAATTCCCCCCCCCCCCCCCTCTTAGATGCCACCGGCCATTTTTAACGATATATCGTCGATATATCGGCCCCTATCGGCCTATATTTCAATCCCTGCTTCTACCAAAGGACACCGACGCATTTAACAATGCACAAGGACAAGGTGCCTCCACAAACGATGGGTGTGGATCATGTGGGACTACTACTCGCATTTATGTAACCCCAACGTGTAGATATTAGAACTTGGACGTCAGTTCAGGCTACCTTAATGATTGCTTCTGTTAGTGATGAGGAGATTTGGGAATCCGTGTTTCAAGTTTAAGCCTAATAAGGATCTTGGTCTGGATGGTTTGAATGTATATTTAATTTTATCATCGTACATGGCCTGTGACAGGACCCATCCCAATTCCCCCGGGATTAACGCGGGATGACCCTGCTCCCGTCTGACACGAAGTGTTAGACAAGGGATATTTCCGACCTTTGCCCTCCCGAGCTATCAGAGTACGCCAGGATCCGGGGGAGATATGTGATATCTCGGTCTCTACTACAGTCCACATACGATGTCAACCTGAAGGGCAGTCAAAACATTAAAGCTGTGAGTGGACAAAACAACCAGTTTATAAAAACATTTTAACGAAGACATTTGTACCCTTCACTAAAAAGCATGCATGCATTCGAAAACCATTTAACCAAATGAAACCATCTGTGGGAACTAAGCCCAAAACCATAATCAAATCAAATATACGGGCCACTGCCCAAATCCATAAGAAACCAATAAGGACTCAGCCCAAAACCATAACCATACTGAAACCAAATACACGAGCCACTGCTCAAATCCTGTGCACACCACATATCAAAGAATCATAAAGATTCAACCATACGGGCTAACTGCCCAAAACCATATGGGACTCAACCCAAAACCATCATGAAACCAAGTACACGAGCCACTGCTCAAATCCTGTGTAACCACACATCACATATCATAATCCATATATATCATATAATTCACACAACCAATCCTGTCACGGTTTCCAAAGTTACGCGCGTGCTACCCGGGTCTCATCCGAGTCTTCTCAAAGTCAAGGTCAATGTCCGCAGACCACTGATCCTACCTGAGGTTATAGTAACCATAGCCTTCCTGAGAGTAAGGAACCCAACTAGGGGGTAACTTCACTTCAGTCGGTGCTCCGTGACTACTCCGGGGTCCACCCAGGCCAACGACCCTCCCGAAGGAGATAATAGAAGTAAAGGAAGGTATATGAACATATATATATATATAACACAAATATCCATGCCCGGTTCCCCTGAACCGTCATGATCCATAATATCCATTTCATTCATATATATATATATATATATATAACATCCTCCATGCCCGGTTCCCATAAACCGTCATGTACCATAATAACATAATCAGGGTTCATGCCAGTTCCCATAACCCGTCATGAATCACGATACCATAACAAGGGGTTCATGTCGGTTCCCATAAACCGTCATGAACCTGGAAATCCATTTAAGGTTCCCTGACCTGAAATCAAATCCGTAAAGTAACCTGGGTCTCGTGCACGAACATAGGACATCAGCTGGGCACCGTGCCCGATATCTGAGGCCATATGCCCGAGACAAAACCAAATGGGTTTCATACTCGAGTTTATCCTTTTGGAAATCCAAATCCAAATCATTTAAACCATTAAAGAAATACAGACCCCGTATAAGCAACGTATAAGGCCGAACCTCGAAATACGTGCTTATACGTAACCACATACAAATGCACCCCATGGCATCATCAAACATATAATAAATATTTATGCATGCACCAATTTAGAAACCAAGGTCCACTCACAGACCGTCCGAAGCCGCGCCTCAATACGTGTGCCATAATCGTCTCTCGGGTTAATCGTCACCATCGGGACTCCCAAACCTATCCAAATTCATTTAGAGGGTTACTAATAGCCTCATTAACCTCTCATTGAAGTCCCATAATTTTCCCGATTTTCTAAATATTTTTAAAACTGATCCTAAACCTTCGACATCCGAAACCCTATCGAAACGATGTCTGATTGACACGAAACCAGTCCCAAAATGTTCATTACATCGAATAGAAGATTTCACGTGTTGAACACTTCCCCAAAAGATAAGGTACATGCCCCCACGCGCCCTCTGAAGTCCCTGCGCGTGAGCCCGGTGCACAGTGTCATCTTCAACCCGCGTGAACCGGTCCACTGCAACCTGAACCGATCTGGACCGGCGTGACCGGTTCAACATTTTTCTCCCTTTTTTTGGTCCGATTCCAACCCTAATTAATCCTATAATTCCTATTTCTTCATTCTCTATCAATCCCAATCATTAAACCTTACTAAAAACGCCTAAATCCTACCTATAATCGAAGGGCCTCACGGCCTTGTTTTTTCCCAGCTATTCTCACGGCCTCCTCCACCATGAACCACTCTCTCTAATCATCATAATAACTTCCTAATATCCTAACAAACGCATCCCAATCATTTAAAAGAAACCATAATGAGGAAATCGAATTAAAAATGGAAATTGGGCAAACCGAGTTACCTCTAAGGTTTCTTGGCTCCACCGTCCAGGCCCGCCACCACGTCCACAGCTCCTCCTCTCAGTCCCTCTCAACTCTCTTGGTCCTCAGGCATGATAAAACAGGAAAGGGTTGGATTGGTTTGGTGAGAAATGAGATCGGGTTGTGTTTGAAATGAAGAAAATGAAGATGTTCGATGCATGAAGGAAAAGAGATGGCCTATGGATGGGTGACACTTGTCACTCATCCATAGGGCAGGAACTAAATATCTGAGCCCACTAGAGTCCAAAAGTTAACTCGTTTCGTAATTCGCGCAATAGTGCCCCGAAACGTCCGTGAACCGTAACTTCGTCGTCGAACGTCCTAATTCGACATGCCGCCTGTCTATGGATTCGTATCATCCCAGTCTACGTAACGGTCCTTGGCCCTCGGCCATCGGACATCCAGGTCAAAAAGTCAACTATTTGCCCATTTTAACCATAATTACCAAAATGCCCCTAAACTTCCGAACGTAATTACTACTTCTTCGAACGTCGGAATTGAACGTGCCACATGCCTATGAACTTGTGACATCACAAACTACGTCACAGTCATTGGCCAAAGTCCATTTGACCGTCCGATCGAAAAGTCAACGTTTTACAACGGCTAGGGGCAAAACGGTCATTTTGCATTATTCGTCCGATTTCGCTTAACCAATCACGAATTAACCTCACTAATCATGATTAGTCACTAATCTAATTTAGGAATTTGGGACGGGTCGTTACAGCCTGTTATTGGTTCTCATGTGATAAGTGTTGTTAAGGAAGTTTTCTCCAATTCTTGTCTATTGGGCGAAACGAACTCCACTATTGTTACTCTAGTTCCCAAGTATCCTAATCCTTCTTCAATGGGTAACTTTCGACCCGTCTCTTACTGCAATATTATCTATAATATTGTTTCTAAGATTATTGCTAATAGGATTAAGCTAGTGCTCGCTTCCATTATCTCCCCTAACTAGTCTGCTTTTGTTTCGGGAAATAGAATTTGGGATAATATTCTCCTGGTCCAAGAATTGTTCAAGGCAGTGGCGGATCCAGAAAATTATTTTTAGGGGGTCAGCCTTAATGAGTTTCTAAATTTGTTAAACAAAAATAATACCACCAATTTTGTTTGAAAAATTAGGCGAAACCAATTTCAATTCACTTTGTTTTGATTTTTTTTTTTTTTGCTAACACTTTGTTTTGAATTTGAACTATTGGAATTATTTGAAGTAAACCTAATACTTACTCTAAAAAAATCGTTTCATATCTGTAAGATTAATACAAAATATCCTAATTCTATTAGAAACAATTGTTCATTAAAAAAACTCAATCAAACTAATAAATAAAAAAAACTCCCCATAGGTCTTAGTCATAGACATACTAACCAATAAACTTATATCAATAAAAAAATATAATTACTATAAATTTATACACCATATCAATTATCAAATAACCTAAATATAATTTATATTGATTGGAACAAAAATCAGATTTAATCAACAAAATTCATATAAATTGTTCAAACAAAAATTCATCCTTGCATATATATAAAAATAAACTCATGAGTAAATTCAAAACAAAAGCCTATAAGAATGAATCATAACACAACTTCAACAAATTCTAAAACATTAATGCAAAGAATCAATAATTTAAAAAAGAATTTGAATTGAAACTTACTTGGAAATTGGAATTGTCAAAATATAGAAAGTGTAATTTAGATGCTCTTGTTGGCTATTTAACTTGTTAAGTGCCTCCTCAAAAAATAAAAAATAAAAAACTTGCTAAGTGAGGGTGAAATTGGCAACTAAATATGTAATTAGAATTTAATTAGATTTGTAGATTTAAATAAAGCAGATGTAGATGTTTCCAACTTGCAATTGATAAAGTAGACGTAGATTCCAACTTGCAATTGTCATGCAATTGGTAAAGGCAAGCCGCAAGACAAAGCAACAGAGAGTGTCTGTGTGTTTTTTTTACCCAAAACGACGTTGTTTTGGGTTCATTTTTTTTAATAAAATACGTAACCAAAACGACGTCGCTTTGGTAAGTTTTTATTTTAAAAAAATAAAACTGCAAAACCAACATCGTTCTTCCTTCTTGTTGCGGCTTAACCTTCAAACCCAGGGGAAAAAAAAAACCTCAAATCTTATAGGAAGGGGTCAAGATACAACTTCTAAGAGAGGAATTGAGAGGTTGAAGGGGTCAATTGACCCCTCTTGCCCCTTAATAGATCTGCCTCTGGTTCAAGGGGTACCATCTTAACTCTGGTGTGCTTCGATGTGCTGTGAAAGTTGACAATCTCAAGGCCTATGACTCCCAGTCTTAGGATTTTATTATTGCTGCTTTGGAGGCTTTTCATTTCCCTCCTAGTGTTGTGGGATGACTCTCAGCTCGCGGGTTTCTTTCCTAAGAAGCGTGGCATTTGTCAAGAGATCCTTTATCTCTTTCTCTTCTCGTGATTGCTATGGCAGTCTTCTCGTTGATTATGTCGAGATGTATTCGCAGCAATCCGGAATTCAAACTCCACTGGAGATGTGACAAAGTAATGCTCTCTCACCGGGCCTTTGCTGATGAACTCATTGTTTTCTCTCATGGTGATATTATATCTCTTTCCATTGTCAAGTCTGCCTTAGATTGTTTCTCTAGTGTTTCTAGTTTACTGCCTAATCTTAATAAAAGCCATTTGTATGCTTATGAGGTTTACCATCATGTGAAAAGGCAATTATTATACTGTTTTGGTGTTCAGGAAGGTCCATTGCCTATTAGATATCTTCGGATCCCAATTATTACCACAAAATTAACTTACACAAACTGTACCCCTTATTGGAGTTAATTCAGAACCATGTGAAAGCCTAGGAGCATCATTCCCTTTCTTTTGCTAGAAGGCTTCTGCTAATCCAAACTGTTTTTTGTAGCATTATGGTCTTCTAGGGCTCTCACATTTTTTCTGCCCAAAGGATCACTTCTGATATTGAGCAGATTTTTCGTTGTTTGATTTGGTCTGGTCATTATTCTGGGTCCTATTATGCTAAGGTTGCTTGGAAGACTGTGTGTAAACCTAAAAAGGAAACGGGTCTTGGTATTAGAAAGTTACATCCTTGGAACATTTCAATGATGGGGAGGTATATTTGGTATCTTTTCGAGGAAGGATCTTCTAATTTATGGGCTATCTTGGCCAAGGCTTATTTTATCCGCGATCGGTGCTTATGGAATTTGAAAACTCCTGCCAACTCCTCTTGGGATTGGAGGAAGCTGATAAATTACCGTGAGTGCATCCGACCTTATATCCAAGGCATTGTGGGCAATGGGGAGCACATCTTCCTTTGGCATGACAGGTGGAATCCTTTGGGTCCATTGAGGGATTTGGTGGGTCTTTTTGGGTTGGAGATGTTTGGTAGTTAGTATGATGTCTTGATTTCTAATGTTCTTGTCTCTGGTAGTTAGCAATGGCCTTTGTCTTCTAGTCCTATTGTCGTCCTAATTTGGAACACTTGCAACTCTATGGCAACATATCATACTCGGGAGGATAGGTTTTCCTGAGCTCCTACATCTAATGGTTTGTTTTCTTCCAATTCGTTGGGGAAGGAGTTTAATTCTTGTGGGATTGTTACTCCCTGGGCTCATTTGGTTTGGACCCGGGCTGCTATTCCTATAATTTCCTTCATTCTTTGGACTGCAATTAAGGGTGTTAAAAAACCCTAACATGATCTAGTTCTTTAATGTAACCAACAATAATAGACTAAACTAGCAAATTTTAGGAAACTTAAAAATACACAAGAATTATACTGGTTCGGCAGAACTTTTGCCTACGTCTAGTTGTGATTTCTCTAGGTAGAGAAATTACGGCTCCCTTTTATTAATAATAGAGATTACAAAACTTTTGCAACCCTAGAACTAATCTCAAAACTCTTGGCTGTTCTAACTATTTTTCCCTCCTTTATAAATAAGTCTTGCCGCACCCTATTTATAGATATAGAGTTGGCATAAATGTCCCAAGGCTGATTGAATTCCTCTTCCTAAGAGGAATAGGAATTTACACTTATCCGAAACCTAATTGAATAGGGAAACTAGAAATTAATTCCTAACACAATCGTAAACCAACTAAGACACAGTTGACGAGCCAAAAAGCTAACAATCTCCACCTTGGTGGGTTAGACCAAGTCTTGATTGTTGCAACCTAGAGTATCTTTGAACTTCCTTGAAGCATCTCTGGAAATCTTCAAGAGTCTTCACCTTGCCAATCTTCATCTTGCCTCATTGCACCTCAAGTGAGGAGGTGCTGTGACAGGACCCGTCCCAATCCCATTGGGACCACCCGGGAACGTGCCCCGCTCCCGTCTGACAACGACTCCAAACATACCAAAATTACCCTTAATTAAAACTAAATACTCAAATAGATAAATAACATGCAAAAATATTGTTCAGAGCGATAGCTGTCAGACAAGGGATAGTAAAATAACAAAACGTGCGCACAATAGTCAGAGTACATTATTCTGGTGCTCAACCTACCCACAAGGGAGTGTACATGTGCACAGCTAACAAACTAAGCCTCTTCCTCCTCCTCCTCCTCCTCCGGGTCCTCCTCTATTTCCGTGTCACGGTCTGGAGGGGTCAGTAAAACAAGTAAAGAGTGAGTGGGCCAAAAATAACAATTTATAAATCAATTTTATAATAAAGTAAATCATAAGGTTTTACCCCTCCGTTTTCCAAATCTTGCATGCAGCGAAAACATAGTATTATAATGAAATCGTAATCACAGAATCAGCATAATAATAATCGAAAGGAGAAACTAACATATCAATGCACTGTAAAACCCAACCCAAATGATGTCACGGTTCTAAGGCTACGCGTTGCCACTCAGGGTCTCACACCCAAGACTCTCTAGGTACATCAGTGCCCGGTATCCCGGTCACTGCCCGAGGTATACGAACATGCCTTCCTGAGAGTAAGCAGCCCAACGGGGGTCACTCCACTCAGTCAGGGCCCCATGACTACTCCAGGGTCCACCCGGGCCAACAACCCTCCCTGGAGGAGACAAGATAGACAGGTAGGAAAGTACAGTACAATAACAGTATAGTTTACTCTATGTCCCCCAGGACATCCCAGAACAAAATCCACATATAATCCAGACGGGTCTCATGCCCAAAACATTGTAATAACAGATATAAACAGTTCATATAAGACTCATCGAAATCATAAGTGGGAATAGTAAAATAGTTTATGCATGCAAGCCTTTTATAAATCAAACAGCCCACTCACACTCGGTCCTCGCTGCTCAACGACCGTTAAAACCTGTATTAACATATCTAAGAGTCACTAAAGGACCCTATAACTCCAATACTAAGACCCTAGAACAGATCCGCCTCGAATACGCAACCCGAACACTATTCCCGAGGCTTCAAACCCCCTTTTGACTATCTTAACGATCTCCGATCGACACGAAACCACCACCATTGGATCTGTATCGTTGAAACCTTGAACATGGTACCGGTCACACCAAAAATATTGTTCGCACGCGCCCCCATGCGCCTGGTCAACGTATGGGTCAACGCTGCTACAGTGCTGCTCATGTCAGTAGTGACGTCATCATTGACACTTGTTAGGTGGCATATGGCACACTCTGGTTGGCCCCTGATTTGACAATCTCTGACAGGATGACGTCAGAAGTGACGTCAGCATGATGATGTCATCACTGTTATAGTACCGGGTCAACCCGTTTACTGGAACTGGGTCGCCGTTGACCCACGGCTTGACTCTATTCCACAGTCCGTTTTCGGCCACCATTTTCGATGGGGTTCAATCCTATAGAGTCGTCTAGGTCTATCCTATGGTTCTATAACCTTGAAAATAGAAGAAAACTGGTATAAACTCACCTGGGCTTCGATGAAGATCACGGCCAAAGTCCGATCGTCTTCTCCGGCTATCCACCCCGTCTCCGCCGTCCAAATCGATCCCTAAACGTTAAAATGGGTTGGTTCGAAACAGGGAACACAAATGGGTCTCTCGAGTTTTGGGCCTTACCTCCGCCGTGTCGCCGTCGTGGCCTTCGTCGTCTGTTCAGTCGTGCTCCTGGGGTCCTCAAAGTGTTAACTGGAGCTCTGTTCAAGTCGAGATGGTGAGGGGATGGTGTTTTGCTTCCTAGACCCGATTCCTCTGTGTTTCGGGTCTGGGTTTGTTCGGGCCTGTGCAGGCCGGGGGAATGGGTTGTGGCTGCTGGTGGTGCACGGTGGGGTTCTGGGGATGACGATGGTGTTTTGGGTGGTCGCCTGGTGGTGTGAGGGTTGCTGGTTCGATCGTTTGGGTTGAGAGAAAATGGGAGGATGCGTTTGCACGGTTTAGGGAGAAATGTGAGAGTGTTTGTGTGAGAGAGAGGAATGATCGTGCATGAGGAAGAAAAAGCAGATAGGATGAAGGGCTGGGATGGGTTTGATCAGAAATCCAATGGCTGGGATTCAATGATGGAAAATTAATTAGTATATAATGGACCAATAGGCTATAGGCTTGCTTTATTGGAATAGTGTTTACTTGGATGAGTGACACTTCTCACTCATCCGCTGGTTTGATTTAAATCTGAGTTTGGCACGGATTCCCATAATTAATTAATATTCTATTCAGTTGTTCTCGGTTCGTAAATTCCCCTAAAACACGTTCGTGACCATAACTTCTTCATACGAACTCCGATTTCGGCGTGCCACCTGTCTACGGATTTGTGACGTCCTGATCTACGTCATAGTCATGGGTCAAAGTCCAAATTATTTTCCGGGCCAAAGGTCAAAGTTTCCCCCTCCTCATGGGCAAAATAATCTTTTTACATTAAAATATTAATAAATCTGGTTCGGGTCGTTACAACCTACCCACCTTACAGAAATTTTTTCCTCGAAATTTACTCAAATAAATGTGGGTACTGTCCTCTCATCAAATCCTCGGGTTCCCATGTCGCTTCCTCCAGATCGTGGTTCCGCCATAACACCTTAACCAATGGAATTGTCTTGTTCCTTAAGACCTTTTCCTTCCGATCCAGAATCTGTACGGGTCGCTCCTCGAAGCTCAAATCTGTCATCAGTTCCAACGGTTGTTCCGGTAATGCATGTGAGTCATCCCGAAGATACTTCCGTAGCATAGACACGTGGAATACATCATGTACTCGGGAAAGCTCCGAAGGTAGTGCTAAATGGTAAGCTACTGGACCAATCCTCTCAACGATCTCATAAGGTCCGATATAACGGGGACTCAACCTCCCACGTCGTCCGAATCGAATGATTCCTTTCCATGGTGATAACTTCAAGAACACAAAGTCACCAACCTCAAACTCCAGATCTCGGATCCGTCGATCCGCATAACTCTTTTGGCGATCCTGGGCCGCCTTCATTCTCTCCCGGATAACCTGAACTGTCTCCTGGGTCAAATCCATCAAATCCAGCCCCACTGCGGTTCTTTCCCCAATCTCCATTCAGCATACAGGTGTTCTGCACTGTCGACCATACAGTGCCTCATAGGGAGCCATCCCTATACTTGCATGGTAGCTGTTATTGTAGGCAAACTCCATCAGTGGTAATCGATCAGCCCATGAATCCTGGAATTGTAACACACATGCCCTCATCATGTCCTCTAGAGTCTGTATCGTCCGTTCAGACTGTCTGTCGGTCTGTGGGTGGAACGCTGTACTGAAGTGCAAGTTCGTACCTAAAGCAGTCTGCAGACTCCTCCAAAACCTGGAAGTGAAGCGCGGGT
Source organism: Prinsepia uniflora (assembly GCA_032719365.1). Lineage (NCBI taxonomy): Eukaryota > Viridiplantae > Streptophyta > Magnoliopsida > Rosales > Rosaceae > Prinsepia > Prinsepia uniflora. The sequence continues at coordinate 69,065,709 of CM064868.1, read as the reverse complement.
CTCGATCCGACACGATCGACTCCGGGGTACCATGTAGTCGAATGATCTCATTAATGAACAATTTAGCCAAACGATTAGGATTGTACGTCTCACGTACAGGCAGAAAATGTGCTAATTTGGTCAACCGGTCCACGATGACCCAAATCCCGTCAAATCCACTCCGTGTTCTCGGTAACTTGAAAACAAAATCCATCGTAATATGATCCCATTTCCATTTCGAAATCGGGAATTGTTGCGTAGCCCCATAAGTACGCTGTCGTTCCGCCTTGACTTGCTGACAGATTAAACACTTGCTGACGAATTCAGCTATCTCTCTTTTCATCCCTGGCCACCAATAGTGGTCCCGGAGAGTACGATACATCTTCGTCCCCCCTGGGTGCATAGCATAGGCCGAACTGTGTGCCTCGTCTAAAATCTCTCTCCTCAACTCTGGTACCGCAGGTACACACAATCGTCCAAGTTTCACTAATGCTCCATTGCCCCTGATAGAGAAATCTTACCTCTATCCGGTCTCAACCTCGTTTCTGTAGTCACCGAATATCTGGTCCTGTAGTTGAGCCTCGATGATCGTGTCGACCAACACCGGTCGCACATGAAAGCTAGCCAACAAGGCTCCCTGCTCGTCCATCTCCAGCATAACTCCGCTCTTCCGAAGTTCCACTAATAAGGGAAGGTACACCAATCTCAGGTGTGCAACTAATCCCGCCGATTTCCTGCTAAGCGCATCTGCCACCACATTAGCCTTGTCGGGATGGTACTCAATTGTACAATCATAATCCTTTAACAACTCTAACCATCTCCGCTGCCTCATGTTGAGTTCCTTTTGAGTAAACAGATGTTTAAGACTGTGGTGGTCGGTGTATATCCTGCACGTCACACTGAACAGGTAATGTTTCCAGATCTTTAGAGCATGAACCACCGCTGCTAACTCCAAATCATGAGTAGGGTATTTCAATTCGTGGGTCTTCAACTGTCGAGATGCGTAGGCAATAACTCTCCCATTCTGCATCAACACGCAACCCAAACCTTGCTGCGATGCATCACTATAAACCACGAACTCCCCACTGCTATCCAGTAACGCAAGGACAGGTGCAGTGGTTAAACGGAACTTTAATTCCTGAAAACTTCGCTCACACTGCTCGTCCCACACGAACTTCACCCCCTTCCGTGTTAACCGAGTCAATGGTGCGGAAATCTGGGAGAAACCCTCCACAAATCTCCGATAGTAGCCCGCTAGTCCAACAAAACTTCGTATCTCCGTCACTATTGTCGGTCTCGGCCAATTAGTCACTTCCTCCGTTTTCTGGGGATCCACGCTAATCCCATCGGGTGATATGATGTGACCCAAGAATCCAATGCTGTTCAGCCAAATTTGACATTTGCTCAATTTGGCATATAGCTGCTCTTGTCGCAGTTTACCCAAAACCAGCCGTAAATGCTTCTCATGAGCCCTGACACTCTTGGAATACACCAAGATGTCGTCGATAAACACAATCACGAATTTATCCAAGTACGCTCAAAAGACTCGATTCATCAAGTCCATGAATGCAGTTGGTGCATTCGTCAGTCCGAAGGGCATCGCCAAGAACTCGTAATGCCCGCACCTCGTCCGAAAAGCTATTTTCTGAACGTCCCCCTGGCTATTCTTAACTGATGATACCCTGACCGCAAATCTATCTTCGAGAAGTACCGTGCTCCTTGTAACTGATCGAACAAATCATCAATCCTAAGTAAGGGATACTGATTCCTTACCGTGGCCTTGTTTAACTACCGATAATCCACACACAACCACAAGCTACCCTCCTTCTTTTTCACAAATAGAACCGGTGCTCCCTAAGGTGATGTACTGGGTCGGATAAACCCTAGATCTACCAGTTCCTGGAGTTGGATTTTCAATTCCCGTAGCTCAGCCGGTGCCATACGATACGGTGCTTGCGAAATCGGTCGTGTCCCGGGGAGTAATTCGATCGTGAAATCGATCTCCCGGGGTGGTGGTAATCTAGGTAGGTCCTCTGGAAATACATCAGGAAATTCCCGCACAATCGGGATATCCTCAATCCTCAAAGATTCATCCGTTGACTCTACCACATATGCAAGATAACCCTGACACCCCTTCTGTAAAAGTTTTGTAGTTGTAAGTGCAGATATTACCTTAGGTGACGAGTCTCCACACTCTCCTTGGAATATCACCTCCGGTAAACCCGGACCCCTCAAAGTCACCTACTTGTTGCAGCAATCGATGATCGAATTGTATTCCGACAACCAGTCAACTCCAAGTATCACATCAAAGTCATGTAAATCCATAAGGATCAAATCTGCTGGAAACTCTACTCCTTCAATTTCCACTGGACAAGCCCGTAACTCCTGGTTCACTCGATAGGTCACCCCCATCGGTGTACCTACCCTCATCTAGTCCTCAAGTTCGGTCACCTCACGGCCCAACATACTCGGACAGCGCAGTGAAATAAAGGAATGAGTAGCTCCCGAATCCATCAATGCACGAACGACAATATTAGACATGTGTACCGTACCTGTCACAACTCCCTGAATAGTTCTGCCCTGCTGATGTGTGACAGCATAGACACGGGCCATAGACTTTGCGGGTCGTCCCCGTCCTCTAGCTCCTCGATCACGGCCACGCACGACACCTCGTGCCCGGCTGCTGGCAGTCTGGGATGCTGAGCTCTATGCTGGCATAGTGCTGCTCCGAATCAGCGGACAATCAGAAGCATAGTGCCCCGGCTCACCACAACCAAAGCATGTGACCTTCCTTGGTCAACCCGAGTATCCTCCTAGTGAGGTGCTTATCGGTGAGTATTGCTACTGCCAAGCACCAGAACGCTGTCCAGACCGCTGAAGACTCCTAAAATGACAAGAACGTCCTCGGCTGCCCAGAGATGAAGATCCGCCAGAATGTCCTCCCTTCGAGCCCCGACGGCCCGAAAATCCCAAGTGTGGGCGATCACGTCGCCGTGACTCCCCCTCAGTTCGCTGGCGTGCCAGAATACTATTCTCAACCCTGGTCGCTGCATCAGTTAGATCCCTCATGGTAGCAAAGGGAGTCGCAGTCACCATCGCCTGAATCTCAGGTTGCAGGCCCCACTCGAATCTGCGACATCGGTCATCCTCGGTGATCACGAAGTTCTCAGCAAAGCGAGACAACATCAGGAAAGTCTCCTCATACTCTGCTACAGTGTGGTCTCCCTGCTGGAGTTGCAGGAACTCTGCCTCACGGGCGTTGCGAAACGACCATGGATAAAACTAGTTGAGAAATCGCTCCGGGAAGGTCACCCACGGAATAGTGTGAACGGTCCAGCCGGCCAGGACAAGGTTGTGCCACCATCGATAGGCGCTCCCATCCAGTAGGAATGTCGCCAGTACGACACTCTCCTCCGGTGGACAGTGCATGACCTCGAAGATCTTCTCACAGCGGTCAATCCACTGGTGTGCTTCCTCGAGGTCGGTCCCCCCGCTGAAGATCGTGGCACCCAGGCGCTGAGCCCTTTCAATGCTCACAGTGTCCCCATTCCCTCCATTGCCCTCGTCAACACGTGCACGGGGATCACGTTGGGGAGGCATATCAAACTGTTAAGAGGCAAACAGGTTAAAATACATCGAAAACGACCATGTACAAGTACATACCGCTAACCTAGTACACTGACTGTTAACCCTAGTGCTCTGATACCAAGCTGACAGGACACGTCTCAATCCCACAGGGACCACCGGGGGACGTGCCCCGCTCCCGTCTGACAACGACTCCAAACATACCAAAATTACCCTTAATTAAAACTAAATACTCAAATAGATAAATAACATGCAACAACATTGTTCAGAGCGATAGCTGTCAGACAAGGGATAGTAAAATAACAAAACGTGAGCACAATAGTCAGAGTACATTATTCTGGTGCTCAACCTACCTACAAGGGGGTGTACAGGTGCACAGCTAACAAACTAAGCCTCTTCCTCCTCCTCCTCCGGGTCCTCCTCTATTTCCGTGTCACGGTTTGGAGGGGTCAGTAAAACAAGTAAAGAGTGAGTGGGCCAAAAATAACAGTTTATAAATCAATTTAATAATAAAGTAAATCATAAGGTTTTACCCCTCCGTTTTCCAAATCTTGCATGCAGCGAAAACATAGTATTATAATGAAATCGTAATCACAAAATCAGCATAATAATAATCGAAAGGAGAAACTAACATATCAGTGCACTGTAAAACCCAACCCAAATGATGTCACGGTTCTAAGGCTACGCATTGCCACTCAGGGTCTCACACCCAAGACTCTCTAGGTACATCAGTGCCCGGTATCCCGGTCACTGCCCGAGGTATACGAACATGCCTTCCTGAGAGTAAGCAGCCCAACGGGGGTCAACTCCACTCAGTCAGGGCCCCGTGACTACTCCAGGGTCCACCCGGGCCAACGACCCTCCCTGGGGGAGACAAGATAGACAGGTAGGAAAGTACAGTACAATAATAGTATAGTTTACCCTATATCCCCCAGGACATTCCAGAACAAAATCCACATATAATCCGGACAGGTCTCATGCCCAAAACATTGTAATAACAAATATAAACAGTTCATATAAGACTCATCGAAATCATAAGTGGGAATAGTAAAACAGTTTATGCATGCAAGCCTTTTATAAATCAAACAGCCCACTCACACTCGATCCTCGCTGCTCAACGACCGCTAAAACCTGTATTAACATATCTAAGAGTCACTAAAGGACCCTATAATTCCAATATTAAGACCCTAGAATAGATCCGCCTCGAATACGCAACCCGGGCACTATTCCCGAGGCTTCAAACCCCCTTTTGACTATCTTAACGATCTCCGATCGATACGAAACCACCACCATTAGATCCGTATCGTCGAAACCTTAAAAATGGTACCGGTCCCACCAAAAATACTGTTCACACGCGCCTGGTCAACGCTGCTACAGTGATGCTGACGTCAGCATGACGTCATCACTGACACTTGTCAGGTGACACGTGGCACACTCTGGTTGGCCCCTGATATGACAATCTCTGACAGGATGACGTCAGAAGTGACGTCAGCATGATGACGTCAGAAGTGACGTCAGCATGATGACGTCATCACTGCTATAGTACCGGGTCAACCCGTTTACTGGAATCGGGTCGCCTTTGACCCATAGCTTGACTCGATTCCACAGTCCATTTCCGGCCACCATTTTCGACGGGGTTCAATCCTATAGAGTCGTCTAGGTCTGTTCTATGGTTCTATAACCTTGAAACTAGAAGAAAACTGGTATAAACTCACCTGGGCTTCGATGAAGATCACGGCCAAAGTCCGGTCGTCTTCTCCGACTATCCACCCCGTCTCCGCCGTCCAAATCGATCCCTAAACGTTAAAATGGGTTGGTTCGAAACAAGGAACACAAACAGGTCTCTTGGGTTTTGAGCCTTACCTCCGCCGTGTCGCCGCCGTGGCCTTCGCCGTCTGTTCAGTCGTGCTCCTGGGGTCCTCAAAGTGTTAACTGGAGCTCCGTTCAAGTCGAGATGGTGAGGGGATGGTGTTTTGCTTCCTAGACCCGATTCCTCTGTGTTTCGGGCCTGGGGTTGTTCGGGTCTATGTAGGCCGGGGGAATGGGTTGTGGTTGCTGGTGGTGCACGGTGGGGTTCTAGGGATGACGGTGGTGTTGTGGGTGGTCGCCTGGTGGTGTGAGGGTTGCTGGTTCGATCGTTTGGGTTGAGAGAAAATGGGAGGATGCGTTTGCACGGTTTAGGGAGAAATGTGAGAGTGTTTGTGTGAGAGGGAGGAATGATCGTGCATGAGGAAGAAAAAGCAGATAGGATGAAGGGCTGGGATGGGTTTGATCAGAAATCCAATGGATGGGATTCAATGATGGAAAATTAATTAGTATATAATGGACCAATAGGCTATAGGCTTGCTTTATTGGAATAATGTTTACTTGGATGAGTGACACTTGTCACTCATCCGCTGGTTTGATTTAAATCTGAGTTTGGCACGGATTCCCATAATTAATTAATATTTTATTCAGTTGTTCTCGGTTCGTAAATTCCGCTAAAACACGTCCGTGACCATAACTTCTTCATACGAACTCCGATTTCGGCGTGCCGCCTGTCTACGGATTCGTGACGTCCCGATCTACGTCATAGTCATGGGTCAAAGTCCAAATTATTTTCCGGGTCAAAAGTCAAAGTTTCCCTCTCCTAAAGGGCAAAATAGTCTTTTTACATTAAAATATTAATAAATCCGGTTCGGGTAGTTACATGTTCCATTTTAATCAATCAACGAGATTGATCAAGGCCAAGAAATACTTGAACTTCTTGGCTAACATTATCTTTGTAAGGTAATCTACGGGATTGCCATCCGTACGGATCTTTTTGATCCAAATCTCCTTAGACTCCACCCAATTTCTGATTCTGTGATATCTTACTTCAATGTGCTTTGATATTCCAGAAAAGACTTCATTCTTTGACAAGTGAATGGCACTTTAACTGTCACACTTCAGCTTCACACAATGTTGGGTGATTCCCATTTGACTTACCAAACCACTAAGCCAAATTGCTTCCTTTCCAGCTTCAGCCAATGCAATATATTTTGCCCCTGTGGTTGACAAAGCTGTAATTAGTTGCAGTAGTGCTCTCCAACTTATTGGTACTTATGCGCATGTAAACACATAACCAGAAGTTGATCTTCTCTTGTCCAAGTCCCCTGCATAATCGGCATCCACATATCCCAATACCCCTGTATGTTCTTTTAGCTTTTCAAACATAATATTTTGTCACCAAGAACCCTTCAAATAACTCAAAATCCACTTGACTGCATCCCAATGTTTCCTTCCTGGATTTGCCATGTATCTAGAAACAACACTGATTTCTTGAGCTATGTCAGGATATGTGCATACCATTGCATACATGAGGTGTCAGGACCCGTCCCAATCCCCCGGGGATTAACGAGGGATGCTCCTGATCCCGTCTGACACGGAGTGTCAGACCAGGGAAAATTTGAACCTTTAGCCCCACCGGGCTTCCAGAGTACGCCAGGATCCGGAGGAGGTATGTGATGTCTCGGTCTCTGCTACAGTCCGCACCGTATTCAACCTGAAGGGCATTGAAAACAGAAAGACTGTGAGTTGACAAAAATAAAAAAGTTTATAAAACATATTTCATAAAATACCTTTATGCCCTTCACTAAAAAGCATGCATGCATAGGAAAACCATTTATCAAACTACATATGTTTCAATAACCAATTCCATACGGGCCCCTGCCCAAAATCATTTACAGAAATCTAGAACATAATAAACATATGTGGGATCTCAGCCCAAATCCATTTATAGGTCATAAAACACAATTTCGCAAATCCAAGAAATCATGTTTATCCAATTTCATATAACCAATCCTGTCACGGTATCTAGAGCTACACGCGTGCTACCCAGGGTCTCAAAGCCCAAGTCTCCCTAGGGTCCACCCAGGTCAATGTCCGTAGATCAATGACCCTCCCTGGGGGTTATAATACATAGCCTTTCTGAGAGTAAGGAACTCAACGGGGGCGGCTCCACTCAGTTAGTGCTCCGTGACTACTCCGGGGTCCACCCAGGCTAACGACCATCCCCGGAGGAGACAATCCATATATAAAGGATGGTATACGAAAAAAACCTTTTGAAATCATTCTTAAAACCTTTCAAGGGTTCATGTCGGTTCCCATAAACCGTCATAAGCCATAAAAACCTTTCAAGGGTTCATGCCAGTCCCCATAAACCGTCATGAACTAGAAATCCATTTATGGGTCCTTGACCCGAAATCACAATCTTAAAACATAACTGGGCCCTAATCCCGAATCCACATTCAAACTGGGCCTCGTGCCCGATTTCGTAAACCAAATGGGCCTCGTGCCCGATTTCATAACTAAATGGGCCTCGTGCCCGATACGTAAGTTAATTGGGTCTCGAGCCCGATACACAAACCAATTGGGCCTCGAGACCGATACTTAAACCAACTGGGCCTCCAGCCCGATGCCTTGTTAAATCAATTGGACTTCAGGTCCGAGAGTTCGTAAATCAAATGGGTCTCGTGCCCGATCCTTATTTCCAAATTCGAAATCGATTTAAGAACCAATTGGGCCTCTGACCTGAGAACGTAACTAAATGGACTTCGAGTCCAAGGGTCTCCAAAACAAATGGGTCTTGAACCCAAGTTTACCTTTTCAAATCTAAAACCATTTCAAGAAATCATTTCCAAACTATAAGTACGGAAAACCAGTGTAAAATTGAAAACCTCGATTTACGTGCAAACACGTAAATTGTAACAACCCGTCCCGAGAGCCGGGATTAGTAGTGTGATTAAGGTGGGATTAGTGAGGTTAATCGGTGGTTAGGTGGTCCTGATAGGTCCGTGAGCGTAGAATGACGATTTTGCCCCTAGGATGGGCAAAAAGTTGACTTTTAGTTCGGGTGGTTGGATGGACTTTGACCGGTGACCAGGACGTAGTTTAGGACGTCACGAATCCATAGGCAGGTGGCACGCCCGATTCCGACATCCGAGGAGGAAATTGTGATGTTCGGAAGGTTGAGGGCATTACCGTAATTTGGTTAAAAGAGGGGAAAAGTTGACTTTTTGGACGATCGGGTTTTGGTGCGTTGATCGAGGATGGTTATGTAGATCTCGTTGTCCTGAGTTCGATGACAGGCGGCACGTGTTCATCGGACTTACGATGTGGGAGTTACGGGTCTAGAAAGGTAGTGGCAAATCCGTAAAATTGGGTTAAAAGGAGGGGCAGTTTGGTCTTTTGTACGCTGGAAATTGTGCAGAGAGAGAGGGCAGATGGACGGATGGGATGGAGCCATTTGGTAAGAGAAGGGAGTGGATGGTGACATGTGGCTCAGGGCTAGTGGCTTCTGGGGGGTTCTCATGTGTGCACGGTTCCAATAATTGGGGTGCAACCGTGCAGTGCCCATGTGTGTTCTTCGATCCTGAGTGAAACAGAGTGAGGCGGTGAGAGAAATTGAAGGGTGATCGTGAGTGCTGGTGAGTTTGTGAGGGTGTGAGAGTGATCAGAGAGGTGAGAAGGTTACAGGGAGGAGGTTTGGAAGTGTTGTGCTTGTGTGTGAGTGAGTGAGAGTCACGGGGAAATATCAGAGAAAACAGAGAAGACTGAGGGCTTGTGGTGGTGCTGTGGCCGTGTGCGGGTGTGATTGACCTCAAGAGGAGGCTGAGGCGACGCTGGGGACTCCAGGGAGCACGGCGTCGAGCACGGCGGTGGACGGTTGCAGGTAATTCCTCATTCCTGTAAAATTGCCCTGTTTTTCCGTTGAGTTTTAACTTGAGAGTCGTGAGTCTAGCGGTCGAATCGAAGTTCATAGGGAGGTCTAGGGGACTCAGTGGAGATCTGGGCTTCTATTGGTTGTGCTGCCGTGACGGGTGGTGCACGGTGGGGGTTAACACGACGGCGGGTACCTTGGTGCTCTGTTTTGCCGTCGATGTTCAAACCTAAAGTCGTGAAGTTTGGGAGTGAATCGACGGTTAGGGTGAGTTGGGTTAGGTTTAGAAGGGTCCTAGGAACCGTCTGGTGTTGCCACCGTGAAGGGAGATGACCTGGGTGGCCGGAGAAGGAAACAAGGCAGTGTACGGGTTTTTGTTAGAGTTCGAGTCGATGAGGTTTAGGGTGAGTCGAGGTGAGTGAAGTACGGGAATGGGTGGTCTACGATGGGACGATGCTGTTGGTGAAAGGGTCCACTCACTGTACCGAGCCCTCATTCGCGTCCCGAACGTCCTGCACGTTCCTCAGCTTCCTCCGGAAATCCCGACTCTGTCAACAACCGCCAAATGACGTCAATAACATGTCTACGAGTAACCACCTAAATTCCCTCAAAAATCCCCGGGTCCTGAACGTACTAAACTGGGACCCTAAACCTTCACCCTCGCGGAACTAAACTCAAACGACGTCCGAACAACCCGAAACCACTTCCATTAGACTCGTTAGAACACTTAGACTAAAAACCATGTTGACCACTTTCCCCAGAACCGCTGCACGCGCCCCCATGCGCCGCCTAAAGTGGCTGCGCGTGGGCCTCACGCGCCAGCTACAGTACCACCGTCAACCTCACGACGACCCGGTTCGTACCAGTGGTCTGAACTCTGAACCGGCGAGAGCGGTTCTCCTCATTCCGTCCACCAAAACGACTCCCCTCTTCACCAACAGCCTTAAACTTGAACATGCATAACTGTTTTCTATAATTGTTTTATATACTTGATTTCATGATTGTTGGATTTATGATGTGATTTTACATAATGCGCGTTTTTCGAGAAAATACGATATTTGGCCCGTTTTACGATAAAAGGTTAATTTCTGATTATAATGTGATAGTTTCGGGATTTCAAATGACAAATGATTTCTAATGATTATAAAGGGAGTTTGGAACATGATTTCGATGATCAAGGTTTTCGGTTTTAGAATCGGATTTCGGAAAACGAGTTGGAACGTAGAATTCCGGATTTGGGTTCGGAATAACGGTTCGGGATGCCGGAAGGGCATTGGACCAGTAATTTCGGATTCGGGTCTGGATATGGATTTAGAAATGATTTTCAAATGGTTTTGGATTGGATTTGCTGGATCTGGTTATTGGGTTTAAAGACCCGGATATTGATTGACGGGGGACGGGCCCGGATTGAGTTTAAAGACTCGGGAGTTTAAACACTCGGATATTATTGAGGCCTGGATTGAGTTTAAAGACTCGGGAGTTTAAAGACTCGGATAGGTCCAGCAGGTTTGATCGTAAAATGATGATTTGAGTATTCACGATTTTTTATACGGTTTTATGATGTTTATGATATGATTTCTATAACTGTTTTATAGTGTTTCTATTTCTTATGATTTTTTCTGAGTATTGGATCCTACTGTTTTGATAACTGGGTTATGCATGTGGTTTCAAAACGGAGGGTTAAACTTGGGTTTTCTTAAAATGGTTTTAGAACTTTTATTTTATTTACGGTCCACTCACACTTTTTATTTTTAATTGCCCTCCAGGTCGTGGAGCTAGCACGGGGTCTTGACGTCGAGGCAGTGTCTGAGGCATAGAAGTGACGAGCAGGGTCCCAGAGTGCTTAAGTTTCCTCCGCGTGCGTGTATTTATTATCGGTTTTGATTTCTTTGTAGTCGCACTATGCTCTGTAAAGTATGCTTTCGGTGTCGTATTTATATTGTCCTGCGTCTGACAGTGCTATTTTGGTGATTTCCATGATTTTACTTTGGGTTTGGTGTCGGGGTGTCAGACGGGAGCAGGATTTACCTCGGGTTTCGGGTGAAACCGGGGTGGGTCCTAACATAAATCGCCTCGAAATGCGTGAAATCATATAAATCACAATAATCCAAAACATCATCATAGAATCATATCTATAAACCATATAAAACATTTATGCATGCATCACAGTATAGAAATCAAGGTCCACTCACAGACCGTCCTAAGCTTCCGCCTCGATTCGCGTGCCATATGGCTCTCCTGGGCTAATCGTTGTCACCAGGACTCCCAAACATGTCCAAATTAATTTAGAGGGTTACTAACTACTTAAATAACCCCTCACTAAAGCCCCTTAATTTTTTCGGAATTTCTAACTATTTTTAAACGCAAACTTAAACCTTCGGACGTCCCGAACTATATCGAAATGATGTCTGATTGACACGAAACCAGTCCCAAAATGTTTGTTACATCGAATAGATTAAAAGTCATGTTGAAGTAATCCCCAAAAGATGGCCCACGTGCGGCCTGAAGTCCCTGCGCTTGAAGCCCACGTGCTAGGAACTATTCATCGTCATCAAGCTCCAGCGAACCCGGTTCGCCTTGTTCGAATCGGACTAGACCGGTCTGAATCGGCGCGACCAGTTCACTGTCCACTCTCCCTTATTTTCCATCCAATTCGGTCCATTTTCATTCTAATCTCTTCCTTATCTCATTTCCTATCTTTCTACCATTTAAAATCATGAAAAAGGATTAAGAACCTCACCTTCCATGATTAAACCAAATGCTTGATCTTCAAGATCGCTTTCTTCAGTCCCTAGCCCTCCTTTTCTATCCAAATTGATCCTCCTCGAGTTTCCTTGGTCCCTAGGTCATAATAGAATTAAAAGGAACTCAAAACCATGATTAAAACTCAACCTTCAATTTTTGAAAATGGAAAATGGCTCTCGGGTTTGGTTTGGCTCACCCCCCGCCGTGGACCGCCGTGAGCCGCCGTCCTCATCATCTCAGTCTCTCCCTATTCTCTAACACGGCCGTGTTGATGCAAGGTGATGGTGGTGGTGTGATGTGGTGTGTGTATTGTTCAAGGAAATGAAAAATGGTGGTTTCGGGTTTGTGAGAAAACAGGATGATTGTCAGGACCCGACCCTCCTCGGTCAGGACCCGACTCATCTAGCACCATATTGTCCGTTTTGGGCCTCGCCCTCACGGTTTTGTTTTCAGGAGTTCATGGTGCAACTTCCCATAGGGTCACCCATCATGGAATTGCACCAGCCTCAACTCGCTTAATTTTGGGGTTCCAATCCCCCCCAAAGCCACTTGAGCTCCCAAAAGTCCTAGTGCTAGATAGGTGTGCGCCTGCACCTTTAAGGCACACCACCAACCTCTCCCAGACCATTCCCCATCGCAGGAATGTGGGATTGTTCACCGTTCCCTCTAGGACACGGGTCTTACAATCCACCCCCTTTAGGGCCCAGCGTCCTTGCTGGCACACTTCCCGGTCGGGGTCTGGCTCTGATACCATTCTGTCAGGACTCGACCCTCCCCGGTTAGGACTCGACTCATCTAGCACCATATTGTTCGCTTTGGGCCTCGCCCTCACGGTTTTGTTTTTAGGAGCTCATGGTGCAACTTCCTAGGGGGTCACCCATCATGGAATTGCACCAGCCTCAACTCGCTTAACTTTGGGGTTCCAATCCCCCCCAAAGTCACTTGAGCTCCCAAAAGGCCTAGTGCTAGATAGGTGTGTGCCTACACCTTTAAGGCACACCACCAACCTCTCCCAGACCATTCCCCCTCGCAGGAATGTGGGATTGTTCACTGTTCCCTCCAGGACACGAGTCTTACAATGAGACCCCAAGTAATGTGCACACTAGTATAGATATGATTAATCGTGACTTATATCGGGGATGTGTTCCCTAGGGGCTGTGTGCTGAGAGTTGGCATCTTCTCGGAAGTGCCTCAGATGGGTTATGCGTATATTGATACGTATGTGGTTTGGAAAGTGATTTGGGGGTGGGGAGCCCGTGTTCCGTGTTTTAAGTTTTAGAAAGTGGTTTGGGGCAGAGACCCCGTATTCTATGGTTTAGTATTTCACTGAGAATGGTTTTGGGCTGAGACCCACGTATGTTGATTTGGGCTGAGTTCCCACATTTATGGATTTACAGGTTTTTGTGATTTCGGGTCGGGGACCCAAATGGATTTATGGTTCATGACGGTTTATGGGGACCAGCGTGAACCCTCGAAAGGTTTTTATGGGTCATGACGGTTTATGGGAACCGGGCATTAACCCTTGAAAGGTTTTGAGAATATGTTTGACAAATGATTTTATGAACGTTGATAAATGGTTTTTGAATGCATGCATATACTTTTAATGAAGGGCATAAATGTCTTTATGTGAATTTTTTTTTATTAAAATGATTGTTTTTGTCCACTCACGACTTTTGATGTTTTGAATGCCTTTCAAGTTGATCGCGGATGCGGGCTGTAGCAGGGACGAGACATCACACTCATCCTCCTACGATTCTGGCGTACTCTGGAAGACCAGTGAGGGCTAGAGACGGAAATTTTCCTAGTCTGACACTTCGTGTCAGACGGGATCAGGCGCGTCCCACGTTAATCCAGGGGGATTTGGGACAGGTCCTGACAATGATAGTGATCAGGTGAGAGGGAGATGAGATGGACGGCCAGGATGAAGGGGAAGGGTGAGATGAAGGGCTAGGATGAAAAGTGGTTAGGGATTAAAATATAAAATAATTAAATTAATATTATTTAATTAGTTAGATCGACTTTTTAGGGAAGCCACCAATAGGATGAGTGACACTTGTCACTCATCCATGGGTCCCACTTAAAATATCTGTCCAATCAGATACTGCCACCTCATTGTTGCCTCGTAATGCATGCATAATGAAATTGAACTTCCGTGACCCATAACTTTCCCGTTCGAAGTCCGATTTCGGCGTGCCGTCTGTCTATGGATTCGTATCGACCCGATCTACGTTACGGTACTCGGCCCTTGGCCATCGGACCTTTCGGGTCAAAATTCAACTATTTACCTCATTTAACCAAATTACCAAAATACCCATGAACTTCCGAATGCCATAACTTCCTCGTCGAATGTAAGAATCAGACGTACCACCTGTTTATGAACTCGTGACGTCCCGAACTATGTCACAGTCATCGGCCAAAGTCCATTTGACCACTAGAATGAAAAGTCAACATTTTGCCCATTCTAGGGGCAAAATCGTCATTTCGCGTCGTCCTTTCGAAGGTACCCCACTAATCACTGATTAACCTCACTAATCTAATCCCGAAATTCGGAACGGGTCGTTATGTGAGGCAACCCATGACATTAGCATAAGGCACATTCTGCAGTGCTTGTTGTCTTTCCTCAAACTTAGGACACTGTGGCTTACTTAACTTCAAGTGAGCTGTCAAAGGGGGTTGAAACTGCCTTTGCGTCTTGCATGTTGAACCTCTCAAGAATCTTCTGAATATACATGTATTGTGATATCCAGGTCCTTCCTGTGGTCCTATCTCTCTAAATTTCCATGCCAAGGATCTTCTGAGCTGCACCTAGATCTTTCATGTCGAACTCCTCGCTCAACATCTTCTTCAAGTCTCGAATTCTAGACTTGTCTTGACACACGATTAGTATGTCATTCACATATATCAATAGCAATATGATCATCCCATCTTGTAATACATGATAGTACACGCAACGGTCATATAAACATCTTCTAAAATTAATTTTCAGCATGAAGCAATCGAACCTTTTGTACCACTTTCTTGGAGACTATTTCAGGCCATACAGATACTTCCTTAGCTAACATACTAAGTTTTCTTTCCTATTCTCAAAAAACTCTTCTAGTTGAGTCATGAAAATTGTCTCCTCAAGATCCCTATCAAGAAATGCTATCATCACATCCATCTACTCAATCTCCATGTCATGCTGAGTTTCCATTGCTAAAAATAATCTGATAAAAGTATGCTTAACTACGAGTGAAAAGATCTCATCATAATGCACCCTTTCCTTTTGTGAGTAACCTTTAGCCACGAGCCTTGCTTTGTGTAACGACCCGTCCCGAATTCCGGGATTAGATTAGTGACTAATCTTGATTAGTGAGGTTGAACGGTGGTTAGTAGGGCGGAATCGGACAAAATGTGCAAAATGACCGTTTTGCCCCTGGTCGTGGGCAAAATGTTGAATTTTTGATCGGGCGGTCAAATGGACTTTGACCGATGACCGTGACGTAGTTCGGGACGTCACGAGTTCATAGACAGGTGGCACGTTCGATTCCGACATTCGTAGAGAAAGTTTTGGTGTGCGGAAGTTGAGGGGTATTTTGGTAATTTGGCATGTTTGGGGCCAAATGTTGACTTTTTGATCGGGAGGTCCGATGGGCGAGGGCCAAGGACCGTTACGTAGGTATCGTCGATACGAATCCAACGACAGGCGACATGCCGAAATCGGAGATTCGACGACAACGTTATGGTCAAGGAAACGAACTAACGAACCGAGGCTCGGATTAAAATAATAATATAATATTGAATAGTGACCGTTGACTCAGCACACCTGGATGAGTGACAAGTGTCACTCATCCCTTGTAACCAGAATCCTTGTCTTAGGGGAAACATCATTATGATGTTTTATTATTAATTAAATTAATTAATATTTATTTTCTCCATTAATCTCCTTTGTTCTTCAAACCGTGCAAAATGGGGGAATCAAATTGGAGAGAGTTTGCTGCCTTCTCTAACTGGGTTTGAGGGCAAAATCGAGTGCTTGTTGAGACTAACTCAACTGGGTAAACACGGGAGATTGAGGAAGGCTGAGGAACTGAAATTCGAAAATTTGGATTTTGGGGGGGAAGTTCGGATTTTAAACTTGGGGCTGTGAGGATCGAATTGGTGATTACTTCGAGCTTTCTGGGATCACAACGATCAGTTTTGTCGAAGGAACGAAGGGATTTGGCCACCAATTGGCTCTGATCACACTTGGTGACAGAGGAGGAATTTCGAAGTTGAGTCATGGAATTGGAGGCTTCGTTGGATGAAATTGAGGTGGGGAAATTGCTTCCCATGATCCCACGATGCTTCTGGGTTCATCAATTGAAGGAAACCGATCGAGATCGATGGAACTCCATTGTTGAACAGTGACGGTGCTCGAGCTTGAGTCGTGACGATTGAGCACAGGTTTGATGCAATTGATGTGGGGGAATTGTTCCTCATGGTCCATTGATGCTTCTGGATGCATCAATTGGATGAAACCTGCAGCAATTGAGGAAATTCCATGAACGCACAGTAACCTGGGTGTTCTTCGTGTTCATCGTGGAATCGATGGAATTTGGGTAAGTTGTCGTGTAATTGATGTTACAGACCTGTAATTGAACTAAGAACGAAACTAACTGAATGATTAATTGAAGGAATTAAGGCTGAATTGATGGACCTTGAACCGGGTTGTGTCGCGGGTGAATTGGACCCGTTTATCAGACAAACGGGTTGGGCTGGTGACATTGTAGCAGGCGCGTGAGTTTCACGCGCAGCCACTCACGACGGCGCGTGACGGCGCGTGGGCATGAATCTCGAGGTAAGGTCAACATGACTTCTGTCCTATTTAATGTAACGGACATTTTGGAATTGGTTTCGTGTCGATCGGACACCGTCTCGATATTGTTCGGGATATCCGAAGGTTTTAAATTAAGTTTAAAAATAAGTAAAAATTCGGGAAAATTACGGTACTTTGATAGGATGTTAATGATGAGGTTAGTAACCCTCTAATGAGATTTGGACAGGATTGGGAGTCCCGGTGATAGTGGTGTGGCCCGGGAGGGCCGGTGGCACGCGTATCGAGGCATACCGTTAAAACGGTCTGTGAGTGGACTTTGGTTTTATAAATTCTATGCATGCTTAAATGTTTTATATGGATTATGGTTGTGATTGTGTGATGTTGATTTGGTTGTTGGTAAATTGTACGATTTCACGTATTTCGAGGCGATTTACGTGCTTGCACGTAAATCGAGGTTTTCCGATTTTACATGGATTTTCCATATTTATGACTTGGATATAATATGATGAAATGGTTTTGAAATTGGAAATATGAACTCGGGCTTGAGGCCCAATTATGTTGGAAATTTCGGACTTGGAGTCCATTTGAAAACCGGGCCTGGGGCCCAGTTGGTTAATGAAATCGGGCCAGGGGCCCAGTTGGTATGAAATCGGGCTGAGACCCATTTGAGTTATGTTATCGGGCCAGGGGCCCAGTTGAATTGTGAATTCGGGCCGTGGGCCCAGTGGGTTTATAAGTCGGGATGCGGGCCCAGTTGGTTTACAAATCGGGTCGTGGGCCCAGTGGTTCATAAAATCGGGCATGAGGCCCAGTTGGATAATAAATGTGATTTCGGGTCAGGGACCCTATGTTTAATAATTGCGATTTTGGGTCAGGGACCCTAAATGGAATTATGTGGTTTTATGGAAATTTCGGGCAGGGCCCAATGGTAATGATGTGATAAAAGGATTTAATAAAACTGTTTTCCATATACCATCTGGATACAAGGATATATGATGGTCTCCTCCAGATGTCTGGGACACTGGGGAAGTCACGGTGCATTGCCTGCGAGGGGTCATTATACGGATCAGCCGGACCGTATGATGACTCAGGAGCAGGATTGCTATGATTGACGTCAGGGACGTCAGACATCAGGGATGTCGGATATATGGACCCGGAGAGACCCCGGGCAGCACGCGTAGCTTATGAAACCGTGAGATATGACGTCAGGGACGTCTAGCGTCTGGGACGCTAAGCATCTGGGATGCTGGTGATGGTAATGGTAAAATATGGATTAATGAATAAAATGGCTTATTGGTTGGATATGTGTTATGTGGTAAAAATGGATTATTGGTTATGAAATGGTATGTAGGGTCGGGGACCCTAAATGGTTTTGGATTTTTGAATTGATGTTCATTTATGGTCGTGGGTGGTGACCCACATGGTTTTAATATGTATGGTGGTGGTATTCCACAGTTTTGGGCTGAGTTCCCACACTTGGTTTTTGGTTAACGGTTTTTGGGCTAAGGCCCTAAGGGCTCGGTTGAGCAAACGTTTTGGTTACTGGGTTTTGTGGCATGCATACGTTTTTATTGGAGGGCATAAATGTCTTATAAATGTATTTGGTAAACTTATTGGTTTTTGTCCACTCACAGCTTTTGGTTTTAATGCCCTTCAGGTTGATTACGGATGCGATTGCAGCAGAGACTGGGACATTGCACACCTCCTCCATCGATCCTTGCGCACTCTGGATGCCCCGTTTGGGCAGTGGCTCTTGGTTATCCCTTGTCCGACACCCCTTGTTGGACGGGAGCAGGGCACATTCCACGGTAATCCCGGGGGGATTGGGATGGGTCCTGTCACTTTGAATCTCACGGCTTCTTATTCATGTAGTCTTTCTTTTTTCCTAAAAACCCACTTGCATCCAACTTGCTTTCTGTATTTGGGCTTAGAAACCAATTCCCAAATAGAGTTCTTGTAAAGAGACTCCATTTCTTCTGTCATAGCACTTATCCAACTAGCTCGCTCATCACTTGTTATAGCTTCATGATAAGTAGTTGGATCTCCTTGACTAATGTTGAGAGCATAATTAAATTTGTCTTGGTCAAACCCAAATTTGTCAGGTTTCTTGTTCCGATTACGTTTGTCTAGTGTTATGCATCTCTGGAATGCAGGTGGATAGTTGATTGGAGTTTGAGCCCTTTGGGATGTCTGGTGGATTGGAGTGCCTTCAATCTGCCCTATTTCTTGCTCCACCTGATTCCAAACTGGTGAATGATGCTGATGCTCATCTTCTTCCTCAAAATCATCAAATTTGGTATCTTACTCAATTTTCTCCACCCGAGCTTCTTCCTTGTCTGAATTTATTAATGGAATCCTTGTTGCTTCAGTTTCAGCATCGTCTTTCTTCTCCTTACTAGTCTCGACTTTATTCAGAGGCATGGTTGTCTCATCAAAGAAAACATCGCAGATGACAACCTTTCTCATGTTGTTGATGTCCCAAAGCTTGAAACCCTTCACTGTTTTCTCAAAACCTAAGAATATACAATGTGTAGACTTTGGTTTGAGCTTGGACCTTTTATCACTTGGAATATGTGTGTAAACACCGAATACCCTGAGTTTGGAATAGTCCACTGGCTTCTCAGACCATACCTCCTCTGCACTCTTAAAACCAAGAATTGTAGATGGTGATCTGTTAATCAAATAACATGCATGATTAACAGCCTCTGCCTAGAAACTATCAGGTAATCCTGCACGAAACCACATGCTCCTCTCTCTCTCCATGAGAGTTCGATTCATCCTCTCAGCAGCTCCATTTTGTTGAGGATTTTTCTTTACTAGTGAAGTGCCTTGTTATGCCTTCTTGCTTGCAGTAATTAGTAAACTCCTTACTTGTATATTCACCTCCACTGTCACTTCTCAGGTACTTGATTTTCCTTCCAATCTGATTCTCGGTTTCAATTTTACATTCCTTGAACATTTCAAAAACCTCGGATTTCTGTCTAATGAAATAAACCCATATCTTCCTAGTAAAAGCATCCATGAAAGTAACAAAGTACCTAGCTCCACCATTTGACTTGGTGGGTGTAGGGCCCCAAACATCTAAGAAAATATAGCTGAGTTGCTCCTTGCTTCGGTTATCTGCATTACTACTCGTGAATGATACCTTCTTTTGCTTTCCAAGCACATAATATTCACAAAAGTCTAGTTTGCAAGATAACATGCCTTCTAACAGGCCTTGCTTTTGTAGTTCTTGCAACCCTTTCTGACTTATGTGTCCGAGCCTACGATGCCATAGTTCAGTCTTGTCTTCTATACCTTGAGAAACAGCTGCTCCCCCGATTATAGTGGTCCCAATTAACTTATATAGCTTATTGGGTTGTAGGTCACCCCGCATTACCACCAGTGATTCTTTGGCTACTCTGAGTCTTCTGTTTTTAAACTCGTACCCGTAGCTGGCCTCATCTAAGGTACCCAAGGAAATCAAGTTCTTCCTTAGTCTAGGGACATATCGAACGTTCCCCAAAACTCGTATCATCCCATCAAACATTTTGATTCTAACAGTACTGATTCTTTTACAAGACATGAAGAATTGTCCCCCATTAAAACTTCCCCGTTGTTGACTTCTTTGTAAGTATCGAAATATTCTCTTACTGCACACATATGAAAGGTGCATCCGGTATCCAAAATCCAATTTGTGAGAGCCTTGGTGTAATGACCCGTCCCGAATACCGGGATTGAATATTAATTAATTATGAATTAGAATGACTAATCGGGGAATTAGTTGAGTGAAATCGGACGAACCGTGCAAAATGACCGTTTTGCCCCTAGCGTGGGTAAAATGTTGACTTTTAGTTCGGGCTGTCAAATGGACTTTGACCGATGACTGTGACGTAGTTCGGGACGTCACGAGTTCATAGACAGGTGGCACGTTCGATTCCGACATTCGTAGAGAAAGTTATGATGTTCGGAAGTTGAGGGGTATTTTGGTAATTTGGCATGTTAGGGGCCAAATGATGACTTTTTGATCGGGAAGTCCGATGGACGAGGGCCAAGGACCGTTACGTAGGTCTCGTCGATACGAATCCAACGACAGGCGGCATGCCGAAATCGGAAATTCGACGACGAAGTTATGGTCACAGAATCGGGCTCGATTAACCGAACGAACCGGGATTAAAATAATAATATAATAATGAACAGTACCCGGTGACTGTGCACATCCGGATGAGTGACAAGTGTCACCCATCCCTTGTTTCCAGCTCCATGTTTCCCTCCCAACACCATCATTACAACATCATCATTTATCCTTCATCATTTCCTCCATTTTCTCCTTAATTTTCTTCTTCTTTGTTTTTCTTACCCGTGAGCATTGAGCATCAGAATTGGGAGAATTCAGCTCCCTTTCACAACCAGTTTTGAGGGGAATTTGAGAGCTTTGAGAGATGGATTCAACTGGGTAAACACAGGAGATTGGGAGTGAGCTGAGGAATTGAATTTCGGATTTTAGACAATTTGGGGGGAAAATCAAATTGGAAGAATTGAGCCGTGAGGAGTGGAATTGAAGCCTCATTTAGCTTTCTGGGATCAATACGAATCGATCTGCAACAAGAACGAAGGGAATTGGGGTCGAATTGAGGAAGAACTAAAGGAGGGTGGTCTCTGAAATTTCGAGGTTGAGTCGAGGAAATTGAGGCTTTGATTGACGAAATTGATGTGGGGATTGTGTTCCTGAGGATCCCACGATGCTTCTGGGTTCATCAATTGGAAGAAAACGGTTGAGATTGACGGAACACCATGGTTGCACAGTGACGGCTGTTCTTCGAAGAATCGAGATTGAGTCGTGGCGTTTGAGCCATGAATTGATTCAATTGAGTTGGGGGAAATGTTTACCTAAGTCTATTGAAGCTTCTTGATGAATCAATTTAAGGAAATCGTATGAATTGAGGGAGTTCTGATGATGAACAGTGTGCGGGGTGTTCTTCGAATGATCATCTGTGATCGTGAGGTTAGAGGTAAGGTTTTGTGTAATTGATGTTTCAGACCTCTAATTAGACTTGTAACGAAACTAATTGAATGTTCAATTGATGAATTCAGTGTCGAATTGATAGGATTGAAACCGGGTCTTATCGCGGGTTGAATGGCCCGTTTTACAGAGAAACGGGTTAGGCTGGTGACACTGTAGCTAGCGCGTGGGTTTCACGCGCAGCCACTCACAGCGGCGCGTACGGCCTAGTCTCAAGGTGAGGTCAACATGACTTTTGATCTTCTCAGTGTAACGAACATTTTAACGTTGGTTTCGATGAAATCGGATATTGTTTCGTTAATGTTCCGCGTATCCGAAGTATTGTTTTACGTTAAAAATACGGATTTAAATCCCGGAAAAATTGGGGAAAATTATATGTTGTATTTTGAGATGTTAGTAACCCTCTATAATGATTTTGGGCAGGAGTTGCGATTTCCAGATTTTACGGAAAAACGTGCAGCTCGAAAACGGACCGTTTTGAACGGTGTGTGTGAGTGGACTTTTGTTTTCTAACTGTGATGCATGCATATATGATTTTAAATGCTTTATTATATGATTTGATATGCTGTGGCATGATTGGTATTTCAATCCGGTGATTTCTCGATTTTCTCGGTTTTATGATTATTATATTATTATATTTTGGCACGAGTTTCGAGAAATTACGAAATTTGATAAAAATGATGTTTGGACTTGGTTTATGAATCCGGGATTGAAATTGATGTTTTTGGGCTAGGCCCGGATTGAAAATGATAATTGGACTCGGATTATGAATCAGTGATTGATTTTATGGATTTACGTGATCGTGGCAACTCGGGTTTACGGTTGCACGGATTTGCGTAAAAATTGTATTTTGGGCTTGTGACCCAAGTGAATAGTGATTTTGACTCGGATTTGGAGTCACATGTGAATATGATTAAATTGATGATTTTGATTTATAAAGTGAATCCTGGACACTGTTTAATGATGGTTTTGTGGAACTTGATTTGTGAAAGCTATGTCTCGGGCATAGGCCCTATTGAAATGTTTTGACCTGATTTGAGACATAAATGATTGTAAAATGAGATTACTGGTTTTTGGTGACCTGTTCCACATATACCATCCTTTGTGATTGATAGTCTCCTCCAGACGTCGTAGATCCTGGAGTAGTCACGATCCACTGCCTGGAGATGAGTAGCTCCGAGGGAGGCTCACTCGCAGGAGCGTGGGGTTATGATGATATCCTCTAGACGTCGTTGATCCTAGAGTTGATATCCCCTCAGACGTCGTAGATCCTGGGGGATGTACTCGGACGTGAGACACCGAGTTGCATGCGTTGCATTGATATCGTGACGGGTTATATGGATGATGTGATTGTGCACTTGTGAGTAGTACAGATGTGATTGTGGGATCATGTGTTGATCCTATGGTAGTCAGCTTCTCGGATGAGACTGAGCCTGGATGTACCACTCGGATGGGTCTGAGCCTGGGGATGTGTTCGCCCAGAGGTGACTGAGCCCGAGGGGGTTGAGCCCAAAGGTGTCTGTTCTCGAGAGAGTGACTGGATATTGTGCACTTGTGATTAGTGCTGATTGAGGTTATTTGTGATGACGTACTGGTATTGAGTACGGGTTTTTGGTCTTTGTGGCCAGTGATTATGTTTTCACATGTTTTGGCCTGAGAGCCGGGATTTGATGTTTTACAACATGAACTGATTTGATGAACATGAGTTTTTGTGGACCATGGGAAAATATGTTTTGATTTTATCGGTCCACTGTTCATACTTGAATGATTTCACACTATTACTCATGTTTTACGATATGCATGCAAGTTTGTGAAAACTGGAGGGTAAGAATGTATTTTGATAAATGTTTTTATAAGAGGTCATTTTTGTCCACTCACACCTTTTCTGTTTTATTAACCCTTCAGGTCGTGGCGCGTTGATCGAGGCTATTCCAGAGGTGGAGGTATGTGTGGGCACAGGCGCAAAATTCTCTTGTCTGGCAGGTGCTGAAGGGTTGTTTTGGACTTTCAGTTGACTTGTCAGACGGGAGCAGGACCGGGTACGGTTTTTGACGTCCAGTTGGGACGAGCCCTGTCACTTAGAGCCTGATGTTACTGAAAGACGCTCCCTGTCACTCTCATGCTCGGCGACTGCACTAGCTGAACTTGAGCTTCCTTTCATCTTGGCTTTCTTCTCTTTCCAAATCTTGCAGTTCCTCTCCCAATGATCAGTTGAACCACATTCGAAGAAACCTTCCTTTTTTCTTTTTTCTTCTTAGATTTTGTGTAACACCCCGGAAATTCAAGGATTTTAATATTGTAATTTAATGTATGAATTGACGTTTTTACCCTTGTGAATGGTATGACCAAATTGTTGACTTTTTGATTTGTGGGTCAACCGAACTTTGACCAATGACCGTGACGTAGTTCGGGACGTCATGAGTTCATAGACAGGTGGCACGTCCAATTCGGACGCTCAGGGAAGAAGTTATGACTATCGGAAGTTCAGGGGAATTACCGTAATTTGGACTTTAGGGGCGAAAATGTTGACTTTTCGTTTGGCAACTAATTTTCACATGACACAAGGATCGTTAGGTAGGTCTCGATGCCCTGAGTCCGTAGACAGGCGGCACGCCGAAATCGGACTTCGTATGACTGAGTTACGGGTCTAAGAAGTGAAGGGCATTTTGGTAATTATTGAACCAGGGGCATTTTGGTCATTTTGCCCTGGTTACTGTAGCAACCGCGGGGGACATGGGCGGAACCACCATGTGCGGTGGTTCTGAGTGCGAATTGTTTATGCTGGTGAGTGTGCTGGAAAGTATTGATTGTTTAAAGCTTTTGGAAGCATCAAACGTGGTCTGTTTCATCCACACAGCGCAGCCATATTGTTAATTGAAGATTCGAAGCTTTCGGGGGACAAATTTTAGTGGACATATTGGACTTCCACGAGCCTCTGGAACGGTTAAATTGTTTTAAACTGAATAGGAATTGTGTGAGCTTCACTCTGCCGTTGAAAGAACTGAGAATAGATGAGGAACCAGAGAGAACCCATTTTGGGAAAATTTGGAGGGAAATCGGGTTTTTGATTTCTGGTGCTCGTTGGGCCAAACCAAGGCCTGGTTTAGCTTTCTGGGAGCAATTGGAACTTAGCCATATCAAATTCAAGAGGAACCAGCCACTGTTGGACTGGAACTGAGGTTTCTGTTTCAGTGGAGTTGCAGAGATTTGGACGATCACTTACAGGTAATACCTTGGTAAATTGATCATTTGTTTTAGTTCGTTTTAGCCTTAGGAAGCTTACTGGGAGGTTAATTTGATTTTGGTTTGGAAACCAGTGAGTTCTGGTGATTGACCCGATTGGTTGATCACGGGTCGATAGGTCGATTGGGGACTTGTCGAGGTTGATTAATGACTCATAACTTAAATTTGATGTGTAAATAACATGTTAGGATCAAGTTGGATTGAAATCGAGTTGAAATTCAGGGTTAATTACCCGGGTCATATCGCGGGCTGAAGGTCCGAATAGCAGGGTTATCGGGTGAAGAGGGTGACACTGTAGCAGCTACAGTGTCAGGCGCGTGACTTTCACACGCAACCACTTTGGGCGGCGCGTGAGGGCGCATTGGGGCTTATCTCCGATCACGATCAACATGACTTATGTTCCTCTCATCATTCTGAACATTTTTGGTGAATTAACCATGTTGATATGGGATTGTTAGGGGGGGTCAGTCTAAGGCTGGTTATCTCGGGAAACGTGTTGACAGATTCCCCGAGCCGGTTTCTGTTTCGAACTTTTTGGATAAATGTTTAAGACTTGTAGTGACCCTTACGTGTGATTTGGACTGACATGAATTGTACGATAATCCCGGTACAAGTTCGTACGCGCAGGTTCACCGTGGGATCGTACTGTGAGTGGGCCCGATTTCATTAAACCCTTGCATGCTTAAATGTTTTCCGATTTACTTATATGTTCACATGCTGGAATCAAGAAACGGTTTTGATGATATTAAAATTATGGTTATGGCACGTTTCACGGTATTTGGACTTGAGACCCGTCTGATGAAACTTAAAGATCGGTTTGGATTTTATCTATGTATATATATGTTTTGCATGTGGATATCAATAAAATGTATTTGGTACTGTACTGTATAGATCCATTTTTATGATACTGTCTCCTTCGGATGTGGTACCCCGGAGTGTTCATAGTGCATTGCCTGCGAGGGGTCATTCTATGGAGGAACCGGACCGTAAAATGACTCAGGAGCAGGATTGCTTATTTGACGTCAGGGACGTCGAGCGTCTAGGACGCTAGGCATTTGAGATGCCATACCCGGACAGGGTTCGGGGATTGGACTCAGAATTGAGACCCGAGTGGCACTCGTAGCCTTGAGACTGTGACCTTATTGGACGTCAGGGACGTCAGGTATCTGGGATGTCAGGATCGGAACGTATAGTGCAGTAGCTAAAATTTATCTTATGATTTTATTACATGCCTTATGGTTCATATTATATGATTTATGGTTTTAAATGCTGATGCATGCATGTTTGGAAAACAGAGGGGTAAATTATATCTTTTACTTACTAAACGATTTTATAAACTTGAGTTTCGGCCCACTCACCCTTATTGTTTTGGTAACCCCTCCAGGTCGTGCTACTGAGGTTGAGGAGGAACCTGAGGCTGAGGCATAGATCTACTTCTGCGTACCTGAATCCCTGTTGGGTGATTTTACCCGCAGGTTTATGTTAGAGTCGTGCTCGCAACTTGTAGTTTTGGATTTCATCCCTTGTCTAACATCTGTTTATTTCGGATTCGATGTAAAACTTTAATTTGGTTTCTATGCATTTGAACGGTTAAGGTTAAAATTGGAACATTATTTTGGGTGTCAGACGGGAGCAGGGCACGTCCCCATGTGGTCCCAGAGAGGATCGGGGTGGGTCCTGTCATTTTGACCTACCTATGTTACATGTTTTCTCTTCCTTTGTCTTTTCCCGCCCCTTCTCCTTGCCTTTGGCATAAAGACCCTGAGAGCTTTCAGTTATATCATCTAGTTTAGCATCTAGCTTCCAGGTACTCTACTCGCCCTTATGTTCTTTGTTGTTTATGTGATGGAGCTCCTGAGCCCCATGAGCACTTATTCTTCGATTTTCGTGTTAATGGTAGTATTTAGAAGCGTCTTCTTAGCCTTTGTGGAGAGCCTTGGATGAATCCCCCTTGGCCGTCTTTTGTGGAATCTATTGTCAGTTGATGTTGGGGTAAATCTTTGGTTGTTACTATAAAAAAATTGGTTTTGGCTGTCATGGTCTATATCTAAAGTGTAATAGTCGGATCTTCTTTAATACTCGGTGTCATCCCAACGTTTTCCTTAATTGTATTGTTGATATGATTCGTTTAAGGTTGTGTAATTTTAATTTTAAGCGGAGTGCTGGTAAAATTATTGTGGCTAATGTCTGGAATATCTCTATTACTTAGTGTCATGTTTTGTGTTGTCATGGGGTGTGTTGCCTAGTTTCTTTCGTGCTTGGTTGTTGGTGTCGTTTGGCTTGTTTCCCCCTAGTTGGGTGGTGTTTTCCCCTTTTTAGGGTTTTTTAGAGCTTGCCTTTTAATTTAATTTTGATTTATAAAAAAAAAGGTGGATGCACTATACCTTCATAATATAATGTTGATATCAGGACAAAAGTAGCCATCTATCGGCATGATATAAATGATCTTCTCGATGAGTTAATGTAAAATATGTACAGATTGGAATTTTCCCTTTTTCAATTAGTTTATATATTTTTAAAGTTCCGGTGTACGTATATATATATATATAGTGAAGAATACATTTTGTTGATCTAATATTATGTTTTCTCGGCTATCATTACATCTCTTAATGACGCCATAGTCATGTTTCTTTCTTTATTTCATAGGGTTTTTGTGGTTTTATAGGGTTAGAATTTCGAATTTTCTAGAGAAAGTTAATACCAATATATATATATATATATATATATATATATGATGTTTAAGAATAAGAAAAATCTGTTTCAAGGATGTATCTAAAATAATAAGAAAAATTGTTTGAAAATAAAACGTTCATAATTAAAACGGCCTTCGACGTAGAGGCCGCTTCTAGTTTAGCCAAATGGTGAGCTGGATGGGGAATTGGGGATCTTTTTTACTATTACCATGCTATATACTTTTATTAATACTTAATAGTATCATTGCTCTCTAATGCTATATACTTTTTTACTATTACCATGCTATATACTTTTTTACTAATGGTGAGCTGGACGTAGAGGCCCCTACATAATATTAAAAGCTTGTGGTAAGAAGAACCGGTTTCGATCTAATGTTTGATAATAGTATCCCAAAATTTTCACGAATTGATTAAAACCTCTCATCCTCACGAATTCAATAGTGAATAGCCACAACAGACCGTGAAGAAAATTTGAACACTTGACTTGAGAGGAAACCGTATTGGTATTTGAATTACTTAGTACCTTATATAACCCCCCGCATCCATATGAATTCGCGATCCCCAGTAGAGGTACTCCTTACACCCTCCAATTGTGATCCCCAGCATGCATTATGGTTAATAAGCATAAGACCTATACCACTTCAATATATTTAAGTATGATAGCAAATTCGCGGTCCCCTTGAGGTGGGGACTTCCTAGGCAACCACCTCGCCTTGTTGCTCTCTAAGCCGGCCCTCAATAAAGCTATAACCTAGGCAAATAGCGATAATTAGTCATGTTCTGAAAAGAAAGAAAAATTAAATCCTGAAAATGAAAAATCATTCACTTATATTTTCAAAATACTTGATATTATGAGTTAAATCCCCACCATCTAATTTTACATAAAATGGCGACAAATTTTTTTGAACGTACCCTTACCTCTAATGAGTAAGACTACAATATAACCGATTAAAACCGATCACAAATGAGCAAAATTATGCAGCTGCTTTCTTGCGAGAAAACCGCTGCAAAGAAGGTGGCAACACTACTTGCTCGCTAACTTTCTGCTTCTTAGCCACTTGTTCTTCCTCTTTCATTTGTTGCTCCACGAAAGGCCTCTTAGCATTTGCAACTATCTCCCGCTTCTTCTTTGCCAACTTACTTGGTTTACTCCTTCCTTTTGTTTTCTTCTTCAGTTCAATGCCCTTCACTGCTTCCAACGCAGCTTCCATCTCAGCCTCTTTCTCCTCCTTTCTTTTCTTCTCTTTCCTCCTCTCGGGCCTCAGTGTGCCAATCTTCGCAGGATTCAACATGATCGTCTCAGCTGGGAGTTTATCAAGCAGAGAGTGCACTTCCCTCTCTCTTCTCTGTTTCTGTGTTTCAAATGGATTCGCCACCCACGAATCAAAGTTGGGTTCCCCAGAACCAGGAATCAGAATGCTAGACCACCCCATGGAGTGCCCTATGCATAGGACATCCTCATAAGGACGGAACGACAACTTTCCTACTTGGTAACCTTTAATCATTTTATGAGTCATATAATTGCTGTAGTTCTGAGTCCCAGATGAATCTCTCAGGATCTGTACAAATGACCCAGTTCCACGAGCAAGCAAACCTTTCTGACTGAAATCCAAAGTGTTGGCATTCCCCGGCAAAGTTTGGAGTGGCTCATCCTTAAGGTTTCTCAAATCCCAAAGCATGATTTTCTTCTCTTTTCCAGCTGTGGCCATGATATTGCCATTAGGGTGGAATGCCATTGCCGAGATGGGGCCCTTGTGACACAGCCAGCTGAGAACAGGAGCAGAGCTTGTAGGTTTCCACATCGAAACTTTACCGAGTGAATGACCTAAAGCAATAAGTCCATCAGAGGGGTTCAGCTGCATCACATTAGTACGGCCTAAGCCAGTCTTGTGACAACTAATCATCTGGCCATGTGATACATCCTGATAACGAAGGTGCCCAAATTTGTTTATCGTTGCCAAGTAGTAGTAGTTTTTTAAAAATTGAAGCCTTGTAACAACACCATGTTCCTACAGGATAAGAAGTATAACTTAGTTCTATAATGATACATCTATGAAACAGTCATTTATCTTAAGAGGCCTTAACAACATGATGAAAAGGAATCCCTCAACTTGTGTGAATACTGAAGCAAATGATGGATAGAGCTACAGATACATCTGGAACATGATACCTAGAAATTGAAAGCCTACAGCACAATTACGCACAAAGTAAAGGCAACTGACTTCAAAATTCTAGTCCAATTAACGGATGCTTTATTTGTATCATTCGACATGTTTGACCTGCCTCAGAATTTACCTAAATCTCTTTATAATGGGAGAACAAGTTTTGTTCCATCATGAAATAATCACAGTTCAGATAATCAATTTTTAACTGCGAACCCAGGATAGTTAAGCGTTTATTTATGAAAAAACCAGGATCACAGATTATGATTTGAGAAAAGAAAGAATGCAGCACTCATAAAATCTGGAGAGCTTTAAAAACAGTCATCTATCGTATAAATGCATCGGGGAAAGGAAGTGAAGAAGTAATTTATTAGCAGGTTCATAAGACAATGTACATATTTAATACAGACTATAATGAGACAGCTCAAGCACATAAGACATTGAAAAGAAAATAAAGGTTTTCCATATTACAGTAACGAGTACTGTGCAATTAATATTTAGCGACTGCATTTAGAATGTTTGCAATTGTGAGCCATGTAGTTACCCATAACCCATTAGATAGAATAAGCTGACCTTTAGGCAGTGAAGTTCAGTGCCATCCCGGTTATAAATATATGGATACCTGTTGTTAATTAAAATGGTTAGCCACAATACATAAGATAAACTAGCAATCTTAACAAGATTCATTTTGGATAACTTAAGTAGATAATAAACTTATGCAGAATACCAAAGAGACTGTTGCTTATAATAGTAACTCTTCTCATTCACATAACGAGGGGAAAAAAGGAAAAAAACCTACATAACCAAAAGGCCATGGTAGAATGTAATGGACTGTTAACAATTATGAGTTTAAACTTATGATGGCTTAATAAGGACGAGTCCTAAGAAAAGTTGTTCGTAACCAGAAAAAGAAGGATAACTGAGATGGAAAAGCAATGTTTTTAGCAACATAATAAATGAAGTGTTGGACCTCCAACATAGAACTATAGTAGCACAATGTTCAACAAGAAAAACACTAAATGAGTTTAGCAACAAGGCTGCACATCATGGAGAGCATTGGACAAACAAACTAATTTTGAATCCTACAGCAAGGACAAAAGGCAGTCATTGTATATAGAAGGAGCAAAATAACCATAAGCATGCAACCACCAGGGATAAGAGAAATTTACAACTTTCTGAAAAATAAGTCAGTTAAAAGTAGATTGAGCAGGTTTTAGTAATATCTGAGTTGTTATCCATTTTTCAAAAAAAAATAAAAAATAAAACATGGATATTAATGGTTGGCAATATCAGTCACATGCAACAGAAGACAGCTTCCATCTATAAAAGAAAATTACACAAACTACCCTATAGCTATCAAAAGGTTACCGAACTTGATATAATTTAAGTACAGGTATCAGCTTAATACTTTTTCTGGGCAGCAGCAAAAAACAACTCATTCTGCAAGAACGCCACATCACGCACTGTTTCTCTAACCTGAATAAACAATTAGTTAATCAGTCCAACGTTCCTGTCAACCCTGAAGTACAAGTAAAACAAGGACCTAACATTCAGCATATCATTTTAAAACAAAAGAGATCTTTCCTACTTATGATCCGAATGTACATTTCGAAAACCACTTAGGGATTTACTGAAGTCTCATCATATATACCTGAAGTTCTCGAATGAGGTTCAAGTCCTTCAAGTCTAAAATAGCTAGATGGCCCTTGCGTCCACCAAGTGTCATGTACTGACCACTTGGGGTAATGTCCAGTGTATATGGACCAAGAACTGCAGATAAGAGTTAAAGGTAAGTGATAAAATTTAGCGCATATAGCAATGCAGGACCAATGGGGTGTTGTTGGAACTGGCCAGGCCTATGGTTTGCGCCCATGTGGCCTGAGGTTAGATACTCCCAAAAGTACCTATCTAGCTATTTGCTAGCGTTTCCTGCTTCCCAAAGATTGTAGGGTTTGGTGGGGGGTGTTGTGCAGAAGCGTCTCAAAACAATATAACGATTATGAAGGCAAAATATGGAAACTAATAGTACACAAAAAACACAATGGATTTACGTGGTTCGGCTATAAAGCCTACATCCACAGGCGAAGCCTGCGAGGAAATTCCACTAATAACAGAGGAGATTACAAAAGAGATTAACTCTCAAACCCAAAACCCAAATCCTGAATACACCCAAAGCACTCTCTCACCAAACGGTGCGGCACCACCACAATCAAAACAAAAGAAAAGGTTTTTTAGGCCTTTCATAAATATGTGGCTGCACGCACACCAAACAAAGAGAAACCTGTGCCAATTATATACTAGTCTAACATAACCTAATCCTATAAGGAGTACAAACCCATAAACCTTATAAGACAGGAAACCAGATTCCTACAAGGATTAGGAACTCTAATCCTTATAAAACATGGAAACAAACAGCTAACAAAAGTGCGTCATAATTGGTCCAAATAAAGGGTTAACTAATTGACCTAAAATCTAAGCCAAAATACAAGGGGCCCGGTTTCGAAGCTCATCCACATGGGGATTGGGGGACTTCAGGGTATCAAACAGTAAAACAAAAGAAAAATTATGATGCAGGAGAATCTACAAGGCATTTCAATATTAAGTAGACTCAAAGGCCAAGTTGACTCTTAGCTTAGGATATTACTTTTTCTTATCTTTTCTTGTTGTTTGATTTCTATGTTCCATTTCAACATCGCTAGATGATAGTTATGCTCCTAGTCTCGTTTTAAGCATGAACAACTTAGGCAAAGTCATCCAGACAATTCAGTGAATCATTTCAGTTCAAGCCTTTGATGGATTAGGGTGCTTACAAATTAAAAATAAGCGAGGATTTAGGTTACTGGAAAGAACCATACCAATTAATGTGGTTTACGTTAGTAAATAAGTTGGTGTACAATGAAGTGCTTGAGATACCAACAATAAACTAAAAGGTAGCATCTGTATAATAGGACCTAATGAATAAACATCAACAAACTTTCTATGCCCATGTTCAAAAAATTCATACCAAGTTAAAATGGGGCTATATAAAGTCCCTATTACTTATTGGTACCATATTAGATGATCCTTTATAGATAAAATGGTGAAGCTTACACCAATGCATAAAAACTTGGTAGATTTTACAAAAATTTATGAAAGAAAATTTAGCCATCAAAAGATACAAAGATATAAAATGATAAAAAAAAAAGAAAAAACTTAGGTTTTTTTTCTGTTTTCTTTTTAACAACAACAGTAGACAAGTTTGTTCTCATCTTATCCACTTCATTTCCCTATATAATTGTGAACCCAAGTAATTCTTTAAATTCAGCAGTGCATTTACTGACTACAATCTTAGACATCAGTAGGACAATGTTTTCCTCTTTGGGGACCACAATTTTAAGGAAACTTCTGAACTTTTTGAGAACTTAATTTCAGTGCCCTACCATCATCTCTGAAGAACCACAGGGCATAAACCTGTTTTTAGACCTTACAAGAAATCTTTCCTTTTTTTCATATCTACTATAAATGCTGCGTTATAAATCCCATAATCAACTCCCTTGAACTTCAACTAGCTCCAGCACTCAACAAAATTAGCTTTTGTTTCTATTCCAGTATGGTTCTTTCTTCTTTTCACCAAATACCAATGGCCTTATCTGAAACCCATAGAAAGAAAAGATCGCTTCCCATCCCCTTTTCACTATTCGTTGTCGATAATTAGGATATTTCCAGTTCTACTCTCTTGTCATTAAAGAAAGTTCATCCAAAAGCTAATTTTTCTTAAGCCAGCTGAGCCAGAACTTGCGTAACTGATATGAGAATCCACACAACCAGATTTTGGACATGCAATTATCTAAATTCTATAAGGAAAATACTAGAGTTTCAGAGAAACTCTGACTAAGTAAACGATCATTAAAAATCAAGAAAGAAATTGCATAACTGATTTGAGAATCCACACAATCAGATTTTGGACATGCAATTTCCTAAATTCTATAAGGAAAATACTAGAGTTTCAGAGAAACTCTGACTATGTAAACAAACATTAAAAATCAAGAAAAAAGATTAGGTTTTAAACCTGGTAGGTTCATATCAAATTGATTCCTTGAGCTTAAGATGTCTACTTCACGAGCAATTGATTCTTGTTTGATCCTCCATGTATTCTCTATGCCTTCAGCCTCCAAATAGCCTCCTTCACTTGGAAGAAGCCACTGATAGTTTTGACCACAAGTAAAGAATCATTCAAATCCATTGTTACCACATGTTGAATAGGAGAAGCAAAACCAATCTTGTATACGATCAGCCAGTATGAACTAAACCCCATAAATCGGGGGAGTTCTAATTCAACGGAAAACAAACAGTACATGACTGAAAAAAGATTTGAACGTACAACAGTAATACAAATTCCAAAGCACTACTTAGGCTTTGACTATGTAACTTTTTTTTTCCTTTCTGTTGTAACAGATCAACATACCAAATTAAACGGAAATTCACCTTCTCAGCCTTGGCAGCAGCTAGTGCCGACTTTCCATATAACTTTTCTCTAACAGCAAGTTGACCTTTCAATTTTTTATCTTGCAATCCCTGAAAACATGAAAATCCAAGATGCAGTAACAAATAAAGAAGTAAAATTTTCACGAAAACTCAAAGTCCCGGGGTAGTACCTCCAAATTAGCATCTTCACCTCTAAGAAACTTCTTCACTCTCCTATCTAACTCATCAGACATCTTCTCCTGCAAATTAAGATATTTTGCATTTATTTTCTGATCTGTAACTGAAAGCCAGACCATCTGTCTATCCCCTTTTTTGTTTAAGCTTATTATATTCACATTAAGAGGCTAGTGTTCAGATCTCATGTTGGAGTGAGATAGTGGAGATATGTAGAAAAGGTGAAAGATTACAGCTCAGAGTGGTCTACATAACGTAAATGATCATATCTAAAATTTTAACCAATGAAAAGATATAGATGAGTGTTTAAATTTTGTTCACAAATATTACATCGAAAAGGCCAAATGTGGACAAAGAGCAGGAAGCAACCATGTAGCACAATCAGGAAAGAAGTAGTGACCTTAAAATAAGGTTAAATAAAAGAACTACTATACCCCAATATTGACAATCAAATATCAAAACCTTCAAAAGATTTGAACCAACATCTATGGCTGAATAGAACCACGACTGGAAGCAGATGAGAGAGTGACTGCCACAATAAATATAACAAAAGTCCATACCTGTTCAGTTCGTGGCACAATAGTGCCATCATCTTGTTTCACACCCATCTTGCTTAATCCAGGTTTGTATCCTTGGAATGAAAAATGCCCAGAGACTTGATGAGTAATGCAGTTTACCTGCATAATAGGGTTGGATCTATTAAAGGGCAAGGTGGTCAATTGACCACCCAAACTCCTGAAAACCTCCGTTAAAGCTTCCATCTTCAAGCAGAAAACATCTAACATCTTGCCCTTCAATAAGTAATTGCTTACCTTTGTGTCCCCTCTAATTCCCCCTTGCTTTGGCGCTGATTTCTGCTCGCCCACTGCCTCTGCGCTCCACCTTTGAGGCAATTACACCGATGAGCTAAAGAAACTAACTGTCATAGAAATTAAAAAATGGGAGCAAGATGAAAAACCTGACAGCTGAGAAGAGAAAGCGATCAGATGAACCGGAGAAACCAAGGCCCTTCGCGTCTGTAGGTGAATTCGATGCCAGCGAAATCGC
Organism: Prinsepia uniflora; assembly: GCA_032719365.1. Taxonomy (NCBI): domain Eukaryota; kingdom Viridiplantae; phylum Streptophyta; class Magnoliopsida; order Rosales; family Rosaceae; genus Prinsepia; species Prinsepia uniflora. Next base: position 69,030,137 of record CM064868.1, on the reverse strand, counting down.
GGGAACGATGATAAGAGAGGGAGCGAGGGAGGGATGATGTCATGTGGAGTAGGACTACGCTAGGGTTTGCCGCTCTTAAACCTCAACAGTCGACTCAATCCTTCAAAGCTGGTTCGGGTCTAAGTTTGGGCTGTAGGCACGATTTTAGCTCTCGGCCCATTTTTTAACTTATAATAAGCTCATAATCTACAATTGATATGTAACGATATTAATTTCAACTTAAAGTATCTAATTTTTAACAGAAAAAAAATATCTAAATTTTATTGCACAATATTTATTAGATGAATGTGGTGTAAATTATATAATTCATTTTTCAAAATTTAATATTAAACTCAATACATTAATACATCATATTGATGCATAAAATATGACAATTTAGGGGTTGAATTCTACTCGGTCACGTGTCCTTGGATAGACCTGTCAAAAGAGAATCACTAGTTGGTCGATCAAAGATAGACACCGATGTGGTACCAACCTAAGGGTACTACGACGCCCAAGTTAGTGGTGGGTCTGTGTGTATAACGAGTAAGTGATAAATAGTAATTTGTAAGTATATGTGGATAGTAAATGCTTAGTTCCCTTTATTAGAAAAAAAGACCCCTTTTGTATGAGTATGAGAATGATAATAAATGTGTTTTTTCTGATGTGGGAGAATGTGTACTCGATATGGGGCTAACACGTATCTTGATGATAGATGGATGAAGTCTATTCAAGTGTCAGTTCTAATCAATCATTACTAGAGTTTGTTTATTAGTCTGAGTTTGGGCCCTTTGAGTTTTGAGGGAGTGTGTTGGGCTAGAGGTATAAGGCCAAATTGAGTCTGGGTTAATATGGTATCAACAAAAATCCCCCAAAATCTTGACCAAGGTCTAATTTCTCGGCTGGGGACTTGTAAACTGCCCCAGACTCGGTGTAGAGGATATACCTCTAGTCCCCCAAGTCCCCCAAGAGAGGGAGTGTACCGATATCAATGTTGTGTCGGTATGGTGGGAGGCGGATCGGTTGGTAGATCAGTGAGACACTAACTAGTGTGCCATCGCAGAGTAGGCGAGTGTGGTCTGACCGGTCACTATCACGGCCTAATAGAGGGTGTGCAGGCCGGTCGGTGTTGGCAGAGCAGGTCATAGGTTGCCAGCTATGCAGCTCGATCGATGCCATTTGGGTTTTCAGTGCCTCTTGGGTTCCCAACAGTTTGCGTAGGGACGCATGAGACCAGTGTAAACGTGACAGCTAGCGCGGTAATAAGTGTCGGGTGTTTACCGAGGAAACATTTAGTGACAGGACCCGCCCCGATCTTCCTGGGACCACATGGGGACGTGCCCTGCTCCCGTCTGACACCCAAAATAACGTTCCAATTTTAACCTCAAAAGTTCAAATGAATAAATAACCAAATAAAGTTATACATCAAATCCGAAATAAACCGATGTCAGACAAGGGATAAAGTTCCAAATTACAAATTGCGAGCACGACTCTAAAATAAACCTGCGGGCAAACCACCCAACAGGAGATCAGGTACGCGGAAGTAGATCTATGTCTCAGCCTTAAGATCCTCCTTTACCTCGGTAGCACAGCCTGGAGGGGTTACCAAAACATTAAGGGTGAGTGGGCCGAAACTCAAGTTTATAACACCATTTGATAAGTAAAACATATAATTTACCCCTCCGTTTTCCAAACATGCATGCATTAGAATTTAAAACCATAAATCATATAGTATGAACCATAAGGCATGTAATAAAATCATAAGACAAATTTTAGCTACTGCACTATACGCTCCGATCCTGACATCCCAGATGTCTGACGTCCCTGACGTCCAATAAGGTCACAGTCTCAAGGCTACGCGTGCCACTCGGGTCTTAATTCCGAGTCCAATCCCCGAACCCTGTCCGAGTACGACATCTCAAATGCCTAGCGTCCTAGACGCTCGACGTCCCTGACGTCAAATAAGCAATCCTGCTCCTGAGTCATTTTACGGTCCGGTTCCTCCGTAGAATGACTCCTCGCAGGCAATGCGCTATGACCACTCCGGGGTACCACATCCGGAGGAGACAGTATCATAAGAATGGATCTATACCTTGCAGTACCAAATACATTTTATTGATATCCACATGCAACACATATATATATATACATAGATAAAATCCACCGATCGTTAAGTTTCATCAGACGGGTTTCAAACCCAAATACCGTGAAACGTGCCATAGCCATAATTTCAATATCATCTAAACCATTTCTTGATTCCAGCATGTGAACATATAAGTAAATCGGAAAAACATTTAAGCATGCAAGGTTTAATGAAATCGGGCCCACTCACAGTACGATCCCGCGGTGAACCTGCGCGTACGAACTTGTACCGGGATTATCGTACAATTCCTGTCAGTCAAAATCACACGTAAGGGTCACTACAAGTCTTAAACATTTATCCAAAAAGTCCGAAACAGAAACCTGGCTCGGGGAAACCGTCCAACACATTTCCCGAGACAACCGGCCCTAAACTGACCCTCCTAACTATCTCAGATCAACATGGTTAATTCATCAAAAATGTTCAGAATGATGAGAGGAACAAAATTCATGTTGATCATGATTGGAGATAAGGCTCAACGCGCCCTCACGCGCCGCCCAAAGTGGCTGCGCGTGAAAGTCATGCGCCTGACACTGTAGCTGCTACAGTGTCACCACCTTCACCCGTTTGTCTGTAATACGGGTCTGCCACCCGCGGCTTGACTCGGTTAATTAACCCTTAATTTCCACTTGATTTCACTCGTATTTGATCCTAATATGTTCATTAACTAGCCAATTTAAGTTCAGAGACATTAATCAGCCTCGACCAGTCCCCAATCGACCCATCGACCGGTGATCAACCAAACGGGTCAATCACTAGAACTTCCTGGTTTCTAACTCAATCTCCAATTAACTTCATAGGAAGCATAATAGGATCAAAACGAACTAAAATGAACGATCAATTGAACCAACACTCACCTGGAAGTAGTCATCTGATCCACTGAAATTTCTCTGAACACTACAGTCACCATCCCAGCTCACCCGTGGCTGATGGCCTTCGATTTTGATATGGATGAGTTCCAAATACTCCCAGAAGACTAAACCAGGCTTTGGTTTGGTCCGACAATCACCAGAAATCAAAACCCGATTTTCCCTCCAATTTTCCCCAAAATGGTTTCTCTGGTTTTTCTCTCCAATTTCCAGCTCCCTCAACAGCAGAGTGAAGTTCACTCAAATTCCATTATGTTTAAACCAACTGAGCCGTCCCAGTTGCTCGTTGAAGTCCACACTGTCCACTGAGATTTGTCCCCCGAAAATCTTCGAATCTTCAAATTAAAAATGGTGGCTTTGCTGGATGAATCCAGCCATGTGCTGATGCCTATAGGGCTTAAACAAATCCCAGCTTTCCAACCCACACATTGATTAAACAATTGGGACTCAGAACCACCGCACATGGTGGTGCCGCCCATGGTCCCCCCGCGGTTGCTACAGTAACCAGGGGTAAAATGACCAAAATGCCCCTGGTTCAATAATTACCAAAATGCCCTTCACTTTCTAGACCTGTAACTCAGCCATACGAAGTCCGATTTTGGCGTGCCGCCTGTCTACGGACTCAGGGCATCGAGAACTACCTAACGGTCCTTGAGTCATGTGAAAATTAGTTGCCAAACGAAAAGTCAACATTTTCGCCCCTAAAGTCCAAATTACGGTAATGCCCTTGAACTTCTGATAGTCATAACTTTTTCCCTGAGCGTCCGAATTGGACGTGCCACCTGTCTATGGACTCATGACGTCCCAAACTACGTCACGGTCATTGGTCAAAGTCCATCTGACCCATAAATCAAAAAGTCAACAATTTGGCCATACCATACACAAGGGTAAAAAAGTCAATTCATACATTAAATTACATTATTATAATCCTCGAATTTCCGGGGTGTTACATTTAGCATGCCAAAAGGCCTCTATAAATGGTGGGGAAAACTCACTTTTTCACGTTGTTGCTTTTGAGGAAATTCTTCTATTCCCCTAAGGCGATTTACAGCGAGGCGTGTGTGGCGGAATTTGTGGTAGGGCGATTTCCAATGAGGACGACTGCCATGGAAAAACAAGGTATGGCTTCATTTCTTCTTCCTTTTTTCAATTAAATGCAATTTTGGGGATGAATTGGGATGAATTTTGGGGGGGGGGGGGGGGGGGGGGAGGGTCAGACATCGGTTCGATCCGAGCCGCATAATGGTCGGTAACCAAGAATTGTTTATGTTTTTTCTTTGCCTTAGATTGCTTCGATGTCTGCCCGGAATAGCAAGTTCTGTGAAGGTAAAGGTTACACCGATGAGTATCAGTAGGGCTCATCGTCTTCGTTTTCCGCTTCAGATTTGGTGGAGAAGAGTGTGTCGGTAGAATATAGTGATTGTGGTAAGATCAACAAGAAGCACGGTTAGGGCGATTAGACCGGTGTATCGACATTGGGTCGGTTTGGAGGCAATGAAGAGGTCTCTCAGCCGAACGAGGGGCCAGATGGGAGCAATGAAGAGGTTTCCCAGGCTTGCGGGAAGCCGTCGGGGAGCAATAAAGAGGTTACCAAGGCGAGTGGGAAGCCATCTGGGAGCTTTCGTGTGGTGAAAACAAAAGGTGGTCGGGATAAAGAGCCGGTTATGGTGATCGATACCCCAGCCGAGGAGGCATATGAGGAGGAGATCTCGACCGTTGTGCCAATAGAGAAGGCCAAGTTCTCCATCCACGAGCTTCAGAGCAAAGGGACGAAGATGAACATCGAGAGGTTCCAATCAATATGGATGATTCTGGTCGACGTTGAGTTATGATTGGTCAGTCCTACAAAGATGTCGAGCAGTCCTCCTCTGGGGTTTTCCCTCTTCTACACCGAGCTATTTACGAATTGAGTGAGGTTCTTCTTGCACCTTTGGCTGAGTTTCATAGCTAGAAAGTTAGGGGTGGCCCTCTGTCAACTCAACCCGAGTGTCTGTATCATACTGACTAGCCTGATGCAGCGTTTTGGAAGGCAAAGCAAAAGCCACTGACGTACGGGCAGGTGGTGTATCCGTATGAGTTCAGGCAACAACAGTAGAGCGAGGGCTGTGTGTATGCTCAGTGTAGAGACAAAACGACCTGAGGGGAGTTCATCCTCGACCTGTCATCGTTGTAGAAGACATACAAGAAGAAGTTTATCTTCATCGGTGGGAATTAAGGAAGGGAGGGCATCCCATTCGAGTTCCAGGACCTGAGTACCAAGGGTTGGTCTCTGCAACATTTGTATTTTTATTGTTGTTTTTGTTGATACCGGTTGGTGTTCCGTATTCTGACCTATCTTGTGTATGCAGGGACTCTTCTGGAGGTGATCACTTCCGACCAGAAGAAGGCGATCTGCGAATTAGTCAGCAAGATGCTCCGATTGATGTAGCACCATCGAGATATACTTCAACTGCCACAGAAGTTGTTTGAGGTTGGCCTCATCCCAAACTTAGGTGAGGATGTGTTAGTGAAAGGTTGTTTAAAGTCGCGATCGGTATACTGATACCTTTGTATTTTTGTTTCTTTTTTTTTTTTGAAAGTCATTCATAAAGACGCCAAAGGGCATATTGATAAAGCGACAAAGGAGGTGCGTGAGGCAAAGAAAAATGCAATGGCGGACTCGACCGAGCAACAGCGAGAGTCTGAGCCGACCGAGACTCCTTCTCCCCAAGAGCCAGCTGGCAGGAAAAGAAAAGAGGCACCGAGGGTTAACTTAGGGTCTAAGTCGAAGAGGACCCCAACCATCGATCTGATGGTGACCAAGAGGATGCACTGGTTGATAGAGGTCAAAAAAACCCAAAAACCGAAGAAGTAGCCCGCGGGGACCATGATTGCAGTTAGCAGGACCCGTCCCAAATCTCCTGGATTATCGTGGGACGTGCCTACTCCCGTCTGACACCGTGTGTCATACCAGGGATAAACTCGTCACCCGCTCGGGGTCCATCAGAGTACACCAGGATCGGTAGTGGCATATGATGTCTCGATCTCTACTATAGCCCGCATCCGCAATCAACCTGAAGGGTATTAAAACCATAAAAGCTGTGAGTAGACAAAATAACAGTTTGTAAAATCATTTATATTGAAAAGATATTTATACCCTTCACGTAAAAGCACGCATGCATCATAAAACCAGTTCATTTCAAATACTTTCCGAAAGTGAAAACTACTTCTCAATCAAAGCCATTTCCTCAGTAGGGTCTTAGCCCAAAATCAAATCAAAGAAACCAGCACGAAGTCTCAATTTCAATCATAGAACACGAGGTCTCAGCTCCAAACCAATCTCGGTGAAACATCATATACATATACATATATATATATAACCCATCCTCGACATCGCATATGCCCAAATAAGAACCTGTCACCATATATCTACAGTACGTGTACTACTCAGGTCTCATCTCCGAGTCTACCCCCAGGATCTACGACGTTTGGGAGGACCTGTCTCCGAACCCTGTCCGAGACTATATCACATCTCTCACTCCTGGGCATGTTCTCCCCCTCGGAGTCACTCATCCCAAGCAGTGGATCGTGACATTCAAGGATCATCAACGTCTGGAGGAGACTATTCATACG